>OY987278.1:1655268-2855268 GCA_963920785.1 Sphagnum contortum
GGAATATAGACAAAACCTCTTTTTTTTTTGGGACTGATTTCCTCTCTGATCTGTAGCCAAATTTGGCAAAATCCTCTTGTGGACGATCAAACGCCAACCACAAAATTGGATTTTACAAAAAAAAATAGAAAAAGAAAAAACCCTGATCAGAATACGCATTTGGGATTTATCTTAAGTTAGGATACTCCCTTGAACTTGTCTTTGACATTGGTCATTCAAAAAGCCCTCAATGTGCATAATGTTTTGGAAGTGATTTGCAATTTTATGTCCAAGGTGCATGAAAGATTGAATTTTCAATCATTTTTGGCCTTGGAAAATTCAACAAAATTACCAAAATTGATTTTTGAGGAAGATTTAATTAATTGGGCAATGAGTTCATTAGGCCAACAACACAAGGAACACTAGCCTATATATTAAGATAGATGTTTTTTTTTTTTTCGGGGGGTTTGGATGTGACCACATAAACCCACCCAACACCATGGTGCCCCCCCCCTCCACTTCGATATTGTCCAAAGGCCTCAATGAGGTGGTGTGCACATTTGTCATTTCACAATTTTCACACACCTCATTTAAGGGCGTGTGTCTCCAATGCTTTTCCAGCCACATTTCCATTTGTGGAGGAAGAGAATGGAAAGAACCTGAGACAAATTAGAATAGAGAACCTCTCACAAACAAAGCATAAGAACAAAAGAAAAAATTGTTTTTTTTTTCCATATTCTAATTTTTTGGCTATTTTATTTGGGTACCTACAGCAAATTCCAATTAACATGATACCCAAATCAAACACCTCACAAATGTACTACGTCCCACAAGAATAAGAACAAAATAATAGCATGCCGGGGGCAAACGTCCTTCATTAGTCCTCCTCTCCATCGTAGCGGATGTCCACAAAACCTTCTTTTGTTCGAAGACAAATCAATTTGAAAAGGAAGTGTCGGAAGAAGCGGCATGATTAGAAGTACTCTATTGTTATTGCAACTAACGACGGCAGTACTTCCACAAACTTTTACTTACTTAGTTACTTACTACAAGTGGCCGTCTTATTAGTTTCCAAAATATTGTTAGAGTGCAGCACCATTTACTAGCACTAATTGTCAGCCATCAACAGCCCTTTTATTCCAAGGGGAGCAACTTTCAATATTTTAAATATGCTAAAATGAAAATAATTTATTAGATTTTCAATTGCCAAAATCCTGAAAATAATATTTAATAGTAATAATAATAATATAATCACCAGATTCTATATATTGTTCAAGTACTTAACCCAAAAATATTTTTAAAAAATTTTTTAATATAAAAATTTCATATCTTGCTTATGACCAAATTTGGCTAAATCTTTATACAAATGATCACCACTTTGGCTACATTACAAAATTCACCCAAAACAAAAGCACGTCTCATCTCACCGATCTATTTATCGGTAGCCTTCCTCGTTCTAAATAATATTGTCCAAGTATGTACTTGAATTTTTAACTTGGGTGTTTGAAAGTAGAGTACCTAACTGTATTCCAATTCCCAATTGCAAATAAGAGCCGCAATTATGTTCTTCCTAAATTGCGTGATCTATGATTGCTTGCTCCGGCCTTCCCATTGTCAGTATTATGTACTGGATCACATTTGATTATGGAGGAGACAGTTAAGCTATGTGTAGTTTTTTTGTTTGTAGATTGAAACTAATCACAATTGTCTTCTCATAGTTGATGGAAGAAGATCATGGGTAGTGTACTAGTTTTTTACACCTTTGGTTATATTACATACATTCATGTATGACCACATTCGGTTGAATGTTTCCAAATTTCAAGTGAGCACAGCAGAGATTGGGTGATCTTTCAGGCACTTTTATGAAGAAGCTCCAAGCTATAACAACATGCCAGGTTCCTAGCTGGGTTGGACAAACATGTGTATTTGATTTTGGTAATAATTGCTGGTTCCATTTTTATCAAGGGGTGTGTCACACTGTGGCCTTGCCATTTACATTAAAAAGTATGGTAAGGCAAAAGAAGAATTATGAAAGTTCAAATATTTCACCATGCAAAAATATAATCTTCAAAAAAAAAATCCTTTAAAAGAAACTAAATCCTTCAAGATATCATAACTCTATAACTAATCTCAAGTTTCAATACAAGCCAAAATATCATCTTTTTAAAATCCTCGTATGAAAATAGACCTATTATTATTACCTAGGTGCCAAAATCCCTTAAGCTACCATACTCTATAATGAATCTAAACACAATATCCTTGGCTTGGTAGGCAAGGCCAAACAGATGAAAAAACACTGATCAAACCTGGCTTTTTAATAAATTAGAACCATGGGTATCATTCATAAGAACCACCATGATAACCATGAGGGGGGGGCCTCTTCCTTTTATGATACCCTCCCAACACCAATTCTGAGGTTCCAAATGGGCTTTTTATATGCAAAGTTTTGAAACTCATTTTTGGAAGTGCGCACTTGATTGGAAATCTTGGTCCTCAAAGGCTTCTTCGAGATCTGTTTTCATTGTGTATTGTTTCTGATCTGACTAGTTAGTTCTTCAGGAACATTAGAAGAAAGGGAAATATAAAGAAACTAGAGATATTTTGGCAATGTTTGCCAATCTAGTTTATTACTGAGGGCTTCTTGACTACTAGGCAAGAAAAAAGTTGTGAAAGTTTTGAAAGATTATTCAGGACTTCAGAATCTTGATTAAAAGCAAGAAATTAATTCTAAAATAAGAAATAATTCTAATTCTAATTAATAATGGGAGAAATTGGTTGAATCAATATTAGCAGGTGGAAAGGTCCCTTCACAATCTAACTTATCATGTGACAAAAAAAAATTTAGAAACTTGTTGACCTAAACCCTAATCCTTATCAAGAGAAACAAGTCTTACTTGATATACGGGTATATGGATGAAGTTGAAATCAAGTTGAAATCAAGTTGAAACAAATTCCATTGCCCAAACACTTCAAATCTAGTGTTCACTAAAAAGACAGAATTTTCTCAAACCAAAAAAGAGCACGAGTCTATTCTATTATTATATTCAAGGTCATCCCAATCAAAGAGTTTCCCAAATGAAATGCGCTTGGGGAAAACTGAGGGGCATTTGGATTGTACCTTATATCCATGAATATCCCTTGTAAAAAAGAGGAGGGATATTATGGGTAGTCCTTAAAAGGATGCCTATTTATAGGTTTAAGATCCTTCCAACTCTTATGGAGTAGGTGTAAGAACCATGTTGCCCATCGTAAGCATCATGATCTACCTATAGTTTTGCTAATAACCTTGGCATCCTGCTTTATTTTACCATGGGTAAAGCACACAAGTTGGTCACATTGTCGAAATGTAGGGCCTAAGTCCACTACTATCATCTCATCTAACTTTCAAGCCCAATTTAGTGGATGGGGTCCGGGGTCCAAATTCCTAGGAACCAATTTGGACTCATTTGAAGCGAATTGAATCCTTGAATTGGACCTTGCCATGGACCCTAGCTTGCATCTTGGATCCCTAGATTCGCCACTTTTTGGTCTCAGACCCTCATCTTAAAAGGCCATGGGTCCAATTTATGGCTCTGAGCCAATAGGATTGCTCTATTATTTCATTGGACCCTGGACCTTAGACCCCTCATCTAAATAAAGCGGCCCTCAAAAGTGTACAAATTTAGAGAAACGTTGTCCAAACTTTTTGTCCTCTAATTTTGTGAAGCAGCTAATTGTTGAACTGCAAAAAACATATAATAATAATAAAAACAACAACTGCCCTTTTGGTTGTGTGAATCTTAAATAATTATGTGCTCTGTGGTTTGTACTGCCAAAAAACAAAGGGGGGTAGTTAAACAAAATTTAAAGCATGCCCCCAGAGCTAGCTAAGCTTGCAATAAAAACATGTGAATTAGTGTTCCAGGTGTTACATTATTTAATGGCAATTTTTAATCACTTTAAAAACCCTGCTAAGGCCATACTGTGCAGTGCAGTGCAGTGCAGCCCATGGTACTATATTTTTTCCCCC
Organism: Sphagnum contortum; assembly: GCA_963920785.1. Taxonomy (NCBI): domain Eukaryota; kingdom Viridiplantae; phylum Streptophyta; class Sphagnopsida; order Sphagnales; family Sphagnaceae; genus Sphagnum; species Sphagnum contortum. The sequence goes on from OY987278.1 coordinate 1,659,257, forward strand.
AGATTTTACCACTAATAACCTACACGGCTACCATAATTTTAAAAATCGCTTCTTAAATTTGCCGCCCCCTCCCATCTTTGCTTTGCTTTGCTGTTGAAGCTCTTTGCAGCATTGATCTGCCAACTTTTGGAGCTTCTTTAATGTGGTGTGGTGTTCATGCGGTGGTGGTGTTCATGTGTTGCTGCTGCAGCAACAGCAGCAATTGAAGCAGCAGCAGCAGCAGCAGCAGCAGCAATTGCCCCATGCATGCACCCCTCTGGCACATGGCAGACGATGCATTTATTTATCATATGCAAAACAAACTCTGTTTGTTTCATAGCGTTGCTTACTACATTCCTTCCTTCCTTCCTTCTCTGAGTTTTGAAGTGTGTTTTGCAGTAAGTAAGTACTATGGAAGGAGTCTTCAGAGGAGCTGCTCTTGTTCGTTTGTTTGTTTGGAGGTACCTAGTACCCACCAGTGTACAAGGCGGGTATATATTCTTGAACACACCAGCTAATAGATACCCGCATGGTACACTGTGTGGGTACTGGATCTTTTTTTGTTCTTAAAAAACTTTCTACTTGCCTGGTCCTTGTATTGAGTGTTAAGGTCCATGGCTGATGCTTGGCGGGTATGAAGCAAGTATATAGTGTTGTCTGGTTCTTACTTTTTTTGGCCGGTTCCGGTTCTCAGGCTGGTTGTTGGGTAATTGAACTGTCTGTTCTAGATTTTGAGAAAAACAACCAAATCGGAATCCGAACCCGGAACACCTCACCTTTGTATAGAACTGGCCCCAAAACCCATGTTTACAAGTTTCAGTTTTTTTTTTAATATATATTATTTAATTTTGAAATTTTATATTTTTATTTTTATATTTTCTGACTTGGGTTAGACACGTTGTTAGTTTGAGAAAAAAAAATTCTATATTTTTTAATAATAAGTTTCAGGGTGGGGGTGGTGGAATTAGGAATGCAGGTGTTACTTTTGGAACATGTGTTAGGATGCAAGTTTTTTTGTTTTTTTGTTTTTTCTTTTTTCTTTTTTGGGGTGGGGGGTTTGGGCATTTAGTTATATAGGTGGTCATTTTTTTTGGATTGTATAATGTTAATAAAAAATTTAAATCTTGTTTTGCATTATGTATAGATAGGTGGAACTAAATCTCGTTTGAAACAAGACCAACTTAAGAATTGTTCTTGAAGAACCAAGAATATATGGACTCTTGAAGTGTGAAGAATCAGGTCCAAAACTGCACAAAAAGGATTTATTAAAAAATAAAAATCCTTGAATCAAAGTTAAGGGTTCTCTTAAAATATAAAAGTTGGAATCAAGACTAGAGGTTCTCTTGAAAGTAAGAACCGCAAAACATATCCACATGGGTGTGTGAAAAGGTGTGTGAAAACCAATGGGTAAGGATCTAATATTAATATCTAGTTTGGACACTAATCAAAATCTAAGAATCAAATCCAGGATCTTGCTTAGGTCCAAAACTAGGTTTGCACCCAACATTTGGGAATCACCCTTTTGTTTGCCAATCACAAACCTAACACCACCCTATTGTACTTTTTGTCCTCCAATTCTACATATGGGTTAAAGCTTTTGCTTCTTGTTGGTTCAAGATAGTCATTGTCCAATGAGCTTTTCATTCCTTTTGACATTGTTGTTGATAAGAATTTGGGTGTTGCAACTTTCAATTTTCAATATTGATGCAATTCACGTTGAAAACATGGTGTTCTTGCTCTTGATTCCTAGATATTCTTTGTCTTTCTCCTTTTCTTTCGATTTTCCTCCTTTTTCTTTTTTATTTTCAAGTTTTGAACTGAGTGTTTTTATTTCTTTTTGTCTTCAACTATTGTCAATGCTCATGATTGCAATACACTTCTACATGTGTTTGTTGTTTGTCCAAGAATTTTTAAATTTTTGTTCACAAATTTTGCTTTGGTTTCTATCGAACTCATGTTTGTGTTTGGCTTCCACAATATTGCACTTTTAAGGGTTTAATCTTGGTCAAGTTTGTGTGAAACCTTTCTTTCTATTTTTCTTTGTTGTGTTTTTTATGAACTTCCATAGTTTATTCTTCACAAAATTCAAGTAAGTTTTTTTCAACTTTGAAAAAAATATATATCTTTGTTCTTGCTTTTATTTGTAGTACATTGTTTTTTTTTTTTTTTTTTCATGTAGGTGAATTTTTTTATGTTTAAATGGCATCAAGAAATGTTACTCACCTTAATTGTCTTGATACCACATGTGAAGAGAACAAAAAAAAAGATGGTGATTCTAAGTTCAATTCATTGGATCACACAAGATGTTGACTTGGACCTATGTCAACAAGTTCATTTGTGAGATTCAGCTTTGATTTAACAAGGCCGTAAACTAAGGAATGATTTATTGCATGGAATGTGACCGGTAGAAAGTGCCCAAGGAGGAGATAGTTCGTATCATGGACATTAGAGGAGCTAATTTCTACTTCTTTATGTTTTTATGATTTTCTTGTATTTTTGTTGTTTGTAGCTTATGAATTTTGGTTTGTGTTCTTCATCGAATGTTGCCGCCTAGATCAAGAATTGGTGATGGAGTTTTATTTCCGGGATTCTCTTTTATTGTGAAGATGAAGATGGGGTGAAAAGATTGGCAATGCGCTTGGTGGTGGATGGTGATAAATATCAGAAGGCAAAGAAAGTTAAACACTCTTGGATTCAAACTCATTTTTTTGATTTTATGTTTTTGGTTTTACTATTATGAGTTTTGGGAAGAATGCATGAACCTAATTATGTGAAAGTCTTGTCTTTTAGCTTCATAAATTTTGTTGCGCTGAAGTTAGTGGGTAAAACATTATGTGTCAATGAATCGGTAGGGACTTAAAATAGAAATGATGAAATGCTCAAGGGGGTCAATGGGTTGGCCTATTGTGTGGTATCCTGCTCAAGTCTAATGTACTTGGGATTTTTGTTAGGATTTGTGGAAGATCTAATACCTCTATGTTTGGGAGCTTTGAACAAATTCATTTGTAGTGGGAAATTTCTAGGGAAATTGAAGGTCTCAACAACTAAATTTGTTTATTTACGGTATTTGGTTTTTTTTCAATAGGGTTTGGATGTTGTCTTTACATGGATTTTCTTTATTAGTTTGCCCACAACCATTAAGTCACAATAACCCACATAGAGAAGAGATCCAAAGTGAGTTGATCCATCAAAGGTTTATAGAAAAAGTTTTGTTCTTGTGTTATTAATGTATCTAGGTTTGGTCAATTGTGTGTTCTCAGCTTGTTGTGCTAATGCACTGAATACTCAATGCTGAAATTTTCCTTTTATGTCAAAACATATGCATATTTAGGTGAGCCCCCCTTTTTTGGTGACAATGTCATCATCATTTTCCTTGTTCTCAATAACCCATTAGATCACAAGTTGCATCCAATCATAATGTAGATGCAATGTGGGCATTGTTCCTTCCAAAGTTAATGGCCAATATGGCTTTATAGTATCCTTTTCATCATTTTTTAGGTTAATGGGGTTTCTTTTTTGTTGTCAATGATGGTGCAAAAATCAATTATTGAATCCCCATATCATGCAATGTGTTGTGTGTATCTTATTCAATTGGATGTTCAATTTAGGAATTTTGTCCATATGAAGAATAAGGGGTTTGACATTATAACAAAAACTATGATACAAGATTTTTTAAAACATGTTTTTCATAAAATAATATAGAAGGTGGGGTTGTTGGTGTAAATAAAGAAAAAAAAGGTGATAATGAGATATAGACACTAAAACAAAATTCATTGTTGTTTTTTTTCACAAATCACAAAATGCATGTTGAGGTAAGTTTGAACAAAGAATTCCAAAGAACAATATATCTAAAAAATCATTTACAAGATATTGCAATATACAACACTAGATCCTATGAAATGCATGTTGAACCAAGTCTATTTTCTTGAAGATCTAGGTCATTGTTCATTACTTTTTATTGAAGGTCCTTAGCTAAAGTAATTTGGTTTTACAACAATGTCAATGTGTGCATTTCCACCTCAACACTAATTAATGATTGATTTATTCCAAACTATTGTAGGTAAATTAAGGAGAAACATATTTTTTACTTTTTTGATGAACGTATTAGATACATAATTCCATTTGATCTTTTAATGTTTCATGTTGGATATGGCACATTTGCTATGGTTGTGAACTTCATTAATAATTTTCATGGAACTTGCACATGTCATTGTGGGAATTTTTGAGGTACAACACAATAGACACAATTATTTCAAATTAAATAAAGGTTTTGTTTAACAAAATTGTTTCTTATTTGAAAAACAAAAGGTTTAATTTAAAAACCTTAACAAATACATTAATAAACATAGTTTTTTGTTATCCCTTTCAATTACCAAGTTGATTAATTAGTTCATGTTTTTGCCATGTTATGCCAAAAGTAATACAATATGATATTAATGATGCCAAAGTATAATATGCTAAATAAAAGCTAACCTTGAAAGGCGCTTAAACATTTGTATGTGTGTTATCTTAATTATTTAGTTAAGTCATTTAATGTTAAACTCATTTAACCTAATCAATTGGTTTAGTGGTTGATTAGTAAAAAATTAGTTCCAATGTGAATAGGTTCCAATTATTTCATGGATGGGGTTCAAACCCCTTTTTTTGTAAATAACAAATCACTTTTGATAATTTAAAATTCCAACAACTTGTTCAAAATTGTGTTCTTTTATGAAAAACATTGTTTATGCATTTTTGCAATTTTGTGAACATTACGTTTGGGCTTAGATTCTTGTGTCTTACATGTGAATCATAGTTTGAATCACCAAAAGTAAACTCTTGAATTTATGGCATTCAAAAAGCTCATTGGTGTTTGTGGAGTAATTTTGTAAACGTTATGTGACATGGTTGTGTTTTGTTTTGATTGTATGTTTCCAACATTCCTTGGGGATTTGAACCCCAATGGGGTTAAGGTATCCCAAAATGTAAGGTTGGGTGGAAAAAAATAAAAATAAAATTATTACTATGAATAGCCCCTATGAAGGAATTGCATGGGAAAAAATACACCAATAGGAGGAGGAGCCCTTGCGAAGTACCACAAGCTACTTCCCCCTTCTTTGCTTTCATTTTTTCTTGCTATTTTCTCCCTTTGTATTTCTTTCATCATCAACAAATGCAAAGTGGCAATGGCCACAATGAGCCATCACCACAACCATTATTAGGAGCTTAAGCTCTTAATTGGGTTCCTTCATCAATAACAAATTGATCAAGGGGAGGTTTATCACATTCTCCTCCTTGTCTTCTATCTTCAAGCAATAACAATTTGTTACAACTAGAAGGAACCAAAAGAAAAATGAAAAAATGAAAGAAAGATGGGTAAGAAGGGTCCATTTTTCAATCTTGATCATCATCATGATGTTTTTTGCACAACCCTAGCAACAACAACAATAGGAACAAGTGTAACAACAACCATAACTACCCCACCATCTCCATTGTAAGAATTCAAATGGGCTTAAACTACCATCACCAATGGGCTTGAGCTCACTTCTGAGCCTCCTAGGGTTGGGTTTAATTTTGAGGTTTGTAAGGCTTGGGGAAGGCTTAAGTTAAAGGGGAGGGAAGTCCAATTTGAACCTCCACTTTCTATTTATATTTTTTGTGATTTTACAAACATTAAAAACATGTTTGGCACCAATCCGAACCTACCACATGGTAGATTTACGAAAAATATTTTATATTTTTTGAGTTTTCATTTTCATTTTTTCAACTTTTTCATTGCCATTAAAAAAATCATCCATCCAATTTTCATACGACTAGTAACTAAACAATGGGTTAGTGACCAAGCTAGGTGATTTGTAATTTTCAAACATATAGACCTTGTGGTTAAATGAATTGGATATATATTTCTAAATTCCATATCTTTGGTGTATGAAGTTGGATTGGAGTTGAAGGCTTTTTTTGAACAATATGGAACACCAAAAGATTTTGTCTATTTGAAAATATTAAGAGAATTAAACACCTTATGACTTTCCAATATACATTGTTTCAACTTCCATTTAGGGTGTATAAAAAAATGTTACATGACAAATATTTGATGTAAATTTTGATTTTTATAATCATGGTTTCAAGTTCTTCAAGTAGATTAAATTCTATGCTCCAAAATCTAATAGCAAAATTTACACTTCAATTCCCTATGTTGGGCACCAAAAAAAAATCATCATCACCATTAAAAAAAAAAGTGGTGTGCTACCACGGGCTAAAAAATGCTTCTGGAAAATGTGGAAATCAAGATTTTTAAGCCAAATAATCATTTCAAAGCTATGGACAACTAAAAGAGTTTTCATATGGCTGGGTGCAGAAAAAGACTATATTTCTATCAACACACAACAACTACCTTCCATGTCCAGGTATTCTACATACAAAGGCCCAATTGTAAGTTGAGGCTAAATTGCTATAAAAGAATGTAACATTGGCTAATTTTGATGTTAGTAAAAGGTTTTTTTACTAGTTTTAAATATTAATACAAGGCCAGAATATTCAAAAGTAAAATTTAGATTTGGTGCTAACAATTTTTACAATTTTTAGGTCATGTTTTTATCCTCATGGACATCTTGAATGTCAACTATGATCAAGATGAAATTAATCTCAATAAATGATGCATATAGTCTCATTCATCAAAAGATATAATCACCTACAAGGGGATTTCAAGTCCATACCACCTCAAACATATGTACTTTGAATTTGACAAAAAGGATGACATAACATCTTACCTTTCTCTCTAGTCTTACCAAGCTATGGAGAATGTTCTTCAAGAGTTGGACACAGTTGTGAAAGATGATTCTGCATCCCTACCCCTTGTTGTCCCTTCTCAAAAGGTGGAATCTCTTATAAAAAATTCAATGAACAACCAATAAGTTTCATTGCCAACTCAAGTGGTAAAAAGTTCAAAATTTGTCAATGTTCAACATGTTTTAGAAATAGTTGAACTTGATGATTTTGACACTAAAAAAACAAAGGTTGTAGAAAGACAACCTTTGAAGCATCCAAAAAAAACATTACTTTCATTTGAAGAATTTAAAGAAGAGGACAAATAAGCTAATCCAATTGAAGCTCATGAAGAGGACAACCCAACTAGTCCAAAGAAAAGTCATGGTCGACCTCATGGATCAAAGAACATTAAGAAAAATCTAGTTGCAAATAATGTTGTTCAAAAATGTAATGTACCTACAAAAAAGGGTCCTTGAACAAGATACAAAAGCATTTTGTGTATAACATTAAATGTGAAAATAATAACAAAATATACATTGGGCATAATTTTGATCCATATAAACAATTCAAACAACATATGCATAAACCACCAAAGAAAATGAAACATGACATTGATATGAGTAAAACAATCGATCTAACATTTAAGTTGGATATTTTGTATTCAAATATGTATAAGTACAAGGTTGATAGAATGGAAAACCATTACATTCAATATTTTGATAGTACATTTAGTACATGTTATAATAACCTTAAAAGAAAACCTACATCATATAAAAAATATTAGTATTTGAAAAGGAATTTGATATCATATGTAAATGTTGAAGTCATACGAATAAATCAACGAATCAAAATCCATGAACCAAAGTTGTGAACGTAATGGTGAGGGGATGAAGAATGCCCATACCTTTTAAGTTTGTATATATAACTTTTTATGCAAATCTCTATGTAAAATCCACATAAATAACAAGCTTCACTTTGCACATCAAGGAATACTTGACACCTTTGTTACATTATAGTTCTCACTAGCTTGTACGATTTGCTCAATGGTTCCACGTGCATATCCCATAACCAAACACACATGGCAACTTTGTAAACGTAATTCCATCACATGCCATATGAGCCATGCGGAGTTGCATTCCTTTAACATTGTTTTGTAATATGATAATTTTACTTTTGTGTCGCAATCCTAACATTGGGTCGGTGACAAAGTGCGAAGTGCAAGGGCCCATGAGGCCGAAAATGTGTTTAGGTGTGAAACACACTCTCACAAATGGGGGAGAATGCAAGGGATGAAACCCAATGACTCCCAAATGCATTCTCACTTTGGGAGTTGCATTCATGTGCGCTACACCAAAAGGTGTCCTAGTTCACTTTGGATTTCATTAGATTTTGAATGAATTTGCAAATTTTTACATGGTGAAATTGGTTAACCCCCTTATGAATAGGGACTAGTTGCTACAAATAATAGTGAAACAAAGTTATTATCAAGTGAAATATAAATTTACCAAGCCATTCATTTGTTAATTAATTAATTAGCTAACATGGAAATCAATTAAAATTAAATTATTTAATATATCATATTATTGATAATTTCATGATTTTTAGCTTATAATTTATTGACATGTGTCACTATTTAAGCTAATTAAAAACCTAACATAGGTGGGTAGGCCACGTAATCAACCTCGGCATCTATTTTGGGGAATTAGATAGGAAAATATTTGATCAACTTACCATTGTTGACCACACACAACCCCACTCATGAGGTTTGATCCCTCGACCTTTAAAATGAAGGCAAACACCCTTACCATCAAACCACCCCACTTGTTATAATAATATGTTAAATTACATTTTATTTATCAAATATTTTATTTTAAACATTATGAAAACATAAACTTTGAAAATTCATATCTTATTGATATTTTGTTTAAATGACATGATTCAAGTTTAATTTTTTTTTTCAATAATGTACATAATTACATTTATTTATTTTTGAAAATGTAATCATTTGAACAAAAAAAAGTTGAATATTCAATGACCATTCTTCTAAAAAAAAAAGGTTTAATAAATGGATAATAATTTTGTGAATATAATAATATTACCTGTGCTAAGCTATTTTCAATTATTATATGGCTATTTTTCATTAATTTAAATTATTTCACCTTACATTATTTACGACTATTTATGGTTATTTTTAATTATTTATGGTTATTTTTTGTTATTTCACCTTGTGCTACTTTTGATTATTATAAGTTATTTTTTATTATTTTAGCTTATTTCACTTTAAACTATTTTCAATTATTGTAAAAAATTTGGCTATTTTATGTTATTTTTGGATATTGTAAATCATTTCACTTTAAGTTATTTGCAACTATTATAAGTACTTTTAAAAAATTTAAGTTATTTCATTTGAAGCTATTTTTGATTATGTGAAACTATTATTAATTACTTTTGGTTATTGAAAGTTATTTCACCTTAAGTTATTTTTGTTTATTATAGATTATTTCACCTTAGATTATTTTTGGCAATCCTAGGCAATTTTAATATATGACTACTAGTTGTTTTTTATTGGGGCTATTAGTGGTTATTAATGGCTATTGGTACTTATTCTATTAGTGGTTATTAATGGTTATTTTATTGGTGGCTATTCTATTAATGGTTATTAATATCTATTTTATTTGTAGTTATTGATGACAATTTTATTAATGGTTATTGGTGGCTATTCCATTATAAGCCATTAGTGGTTATTTTATTGGTGACTATTTTATTAATGGCTATTGGTGGCTATTCCATTATAAGCCATTAGTGGTTATTTTATTGGTGGCTATATAATGGTTTATTAATGATTATTGGTGGGTATTGTATTATAAATTATTGTTGGATATTATATGTTATATTACGACTATTGATGATTATTCTATTGTAAATTATTGTTGGATATTTTATGTTATAATATCATAGGCTATTGGTAGTTATTATAAGGTATTATAAGTATTTTTTCATAGGTTTTTATTTTCTATTCTAAGTTATTTTATCTTAGGTCAAAATATTATACTTGACATTATTTTAAATTATTATACTTAGGATAAAATAATTTATAATAACATAAAGTAAAATGACCTTGAATAACTTAAAATAAAATAATTTAAGGTATAACCTAAGGTTAGTTGAATAATTTAATTTGGGAATAACTTAAAAGTTTATAGTAAGCTAATTAAGATACTTTAAAGTAAAATAACGTATAATAGTTTAGGATATAATAATTTATAATAACCTATAATAAATTATAATAACATAAGGTGTAAGTTAGAATAACTCAAGTAGTTTAAAATAATATAGGAAATATCATAAAGTAGCATATATAAAATATTTTTAAAAACAAAGAAATAAAATTATTTACTATAATAAATTATAACAGTGAATTATATGAATTAGTAATGAAACATGATGTTTGCATAATGATATTATAATGAAACAATTTCACCAGGGTAAAATTAATAAAATGAAATGAACTTATTTCATTTTAAAGGTTCAATAGTGATTTAAGCTAGTGAATTGCACCCCACTTTTGTAGTAATGGTGGGAGTTGCAAATGTTCAGAGCCTTGGTTGGAAAGGCAAAGAAAGTACCAAAATGGGCTCCCAAGATACCATTATAAAGGATTAAGCGTAAATGCTTAAAATGCCCTCGCATTGTTCATTTAGACTTGATTTGCATGAGTTATGATCAAAGGAAAGGCCGGGAGTCAAATTAAAAATTTAATTTTTGTTTACAAGTCCTTTGAAAATAGGGGTCATATGAAGTTCGATTGGAGTGTGTTATACATCATTAGAAAGATATTTTTAAAGGCTATAAGATATTGTCCTTAGACTTTGAAAAAAGACCTGATTTGAGAAAGATATGATCTTCCAAAGTTTTGGAACATCAAAAGTCCCAGTTTTGGGACTCCCACTTGGGAGTTTCGGGGAAAAATGACATTTGGATGTAGTCCCTGCAAAGAGGCATAGAGTATATTATAGAGAGGGGACTGGTGCCTCTTCCTAAAGGTTGTGGGCCATGGAAAGCTTATGCTTGAGGCTATGCTTATTAAGTTTACCGCACCATTTCCATTCAACTTGGACTAACCACCCTATTTTCTTGATTGTGTAGGTTGATGTCATATTGAACTCTTGCTTGTGAGTTCATCCTAGTCCTGTCCCATAGTTGCAGCACACCCTCCTATCCCCGAAGTGTTGCGAATTAGGGAACATGCCCTAATTATTTCTTTTTCCATTATTTCACCCTGGGACCCACCTTTGGGTCTTTTAAGGGGTTTGGGGGTGCGTCATTTTGCCTCAATAGCTAGGCGCACCCATAGAGGTACTAGTTGTAGGGCATCCTTACAAACAACCAAAAAAATATTAAGATAGGTGGTGAGGGGTCACATGATTTATCAAATAATGCGAACAACCCAAGATTGTAAATCTTTAGTGCTTACAAAAATTCATATTGTATGTTTTTAAACAAACCATAAAAATAGAAACATTATAGTGCACATAATAAGTGTCAATTATTTCCCAATAGGATTGGATGTAGTAGATGGAACAAATGAAAATTGAGATTGCATAAAGCATGATTATCTTACCCTGCCAAAACCTTGGTCCACTGTGCCAATATATCTTTCCCCCAATTTTACAGAGAGTGTCACATCTGTTAAAACTAGTTCATCTACACCATTAATGGGTCTTATAATTTCATCGCAAGTTATCAATAGCAACACATGGAAAAGAAATTCAAAACCCCTTACAAACTATCATCGTAACCATCACTATATCCCTCTACAATACATGGACTTTTCAAATAATCAAACTTTTCACAACTATTATGAAAATTTCCATAACTTGACAAGTCATGGTGTTAACAAGTAGATCAAATAAGCAAAACAAAATTATAAATAAATTGCCTTATTGGGAATTAAATGCACCTATCAAGTCAATATGTGAAACACACCTGACTTTTCAAAATTACTTGCCATATTATAGTCTAAAGTGGCTTCTGGATTTTGCAACATTGCCATTGAAACCTTTTCTCTTTCATAAGATTCAATCATCACATCCTTGTCTACATCACAAGCGTTAGGTTCAGGGGATGTGGTGAGATTGTTGTCATTTTGAACTTCATATGCACCACTTTCACCATTGCCAAAAGCATCGATAATCCCAGATTCTAAATCTTTATGTGTAATTCTGAATACCAATATGATAATTTGAAATTGGACTTGCCATTGGCCATTCCAAGACACCTAAAGGGGCCTTCACAGATCCATCATGTTCACAATCTACCTTGGATTCAATTTCTAGCTTGATAGATCAAACAAAATTATAGACTTTTCCAACAGACTATTTTTCTGGTAGTTGTTCTTTGTCTAATTCTTTGGAGCTCTCAACTTCTCTAGCTTTCATTAATGCCTCATGTTGTTGAAGAGCAATAGGTTTCTCCCATGTGGTTTCACCATTAACCTTGTTCCAATAGTAATACTTTCCAATTTCTTCAAGCAAGATGGCTTGCTAATCACACACCACATGATAGCCGTGATCTACAACTATTCCAATAGACATGGATGCCAACTATGGCCTTTACTTTCCCAATTTTAGATATGTCCCCATTCTGAATGGAGATTTCACCATCTTCTTTTGGGACTTCTATTAAGGTAAAAAAGTTGTTGATTTGTCCCATGACACATCCAATACATTCTCACCTATAGTGTTATCATCCCCCAACATAATAGTTGTTTCCAAATTTGCAAGAAAGTTTGCCACCTTCACAATCAAAGTCATCAATGACATAAATACAACAACACTCTTACATTTGCATCAAGATAACAACATCCAGTCTTGGATTCAAGCAACCATATTTTCAAGTCAAAGACGAAAACATAAACAAAATACTTTTGCACTCACCATGTATTGACAATTTCAAATACCTAGTGGTTGATAGATGACTGATGTCATATGTGCACCATGTTTACCCATAATCCCCCAACAATAAATTGAATAATTTGATGTTGCCATCTATTTGTAAACAATAAACTATGACGACTTTGTGGGTAACAAGCAAGAAAATACATGTTCATCCACATGCTCTAAGATGTTGGCATTATTGAAACTTAAAACCTTTGTCCCATTCATAGCCAATGGTGTATTGTTTTCATCACCATCATCATCACTATATTGTTTAAGTAATGGCAAGGGATTTCCCTACACATGCAATAAAAAGCAACACCCCAATGAACAACAAATAATAATACTCTTACTACTTTGTCAAATTTGAAGCTTAGATTACGAACTTCAACTTTAAGACCTTTATTTTGGATTCCCATTTTTACTACCAACCATGATGAATGGTTTAGTCAAAAGGTCAAAGGCCTTAACATGCACCTTTCTTTAAGACCTTTGAGACATATCATTAGAGTTAAGACATTAGGGACACCATAATAAAAGAAGGGGTTGGGTTCACAACTAGAGCCATATGACTCAAGTCTTGTCAGTCTGCAACTTTGCACCCATAGTGGTTCATGGCACATAGATCCCAATTGGCCCCAAACTGACAAAGAAAAAAAGGCCTAACAACATTTGATTCAACAATCCTTGTTGTGCTTCACAACCACAAGAAATAGTTAAATTAAAGGCTCCACAACCACTTTCATGCCAAGCCAAACCACATTGGCTGAACCAAGTTTGTGAAAGTTTCCTTTGAGCAAAATGCCATGCTAGACATATTCTTTGTTTGCAGGAGCACCACGAGGGCAAATTCATTGAACCCACATGGTAAGGTTAACAGTGAAGAGTGTTGCACGTTACCCACATCCTTTATCTCATTTCCAGCATCCACATTTGCTAATGTTGTATGTGCCACCCTTGCATAAAAAATAAACCCCATAAATAGATCTATTAATTTTCAAACATATTTTTTCCACCTTTGAATGAAGTAGTTATTTTGCCATTACCTTTCCAAACCTGACAACCTCCTAAATGGAATGGGCAACATTATACAAAATTTTGTGTGATGTTGAATAATGTTGTAACACATTGCTTTAGATAAGAACCTTGCATAAGACTTTGTTGTAGGATGATTAGGATCCACAAATAAAAACTAATTTGTTTGTAAATTCCTAGTCAATAAAACATTTTTTGATTTTGGCTGTTAGCACATCCTTGATAGCCAACGTAATTATTTGCATACACTAAGTTATTTCTTCATGAATTTCAATTTTAGACATTGAAGGTTCCTAAGTGATGCACCCCTAGACTCCTTGATAGATTCAACTACAAGTTCAAAAGTGAAAACAATGAGAGGATAAGGAGTTGGGGTACGTTCCCTGGTTCGCAACACTTCAAAGGTAGAAGGGTGTGCTATAACCTCGAGATGGGGACTAAGATGTGTGACAATTAGGTCAATTATTCACATGGACCTACACAAACTAAACAACAAGTTGGTTAGTGCATGGTTGGAGAAAGTTTGGTGCACAGACAAGCCATGGGGCCTACAGCTAAATGTCATTTCCTAAAATTCCCAAAATTTGGATTCCTATGACTTTGGAGGCCCATAACTTTTTATGTAGACCTTTGATTGAAGTGAGGTTTAAAGCAAAGTTGAATCCCTTGTTGAGAGCTTTCCAATGATATGTTGCACAAGACCTGAAAGCAAGTAAATCAGGGCTATTCTTGACTTTTAGTGGTTGGGAGTCAAATTGGCAGTTTGACTTCCGACCCTTCTTTTAGCCATAACTTATGTTTTAAGTTTCCAAATGGGTCATGCGAGCCCATTTTAGACATCTAAGTTTCAAAATATTTTCAATAATATAAAAAATTCTTCAAGCCAATGAGTTTTGGCCCCTGAAATTACTTTCTAAAAATTTGAAAGTCCATTGTGATTCCAACTCCCAAAGTGGGAGCCCACTTGGGAATGTGGGTTCATTCCCTCACACTTTCCTACACTCCCGAAAGCATGAAATGTGACTTCCAGGCTTCATTTTTGGTTCGCAATTTGTAGGCCCTTGCTTTGGTCGCAAGCCCAAGGTTAGGATTGTGACACTAAGTAAATACTCCATGTCCATAACAACATTTTCCTTTTCAGGCACCTTTCCCTTCCCTTTAGGTATAGGCTGTTTGTCTTAGTAAATCTCATCTTGGTCCTTAAAGCTTAGGTTAGGAGACCACAAATGAAAGAAGAAAAGAAAAAATTAGCACCTCCTTTTCATAAGATGTCAAAGAATGACCAAAAAAAATAGAAAAATCTTGTACAAAGTTATTTCTCATGACTTATAAAAGAACAAATTATGTGAGCCACTTAATATAAAGAAAGATTACTTAGTTTTGTTAATGGAAGCCTTTGTAGATTAAATAATAATACAGAAGATTATTTGCCCACTATTTCATTTGACAATGATACAAAAGCTTGAACCATGATTTGTCTTCAAACATAACTAACAATTGATATAAAAGACAATTATAGACACTTAAGCTATCATGTAATATGGCCAATAAGAGCTACATTGTACATAATGTAAAACTACCTAAGATTGCAATGTTGAAGGGTAACAATATAACCCTCATTGGAGTTTCCATTGGAGATCCTTCATAAACATAGTCTAAAACATCAGCATTATGGTCATCTTTAACACTACATTTGTTGTGCACCATCATGATTTCCTTTTCAAACCAATAACGACTCCACATAAAAATGTCAATGACATGCATTCTTGACTTTATCCTTTATTATCTAATCGTCCATTTTTACGTTGTTAATTTCAACTGAACCTACTATTGCATCATCCTTGATGGAGATTTGCACATCAATCACAATATGGGCACAATAAACCTTGAAGGACTCATCCCACACAAGATCTACTACTTGTCCTTTCAACAGCATGTGCGCCCCATTCATGTAGGTACAAGATCCATAATTGCATAATACTAATTATAACCCTTGCCAATTTTGACTAATGATTTAGCCCCTTCTACTAATTGTAACACATAGACCCACACACACAAATCCTTCATTAATCCCTTGTAAATCCACAAGAGTGCCATAACTTTGAAAGCTTGCAAACATGTAGGATAACAACTTTTGTGAAGTAAATTGACATACTGGAATGGAGCTAAGCTTGAAATGATTCGACCAAGCCCATATATAATGAATACCTACATATTTGAAGAGAGCAAGGGTATTGCCTATGCTCCTCTCCACATTGATGAGATTTTTTGCTCAGTAGATGGTAGCATCCAATGTGCCATGGAACATGGCCATTGTTATTGATATCCACACACCACTACAACAAAAGCAAACATACTTTCATCATTAGTTGAAGCTTTCAAGATCATTAAATGGTAAGCAACAAAAATCTTTCAAAACAAAATGCCCAATAATAAAAACTTGTTAATAACAACTACACACAAAAAACTTCCTTAAAGATCATCAATGGCAAGCAACAAAATTCCTTCTCGAAAGAATACCCAACAATAAACTTTGTAACAAACTTTATAACAAACATTTCACACAATTTAAAGTTTCCTTGAGGATTGATCATCAAATGACAAGCAACAAATGTACTCCTAGTAACATTACATCGTAATTTCTACACAATAACATTATAAAACCGAAAACCCAAACTTGGTGAAAATCATGATGACAACAAAGTTATTAAAAATGTGAAGTGAAATTAAAATTAAGGAAAAACAAGCTATAACTATAATTATTGAAGAAGGAGCTGCTACAATTATAGTTGTTAATTTAATAAAAATTTCAATTACATGACTAAGTTTATAACTAGAATTCTAGTCATAAAAGAAGAAAAAACTAATAGCCTTAAAGTCATTATGGATGAGTTATTTAGGACAATAGTAATTTAGGACACAATGTGGCACAATGAAGTGGCAAATATCATTTATTAGTCATAAAAGACATATGTGAAGTTATTACTGATAATTGAATCACTTTTTAATTATTTTTTATTTAGTACAGATTAACTCCAAAAACTTAGGGAATATTATTTTTAAAATTTTTAAAATTTATTATTATATAATTATTATATATAATATAAAAAATATGTTTATTTCAATTATTTTAAATCTCATTATTTTTCATCCTATCAATTGTTGACATGTGTTACCATTTAAGCTAGGTTAAATAACTAATTTAAGTGGTTAATTAAATCATTTTATTGACCTATTTAGGCCCGCTTAGGTAACCACCTAACTTAGGTAATCTAGGTAGGTGTAGAATATTTGATCAATATTCCAACGTTGACTTCAACAAATGTCATTTGTGAAGTTAGACCCTTGGACCCCAAGGATGGAGCTCAATTCCTTTACCACCAAGCCACCTTGCTTATTGCGTAAATAATTTAATTTTCATTCTATTTAAACCATACTTCATTTAAACATTACACAAAATTTCAAATTTGATAATCCATATCTTATTGATAATTATCCAAATGAAAAAATTGAAAATTTATTCATAATTTTCCTTCAATAATGTACACAATTATAAAATTGTTTTCTGAAAAATGTAAATTCAATTCAAAAAAAAATATTTGAATTTTGTTATGAATAACATTTCAAATGGCCATTCTTCATAAAATTTAAATTCAAACATATGATTTGTAAATGGAAAAACCTTATGGCTAATACATGGATAAATTAAATATATCTTTCATATCTTAAATCTTTATTTGATTTAAGAATTATGTTATACAACATTGTTTCCAATATATCATAATTTTGTTAATAAATTTTAATTTAGATGTATGAGTTCATATAATTTATCCACATAAAATATTTATAAATGGATCATAAATCATATATATATAATTTTTATCTTAATCATAGTGAATTCGATGTATAAAATTAATCTAAATATATTAATTTAATTTGAATAATAATATTATTAAATATCAAAATATCAAAAAGTTTTTTTTGAAATTATAAATTTTATTCATTTTCTCACATATAATCTAATACAATTGTGTAATAATATATTTTTTACACATGTAAAATAATTTTATTTATTTATATGAATCTATTATATAAATGTTTATTTCAATTTATGATAAAAATTTAATGTATAGATAAATTATATATTTCCCACTTTTGCATTTCTATTTTATTTTAAAATAAAAATATAAAAATATAAAAAATATATCATATTGTTATCATTAAATTAAAATAAATATATCTAATTTATTCACATTGAATATTTAAAATGGATTATATATCAAGCATATTTAAGAAAAAAATGATTAAATGTTATTATATTACCTATATGTGTAAAATTAATCAAAAGTTATTTCCTTACATGTTGTAGTTCATTATGTCTATTTATATTCATGATAAATTATTAATAGTCATTTTTGAATCATTATAAAATAATTGTATGATCACATTATTTATAATGACACATCATTTCATCCACATATATAATTTCATAGTTATTATTTAATTATATTTTAAATGATTTTATTCTAGTCGCATTTTCAAATGATATTTTCAACATCCTTGTCATTGTGTCATCAGTCATGGATGCCATATAGACGAAAACTTGCAATGAAAGAATGATGTCATTCTTCTTGTTATCACATTATTATTTATTAATCAAATGCACTACCAATATATGTCTACAAACTTTTTCACATAGGATTTGAAGTAATATCCTATGGCTATAATCAATCATGTAGTCATTTAGGACATCTAGTTGTTGATTTCTTGGTCGCACATGATAAAATTCTTGCTATTGGCTATACACTAACACTTAGGAGGAATAGTAGACTAATAGTACAAGAGCTCTTTGACTCTGCGGGTGCTTCTCTTGTTTGATCTTTGATTGTCCAGCTCTTTCATCTCATTCCCAAAGCTTAGTTCCTCCTACACTTGCCATAATAGATTGGAACCATCAAACTATCTTGTAGTTTGAAGGATGAGGCAATGCTGAGATTAAAATTGAACAATGAATGCTACTTAACTATCAACAACGTTTTATGCCATGGAATTATCATAGGCTTAATCAACATCACATTCAATAATTTGACAACACTTACTGTAAGGGATTAACCAACCAGGAGGGCCAAAAAAGTAAAGTATCCAACTGAAGCTTCCACAAATGTTTCACTTGCAACAACCACTCAAATTTGGTTGGTCTTTATAATTTGAAAGAAATGCATTAAGACATTTGTTGATTGCCTCAATGGATCAAGGAAGATTTTAGATTCCAGTGAAGAAAGGAACTGTCAAACAAGGTAGCCACTTATCCAGATGCATCAACTATCACCAGCAAGTTACTTTCATGAGCCATCAGCATCATACATCTTTGTTCAAAAACCCAACATGTTGGTACTGACATAATGAAATAAATCTCATAAACTGAACTTAAGAATACCAGTGTGTGCATTGTTGCTCACAAGCTATTTGACCTAGATGCTCAAGCTCAAATACTGGAGCATCATCAAATCCTGCCTGTTCGAAAGGTATCACGAAGTATCACAGTACATCCTCATAGTTGCTAACTTGTAGAATCCCCACTCTACATCACCTGTTGCATAATGACAACACCAACAAACCATGTGCTAGATCAAAGGAATGGGGGGACCCAGAAACAGCTGTGTCATTTGCAGAAAAAAGTGCTAAAAAATTCCCAATAACAATAATGAGGTACATACATACTTGTCAATTAGAGTGACAATGTTTTTCAATCAAGCAAGAAGCTTTGTGAGACTAGCATTGATAGAACCTTGTTACAATAGCAGTTACATTCTGTATTTCTGCCCAGCTGGCGATTGTGTGCCCATCAGTCCTGCTATTCCAAATGCACCAACTATTGCTTGCAAAACACAAACCACAACTTCATATATAAGCAAACCCACAGAAGTCAAATGAAAGTATACATTTCGAAACATCTGACAATGAAATGGGTGTGCTAGAAGGAAAATTATTGAAATTGATACTACCTAGAGCTCGCTTCATTGAGAGCTTCTTTTGCCTCTAGTTGCCAACTATAGCACCCAAGAAAATATGATTACCCAAGTCAGGGATAAGGGAACAAATGCAGCAAAAGAATTCCTTGGCTCCTGATTGTATTACTCTATCAATCAGAACTTGGTTTTAGTCTAGGGCTGCAATTTGAAGAGAAGCATGCTACTTTGTACGAATTCACATTAAAACCAAGTTTGAACTCCTAGTCCATATTTAAAACTCATGCAGCTTGCACAATCACATAAAATGTGCACCTTTTGGTTGCCCTAAACAATTCTCTGTAGTAAGACCCAATGTTTTTGCGATGACTATCCATTCCACGCTGAGCTTCATCAGAAGATGTGAACTCCACAAATGCCTCACCAATTGGATGATTTGTGGTTTCCATAACAATGTGAATGTCATTGGGCATGATGTTAATTCCATCAAAAAAATCCATTACCTCTCTGTGTAGCATTATATGGGAGACCCTGGATCTTGATGCAAACATGCTCTGATGTATCAATTAAGTTTGGTATCCCTGTGATGCCTCCCAACCCTGCTGCTTGCATAGTTGCTAAATTCATCCTTGTCAACCCCTGCACTCCAAATGCTCCCATCATCCCTGGAATATGGAAACACAAACATTCCACCACCACATTTACATTAGCCATTTGTAGAAGGAATTCACCCTCCTCTTCACAGCATTGTAGCCTGGTAACCAGCTGCACGGGATTTGACAAAAAAATTCCATGTCTAAAGAAATTTTAGGACCTACAAGATGTAGAAGAACAAGACAAAGAAACACATGAAACAGATCTGGAGAAATTCCTGCAATGCAAAAAAATGTAGGGATGAAGGACTAACTAGATCCAAGGCATAGAGCAAGACTGAGTGATGCTACAAGTGCACTGTTCTTGATGAGATTGGCAAAGTTGCTGCTGCTGTAGCTGTGAGGACCACCCCTTTGCTACTGCTGCTAGATGAGACTTTCTATTATTCTTGTTGAAGCTTTCTTTATTTCTTTCTTTCTCTCCAAAAAAAAAAACACACCAAGTTCCATTTACTCCCAAAAGCAGTCACAAGGTTCTTGAGGGTTTTATTTTATACAGGACTGATTGAAAACATTCCAGTCTGAATTTTTTACATAGATTGAAGTTGCAACAAAAGAAAGCTCTCCAAACTTACACTCAGGAAACTCTTGCTATCAGGGAAGGAAATCTTGAAGCTCTGTCCAAAAAACAGGGCTTCAAAAAATAATGAGATCCAACACGAGAATGATCAACAAACCAACTTGATGCTGTTGGGGTGGTGTTCGTACATTCTCATCCGAACTCCAAGGAGGACAAGAAAAGAGATTCGCCCCATTCAGGAGAGGGATATAATGCTCCATATCATCATCCAAAGCACCGGCATACCTTATGTGCTTCTAATATGCTGCAAAAGCTGTGTGTGTTTACAATCTGCTTCACAAAAGAAGAAGAAGAAAAAGAAAAAGAAAACCATTACTTGAATTGTAAACTCTGCTTGTTCTACAGCAACAGAAGAAAAAGAGAACCATTACTTGCTTCTTCTACAATCTACTTCATAAAAGAACAAAAACAAAAACAATAAGAGAACTGCTAGAGTTGCAAGAGGCATTTTGTATACCTTCAAGGGAAAGAGAAACTGCTGCTCCATGCATGCGAAAGGCATAAGTGTGCATGGGTGATCAGCTTCGACTGTTGAGAGTAGCAGGATTTTAAGCGTCCGGTTGGAGCTTTCGGCAACCCTCATTGTGGCCTGCTAGTCTCCTCCGGTAGCTACGCTTGCTTTCATCAAACTCGAACAACACATGAAACCTGCAATAGCAACAAAAGACAGAGAGAAAGAATAGAAGAGTTGAGTCAGTCTTCTCTCAGGGCGAGCTTGTGTAGAAAAAGAGAACGAATAGTCTAGTGTAGTGCACTTGGAGGCGTAGCTACCGAGAGCAACGTTGGCACAAGCATTCTTCACCGAAAGAAAAGACATAGTTGTAGAGATTGAAGGCCTTGTAGAGCCGCAATGCTGCTAAAAAAAAAAGCTCTGCAAAGATCAAACCTTAAGAACAATAGCTCCAACAATGTTCAGTATGTGGCCCAACAAAATAAAATTGGATGAAGAAAAGTCAAATGAAATGATGCCCCATGGCGCTTTGAAATTTCAGATTGCGTTTTGAGCCCTTAGGCCTACCTCCACTAACAATGAATTATAACGAGCCGAGAATTCTTTTTCCTTACATCTACTCAATGCCTATGCTTACATTTTCACTATTCTACAACATGTTTCTAGATTCCAGAATCTTGCAACCTTGGTCTAATTCTAGAGGACTTACTATGTTTCTTAGACGGGGTGTGGTTGGTTTTGTAGGTTCAATGATGGTTGGAATTGGATGTAAAGCTTGGAGCAACATTCTACCAAGATTGGATTTTGTTGAGAGTTCCTTTGTTTGTTAAAGTGCAAAGTATTCTTGTGCCTCCGTTATCATGTAGCAGCCTTGAGCAGATGGGTTTTTCCAACAACGTATTTTCCAGGCTTGAGATCATGCTAGCAGAGCTGAATCACCTTGTCAAAATTGCTGCACATGAATTTGTGCAATATTGTCGAGATGGTGAATCAGATTGCGTGATCAGAAAAAGAAGTGATTCAATCAAGTTTCTTTCAATCAAATCTGAAGCTTTTACATAATCGTTTTAGAACTCCACAATGCTAGTCAGAGAGAGGCTTCACATTTTTCTGTTTCAAAATTCTCTAGATGTCAAGCTGCCAGGGTTTAATGAGCTTGCAGGGTTTAAGAGAACTTTCGGGTTATTTTAGGTACGTATTTTCAGACGGTATTTTTCTTCTTGTGACGGACGTTAGATTAGATGTAACCGCCATTGCTTCCGCTGCTTCTTTTTCTTCGTCTTCCTGTTCCTGCACAAAGTTTTGAGAAGAAGAAGAAGATTTTGAGGAGAAAAAGACTAAGCGGCAGCGAAATGGAAGAAGAAGCAGAAGAAGAGAAAAAAGAATCTGGGCAAGTCTTGAGATTCTTCGTGTCCCACTGGAATGAATTCTCGTCTCTCCTCTTCTTGGGTCAAGAGCATTTGGTATCTTGACTGCAGGAGTTTGCGGACTTGGGATTGCAGCGATCTAGAGCGCGCGGTCGGTCCTCGGTTGGTACTAGTAGTGATCATGGAGGTGCGCTTTGGCAGGGGTGCAGCAGCTAGTCACGCTGCTGCAAACGAACAGCAATTGCAACAAAGTTTGAACGTCCCTGCTGCTGCTGCTGCTGGCGCTCGAGGAACTCCGCTCGCGACACCCATAAGGCGATGCGTCAGATCATGACCGTGGTGCATGCCGAAAGCTCCGCCCAGAAACTGTTCTCCCTCAGGATCTCGCAAACCCAGGACTTCAACAGGAATGCCTGTATGTCTGTGCAACTCTAGACTCTCTCTACCTGCAGCTAAACTCTAACCATTCCTCCTCCTCCTCCTCCTCCTCTTCACCATCATCTCTTGTGTTCTCTCATATTGAAGTTCTCGCGATCGCAATACTATTGCAAATGGGATTTTGGGTAGATCCATGATCTGGTATTACTACTTTGCTACAGCTGGCGAGAATTGAGAGTGCGAAACGGGCAGAGATCAACGTGTTTGTGGAGGGAAACCTGCAAAGCGAGTGCACCAAACAAGAGTGAAGTCAAGTACCACCAGGGCAGCAGTTGCTGGAGGAGAGTTGGGATCGCCCCAAGTCATTGCATGCTCTCAAGTCTAAACAGAATCATGCCAAATTGGCCGGAGAGAATGTGCAGTCAAACTCCCGTATAAGAAGAGCTCATCATGATCAGAACATTGAGGTTTTGCTCATGATCAGAATCGCCAGTGCTGAGCATCATGAACTGCAAATCATAGAGGACATTGTCTATGAGAAGATTTTTGCAGAGGATCAACAGAAGAGACTGAAGGAGCTTGACAAGAAGCATCATGTCTCTGTTCTTGCTCTCAGAGAGGAGCTTTTTGGAGGTGCAGCTCCTTTCTTTTCTCTAATTCTCTTTTCTTCTCTTCTCTCTCCTCTTATGTTCTCTTCTCTTCTTTGCTATAAAGGTTCTTGATTGTGTCCTGCTTGATAGACAAATGCCATGATTCTTCAAAGCATGAATTCCATGTTTTTAGATTGTGGTGTTGTTGTTGGTTTTGTCTATGCCTTTTCCTGTTGCTTCCTGGAATGAACCCACTCATCCATGCAACTTCTGGAGCATATGGAAGAGATAAAAGACAATGCAAGAAATACTACCACTCTGATGATAGAGGAGGAAGAGGAGGTGCGGTGCACCCAAATCCTCTTTTTTGATTCAGTTACTAGACTCTGAAATTAGACTTTCTGTGATTGTTGTCAGAAACTTAGGCAATGACTATGCAATTGAGCAGCAGAAATTAGACTTGCTGTGATTGTTGTGAGAACCTTATGCAATGACTATGCAATTGAGCAGCTGAAATTCTTGCTGTGATTGTTTTCAGAAAGGTGATGACAAATGTCAGTGAACAGGTGAAATTCTTGATGTGATTGTTCAAGAAACCTTGAGCCAAATTAAATGCAGTTGATGTGGAATGTGGCACTTTGAACAGAAGAATAGCAAGGAAAGGCAAGAAGAGCAGCAGCACTTGGCTAATGTGGCAGCAATTGTGAGAAGCTTTCAAGAAGTAAACACTCAGCCTGGCAACAAAAAGGGCATCAGCCCTGCCATCACCACGACAATGACAACAAGCAGCAGCCAACAGGGATCGGGAGCTTGTGACTGCAGTGTATGTTTTGAGGAACTGGACTCAGGCAAGAACAACAACAACAATAGCAGGACTGGAAGCAGCAGGGGATCATTGCCTCATGTTGGATTCTTCATCATCAGCCTGGAAAAGAGCATGCTTCAGACCTTGCAACCATGCCACTGTGTGTTTGGATTGTGCAGTTAGGATATGGAGCAACATCAAAACCTGTCCTATTTGCAAGGCCACACTTACAACCAAGCCAGAAGCAATTTATTGGTAAGAGTGTTTAGGGTTTAGGGTCTAAGTGAAAAAAGAAGAGTGAAGAAGAGAAACAACCCAAGTGTTCATATTCAAATTGTTTGCTATCCCCATTGTATTGATGTAATTTTTGTATTGTTGAAGTTGCTGGAATCCAAAAAAACCTGAAGGGGTGTCAAAGAATAGAGGGTAGCAATAGTTGATTTGCAAAGCTTCTTGATGAAAAGAAAGCTAGATAAGACTTATTAAATTTGATTTTGAGTGTTGGGAAATTTAATCCACTTCTACAAAAGGGAAACAGATATGTGCCACAACATGACTTGTCCAAAAAGCCATCAACCTAAACCTCTCTGTATTCAAGGGCTTATTTGGTTAGAACTCTTTGCAACTTCTTTAGCTTCCCACTCCATAATTTGGGAATTCCTTTAGCAGCAGATTGTTTAAATGGCTTTAACTCGAAGTTGGACTGTAGAATGGGACTATTTGTGTTCACCCATGCTATGTACCTGTGCCATCACCACCACCAATGGCACCTATCATGGTTGACTAGGCAGGTACATCTATTTATTACATTAACTTGGTAAATGGTAAACAAAAAATCACACAATAACTTATATACCAACCATGTATATGTGTATATGGTTTGAAAGTTTTCCCAATTTGAGAATACATAACAATTATATATCATTATTGGCAAGTATAATGGTAAGTGACCCACATTGGATATGAGCACATAAACCTAAGGTTAGGGTCAATTTGAAGATGGACAACATATGTGCACAATTATGGCACAGTGGCAAGTGAGGGAAAGTTGTGCAATTGGCATGACATTAAAATATTCTAAGGGAAAAAATAACAAAAACAGAAAATAACGAATTATGTGGCACCTTTAGTTTAGCACCTTCAGTTTTACACTTAAGGCAATCCTATAATGGCAAATGGTAGCATAACTTACAAAGGTGTGAAGGGTATACCCTAATTAGGGGAAAGAATGGAACAAACTACAAAAATTAGGATAGTTCTAAATCAATCACCATAATTCTAATAAACAAATCCATCATAATTGAATGCATTGCAAAATGTGAGAATGCATGTAAGCTATAAGATTATTCTTTCAAATCCCTTTTTTTACCCAATTCAAAACACTTACCCACCCTTGGATAAAGGCTTTTCAAAATCTAAAAAAATTGTCCAATTTCAGTTTTTTGAAATTCATTCTTTGTCAATCCTTGATGGGATTGGTTATTTCAAGACCAAAAACAGGTTGCAATATCTAATGGTTCTTTAGCGTAAAGAACTTTGACATGTTAAAAAATTTGATGTTTCTATATTGATTGACATAAGGTGGGTTATTTGACATCTTGTGCATTGCAATTGCATATAAAGATCACTTTTGTTATTGAATAAAAGTAGGTATGCTCCATATTCATACATTTACTATTTAATGTTTGGATTTGAGTAATTGGAATATGATGATATTATCAAATAGTTGTTTAACAAAGGTTTGCTAGAAGAATTTTTTATAATTGAGTGACACTTGTGATTAGAGCAAAGCTTTGTGCTACAAATGAGCTTTCCCGTGCTTCTCCAACCTCATTACAAACTACAAACCAATTTATTATGGTATCCTTTGTGTTGGATGACATATAGGGTGCAAGATTGCGTGACTTTTGTAATGACTACAATAATCAACCCAGATAAGGTATATGCAAAAACATAATGGCACAACCAATATATAATACATATACCATGGATAAAGTTGTTCCAACTTGCAACACACAAAGGCCTATCAAACATTTAGTATATTTTTTGGTATATTCACGATCATTTGTAGTTTTTCTCCTTAAAGCAACTTAATACCTTGAGAATAGGTACAATTCAAAGAAAAAAAGAATAAACATAATCAAAAATACCTTATCATCAATCATGTCAAATTGTTAAACTACATATTTGATGAGCACCAAGTGCTTTCACAACATGTTGGCACTATTACAAATATTTGCCAAAAGCAAATGCCACATGAGGTTTTCCAACAAAAGGTTAAAATACAATAATGCAACTCAAACAAATAACAACATAAGGGCACATTTGACTAGGTGTGGGGCTTGATTAGGTTTATGGAATACACTTATTTAATAGCGGATGTCAATAATTAATAGGTGATGATCAATTGATACAAACCTTAATATATGTAACCATGTTACACAACAATTGCATAACATGGCACGTGTTTCCACACTTAAAGAAACAAAAAACACTTAACACTTGTACCCATTAAACATTAAAATGATTACAAGAATTTGTTACATAACACCATCTTACAATTTGCAAAGATCTAGAAATAGAAAAAGTGAATGGACATTACCAAATTGGACATAGAACATGAATTACTCATGTGCTAGTCAATTGCAAGGTTTACAAATTGTGAATCACCCCAGAAATTAATAGTTACAAAGGGGTAAGAAATAAATAATTGTTTCAACTCATGAACTAGGATATAAGTACCTTTAACTTGACAAACATCCCCATTTGCATAAAATTGGTTCATCGTATTGTAATCAAATCATGCACAAATAACTACAATTACCATTCAAGCAATTCATGCCATGTATAAGAACATCTAACATTAGTTTAACAAAATTGTAATAAGCTAGAGTAGGTGTTCTAATGATTGTCATGCACATCAACCACTTCCTCATGATTAAAAGTGTTTTCAAATTCTTCTTCCAATTCTTTTGCTAACTCCACTTCAAGCTTAACTATGTTCACCATGTTTTTTGGAACATTAGGGATCATTAAATCAATTTTTGTGAACAAAGACCAATCATTCAAGATTGTCAATTTGTAATCTACATTGATGTAAATTAGTTAATATACTAGCAAGGGAGAAGATGCACTCCATTTCTATTTGTGATTTGACAATCTCCAAAATTTGCCACATAAGCAAACCTATAATAAGGAACATAACTTGAACTTTCCTTGGACCTCCATCACACCAAAAGGCATTTGATGTCTTTCACATCAATAGGGAACCTTTTGAATTGCAACAATTTTCTTGTGACACATTCTTTTATTGGTTTACTACTAAAACTTGCCATTTCAATGATGCCCAAGCCACACCACACATTCTTATCCATGGGAGCAAATTGTGAATCAAGAGAGACAAAAGTTAGTGGATGCAAGTGTTCATAACATTTGATCAACATTGGGATTAGTGCCCTTTGATCATATTCTCACACAACCTTAATTCCTGAAGGCATGAAACAAAGGTTTTTGTACCATGTAAATCTAGCACAATACACAACAAATTATGAACCTTTTTAGGTTGAAACATTCGTAGGAACGACAAAAAAAGGATCAAGATAAAAATGACCAAATGGAATTGATTTAGCTAAGGCAATGTATTTGAATCATAAACAATGTTTTGTTTGATCACATTTTGTAATAATGTACACTTATTATTACCTCATCCTTATTGTAACACTTTTGACATTGTAATTATTCCTCATAGCAAGTTAGGCTAGATAATCATGAACAACATTAAATTAGTTACATGATCACGAAGTACTAGCATAATAATGTCTTCAATACAATTACTAGACTTAAAAATCTCACACTATTAATTGACAATATTTCAAGAGCCAAAATATCATCACAAACTAAATAACTTTTGTTCTTCTTTTATAACTTTAGTTTTCTTAATTAAATTGGATGTTTGGATATGGCATTTAAGCTTTGTGTAGGTCAAATGTTTATTAAGCATTGGATCAATCAACCTCTTCTGTTACTATAAATTTTATTCAAATAGTTTTTAACAAGATTGGCATGTTCAACATCAAAATGTTTCTTCATGGCTATAGTGTTATTAATTTTGAAATATGTAATCAGCCTTTTCGACACCTAGGTTTTTTGAGCAAGAATTGATTGTTGCATTGTAGCATAGACTGCATTACATGATTTGGGCATTGAGGAGGTCTACAAATGCACCATCATTTAGGATGCACATCACATAACCTCCACTAACAATTGACAACTATACAAAAAGGGAACCCTTCACTTACAATTGACCTTCACCTTCTGTTACCTACTCTAGAAACAAAAAAATTCAAAACACACAATACATCCTAAACCCTAATCTGTTCTCCTTTTTATTGTTGTCTATCCTCTCTTTTCTTCAAATCTCTAAGGTTTTGTGTCTTGATGACAAGACCCTTTTCTATATATATGAGACCTATTTCTTACAGAATTGGATTCCAAAGTGAAACCAAATGTTAATTCAGTCGAGGTTCATCCATAATGGAGGAATAACAGGCATCCAGTGGATGGTGTGCTGGTTCACTGTGGCCCTTAAACAGATAATTTCACTTTTTACACACGCCCATGTTGGATCGGTCAATTTGTTTGTGCAAAGTTTTTCACTTTTACAAAATTTTGGAGTTTTTTGGTCACAAATTCAATGAATGCCAAAAGCTGAAAAAGATTTTTTTAAAAAAAAATCTTAAAATTTGACAGTGTACATGGTTCAAAATGTAAGAGAATTTTGTTCATATTTGTAGTAGCCAAATTTGGCTAAATTGGCTTATAGATGATCACCACCTTGGCTTCATCACAAAATTGATATATACATATGTATTGGTTTGGATGTGAAAACTTAGAAAGTCTTAAGATTCATTTTTTTGAGCTGGATAATTTGATATCATTTTGAAGTGTGTTGTAAACACAAAAGCAACTATGGTTTATTAACCCTAATGGCATCTAAGTGATGTATTAGTTGAACTTTGCTTTTGATTGGATGGTTCACATTGATACTTAAGTTATTAGGGTTGGGTTTTGACATTTAAGTGGTGTCTAGTTTTTGGATTGGGTACCGCACATTAATCTTTGATCACCTGAATTATTTGAGTCAAATGAAAGCTTGTGATTGATCTTGATTTAGCTGTCCTGTTGAACAATTAACATGGTAAAGTATATGTGGTGGTGGTTAGAAACAAGTTCTTGCACATGTTTGAAAATAGTCATTTCATGCTTATTTTGACAAGTCATGTCTCTTTTTAGTTCTTTCTTTTTTATGCAATTATATCTATTACTCCATTCCAATTGTAATTCATTAGGCCTTGTCCCTGTGGACTATCGCATTGGATACATCTTTTGGATGTTTTACCTTATTAGAACTGGTTTCACATTAGGTGAACTCGCTTATTTGGTGAAAGTGTTTAGACTGTTTAGATTTTTTTTTGGTGTTTAAAGTGTGAACACAGTAGTAGATAGATGTACAACATCTTATCTATTGGCAGGACCAGCGTGTTTTGTGATGCCTTGTTTCGATCCAGAGGCTGTGACTAAACGCTTTAA
This sequence comes from Sphagnum contortum, assembly GCA_963920785.1. NCBI lineage: Eukaryota > Viridiplantae > Streptophyta > Sphagnopsida > Sphagnales > Sphagnaceae > Sphagnum > Sphagnum contortum. The sequence goes on from OY987278.1 coordinate 1,689,336, forward strand.
CATAATTCAAATATATATTATCTTAAAGTCTATTAGCATTGGATTCTCATGTATTACTTCATCAAGCATATGTGAAATTTGGAATAAATTTTTGTGGGGCCTTGTGTAATGTAAATTCATATGTATTTTGCTCTGCTTCCAATTAACTTCAACCAAAGCAATCATGTGGCCAGCTCCCATACCAAGTGAATCAGTTTGCCTTCTCTCGATTTTCAAATTTTATGGCTTTGTTTTTTGTGTAGCTCTGCATAAACCCTTTTTGTTAAGGTCTACATAAACATATTGTGTACTCCAAAGGTAGTGGAGCAATGCCTTAGGATTCTAAGTTCTTTGAGAGCTTTAAAGTGTTGAATCGCTGGCCTGTTTACTTTTATTTAAACTTGGGCTCTGCAATGCTTTGCACTAGGAAAATGTACTGAGCCAAGAAGTCTATGGAACAAGGGGTGTGTCTCACTGTGACCTTGCCATTTACATTAAAAAATATCTTAAAGGCAAAAGAAGAATCATGGAAATCCAAATATTTCGCCATGCAAAAATCGTCAAAAAAAACCTCCAAATGAAACCAAAATCTTCAAGATATCACAACTCTACAACTAATCTCACAAGTTTCAACACAAGCAAAAATATCATCTTCCAAAAATTCTCATATAAAAAATAATAGACCTATTATTATTACCTAGGGGCCAAAATCCCTTAAGCTACTATACTCTATAATGAATCTAAACACAATATCCTTGCCTTCCACGTAATGGGTTCAAACTAGAATTATATTGATAGGCAAGGCTAACGAAAATGAAGCCTCCAGAAGATGGCTGCGGGTCCCACTTTAGTGCTGTAAGTTTTTAGCGTTTACGATTTAAAGTCAAAATTAGGGTAAACATTACAAGACACATGTTGTGGACATTTTACACCCCAATCTCTACAAAAATTGTAAGTGGTGTAAACTATCTATTGTTCAGAATTGTATCTCTTGCGGCTTGAATTCCAACACAGCTTATTTGAAACGTTTACTAGTGATGCAATTTACTAGAGTGCCACTAATTAGAAGCTCAAGTGTGTACATCTTCAAGAAACTTGTTGCACTTGTTGATGTTGTCAATCTTGGTGCAGTCTCCTAAGGCCTCCCCTTTTCGCATTGGTGATCACAGTGTCGATGTTGATGTCAAGTTTCCTATCTCTTGAAACTGCTCAGAAAGCTCAAACTGGGTTTAATAAGAAGACAAGCATGGCTAGTGTCTCTTCCTGTGGCATTACAATTCCTTCTTCAATTAGATGTCACCAAAAAAGGCTAATAGTATTATGTTGAATTAGTGCCAAGGAACTTGAAAGTAACATGAAATTTCAGAAACCATCATCATCTGTCCAGTGGTTGGCCCTGCAAAGTAGGTTCCTAGAAGAATATGTCCAGTCCACATATCTCTTCATCATTGTGTAATCTTTGTCCATAGCTAAAGTACTGGGGAGCTTTCTCATTCTTGTATGGATGATTCAATAAGCTCCATTTGTTTGTTGCCTCTAATTTGAGTGATTCAATTTGGGAATCCATCTTGAAAGTCTTGGAACAAAAATCTCCTTGACTTCCAAAGGATTCCCACTTATGTGAGAATATGTTTCACTTACCTTGTGTCTAGTTTCCCACTCCAACCCATCTTTTGTAGCCCCCCAACCTTCATTAGCTAAGGTTGTGGCACTTTTCTTACTAGGGAAAAAGAGATAAAAGTCAATGTCCTCATTGAGACCTTTTCAAAAAATTCAATTCACCATGTTTTTAATATTTTTTTTTCAAGTTCAAATTCAACTTGAACATCCCCAAATTTTTTATACTATGTTAAAAAAATGCATTGTATTATTAAGGGAGGACCTTTGGCCTCGGCAAAAGATTGAGAATTAACCTATCTACCAAATCCTTATTTGGAAAGCAATTGTTACAAGGTAGATTCATTGTTTATCATGGCTTCTTGTTAAATTAAATTTATTGGTAGTAGGTAGGAGTGCTGGAAATGTCACTACTTTCATTATTTTAGAAAATAGATGGAAGTACTTTCATCCTTTTATGAAGTAGATGGAAATATGTTTGTTGTTTTATGATGTAGATGGAAATATGTTCACTAGCATTATTTCGCTTGCTAACCCACCTTCTAGATTAAAAATCACTTAATCTAGAAGGTGGGTTAGCAAGTAAAATAATTCAATTGAATTAGGAATTAAGTGGGAAAAGTTTTGAGAAGCACTTGTGAAAGGTGAAAGATTCATCACTTTTGTAGGAGGAAGTGAAAGATCCATTAAACCTATTTAAGAGGATTTATTTTTAGAATATGAAGCATAACTTTGAAAGTGTGTGAATGAAAAAATACATTTGTGTTGTTTTTTAGTTTTGTCATTGGTTTGTAATGGAGTAAGATTTGTAACATGTGGAGGTAAGGGGTTATAAATTGGGGAACTTCTAATTTACACTTCCATATTCATGTATGTTTGGGAGATGTATTTTGGGAAAAAATGGAATATAAACATATTTTTGTGGTGTTTGTGGAAAATTATAATGATCATTTCTTATTTATTTATTTTCTATTAAAAGAAAAGTATAACAAGAATATGAGATATAAGTATTGCTCACAAAAATCTAGTTGTTCTTTGTCTTTTCTACATAGAACACAAAAAGACCTTTGCATAGTTACAACAATAGATCAATTTTATAATTTGCATCATACATATTATTATCCTACATTAAAAATTCATTGTTTTTTGAAAGAAAAATATGGGCGTCCAATTTGTAAAGCATGGAGTTTTTCTTGTGATTAAGTTTTGTAAATATTAATACTTTTATTCCTTTTTGTTTGGTATTGTTGCTCCTTTAAATGAATGTGCAATTTGAAAATCATTGAACTTATATTGTGACTATGTAAATGTTATTATGGTTATTCCATTTTGCTTAGTGTTCTTCCTCCTTATCACTTGGTTTTACTATTTGTTTTTAACATATTTTTCATATTTAATATTCAACCTTTTTGTAATCTTTTGTTATTTTTAGATATGTTTGGCTTGATTCCATCTCTTTGTTTGATGATGTTCATACTCTCCATATTTCATCCTTCCCTTTTCCTTGCAAGTTTTAAGTCTTGAAATTCTCAAGCTATAGCATTAGAACTTCAATTCAAAATAATTTAAAGTTTTTTTTCCTTCAACATTAGGCCAACTCAAATATGAGATTATTGGGCATCAACATCAAAGCAATAGTTGAATGGGTGGAAATCAAAAGAGTTTCAATCAAATTTGAATTTGTTGGGCTCAAATTAGCCTAACCTGGTTTTGATTAGGAAGGCTAGGATGGATAAGGAAATTTTGGGGGTTACAATGGTAAAAGTAGGACATTTTGGTAATCATGAGGAGGCAAAGAAGATGAAGGTGGGAGGCTATAACATCATGAACTAGCTAGCTTCTCAATGAGTGTTTAAATCAACATTTGTTGGAGAATGGAGGCAAGATCTTCAAATAGTGGTGGTTGTGGCAATGCAAGGGGAGGAACTCATGAGCATGGTGAGTGGGAGGCGGTTAATGGAGGTTAAACAAAGGTATTTAGACTTGTTGGAGTAAAGGGGCTAGGAATAGAAAAGGGGAGGAAGTTGGAGTTTGTTGGTTGTGGGACCTAAGAGCAAGCAAGTAGTGGTCTACCATCTTGCAAAACAAGAGAACAAGATATAGACAAGAAGCAAGGCTATCCTAGGAGTTAGAAGTCAAGGGGGTTGTTTTCATTTTGGTTAGTATTGAGGGCTTTGAAGTAGTAGATAGGAGGAGGTAGGATTGTAGTGCAGTGGGAGAGTTTATGGAATAGGTAAAACTGAGTTAGAAATGGGAGTGGAAAAACTTCAAGTTGGAACAACTATGTTGTAACCTCACTTAGAATGATGTGAGATGTTTTGGTGTGTAATAATTTTCCATATCCCTTATGAAATGAACTTTGTATGAATGATTTTGGTTTATGGTTGCAACAGGTTAAGGAAGGTGGTAAGGAAGAGTAACTAAGAGGAAAGAGTGACATGATTGTTTGTAACAACCAGAAATAGGAACATAAAGGTAATAAATAAAGAAGGAAGAAACGTTAAAAGAGAGGGATATTACTAAGTTGGACACCATCAGGTTGTACCTTTTTCTATTGTTGCTAGGATAAGAGGAAAGGGGAAAAATAATCCCTAGGGTAAGAAATCAAGAATTAGAAGGTAGAAAAGTTAAAAGTTGGCAGAAAACTTGTGCACCCCTTTTTGAAAATCTCCAAGGGGGTAAGGGGAGTGACCTATGATAAGGTTTTAAGGGGTGTTAAAATTGTGCTTAATACCTTTTTGATGGCCATGCTGGGGAATGGTGATAGCTCATTTGAATCACAATTTTGTTAAGAAGTAGAATTGGACAAACAACATATAAACATAACTACATTAAGTTTAGAACTTGTAGGATAATGATAAAAATAGTCTTTTGGGATTTGAAAGTGTTAAAAAACAAGTAAAATTACATTAGATACTAATTGCAAAACCTTTTAATGAAAAAAAGGTGACAATTGGTGATGGATGAGGCAATGTTGGGGGAGTCTAATCGAGTAGCATGCCTAGATGAAAAGGAACATAAGCAATGTGCAAGGAAGGTAATTAATGAAGTAGTCCACGAAGGGGGTCCTAAGATCAAGGAAGAGGAACTCTTGCTTGTGATTACTAGTGACATTCACCCCAAATATGAAATATCACCGACCCCAAGGAGGAGTAGTTGGAGGTAGTATATACCTTCTTGGGGAACCCCTACACAACTACCAATGACCATAACACATGCCCCATAGGTGGAGGTTCCACCAAAAAGTGCCAGCTCGCACCAACTTGCCCAATAATCCCCCACAATTTAGCCCAATTAGGGTTTAAAGGTTCAATACTCCATGGATAATACCCCAGTTGGATCCCATCCATTTTCCATACCCACGCCATCATTCTAGTATTATCCACTCACAGGAACGAGTAGCGAGCTTAGAAGAAACATGGAGTTGGTGAAATACAAGGAGGGGGGAGATTTCAAGTTCCATGTAAGGTTGTTTGAGAAAACATGTTGGGCAAATGGGGAGCGCATCAAGGAAGACAAATTAAGATTATTTCCTTGCACCCTAAGAGGAGACACCTTTGATTGGAATTCTAGGTTTGAAAATAGCTTCCTCATGAGTATATGGGACGAGTTGAAGGCTACATTTAGGCAGAGATATCGAATGGTCAAAACGGATGAAAGGGTTTACTAGAAAATGTGCGCAATTTGCATGGGACGTGAAGAAGATGTGAAGGCTTATTACGAATGGTTGATCAACCTTAACAATCCCCATGTTTCTCTTCATTCTTTGAGTTTAGGACTCATTTTTTAAGGAAGTATTTTGGTCTGGGTTATGAAAAAAATTAAAAATCCTCACCGTAGGTTTGCCCATGCATACCTTGAAAGAAGCAATGGAATCAACTAGCCAAGTAGAAGATGACATGATTAGTGGTAGGTCTAGGATTAGGAAAAAACATCAAAATTTTGCTTCATCCTCTTCATCATCCACATCTTCATCTTCATCTTCATCAAAGCAGGAAGAGACTAGATTTCGAAAGGATAAGAAAAAGAAGAAAACATGGGATAAGGAGCAAACCAAAACATGTGAAGAGAAGACCATAGAAAAGGAGAAGTTGTTATTGGTTGGGGCTAGGATAAGACTCCAAGAAGAACAAAAGGCCTTGGAGGAGAAGATTTGAATGGCCATGGAATTATTTGCATTCGATAACTTTTAGAACCAAATCTATTATGTGCATTGTAAAAGTCAAGGGGTTTGTTTTCATTTTGGTTAGTATTGAGAGCTTTGAAGTAGTAGATAGGAGAAGGTAGGATTGTAGTGAAGTGGGAGAATTTATGGAGTAGGTAAAACTGAGTTAGAAATGGGAGTGGAAAAACTTCAGGTTTGAAGACAATGTTGTAACCTCACCTTTATGAAATGACCTTTGTATAAATAATTTTAATTTATGGTAACAACAGGTTAAGGAGGGTGGTAGGGAAGAGTAGCCAAGAGGAAAGAGTGAAATGATTGTTTGTAGCAACCATAAATATGAACATAAAGGAGTAGATAAAGAAGGATGAAACTCTAAAGAAAGGGATATTACTAGGTTGGACACCATCAAATGGTACCCTTATCTATTATTGCCAAGATCAGAGGAAAAGGGAAAGATAATCCTTAGGGTAAAAAGTCAAGAATCAAAAGGTAGAAGAGTTAAAAATTGGCAAATAACTTGTTACTCCCCCTTTTGAAAATCTCGAAAGGGGTAAAGGGAATGACCCAGGATAAGGCGTTAAAGGGTGCAAAAATTTGTGCATTCTTATTTGGTTAATGATCCCAAACTTGTACAAAGTACTTCACAAGATCTATTATTTATAGGATTATGTAGTGTAGAACCATAGCAAAAACATGAAACATGGGATTTGAATGGAAAAGACAGATTTAAAACTTTTATCCAAAACGTTGTTAGACTAAGTTTGTGGGAACAACTTATTGGGACATTAAGCTTTTTGGTACTTTGTCATCTTAGGAAAAATGGAGCAAGATGTTGTGGATCTTTGAATGAAGACAATAAAAAGTATGAATTTTTAATTATGGAAATTCGTTTCATAACTCACTAGGTACTCATTCTTTTCGCTTACATACTGATGAACTCAAAATTGGCCCAAGAAGTTCACCATTTTGCACCCAAAAATCCTTTAGATGGTTATTTGTTGAAAGGCCATAACACATTCCTCGTGTTAAACTATTGTGAGTGAAAAAATCCACTTCATTGCTTAGGCAACTTTCATACATTTCCTACTCTCATAATAAACGGTGATGCCGGAGGGATTGCATGTGGTAGCACTACAAAAGCTACAAACATATGCTTAATTTAACTGATCACCTGCTCCAGCAATAGATAAGGTGACATGTAGTTTCCACAACACACAAAAGCACCCAGATCCAACATGGAAGTTATATGATTAGACATTGTGCTTCTTTTTCTTTGTTTAGATAGATCATTGATGGCGATGATGAACCATCGCTAATAGAAGCATTTCACGCATTCAACATGCTTTTGTTTGGACATACTTTTTGCCTATTCTTTATCCTTTTCTATATGACTCAAGCTTTTGAACATGTGTGATCATTGATGCTACTCAACAAATAACAATTATTAATGTCATTCTGGTTGTACATGAACTAGATCCCTAGACTCAACACAACATCAATCTTCCTAGTCTCCTTTCTTCTCTCATAGGTTTAAGGGATCGGATATGAGATAAAATCCTCCATTAAATCCTCCTTTGGCAAAACCCTTTAGCTAGTGAGTCCCACCTTTTGGTATGAGAGCCAAGCAAATCACCATAAAGGACATAGTAATTAGCTCTTATGTCAGTCCTAACTCCAAATCACAATCAATTTTATTGACCCCATAGTGATCGACATTCCCATTTTTAGTGATATTTCATCAATGCATCCCCCCTAACTCCAAATCACAATCAGTTTTATTGACCCCATAGCGATCAACATTCCCATTTTTAGTGATCTTTCATCAATGCATCCCCTCTCGCATGAGTCATGTGTTGGGGGGGAGGTAAGGAAAAGGAAGGTGGGAGGGAGGATTTTTACTTCGAACCAGCTTCACTAGAAGAAAAACATGTATTTTCGACTACTCTTTATCACTAAATTTTAGTCGTAAGAGACATTTTGCAACTACAATCTTTTTAGTCGTCTGAGATAAGTCGCATGTGATAACTAGTTGCAAATGACAATGGGTATTGTATGAAAGAAAAAGTCAACAAATACATTTCATCCTTTGACTCCATTGTATACGTATTGTCACATGCGACTAAGATGCAACTATTTTGGTCACAATTGAAGGCAAATCATGTGTTGCCACGTGTTTTAATATATGATTATTATTATTATTATTTTGAAATAATATAAGATGTTCAATTTAAATACTTGGATGATCTTATATTATGACATGTGGCCCAATGTAAATATGCCACGTGGCATAAAATAATTTAATAAAAATTTAATATTAGGTTGGTAGGTACCTAGGTAGGTACATAAATAGGTGCCTACAATCCTTACCTACCTACCTACTTAAGTAAAAAAGTAAGTAAGTTCTACCTTCCTAGGCTAAATACCTATTCATATAGGTAGGTACTTGAATAGGTAGGTACATAGGTCGACTTAGATGGGTATGTCAAACTAGGTACCTACCTAGCTAGATAGATAAATAGGTTGGGGAGGTAAGTATTTTAGAATTGTGCATTATTTGTTTTTTTGTTTTGGGTTGAGCCTTTTGATTAGCTCATCCCATGTGCACAATTTTTTTAATGTGAAATTGAATGGGCATACCCCCCTTGTTTATATAGTGTTCAAAATAGGAATGAAGAACAAACAATATGGGATAAGATTTGAAGTTATAACTTCCTTACAAACTAAGTTGTGATTCTAAAACTTTCTTCATGCCTTACTTTCTTAGTTTTAAATTTTTAAACAATTCAAATACTATGTGAGGATTATTTGCACACCTTCACCATTAAGTTATGCACTCACATAAAAATCGGTTGGAAGTGGAACTACTATGTAGTGTAATCTAACAAGTAAGGTGGTTCGAAGTAAGTAATGAAATTCACAATAAAATAAATAAATAAATAAATAAATAAAAATCTAATGCGTTGTGTCCAAATCTCATGAGTTTTTATTTTATTTTATTTTATGTCTTTGTCCAAAGTTAAGCCCGAAACTAAAAACTATTTGCTTTGATTGAGGAAAACAAAACAAACATCTCAACCTCTTCTACTTCCAACACCTGCAACTCCCTCACAGCAAAACCGATCAAGCTGAAATTTGAAGAGAAGCTTCTACATCTTTTAAACTAAGACTGATTTAATTTTGAAGCAAATCCAACGGTGGATTTGAGAGAAACAATTAATCAACCAAAAGTCCAGAGGCTTCACCATGGAAATCCTTCTATGAAACCCTCTTCAACACCCTCTACTTCCAACACCTGCAACTCCCTCACGGCAAAACCGATCAAGCTGAACTTTGGGGAGGGCCTTCTACACCTTCCAAACTAAGACTGATCTAATTTTGACACAAATCCAACAATGGATTTGAGAAAAACAATTAATCAACCCAAAAGTCTAGAGGCTTCACCATGGAAATCCTTCCATGAAACCCTCTTCAACACCCTCTACTTCCAACACCTGCAACTTCCCCTCAGCAAAACCAATCAAGCTGAAATTTGAAGAAAAGCTTCTACATCTCTTAAACTAAGACTGATTTAATTTTGAAACAAATCCAACGGTGGATTTGTGAAGAACAACTAATTAAAACAAAAGTCTAGAGGCTTGCAATAAGTACTTGTTACACAAGTTCTTTTCATGCCTAATTCTCACACACACTCTTTCTATGCTTGATTCTTGCACACATAAGAACTAACAACCAATCTTCATCACACTCCTCCTCCTCCTCTTTCTTGCTTTTCCACATACACACACTGCCTTCTTCCTTGGTGAGCCTCCATGACCCCTTGAGCTTGTTCCCCTTGTCCAATGAGATCTTCGAAATCCTTTTGCACCAATCAAATGGCTTCTTCATCCTTCAAGGGCTAATGAGATTTTGAGAATGAATTGCCATCCAATTGAAATTAGGATGAGAATCCTTGGGCCCAATGAACCACAAGAGAGATTCCATCCTCCAATAAAAAAAGATGACAATCCTCATGACTAATGAGATTCGAGGATCCATCCTCCCTGTTATCTTGGATATCTTGATGAGGCCTCTTGAGCTTGATTCTTATATTTTCCGTCCGTTGACCCTCACATCCCCCTTTTTCATCCTAATTACTTCAAGTAACTAACTACTAGGATCATTTATCAATAGTAACAAGGAAAAAGTCCTTGAGTTCTTACTTGACTACGTCAATGGTTGGAGTAACATTTCCATGTACCATTTACTCCTTTGATATTCCCTACCTATTTACTTTACTATGCAATAATTAACTATGTAGTACATAGTAAATTGGAATTATAATTTGCATCACAAAAACTCTCACATACTTCTAGATCCACCGTTGAATTTAGGGTTTGATGAATCCACTGGATCTAGGGTGTTCGAGTTTTCACGAGGTTCCGTTGTCACTCCCACACCTTACGCCTACCCTAATTTGTTAAATAAAAAGGCCTTGACCCTTTCTAAACGTCAATATCATTTTGTTCGTACTACCTTCTTGGTTTTTGTTCATGCAGGCACAACTAGTATGGCGAACGACGACGCTACACCTTCAATTCCTCCGGTCGCACCCATACAACAAGAAGAGCTTGAAGAAGCACCGTTCGACTTGGATGTTTCTCAACGGCCGCGCGAAGAAGAACCGCCCAGGAGAGTGGTGCGCACTCAAGTTGCTCGTTCGGTATGGGATGTCGACTGTCTCCTAACCCACATGCTTTAGCCATTTATCTAGAGTTTATTCCTGCTTGTGGAGCCGCGCTAGAAAGGTTTAAAGAGTGCTAGTGCGAAGATGATGATGTCCGTCTCCATTGTCGAACATGGGTTCCCGGTGATGGCCATTATCGTTGGCTACGAGGCCCGATCAACCCACTTCCCCTGGAGCATCGAGCCGAGTACCTTGCTCGCACCATTTGTCGCATCCTAAAATTCTTACAACTGTGATCTGTCCTTTAATCAGTTATTCAGTTATAATTCACCTGAGGCTACTTAGGCGGAACTATTGCTACTTAAGTTTGATTTTGATTCTATTCCAAGTCTGATAGAAGTGAGACTAAATAAAGATGTATTAGGATTACATCCTAAAAATCCTACAAGTACATCATTAGTGCTTGAAGATCATTCTACAGACTAATTCAACCTTGTCATGTGAAATATTGTTAATTATGGCTTGTATTCCCTATATATCAATAAATCACATCTAATTCTACATCCCCTTCCCCTTTTCTACAAACTAAAAAGGATAATGTAATTTAAAAGGTTTACTAGGTCCTAAACTAATTAAACGTTACATCCATTGAAATAAAGAATTACTCTATGCCTAGAAATATCACAAAAACTAATTCAACTTTTAATAATCACTACTTCAAGGTTTATAAGCATTCAAATCATTAGTACTAAGGAAATTTAAGGAACTAAAGTTTAACTAATTATTGAGCTATAATCCATGGCTCACATACTAGATAATTAAATAATCATTTAATTAATAATGCTGAAATTTACATATATTTAAATTATAAACTATACACTACAAATGTTCAATATTCAGTATCAATTACTTAAATAAGTAATAAAATTTTAATATTTAATAAACTAACTATCTAGTTACTCACAAATTATTAATACATAATTCATAAATAATAAAATATTTAAAAATATTTTATTACTTTTTAGAATCTGATCGAATCATATATAATATAATTAATGTGAAAACGAATTTAATGATGATAATTTAAAATTAATTATTTAAAATATTTATTTTAAAATTTTGAAATAATGAATTAACAATTATTATTAGAAAATAAATTCTTACATGAATTTTAAAAAATTATTATTCAATTAATTACATTATTTAATGTATAATAACATTTATTGTTGTAAAAATTATTATAGGTCAAGTAATTTTTTTCTCTTGGTAATTATTAACTATAAATACAATAATTTGTTAAACATAACATTAATTTTCATAATTACTGTAAAATTACTATAAAATATTTATCATAGATGATTAATCACGGAATTTCTTAAGATAATATTATTATATAATAATTCGTGAAATTAAAATCAATAAAATAATTATTTTAACTACATTATAATTTTTCCAAATTTTTAATTCAAATTTGAAGTTATAAATTAAAGAGTGTGAATAATAATGTTGAATTAGAAAATAATTATGCACATACTAATTAATTCTTATCTAAAGTAATTATAATGATTTTAAAGTAATGTCACATTAATTAATTTAATTAATTCTTCTAATATAATAATATAAATTATATAATATACAAATTTATGTTATAAGAATAATTGTTTAGTGTCACTTAGATTTAATAAACATAATCATTTATAATTATTTATAAAAGTGATTTATTATGGATAACATTAGTAGAAAAAACCCTTGAAACTCAATCAATAATTTTTTGAATTAAAATATGAATTTAAGATTCCAAAAATAGTAATTCAGAATTCAAATATCAATTTTTAGATCAAATAAGTTTTTTGAAGTTAAATAAAAAAATTCAGAATTGAAATGTTAATTTTCAGGTTCAAATAATAATATTCAAAATTAAAATTTCCATTTTAAGACTCAATTAATAATTTTTTGGATTGAAATATTAATTTTGAGAATCCAAAATAATAATTTGGAATTCAAATTTCAACTTTCAAGTCAAATAATTTCTTAAAATTTTAATTTTAGACTTCAGAATTCAAATATCAAATTTCAAGTTCAAATAAAAAGATTAAAATCAAGTTGCCGATTTGTAGACTCAATAAAGTTTTTTAAATTGAAATAATAATTTTAAATTCCAAAATAATAATTTAGAATTCAAATATCGGTTTTTAGATCAAATAAGTTTTTTGAATTCAAATAACAATATTCAAAATTGAAATGTCCATTTTTAGACTCAAATACTAATTTTCAGACTTGAAATATTAATTTTGGTAGAATATATATATATATATATATATATATATATATATATATATATATATATATAGTACATACATTAAAATACATCCTTATGTCATTGTAGAATACCTTTAAGATGTAACTAATTTGGTGACTATTACGACTAATGGGACATATCAACCTATTAATGGATGAAAATAAATGTAAAATTGATGTAACTAATAGGATGAAATTTCTAATAGTTGTGAAAATGACCAAAATAGTTGAAAGTTGGCCTTGCAATTGCAAATATTCACAAATCTAGTCACAAACGATTACAAGTCTCATAAATTGAATGGTTACATTTTGGCTGATTTCTACTAGTGCTTGGGGAGGGTATGAACTTTCAAGACTAACTCAGGGCATTAGGTGGGTGTCAAATGGGTATAAGAATATCAGTTTAGAATCTGAAAAGTTTATCTCATGATTCAGTTATCAAGGCTTTATCATTGCTTAGTCTTTTGTGTGTGAATGTGTGTGTAGAGAGGAGAGAACCTTTGGCAACATGTGATTGTCCATTTCTAGGTAAGTGATCACTAATTGATTTTTATATTGTGAGGGAGAAAGGGGTTGAAGGTGATGAACACAAGTCTATTTTTCTGACTTTATTTTCAAACCTTTTTTGGTGATTATGGAATAGTGAACTTTTAACCCTTTTACTGTAACGAGGTTTATTTGTGGACACTTTGATTTTGTCCAAGTTTATATTCAAACCATTCGGTATGTGGGAATAATTAGCTTTCAACTCCTTGATGATGGATTCATGGTCTTGTGATCAATTTGTGCATGGAGCCTGCCTTAGTGACCGCCTGACCCTTGTGCCTCCTGAGATGGATTAAAATGGGTACCAAAACGGTGGAGAGGTACAACATCCAACACTCCTAACAGATATGTTATACCTACAGATCCATGCGTTTTATTGGATGGAGGTCATGGCTACAAGGTTAGGATGCAGTGCCTTGGGTGAACCAACTATAGCACCTACACAGGTACCTAAGCCCAAATCCTTTTCTGGGTTGTTTATTAACATAACAAAAATTCTGTCCAAAGACAAAATCAGGGTGCTCAGAGTCCAATTTTAACATTTCCTAGATTAAACGTGTAGGGTAAAGCCCTAGGATGAGGGCATTCTAAAAATACGAGGCCTAGGATGCAAGATGGTAGAGATTTGGATGACAAGGCATAGAAGGGAGAGGTTTCTTATGCCTATCACTCTTAAGGAATAGGTATAAGATCTCTCATCCATGCTTAGTTGGTGCCTTCCAAATAAACTAGGAACTTCTCCAAGTGCTATTCTTAGGCCTTCTCCTTATCTGATTAAACATATTACATATCATATATATTAATTGCCTTGTCTGTCCGTTTGTGACGGAGGTTTTGGGGTGTGGGGGAAGGGAGAGGTCGGTGAAGCAGCGGGTCGCGGGGGGGGGGGCACGGGCGGGGAAGGACCGGGTGGGGGGGAGCTTGACAGGTGCATTATGCACCGGGTTCACACTAGTATAAATAGCTTAAATTCTGCTTTAATTTTCGACCCAGCCTCCTGGCTACGCTAGGTTCAATATATTTTTGGTTCATTCCTATTTTGTTTGTTTAAATTACACATGGTCCATGGATAGGTATTGCTTTCAAACTTGATATTAGTGTGTTCAAATTTTCACAAAGTCCAACAAAATTCTAACTTTACATTTGTATTGTAAGTCATTGTCAAAAAAAGATTGTAAGGTGACAAATAGATTTATTGTAATTCAACTTTCTCACGCCAGTGTTATGTGGATTGTGTTTCACCCATATAGTGTAGCCTATGTCGTTGGCCGAAGTGTGAACACACTAAGGGTCCAACTGATTTTTCCTTTCAAACCCAATTTTTGTAATTTGTTTGAATTTCTAGCAACAAAATCCACTAAAAAATCAATATCTTCCACACCTTAGCTCTGAAAATTGGGAAATAAATTTTATTAAATGTGACTGGTGGATGACTTCCCAGAACAACATCAAGAATGCCTCCAACTTTCAATACTTTTCAGTTTGGATTTTATGTAGTTTTCATTGAAAAAAATGGTTCGATAACCAATAGCTTCCATACTATAGCTCCAAATGGTTTCAGACCAAGTTGGTGCACCCCCTATCCATGGAAATAAATAAATAATTAAACAAATAAAAAACACCTAGTAATGGAACAAGAGAAGAAAAAAATAAAATCAAAGTCCAAACAAAATACAACACTCGAAAATGCAAAATGCACATTGAGGAGTCCTAAGAGGAGAAAGCATGAAACCTAGAACCTGAACCCATCACTAGTAGCATGAAGCAAATCATGCAAGGAGATGGGCGAAAGATATCAAGAGGGCTACATGAAGCATTGTGATTTCAGAGATCTCAGTGACAAAGCAAAACAAACTACGTTGCTTCGTAGATAAATATAATGCTCCCTATATATATGTTGCGGTCTTGTCAGGAGGAATTTGATTGCCATGTATATTTAAAGTGGTCACATCACCAAAAACTATGGAAAAAGACATACTAATGCAAAATAAATGTTATGTACTTCGCATCAAAGCTTATGAGATGCTTCTAGGCTCCAATTACGATCTGTTCTAACTTCATTTCGTAAAAGATGTGGTAATTCATAAAAATGTGGCCACTTTTTTCTCTTGTAGTTGCAGGGCACATTAGATGGCATAATGTGATGGATCCGTGTTTCAAAAAACATAACAATCTTGGAGGGGCAAGCATTTTTCATTTTTCAAAACTCCTATTGGTGTCTTCAATTTTTTCCCTGTGATACCCAATCAATATCCAGAAGGTACGCACCAAGTGTCATAAATTCAGGAAAGGGCAACAATTTTGACAATGCGGAATAAAAAGTGCAAAACATGTAGACATGATTTTGTTTTCATGTGAAGTGTTTCACCAATCTTTGAACATACATTAAGAATGATGTATGACATGAATTCCAAAATGAAGCGTGCATTTGCAATGTAAAATGGATGCATTGAATTGACACATTACAAACTTGTGAATGTGTCTATCAATGTTTATTTTTTTCATTTCCCCATGTTGCCCAATCGACTACATAGTGGGCCCATAGGACAAAAATTTGGCTACATGAAGCTAAGAGTTGTCAAAATGTTGAACTATTTGCAAAATAAGGAGAGAAGTATTAAGTGATCATCCTTTTCTTTAAAAGCTTTGCATTGGCAAGGTGACCTTAATGTCAATAGATGTATGTGCAAAAATGAATAGTTAATAGTTTTTCCATTAGTGAGATTATATTTTTATTTATATATGGATGACTTGATTTTTTTGGACCCCAACTAACCATGTGTAGGAATTGAACCTTGACCAATCTAGTCTTGCCTATCATAGCACATGCTAAACCTACATATATAAACAACATTAATAAACAACACAAATAACGACGTCAATATTAGATAATTTTTGCAACCTCCAAAAGTTAGAATTGTGCCTTATTGCAAGGATGTTAGGGCCAAATCTTCAACATTGAAGTTTGAAATATATGTTGTAGAACTGAATAGGGTTCAAGGTAAAGTGATTAAGATCATAGAAACAAAAGCCATCATAAACAAAAAATTCACCAAGACCTAAAAGTTCATCATTCACAAATTACAACTTATAAAAGAACAAGTTCGATAAGATTTCATAATTGAAATAAAAATTTCAAAAATTTGCAACAAATGACAAAGTGACCAAAAAAACATAGTAGAAAAAGGTTCAATTGCAAAATACAAATGTTGCTCTCCAATGTAAAAAAAAGATATAAACATTAACTGCATCAACTATGGGCAACCTTCCATTCTTCAATAATTTGATCAAGGAAAATTCTCAAGAAAAATTAAAAACCTTTGAACAAACAAATTATCTTAATGACAACAAATCCAAATTATGTGTTGTGAACTAATTTTTTGGTTTTTTTTCTTCATCAAATTCAATGTTGTAAAACATTAGTCATTTTCCATAAAGTAGGACTTGCACAACTTCAATTTCAATTGACTTGATGTATTTTGACATACTTTGCACAACAATTCAACATGTGGTTAATTATTTCCATATGTGTATGAAAGGGTTGAAGGAACGAAATTCAAGCCTTGCAACCTTGGAGTTGTTCTTCATTGTCAAAGCAAGTAAAAAACTATTGCATTTCTATAACAATAGGGTCCAAAATCAATGAAATTCAAACTTTTAGAACCACATTTTTTTGGCACACAATAAACAATTTTTATCACATTTAAGTGTAATTGAAAAGAAGTTTTAGGGTCAAGGCCCAATGAATATTGGGGATAGACTACCCCAAGTGCATCTATCAATTCATAAAAGGGGAAATGATTGCAAAGTTTAGAGATCAACTTTTCAACTGCAAATGCACACTCTAATTTAATTACCTTTGCCATTACCTTAGCATAAACAACTCGAGGAATAAAAGAAACTTCAAAAGTGGCATGGTTTTTGTACCTTGCCCAAATGTGTTGGTCCTCATAATTCGAAAGTCAAGTGTTGAATTTTTGTATTTAAATATGTGATTCATTTCATGAAGTGTATCATCAACACATTCATTAGCCCATTAAATTGTAGAAAAGAAAGACATTTTTTATGAAAGCAAACTTGGAACTTTTATGAACATGTTCTTCCCAACAAAAAAACCTATGAAACAACTTATTGGAGCTTCATCCATTGTGCCCTTTTAAAGTGTTGAAGAATCATAATTATTGGGAACCAATATGTTTTTAAATGTTCTCATATCAACTACATTTATACTAACTATTTAATAATCTTGTTAAGTTGGGATAAATTTTCATTTTATATTATTGTGTGAATAGGAAACAATGTTGACATTCCAAATACAAAAATCATGTTTTTTTAAGGCAAGTTTTTAGTTAAAACATTAGCAACCATGTCTTGATTCTCCGATATAACAATATGTTCACCAAATTTTGTTAGAAGAAATTTTGGCCTGGACAAAGTAAAATTGTAGCTCAATGTGCTTAAAGTGTTGATGAAACTTGGGATTTTTAGCTAATGCAATGGCACTTTAATTATCCTCATGAATGACAATAGACTCAGCTTGTTCTTCACCTAGGTCACATAGGAGTAGACAAAGCCAAATGGTTTCTTTTGCAATTCATGTGTAAGCCATGTATTGTGCCTTGGTGAAAGAAAGAGCAATGATTATTTGCTTTTTGCTAGTTCAACTTATAACTATTGAAGATAAAATAAACACATATCCAAATGTAAGTTTTCTTGTGTTTATGTCACTAGCCCAATCGACATTAAAGTACCCATGACATATTCCGTTAATTTGGGTAAAAGATTTTGAATTCATCTTCCTTTTATAGTAGCCCATGATTGGATGTTCTTTTAAGGTATCATATGATCCTTTCATAACTACAATTCATGGTTTTTAAAGAGGTTCAAATTAATTAACTTATCATTTTGACTAATGGACATGTACATTTTGACTAAAGGCAAAGGGCTTGAATGACACATGTATGTATTGTTTTGATCAACTTGACTATAATGAATTTTTTGACTAAATACACATACTCAAGTTGTACAACCTTAATCAAAATGGTCAATGGTCTTTAATTAAGTTGAACATATAATCAAAAGGGCCAATGATCTTTAATAAAAGTGACCAATGGTTTTAGTCAAGTTGAACATTTAGTCAAGATGGCCAATGATCTTTTGTCAAATACGACATGGTTTACTACCCTATGTATTTACCTCTTACCTATTCATCCATCTATTTATTTAGTTAACTACTTATTTACCTATACCCAACCATCCACTTACCTATAATTTACCTACCTAAAATTTTCACCTTTATACGATTTATTTACTTACATACCCATCTATTTACATATTATTTATTTTTCTATCCACCCATTTTCCTATTGAATTTTAAACACTAGGTGTAACCATTAGGTTTAGCCATTAGGTTTACCCAAATTTTAGCCAAATTTTAACCATATTTTTTTGTCATTAAATTTGGCATTAGGTTTAGCTTAAGTTGAACCATTAAATTTGGCCAATTGGTATAATTTACATTTAGTCACTAGGTATAGCCACTAAGTATAGCCTAAATTTAATCACTATGTTTAACCACTAGAATTACACGTTAGGTTTAACTTAAATTTAGAAATTATGTTTAACCACTAGGTGTAATCATTGTGTTTAGCCATTACTTGAAATCACTAAATTTAACCATTAGGTTAGCCATTACTTTAAATCATTGAAGTTAGCCATTAGGTTAAAGCATTATTTTAAGTCCTTGAGTTTAGCCATTAGTTGTTGTCAAGGTTTAGCCATTATATTTAATGATGTGAAATAAAAAAACTTGATAAAAAATGAATACCTTTGATGGTATAATCCATTGGTAAGGACTTGGTTTATCATTATGAAAGTTTGGGGTTCAATTTGTTATACTTACAACCTATGTGTGCATGTTTAGAAGGCTAGGGTGGGTAGATTAAATTAAAATAGCTTAGCACTTACATACCTAAATGTTTTTTCCGACCTACTTAAACTTATTTACTATCTACCTACTTATTATTTAAAATAATAATAATACAAAAATAATTTAATTTAGGTATAAAATTGACCTCATCAAATGGTCCACTATTTACTAATCAAATAGTTAGTCATTTTGTCAGACATTCTACAAGTCAAAATGACAAGGTCTAATTTGATTGCCCAGTCATGCTAGACATGGCCAAAATGACTTGTCTAAATTGACAAGGTGGTTTTTTTTATGCTTATCATTTTAATTTTTTTTTAAAAACCCAATAAAAAAACATGAATTGTAGTAATGTTTTTATTGTAGACTAATGGGCATTTCTAAGGGTAGCCAAATGTTGGGATACAATTCCCACAATAAATGTAATGTCTAATTGTGTACATACAATTTCATACATTGAATCCCCACTACTAATTTATAGGGAATTTTAGACATCTTTCTCCTTTGTTTTTTTAAACTAGGAAATATTTAATTAATTAAAGACGTAATTCAAGTCGAATTGAAACTAGTTTGTAATTTTCTATCCCATATGTTTTTAATACATCATTTATATATTTAGACTAATTAAATTCCATGATATGAAAATTTCAATTTCTTTAAATTTTTTGAATATCGAGACAATATTCAATTGCCCCCATATCAGACATGTGAAATTTTGCATAGAATAATGCTTTTGTTTGTGTTAATAGTTATTTATGATCATTTGTGACAAAAATATAATCATTTATATATAAAGTTATCGTCACAAACAATGATTCCATTTTTTTGGCATACACATTTTTGTTTGCAAAAATTGGTGCAAAATCATTTCATAATAAATAGGTTTTTGTGCAAGCATACCAAGTTCACAGATTTGTTTAAGGCCATATATGCTTTTATTTAGTTTACAAACAAGGTTTTTTTTGTCGGTTTGTACAAAACCCTTAGGTTGTCTCATATAATTTTTTTTTTCAATGTCACCATTTAAGAAAGAAATTTTTACATCCATCTAATAAACCTCATAATTCCATTCAACCATTAAGGGTCATAATAATTGTTATAGAACATAATTTTTACAATTGGAGTGAAAAGGTTTTTGTGTAATCAATACTTGAAACTTGGGAATAGCCTTTTGCTACCAAGCGAGCTTTGTATTTGTAAACTTAACCGTTTATTTTATATTTTATACCAATAACCCATTCACAATCAATAACATGTCTACCGAGAGATAACTTGGTTAAGCTCCAAATATTATTTTTAATTAATGAATTATTTTCATTTTGTATTGCATCAATCCATTAATTACCATCTTTTAAATTTAATTTTTTTGATAATACTTAGTTTATGTCAATTGTTGCTAGTACCTATCTGTAATTTAATGAATCCATGAACCATTGAAATGGGTTCCAAATTTCAATTAACCATCAAATTGGTGGTATGGGTGATGTTGTATTTCCATGGTCAAAAATGTTGGTTTCATCCGTCTAATGAAATGGTTGATTGTTTTGATTTATTTGAAAAACATAAATTTCTGGATTAGTATGTTGAGGGGGTGTAGTGAGTAATTCTTGAAGAAATATTTCATTTTGAAGATGTGAGATTACTACAGGGTTAACTAGAGGAGTTATGAAAGGCATAGGATTTGGCATGTGGGTGGATGGAATTACTAAAGGCTCTTAGTATTTTTTTATTAAATGCCAAATATAATCACTTTGTTTTTTGTTAATTTTAGTGTTTTAATCCTTATTGCAGTGAGTTGACCTTTATGAGTTGATTCTCTTTCTCTTATATTTTGTAGTTGAGATTCTTCATGAAATATAACATTCATACTAATAATTATAGTTTTTGAAGAAGGACTATATAATTTATAAACCTTAGCATTATCACCATACCCAACTAGAATGCATTTTTGACTTTTCATATCCAATTTACTTCTTTTCTCTTTGGGTATGTGCACATAGGCACCATATGCAAAGGTGTTTAAATGAAACATGGAGGGTTTTCTCCTTGTCCATTCTTTTTTGCGAATGGTTATTCTAACCGTTGCACTTATTGGTACCTTGTTTTGGATATAATTTGATGTAGCTAGAACTTTTGCCCAAAAGAATTTGGAAGTTTAACAAAACTTATCATGCATCTTACACTTTCAACCAAAGTTCTATATTTGTGTTTAGCCACTCCGTTTTGTTTTGGAGTACAAGATGTTGTTATTTATTTAATAATTCTATTCTCTTTACAAAATTTTAAAAATTGATTTTAGACATATTCACCCCACCATCACTCTTTAAATATTTTTAATTTTCTTCCTAAAAAGGTTTTTGCTTTAGTTTTTGTATATTTTGAAATATTCAAATACTTCAGATTTATTTTTCATAAAATATATATAAGACTTTATTGATTTGTCATCAATAAAGGTTAGAAAATATTTGAAGTTATTATGCAATTCAATTTGCATGGGTTTGCAAACATCCAAATCCACAAGGTCTAGCATGAAATTTGCTCTTTGTCCTTTAGATGTTGGAAATTTATTTCTTGTTTGTTTACCATATGCACAACTTGGACAAAATGTAATTTTAAAAAAAGATTTAAGTTTTAAAATTTTGACACAATTGTTCGCTTGCATTAGTTTCATCTTTTGCACATTAATATGACCTAGTTTTCTAGGTTTCTATGACAACTCACTAATTTTTTTTGGAAGGTAGCAAGTTAGAGCCTTGAAGCAACATGCTTGAATAGTTTGCCTTCACAAATTATGAATCACGATTTGTAACAAAAGGTCATTTTGTCATTCCAAAATAATGTTTCCAAATTCCAAACTCCAGAGCAAAATAATAAGTGTTTGAGTTGAATATGGTACAATGAAGACAAGATTGCCCCATATTTCATTGTACAATGTTCACATATGTAAATTGAGTAAAGGATTAAACTAGTAAGCACTATTAATGAACATTGAAATCTATTGCAAGATAAAACTAGACGTGAGAGATAAATGAACTTAGCAAACTTCAGAGTGATGAAAAATGACTAGCTACCAAAACAATCATGAAATGATGAATTGAACATGTCGTCCAAGCAAAGGGGGGGGGGGGGGGGGATGTACCTCCAAAACATGGTGTAGATAGTCATCATTTGTTAACATTGTGATCAACCTAAGCAATAGATGGTAACATATATATTGAACAATGGCAACCCTCGTGTGACATGTGGTTACCCTTAATCCTTATGATGGTAAAATCGAAGAGCCTTTCGATTGCATTGTAGCTAAAATGACATAAAAAGTGACCTTAATTTAACATGTTTTCTTGTCATGGATCCCTTTTTCAAGTTGAAAAAAAGGCAATTCCCACCCAACAAAAAAACACTAATGTGTATTGGGGTTGAATTGAAATGCGCTAAAAAAACATGACTATTTGGTGTAATTTGCCTCCACAATAGGTAGGGTATATTTCAATTTGAGGATGGTTCTTACACACTATAAAGTTCCTGCTGATTACATAGCAGGTCCTTAAGTACAGGTTTATCTCAGCCATTGATTCGACATCTGTCTTGCTTGACCTTGTCCATTGGCCTCATTCATTGACCTTCAGGCTTGTCTGAGGGTGAGGCCCTTAGATAAGTGTCCTCATCCCTACATGTAAATCAAGGCAATGTTTTTTTAACATATTTGAAAGAAGATGCGTTCATGGATCCAGTCCACATCTTGCCATTCAAATAAAGAACCTTTTGGACTTTATGCCTGTGAAGGCCTTCTTCCCTTCTATATGATATATAAGATTGCAAATAGATAGTAGTACTAATTTATGTTAAGTTATATCTTATTATCGCATGAAATTATTGTTATATTATTTAAAAGATAATCTTTTTGGAAATTATTTGCATATGGGAACTTCAGACAAATGTGCAAGTCATATTTAGGGTTGATTGTTTTTCTTTGTTTTTGCTACTTGATATCTAATGAGTAAATATTTATCAATTAATTATTTATCTAAACTCGACAGTCGTTACAATATCTATTACAACTCATTTAAATTGTAAAATAAAGTGTACATACTCCCTATTATTTACAACTAAGATTTATTGCGATGAGGACAAAAAGAATCGTGTAATACTTCTCTTTAAATAAGATCTTTTCATGAACACTGTTATTATCAGTCATCGTTGCTGAGCATCTTGAATAATACCAGGTAATTATTTCCATCACATGTGAGGATAATTTTAGGATCTGCTGCAGGCTCACCATCAATTAGCCACTATATATCTAGATACACAAATAGCTATCTGTCTCAAGCCGAACCACGAAGAAGAAGAAGAAGCAGGAGGGAGAGCATATAATCCAGAAGCCTACCACTGTAGATTCAATAAAGCATTTATATATATGTAGATAACTAGGATGTTGTTGGTACTGATCTACAGTTTCATCAGGTTTGGAGTTGTGATTTTTGGGAAGTTGAGTACCAGCAGGGAGATTGTCATGTTGGAGTTCCGGGGCCTGGTAGTTTGCAGCTCAGCTGAGAGTCATATGTTCTGAGCTTTTGTCTGAATTTGTAGCTGCATTACATGGCAGATTTTCAAGCAAGAATATATTATGCAGTTGCCAGGGTTCTTTGAGTACACAAAGGAGAGTCGGCTGCAAATTGCAATTAGCATATAGACTGGAAGTAGCCATTGTGGTACCTGAAGTCGTGGTTTGCAGGATTTTGTAGATTTCCAGACTGACCTGTCGCAGAAGCATAGTAGATATGGCGATGCCAGTGCCTCCGCCTGTGACGACAGTGAATACGCCTCTTGGTGGTGATGGAGGCACGATGAAGGAGGCGCCAAGTAATCTGCCGTTGCGAGAAGTGCCGGGAAGCTATGGTTTGCCTTACCTTGGTGCCCTCAAGGACAGGTGGGATTTCTTCTACCTGCAAGGTGATGAGGCTTTCTTCCAGACACGGAAGGAGAAGTTCAGGAGCACAGTTGTGCGTGCCAACATGCCCCCTGCTTGGCCTTGGACCGATCCCAAGTGCGTCATGCTCCTCGACCAGAAAAGCTACTCGTCCGTCTTCGACTACAAAGCGGTAATGTTGAGGCAGCACTAGACAACGCTTCAGATGTTGTTGCCATGATCATTACAAACTCTGCTTTGATCTTTTGCAGTTTCCTCGAGCTTGATCATCACATGTTGGTTTCTTAGTACTAACTAGTTCATGGTGGTCGTGCATGCATGGTTCAGCTGCCATGAGGCATAGAAACTCGACGGTGAAGCTCTTTGAAACTCTCGGGTGTCTGGATGGTTCTTTCTCTGCATGTGCAGGTGGATAAGACCGATACATTTGCAGGGACATTCATGCCGAGTGTGAAGTACACCGGTGGTTTGCGGATGTGCGCATACTTGGACCCATCCGAAGAACGGCATGCAGCCTTGAAGAGCTTCTGCTTCGAGGTGATGAAGATGGGAGCATCCAGATGGATGCCTGAGTTTCACAAGCACATGACAGCGGCATTCACGACCTGGGAGAGAAACATTGGCAAGCAAGGATCGGCAGATTTCAAAGCCGTGTGCGCAGACGTGATGTTCAAAACCCTGATCAAAAGCTTGATGAACGTGGATCTGGATACTGTGCCAGAAGCAGAACGACCTTCTTCCGGCGAATTGACTGCGTGGGTGGGGTTACAGCTCTTGCCTGTCGTGGGTCCCGGCATCTTTCCATGGCCGATTGACGATCTCATCTTCCACGCTCTCCCATTCTCGCATGTGTTCACGCAGAGTGGATACGACAAGATGGTGAAATTCGTTCACAAGTACGCAGCTGAATCTCTGGATGTCTCCCAAAAGTTCAACGTCAGCAGAGAAGATGCTGCACATAACTTGATCTTCTTCACAGGCTTGAATGCTCTTGGTGGATTCGCCATCTTCCTCCCCACTATCATCCAGCATGTGGGTGCATCGGGTAAGCATATCGCTTTCTTTACTAGGATCATAGCACACGAATATCAAACGTAGCCCTTGGAAACAGGATTTTTGTCTTGGCATCCCTTGATTCTTTTGAGTCTGTTTTTATTTGAAAACTCATGGAAGTCGACGTTGCAAAGCATTCAGCTGTCATCAATACCAGCGTCGAGTAAGCATGTAATTTAAGCATGTAACTTTCTAGGATTGTAGAGCAACACATGAATGTTACATGTCACATGCAGTCCTTAGAAAAGGACTTTTACCTCGATGCTGTTGTCTCCTTTTGACTTTGTTTTCACTTGAAAGCTAGAAGTCGACGTCAGAAAGCATCAAGCTACCATCTATGCCAGCTTTGCACAGATCTCTGCATGGGTGGGCGCTGTTGACAACTGCTGTAGTCTGCAAGAGCTAGATCTCAAGCTTCCAATTCAATCCATGATAGGTTCCAACCTATCAAACTATTGAACAATGTAGAGACTTCTGATTTGATTCTTCTGTACAATCTGGTTCTTTTGCAGCTCCATTGCAAGCAGAGCTTTGCGTTGAGATCCGAGAAGCAGTGAAGGCAAATGGAGGTTTGAACATGAAAGCTATGCAAGCCATGCCACTAGTAGAATCCACAGTATATGAAGTTATGCGATTCAAGCCGGCAGTGCCATATCAGTATGCAAGAGCCAAGGAAGACTTTATCCTCGAATCACATGATGCAGCCTACAGGATTAAGAAAGGGGAGTTGCTGGGGAGTGTAGCTCCTTTCGTACTGAGAGATACAGCCATCTTCAAGGATCCTGCAACATTCAATCCCAGAAGGTTCATGGGGAAAGAAGGCAAAGAGCTCCTCCACTATCACATATGGTCTAATGGCCGTCAGAGTGAGGAGAGCAGTGTGAATTCCAAGCAATGTGCTGCCAAAGATCTTGTTCCCTTCATTGGCCGTCTTTTGCTTGCTGAGCTTTTGATCAAATATGACTCTTTCTCTCTGACTGACAAGCCGTCTGGGAGCTTCAGTGCTCTCTCACCCGCT
Source organism: Sphagnum contortum (assembly GCA_963920785.1). NCBI lineage: Eukaryota > Viridiplantae > Streptophyta > Sphagnopsida > Sphagnales > Sphagnaceae > Sphagnum > Sphagnum contortum. The sequence continues at coordinate 1,715,534 of OY987278.1, forward strand.
ACCTCTTAGATTGATCAAAAAGTCTCTTTGCAGGATCTCAAGTGTGGGATGATGATTCCTTTGTGCATTTTTGTTGCAGCAGCTCTTGAAGGATGATGATTTCTTTAGTGCACAACTTTTCTTGCAATAGCTCTTGTGCAGGATGCTTTCTTTTGTGCTACTTTTGTTGCAATTGTTCTTGTAGGTTTAATCCCCGTTGTGCAATTTTTTTTCTTGCAACAGTTCTTGCAGGTTCAATTCCTTTGGTACAACTTTTCTTGCAAGAGAATGTGGGTGGCAAATCCAGCTGCTTTGAGTGTGAAGCTCATGATTCCTTGAAAGTAAAAACTTCATCAATGGAGTCTTTTGGGGTGTATTTTAGCTGAAAAGAATAGGGGGCATATTAACATGCTGCTCCCATTCTGCTTCTTCTGTGATGTCTCTCAGCTTCTATCAATACATCCATGTTTTTGAGATTTAGAAACGGCAAAGCTGTGCCAGAGCAACATTGTGGTTTTGATTAGTTTTCAACAAATGAATTTATGAGAAGGAATTTCATAAATAGTTTGATCACTTCTTTTTAGCAATACAACAAAATCTTTGGTCATTTGATTTCAAAGCGATGAGTCAGAGTTCACAATTGAGTGATATGATCATGTAAAACCATGTTCTAATTGCATACTGATTTCAGCTGTGTCATCATAGATTTTAGCTTATAGTTAGCAAGCAGTTCTAATGATTTTTGCTTGTATATGCACAATTTTCAAGTATGAAAATGCCACAAAATTGGATTGCAACTCAATTTGCAACCTCTCAATAAATTTTGTTTAGATTGGTCTTAGGAATTTGAGCTGATTTGACATACTGCATGTAAGGGTAAAATAATTCCTGAAGGAGAGTTAAATTTGAAATGCAAGAACATTTAACAAACACTACTGAATTGTGCTTATTTTTTTCACTCCATTGGAAATACCCTCTCCACCAGTTCAAATGAGCTGCTAGTACTGATATTATTGTGAAACAGTTTTGCAAAGTGACCATGATGTCTGAAGGGAAGCAGTGCCTCTGTGCAGGTAAGGGAAGATGAGGTTCTCAATGAGCATGCGTTGCTTTTTTAGCCTCTAATGTCAAACTTTAGGATTTTGTTCTTTAGAACCCATTTACTGCAATTCACCTTCCGCGGATGAGCTCATGATTTGTTGGTGTTGTTGATTTTCCTTTGTGCTACCAATGCTGTACCAATGCTGTTGCTGCAATTTAAAGTGTTTCATATAATGATATGGTAATCAACTCAATTGCCACAAAAATTCCATTATCAAAAGGAGTAAAGTAGGTGCTTGTAACAATGCTTGAGATTTGAACTAAAATATTTTGGGGGCATTCATGAAAGAGAAGACAGCTGCTTGAAATGGAAACAGAAAGTAAGTTTCAAACTGTTGTAAGGCGAGGCAATTGTTACTTGGGATTTGAACAGAAGAATGTATGAAATACACAATCATGATGAGGTTGGAAAACACTTGCTTGAGATTGCAATAGAAAGAGACTGAAGCCTTTGTGAGAGGTACAAGCAATTTCCCCTTCATGATCATGTAGGTCACGGTGGTCACAAGATTACTAAGACCTAATAAACATTATGCATGCACCAACAGTTGTGGTTCTTCAGTAGAAAAATTGCCCAAACAATTGCAGCTTCTTTTCATGATCTCCACTAGTCATCACCATGCAAATTTGACATGCTTTCCAATGTGATTGCAAAAACAGTTGCAGTTACTCAGAACCCTGTGGCCAGGATAATTGTTCTGGATTTATGAAATGTATCGTAATATTAAATAAATCTTAAAAAATTTAATTGAAGCTTTGCTTCCAAAACATGCAAAAGAGGACAGAATATTGATAAAGGAGATCTAGATTTATGGATTGCATCCTAATATTAAATAAATCTTAAAATTTAAATTGAAGCTCCACTTTTGAAAACATGAGAAAGACAGAATATTGATAAAGGAGATCTAGGTTTGTCAATTTAACAATATACCCTCCCTTTCCCCCCTTTTTATTCATTTCTCTCATAGGTTCCCATATGGTTTTGAGTAGTTGATCATTATTTCTGTCAATCTCGATTTTGATTTTATTATATAAAATGGACATGAAAAGATTATATTAATATCTGCTTTTTTATGTCCATTAATATGGCTTTCTCATGATTTAAAAAAAAAAGGATATTGAAATAATATTTTTGAATTATTAGAACCTTGTGGCTAGGAAAAAAAGCTCTAAATTTATGGAATGTACTTTTATAGTTAAATAATCCAAAAAAATATAATGAAACTTTGATTTTGAAAAATGAGAAAAAGATAAAAATAATGATAAAGGAGATGAAGGTTTATCAATTTAAATAATCCCTCCCCACTTTCTCTCTCATTTTATTTCTCTCATATGTTCTCGTGCAAGGTTTCCAATAGTCCTCTTCATTAGTTATGTCAATCTCAAATTTGATATTAACATGAACCTGAAATGGCACATTAATTTGATATTAACATGAACCTGAAAGGGCACATTAGTCATATTGAGAGGTTGGTTCATATATTGAACTTTTTATTGGATGGACCCCTATTGGTTTTTTTTGAGATGTGACTTTTTTTTTCATGTTCACTTTTTTCTTTAATCATAACTATCAATTTCCCCTCAATTTCCTTTGTGTGATGTGCATTGACAACTGCAAAAAAATATGCTACTATCCCTTAATTACTAGCCTTCCAATATTTGGGTGAAAAACATAGACAAGTATAGAAGTATTATACTACCCCTTAATTGACTACCTTTCAATATATGTGTGACTTGCATCAGTGTGACAACGGCAAATAAGCTTCTTCAACCCCTAAGTAGGCAATCAATTGATTTTCAATATTTGCATATGACCATGGACTAATCAATATTGATGGGTGCAAAAAAACAATAAACTTCCATAGATCCAAAAAGTAAGCTTGTGAATCCTATGCACCATTTTTTTTAAGGTTTTTGAAATTTCAAATAGGTGGTTACTATTAAGCTAAATATTGTGCATATTTGGTAATATTTAAATGTTTAATAGTGTAATCCATGGTGATTTGAAGCTTCAACAAGTTGAAATTGGCTATGTGCAAAAGAAACATTTCATAAAAAGTTGGCAAAATGTTCAATATTATTATACCAAAATCTAGCATTGATTACAAAATGAAAGTAGAACATATGACTACGCAACCATTAAACTATGTAATCAATTGGTGATGCACTAATTAATTTGGCCATGAAAATCTCTTAGACATAAAATTTATTAAGATTTATTATGCATGGTCTTGGGCCTTAGTCATTGCTAAATGATTATTTCACTATCAAAGTGAAGAGCGCATAAAATATAGGACTATGACACACCCACAAACAACACTAACATACACATAACTAATTACACACAAAACACAAACGCACACACAACACAAACACATATCTTAAACTTTAATAGACCCAAGTTCCAAACCCAAGACCTTGTAATAGACACAAGCAAATAGAGATACACAAACAAATAGAGCCTAAAAGCATACACAAGCAAATATAAGTAAACATAAGTAGGTAGAGCTTAAAAACATAGACAATAAAATACAGGCAAACACAAGGAGACACAACTTAAAGGTAGACACAACTACAGAGAGGTAGACACTAGTGATTAGACAAAACCAAATATAAGGCAAGAAAAATAAACAAAAGCAATTAGAATTAGATAGAGGTAGATATGAGCAAATAGAAGCAGACACAACTAAAGAGAGGTAGACACTAATGATAGGACAGAGATAGACATAAGCCAAGAAATGCAAATAAAAGTAGATAGAAGCAGACAAGGCAAACACTAGACATAAGAAAATGGAAACAAATAGAAGTTGATCAAAGTAGACATAGAAAAAAAAATATTGAATGAAGACAAACAAAAAAATAAAACTTGACTTTGGACAAAAACTCAAGAGCAAGATTGACATGGACAAAATAAAAGCATTGAACAACCATGACAATTCTAAAATCCTAATTTATAACTGACAAAATGACCTAGCTTCAACCATTAAATGTCATCATTGAGAATTAAAGATAATGGCTTGTGCTGATGATGGGATTGGAAAAACAAACCCCATCCAAATCTTAGTAATGCAATTTAATCCAATGTTTGCCTAGGCTTCTACTCCTTCAAATCTTCAAAACATGTGTCATATGGGAAAGTACTCAAACTATAAAATGTTTGAGAATACATTCCCATAACTGTATTCAAGTGTTCATTGAAATAGTTCCTCAATTTTGATTTTATGAAAGACAATGTGGAAAATGTATGCTCATCTTTCACTAACCCCACCACTTATGCTATCACAAGTTTTGCCAATTTGAAAAACTCAAGGAACAAATGCTATAAAATTCAAGAAGCCTATAAAGTTTGCCAAAATCAAGTTAAGGTATTAACATGAAATGATGCCTCCATAATAGCAATAACATTAAACTACATAATGATCTTTAAAATGTTTGACTACATGTCAAAAGCACTTGTAGATAGAATGGCTGGGCAAATCTTGGTTCCAACAAGATATAAACTTACTTTTGAATTTTTAAAAAGTTCCAACAGCTTTTCAGAACATTAATGTGCCTTAATCAACATTAAATGTCAATCAAAATTCTCTTTAGTGTCACCTTGAAAGCAATATTGTGGATAAACAAATGCCCATAATATCCATCAAATGGGATGATAAAAAATTTGCAATGAACTCACAAGTTAGAGATTTTGTTGCAATTATAAGGAATCACAAGCTTAAAAGATCAAAAACAAACAAAAGAAAAAAAACTAGATTCTAAAGGAAAGAAAGAAAAACAAACAAAGAGAATGGGAAAAAAAAACCTAAAAATGATGATTTTGCATCTTCAACTAGATTAATGAAGACCTATCGGGTGATCCAAACCTTTTCACTAATGGCATTCACACAAGTAGCCCAAAACGTGTAACTTAATGATTCAAAGGCCAAATATTCATCACTACGGTATCCAAGTCAAATGTTAGTCCTCCACTTCAAATACATTGTTATGATTACAAGCAATCAAGCCTTGGAAATCTTTGAAGTTATCATAAACATATTTCATTGTTGGACCCACATAGTGAAAGTAAAGATAATATTAGTAGATATTTATGGCAGCAATATAATCGCATACAAAGACATCTCTCTTTTATGCAAACTTGATCAATGCATGGACAATTTCTAGCATGGGCAGCAAACAAGAAAGAGAGATGAGAAGGTTTACATCACAAAAAAGCTCAAAGTTCATTTTGGCAACATGATTAATGAATTGTCTTTAACCATCTTTGCTAATAATGGCATATACATTATCATTACCCTTTTTGTTGGATTAAATGTGTCGATTCAAAATGTTTTAACATTCCACAAAGTCATTTTAGTTTTTTCTTTCATTAGTTTTACGGGCTTCAAAAACTCAAGATGCCTTTTTAGGTTGTGAAAGAAAAAAAATACAAGGACTATAACAAATCTTCTATAGATTTCACAATGGGGATTTGAAACAATGTTTGCATAGCTAAATTTGTGTGATGTACCATGCAATGAATGCCTTCCAAATGGGGGGAATATTTATTTTGAATTTGACAAGTAACACCATTGTGCACCCCCTAAAAAACATTCACCCCATTAGCCCCAAAGGAAATCAATTTTGTAACAACATCTACATTAGAAAAACCACCATGTTCTGTCAAGGCACCCATAATAACCTTGGTCAAATTATTAGCCCCTCGTTTCAATAACTTGTTATAAAGAAATGGGTATAGGTATGTGACACCAATCTTGAACAATATAGAAATCATGGATAGAAATCCATGATTGGTTATTAGTCATGGTTATGTCATCACAAGACAATGCAACGTACTTAGAACTTGCAATTACTTCTTTTACTCTTTTAATGACTTGCTTATGCATACATTTAACCATAATCCATTTGATTAAATCATTCCTATGATGTTTTAGCAACAAGGGGTCATTCAAGAAAAAAAAGAAGCTTTCAAAGCCTCAAATTCAAGCATGGGTCAGCCTTGTTGTAATAAGTGCAAAATTCTAGCAAATTGTTGTCATTTTTTTCCACACTCCCCTTTAACCCCTCCTTGAACTTGTTCATCAATTGTGAGATTTCATTATTTGCATGATTAAACTTCTTATTGACATATCATTCCCCTTGTTTGTTACCCAAGTGCGGCATGTTTCAAATAACCCTTGTTTTCCCACACGTTTTTCAAAAATATCAACCTTTGGCCCTAGGATCACATCCTTGCTTTTAACAAATGAACATACGAGGCATTTCACTCGATGAACTTCTCCAATTTCACTTCTCAATATCTCTACCCATGGGAATTGAATAGCCCACACATTTCGACACTTCTAAGATATGTCATAATTCCTTTTAGGTTTCTTAGGTAGGGGTAGTTTTTATTAATTTTCTTTTGTAATAACATGTACCTTTGATAAATCTACCACACTAGAGGCAACATAAGTAGGCAACCCACCAAGACAAACAAATTGCATAGTAGGATTACTATGTAAAAAATCAAATTTTGATTTAACCTTACTACCACTTGAACTTGCTGTAGAAAATGGTTTAGGTTTAGAAAGGATCACAAGAGGAGAATCATCCTTTGGATTTTTATTGGATTTGAAGAAGTCAAATAACACAGTGTTTTCTGTGTCTTTTGCATGAAAATAATATATTAAAAAACCAAATGCAAAAAAAGGTTGAAAAACACAAATATAGCAAGTTTGTTAGCTAGTAAACTTCAATTGTTAATGGATGTGTGCATTGTGAAACTCCAACCCCCAAGGTTCTATCACAATCTAGAAAAGTAGAACATGTTGCCATAAGTCTACAAGATACCATTTATTCTCATAGCTCCAATTAGTTGCCTTTTTATAGCCTATGCAAAATAGATGTTAAAGTACACTTCTATAATATAATTAAACAATGCAAAACTAAGGGAAGAAGCATCATAGATATGTAAAACATAATGTAAGTTAAGCTTAGCAAGAAGTTGGATATGGATTGTGCACAATTTTGATTTCATTACTTAAATCAAATACCTACCAAACCCTAATGCATGCATGCATGCAAAGCCATGTGCATTAACCAAGAATTTAGAAAATACTTTAGAGCTTGAATAAAATTCAATTAAGAAGAAAGATTGGAACCTGGATTTGGATTTTACATTTTGGATGATCTTGATTCCTAAGTTGTGTAGAATTTAAACATGCCAAACCTTAAACCTTTTAAACCTCAAACAAACAAGCATTGTTTCATTGGAGTTTGGACAGAGCTTGAATAAACTTAGAATCAAGAGTTAGAACACACCTTAAACAAAGGAGTCAGGAGTTAAGACAAAGTTTAAACAAAGGAATTTAATAGGACAAAAGTTGAACAACAAACAAAGCTTGAATAAAAGAATTAGGTTTCATGACATAGTTTGAACAAAGGACAAAACTAGAACAAAGGAATCAGGACAAAGCTAGAACAAAGGCATTAGGATAAAACTTAAAAGTCAGGACAAAATCCAAAGCTTAAACAAAGCTTTGAATGAGCTTAAGTGTGCACTTTAGTTCCAAATGCTTAACCCTGAAATCAGCATATGACATAGTGTTCCAAAAATGAAATGAAATGGGAGAGAATGAGCAAGTGAAGGAGAGAAAATTTGAAAACTTACGTTGACCAATGTGCAACAATGATGTCCATGAAGTTCATAGCAAGAAACATTGCAATGAATAGTGTTCTAACACTCAACAATTTGAAATTATGACCTTAATGCACATGAATAGTGCACATGAATAGCAGTGATTTTGTGGGCAATGGTCAACACTATGAAGGTGTGAACTTTGTGCACACAAATAACAACAATTCTATAGAACTGACGCCTCCACTTTGCAAGTTCACCTTCAAGCTATTGCATTGAAAACCTAGACTTAAAACTTTCCCAAAATCCCAGCCTTCTACACTCTAGACCTTGGAGCCCATGGGCCATTAGTTCATTCACAACTCATGAGTCAAAAGATAGAACAAGAAGTAGCAAAAGTAATCTTGCATTTGATAAGAACTTAGAACTTAGAAGTTGTGAAAGCAAAAGAAAAGCAAATTAGAGCTTGCAACAATGAGTACACTTAGTGTTTAATGGGTCATTGCTTGGTGCTCAAGTAGACAATTTTAACTAGCTTCTAACTTCTAAGTGTACAAGACTTGACTATGTGGCGATGATGCCATGCCACCTGTTGAAACTTACTAGTGATAACCTTAGATCCAACGGTGATCTTCTTGATGATCAACCTAGATCTAATGGTCATGGTCTTGGTGATTAACCTAGATCTAGTGGTAGTTTCCTAGCGATTAAACTAGATTCAACGGCTCTACTACTAGTGGTAATGTGACAATAGGGTTAATGGGCTACATGATTACTGTAGGCAATAGGCCTTATGAGCTATGCGCAAAATGGCGAGTTATTGTTGTTTGTCTACTGCAATGTGGTGATTTTTTTCCTTTAAAAAAACTAAAAATCCTGTAATCAATTTCTCAAGCCATTTTTGTCCATCACTTTCTGGCTATATTTCGCCAATAAAAAAAAGGCTGATCCTATGCTCATATTGGCAATGTTCAAAAGCCCAGTCAATGCAAATGTAGAAACCCAGGAGAAAGATATGAGTAATCTAGTTCATTTACATTAATCAAGGAAAGATCAAGGATTTGAAAGCTTAGATTTCAGAAGACAAAGCCCAGCTGGCCACAGATATGTATTATTGGTGCACATAAATGATTACACATCTGGGCAGTTGGCAAAGGTATCACAAATGAGTGAGGAATTCATGTCAATTTGGGCACAGAAAACATCCAAATGGCACGTCTGTGGATGAAAAAAAATTGTCGCTCCAAGAAATGAAACTCCACAAACTTTTGTGCATTTCCAAAAGAGATGCTTTTTACACATCCGGGCATTTGCAAAAAAAGTATCAGAAATGAGTGAGGAATTCATGCAATTTGGCCACACAAAACATCCATTATTGCAGATAGTCTGTGGATTAAAAAATTCTAGCCTGAAGAAAATGAAACCCTATAATGCTTATTGCTTTGGACAGATTTCATCCACTGGACAGAAACTGAGGTTGTCACATCTGCAGCTGCAGACATACCCTTCTTCTTCTTCACACCTCTTCTCCTTCTTGTTCTTGACTCTCGTTTCTGTGCGAATTTTTTCCGCTTTTGGGGGGGGGGAGGGCGAGGGGCAATTTCAGGAAAGATTTCGAGATGGGTTTTTTGAGCCACAAAAATTTCTGAGGTGAAAAGCTTCTCCAATCGACCCATCATGTGTTGCAAAAGATTCTGCAGTTTTTCTTAATTTGGTTGGTGCGCATAAATGTTGTGATGCAATTTGTGAAGGAAGGAGGAGAAGAAGCTTATTAGATATACTCTTGAAGAATCCACAGGAGGGAGAAGAAAGTTAGGTTTGCACTCTTTAAAAATCTACAGGAGGAAGTTCAGGTTTACACTCTTTGAAAGAATCCACAGAAGGGTGGATTACATTCTTTGAAGAAATCCACATTCTGAAAGCACTCACCCAGAAAAGAAAAAAAATCTGTGTTGTCGTTGGTTGTTTGATCTCGTCGATCGAGCTTTTGGCTTTTCCTCGCAAAAGAACTTTTCTTTTCTATGGAAATTTTGTGACTCGAATTTTGTTGTTGATGAATGGAATTTGTGCCGCACTCTTTGATAGATTTTTGCACGCCAAAGGTGCCATCTTTTGTGCACTTGTGGGTTTTTTTTGCTTTGATCTCTCTTTTGTGTCTTTGCGCAATTGTGGGTGTTTGGCTTTGATCTCTCTTTTGTTGTGTATTTGGCGATCTGCGAGCGAGTTTTGTGTTTTCAGTAAACTGTGAAGATTATGCTCTACAGTGAAAACTTTTTCTGTGCACAGAGAGAGAGAGAGAGAGAGAGAGAGAGAGAGAGAGTTTTGTGATAGAAAGCTAGATAAATAGATGCAGGTAAGAGGAAGAGGAGGAGCAGGAGCAGGAGCAGGAAGAGCAGGAGAACCTGGTCTTTTCAATTCCAACTTTTTTCTTTGAGAGTTCAGAAAACTCTTTCTTACTCAAGATGTGAAGGAAGATTGTCTTCTTGGGGCTGGGGGGGGTGGAGCTTCAGTGGAAACCTAAGAATTTTCTTTGACCAAGAGATGGCAGAACAAGAGAAGATGCAAGCTCTGGTGCGATCTAGGGAGAAGAAATTGTTGTTGGTAGGCAACAAGTATCATCTCTGTGGGTTTGATGATCAAGCTTCCGCTTCTGGACCTGGGCAATGGAGAGGATTGGAAATTGGGAGTTGTGAGGAAGAGGTAGCATCATCAGCAGGTTCAGAAGCGGCATGTCAGATAGAAGAGACCAGAATCAGCACTGGAAAGGAGTTGAAGGTCACCTTCCAGCAGCAGCAGCAGCAGCAGTGGTGTTTTCCTCAGGGGTTAGAAGAACGTGAACAAGAACAACAGGAGAAGGATTTTTTCGACTTGCTGCCGGACCATCTTCTGATTGAGATTCTGGTGCGAGTTGCAACACCCAATTGGCCCATGCTTGCATGTGTGCACAGAAGGTGGGCTGCCATGTTTCGAGGAGATGGTCTCTGGCAGACAGCACTGACCAAGCGCTGGCCTCACGCCGGCAGTGCCAAACGTTGGCCTGGTCCTATCAGCCGAGGCTCCAGCAAAAGGTGCGTCGTTGCTCCATGGATTCTCTTTGCAAAACTCGATCACCTCTTTGTTTCTCTGAAAGGACTCTCTCTCTCTCTCTCTCTCTCTCTCACTGTGTGCAAGAAGAAGCTTGAATGTTTCCTGATACTTTATCTTGAACTCCATCACAAATTCCAGAATTGGCACCTTTGTTGTCAAAAGACAGACTTCCAAAAGAATATGATTGGCAATTGATTCATGTCATGATCCTTGAACCCTAATCATGACTCTGCAAGAAAAGTTTACAAACAACAAGAGGCTTGAATGCTGGATACTTTTCTCTTGAACTCTATTGCAAATGAATACTTGATTTTGCAATCTTGATTTCTTATCAAAGAACAGCCTTCCAAAAGAATGCCAATGGTGATTGATTGGTGGCATGATCCTTGAACCCTAATCACTACTCTGCAAGAAAGGGCACACAAATTCACACAAATAAAAGAAGCACAAAAGTTTAAAGTTCAAAATTCATACTAGGTGCCAAGAAAATTATTTTATTACAAATTTTCAATGCATCTAATGCAAGCTTCAACAATGAAAGAATTTTTTTTTGTCGTCACTACCATTGCTATTCACCAATAAGACATTTCATCATCAAAGTAATTAGCCACAAAGATTTGCAAGTTGAACTCACACAAGTGTGCAAGATTTTTTGATTAATAATTCTCTCATTAGCATGATTTTTTCAAGAATTCACGTCCAATACTTTTTCACTATGTCAATTTTTTGAAGTTTTCACACTTGTTAATTAAGTGGGGATATGCCTAAATATATAACCACTAGGGATTTTTTGTTTGTTAATGTTTTTAATAACCTCCCAAACCTAGAAAAACTTCATTAAAAAAACCATATATAAATGTCACCATTTTTTTTTAAATCACTCTTTATATCCTAATAAAAATTCTAGTTGTACTAGTATCGGGAAATAATATGATTTGTTAATATTAAATTTTAGTAATTTTTCAAACCCCCCTTTTTTTTCTTCTTCTGACATGAATGAAAAAATCCATTGTAGAAAAGACTAATACACACAAAACAAACCCAACAATTACCACAACAAGATACTATAGCAAGTTGGTGGTTGGTAGCACCTCCTAATCTTCTTTCCATCCCTAACACAAATAACTTGGTGTGGGCACCAAGTTTTGTCAAAAAGTTCAAGGAGCTTACCTTCTTTTTCCGGATATTTTTGGATCATGGCCAATGTGTGCTTCCACTCCATTTTGCCACAATATAACCAATTTATCCCACATTACTCTTTTAAGTTTAGCATCTTGTCACTTGACTAAATTGAAGATTAGATCATTTTGCTTGATCCAAATACACCACAAAGCAATGCCACACAACAAAGCCCACACTAAGCTGAACCTTCTTAGATTGTTGGGGAGTATACCCTTGAAAAGACATTGTTCTAGGCTCAATGCTTTCCTAGGTTGGTCCTCAATGATAAGCATTTCAAGTTTGAAGAGAAAGGAAAAAGCTAGTTCCTAGGCCTTTTTCGCTTTTGGACATGACCAGAATCTATGGATAACTGTTTTTGAAGATGTTGAATCATATGAGGGGCACTCGAGTATGATGTTTTTGTTTATATTCCTTCTTCATGAGTTAACATCTAAGGCTTGATGCCCAAATGCCCACATGAGACTAACATCCGTTTTATCGTGATGCTTCAACCACACCTTTCACCATCACAACTTGAAATTTTGTGAAAGTGCAAAACTCCACATTTCCATCATGTTTTGTGGGAGGGTCTCTTTTGGTTTGGTCAATTCCCTCCCTAGTTTTGAACTATACTTCATAAGACCCTTCTGCCCATTCCAACTCCATTGACCAGGGTCGAAAAATAAATCTTCAATTACTCCATAAAAAAATTTGACGGTTGCCCCTCTAGGGCCTTATTTAACACACACCCTAACTTGTTTCAAAAAGCATGTGAGGTCTGATTGTGCATAACAAGGATGAAGCAATTTAGATTGCACATTAAGCTTATAAACTTGTAGTTTGTTTGGGATGGTTAAATCCCTTAGAGAAATCGATCTCACATTAGGTTTAAACTTTGCAAAACATAACCTTGAGGTTCTTGGTTTGTTCCTCAAACAAGCCCAACCGTTCATCCCTACTCATCGATCTTGTAGGTGTTGACAATTTTGCAACCCAATTCTTAGTTCAAACCTCTCTTTGAACTGACAATTAAAGACACAAGAGTTTCATAGAATGTCATTTCTAATACATCGGGTTAGAGCCAAGCCCACATTGATATTTTTTTGGGGTCATTTTTATGATGTAGGTCAAATGACAATCATCTATACAAAAATTTAGCCAAATTTCATTACCATATAAGGAAAATATGAAAGTGCAAGACTTAAAGTATCCTTTGGTATCTTTGGCTACTCGTAAGCTATTGGAGTTTGGAACTACATATGTATAAAATTTTGCTGATTTTTATTCAATTCTTTTCAAAATTTGGCAATCGAAAATTGGAAGAACCATTTATTCAAACATTTAAAAGAAAATTTCAGCAGAAAAAAACATTCCAAATTCATTATAGGGATTTTTTAAAAAATTCCTCAAGAAGGTCCATGGGCAAGGATCCCCAACATTAATTACCATTAAATGACAACTATCTTAGGTGGGTTGTAGCATTTTTACAAAGGTGGGGACCTAGAAAGTGCCTAAGTTTAGATATGGCTAATTTAATAATTTTATTTCAAAAAATGGGAAAGAAATCTCTAAAATTCACATATTTTTCATGTTTTGAAAGAAAATTCGTCAACTTACAAAAATTCACCAAACAAAAATACTAATTCATTAGCTCCAATTGTGTCCTTGGGTGAAGTCCTTCTATTTAACCTTGTTTGTTTACATACAAGGGTTACAATATGAATGTACACTAAGATACGAAGGGTGCTGGATAGCCTAATATGTAGGCATGTAGAAAAAATGCTATGACCAATGAAATTGCTAGATCTGATGTTATGAATTTGATTATTTAGTTATCTTGAGTGAACTAAAAGTTGAATATGTAACATGGTTTGGGAATCTTTTTAGAATTTCAGAGGACCAATGCAAATGGTAGAAATGAACCATTATTTACAATGTTTAGGAGAATGGGGTTGTGTGTAACTTGAAGATTTTTTCTCAAAAGAAAAAACCAATGGCATTGCTGGGTTTGGTGATTTGAATTTTTTTCTTAATTGTCTTTAGTGAACTAATAGTTCAATGTGTAATGGCGGTTCATAAGCAAGGTTCTAGCACATTACTTGTGCATTTTGTTTGCAAAAGTAAAACTTGCAAAAGTAAAACATGATTTTTTGTTATCATATAGGTGTATTAAGTTGTGGAAACCAGAAGATTTGGTTGTGATTTTCTCAAGATTTGGTTTGCAATATATGTTTATTTGAAAATCTCAAGTTTGTTCAATATATCTTCCTTTTTTGAGTTTTTTTAAAAAACCTTTCCCATTGTATAGAAGTAGATTATGACTTTCCAAATCCATGAAATCATTCTTAAAAGAGATTTGATTTGTAACCTTCTTTGAAGTCCACAAAATGTTGACCATGTGTTGTGGATTGCCATTTTCTTACACAAAAGCCAAGAATCAGGATGCACTCTCCATGTTGGATATTAAAATCAGCAGAAAGAATGCAACTGTAGGTTAATCAGATATATTGCTATCTGAAATAGCTTTATAAGTTGGTAGTCTATAATTTCCACTGCCATTACTGAAAATTCAAACCTGGTGCCTAGTTAAGGGGCAATGAAGATTTAGGTGCAAGGCATTCGAAAATAAAAATCTCCCCTACTATTTTGACCTATAAGGTAGGTACGTCTCTAGGTCTAAATCTGAAGCCCTCGAGAAAAGCAAGGCATTAGATCCTTTTTGACACTAGTGGGGGAGTGGGGGGGGGGGATTAGAAACCAAGGTGCCAAAATGTGACCCAAGTATCCAATTACACTAACTCAACAGTACGGAAGAAGAAGGAATGGGAAAACCAAAAAACATCCCCAATCCTCCAGCTAGTTGAGTCTATCAAAGTGTGAAGCAAAGAAATCAATGGACCCCAATGGAAATTCTAAGAAGGACCAAGAAACAAATTGGGTCCCAAATTAGTCAAAAGCATATCTAGTACAACAAATTCAATGACCAGCTAATACACCAATTGAGTCTCTCAAATCAACAACCCCCTCATTATGCACAAGTTCAAAGAAGGAACAATTGGGACTCTCAAATCAAAGCCCCCTTTGTGATGCACGCGTCAAAAGAAAGAAGGAAGGAACACACTTGAGACATCTCACTCAAATCAAGCCAATCAAGCCATTTCACGACGAATGAATCCAGAACCTGTTTGAAAGTAAACTGAAGTATGTACTTGATTTTAGTTCACACATGTTGACTTGTTTGATGCAGAGCAGTAGTTTGGATCAGTCGGCCAAAATGGGACATGGGTCCCCCAACCAGTGAATGATAAATATGTGACAACCCAGTTCACAGGTTTTTCCTACAGGAGAGAAAAACAAAGAAGATGTTCTCAAATTTAACTGGTTTGAGTTGTTTCAACCAGTCAATCAAGAAACCAAAGAATTCAACAACAGGTTTCAAGTTTCAACATGAGTCCATGGGAATTACATCCACCATTAGACATCATGAGGAAGTGTAGAAGTTGTTCCCAAAGTTTGGTGCATGATTAAATACTTACTTATATTTGTTTCTCATCAAGATCTGGAACCTAGAAATGCTTGGGCTGCGGCGGGTTTACAATATCCTGAACATGTTAAATTTGTTAAATTGAGACATTGCATATATAATAGTACTTGTAGTTGTGTTGCCTAAATGCATGTGATCAACAAGCTCACAAGACTTTTTGGGGCTGTTCCTTAATAAAGAAAATTGTGAAAGCATGTAATGAAAAGTTGTTGTACAGAAAAGTAGAATATATGGGAGATCATGCAATTGTTATATATGTTTTTATATATGATGGCTTTAAATTGATTTCATCTTTGCACACAAGGAAAACTTAAGATTTTCTAGGTGATTTCACATAGAACTTTATCAATTTTTTTTAAAAAAAGATTATTGCAGCCACCCATTAAAGAATGCTTTTAAATTTAAGAGAAGGACTTGGAAGATGGTCGGAATTAAAGTCAAATCACTAGGACAAACTTTCCTTCATCCTTTTCTTTTGCACCAATTTGCAAATCATTCCCTGAATCAACTTGACATTGAACTGCTGATTTCGGATGATTTTACTTATGTTAATGGTCTGGGAATGTTTCCAACTTGGAAAAAAAAACCTAAATTGTATGGACAGGCATGAGACTATTATGACTAATTAAGATGCACCAAGGCAAAGGATAAATTATAAGAAAACAAGCCTTAATCATAAGTCCAACCACACATAAAAAACAATCTATGCAAATAAGATAAATAAAAATTTCATAGCATGACAACACTTGAAACACGAAATAAAAGGAACAAGACTGTGATGGAAGATCTTACTTTAAACTAATATTAAATGGATTGAAAGTAACAGGGAAAATACATTTATTTATATTCATTTGGGGAAATAGTTTAAGGAAGGAAGCTTTCATATGGCCATCATCCAAGTTATTTTTCTGAATATATTTTTAAATATTTAGTATGGATGAAAGATGGATGTTCATAAATGACTTTCATTCATGAGTGATGTGTTAAATTATATATGAAATATTTTATTTTCATAATTAATAATAACTTTTAATTATATGATTATTGATCTATGTTGGGGTTAGGAGTTTGAATGTCATTTAAAAATAGTTTATGTTGTTTGAGATCAAACATTGAAACTTCTAGGTGTGGTTCTTTGTAACGAGCATTAATTAATTGATAATAAAATCCACAAGACGTATAGAAGAACCACTTAATTTGTTGTGCATTAGAATTTATTCTGACAATATGCATGAGAGTTGCAAAAGGCCAACTAATTTCCTAAAACTATGTAAGAAATTATAACAATCTTGATTTATAGCATGCACCAATTTCCTATCCATGTCAATGACTTAATCTGAACAAATTTAAACATCAAGAGGTCGTTGATCTTCATTTTTGAATAATAAACAAAAGCTTCCAATTCATTTTTAGCTAAAATGAATTCAAAATTCAAATATGATCCTCACACATCAAATTGAAAATAACTGAAATTCTAGTGATAGAGGTTGTCAGTTCCCAAACTGCATGTATGTAGAGGGAGGAATGGATTCTTTTTACATATTGAACATTTCATTACAACGAAATGTGTTAATGTATATAAAAAGTGTTTTCATTGGATTTTGAGTGGATTCATGTGTCTCGCTGAACAGGATCTAGTGATTCCCTGAACAAGGAATTAGTGAATTGCACCCACATTTTGTAATAGTGCTTCCAATGAAGATTGAAACAGACCCCTTTGTTCAGGACCTAGTGGTCCACTGAATAAGGACTAGTGAATTGCACCATATTTGGTAGCAGTGTTTCCTATGAAGATTGAAACAGACCCCTTCTTACTGACGTCAATCAAGAAAGAAGTACAAGGACGCAAAGATTTCCACATGGAGCTGTAACCTCGCTGTATTTTGCATTGCAAACTGGCTTGAACTAAAAAGTCTTCTGTTTAGTAACTACTGGGAACATAACATGTAACCTTGCTGTAGTTTGCATGGCAAACCAGTTGGCTTGAACTAAAAAGTCTTCTGTGTAGTATGTACCGAGAATATAAAATAAGTCTCTCTTTCTGTCTATTTCCATATGATCATAGATTGTGTGTTTTGGCTGTGCATGATAATTTGTCGTTTGCAGTAACCTGTGTTGCCAAGCAACTGAACACCCAGAGTGAAACCCACACCCACCAGTATGGACAGGATGTCCTTTTTCATTGTATACCTGTGCAATAGCTAACCATGAATGGTTAGCTATGAACTAACCATTCATATGTGTCTACTACCTACCTAGTAACCACCAAATGCCTTTCTTGCTTGCCTACATTACATTCCATATTTACTTATCTATGATTCTTACTCATTTACATAATTGTTTGATGATGCACCCAACATAATGGGCCAGGGCAAGACCATTCCATGACATTAAGGTCCAGGGTGGCAGATTCCCCAATTAAAGAAACAATGCATGTTCAATAGAAATTTTGGTCACTATTATGAGCTTATGATCACCTCCAAAAGATTATGCCATATAATGAGATCAAGCAAATGACGTAATTTGCAAGAGGTTTCAGTTGTGAGTGCTGGGTCATGTAATCCCAACTGACCATAATTTTACTTACCCTTATCTAGAACATAGCCAGTTGTTGAGAGGCATCTCATGCTCTGATTGGTTGGATGGACATGACTTTGAAATCCTTTGTCAAAGGGGGCCACTTAATTCAGCATTGAAATTATTCTTCTTCTTTGGGGCTTTGAAAGTCATTTGTCAAAGGGGGTGACTTAATTCAACATTGAAATTAATCTTCTTCTTTGGGGATTTGAAAGTCATTTGTCAAAGGGGGCCACTTAATTCACCATTGAGATTAATCTTCTTCTTTGGGGCTTAAAAAGGCATTTGTCGAAAGGGGCCACATAACACCATTGAGACAAATCTTTTCTTTGGGGATTCAAAAGTCATTTGTCAAAGACCGTCTCTTAATTTACCATTGAGATTTAAGGGAGAGATTAGGGATTCATGAAATTTTCATTTGGTCTCACATTTTGAGGAATGTTTTCCTCATATTAGTGTGAACCAGGAGTTCATCTTTTGGAGAACTTCACCAACATTCCTTTGCTGGTCTGGATCCAAACATTGCAACTTGCCTTGAGGGTAGAGCCATTGCACCATGAACCACTTGTTCACCACCTTGAAAAACACATGCACCAGGGGGTAATTAATTACACGCCGTTGAGATTTTAATTTCTTGTTTAGTACCTTGAGCAAAACATGTTCCAACTGATAAATGTGGTCCAAATTTCACACCATGGAGATTTCTTCAAAACAAATTATTTGCACCTAGAGAGGTTGCATATCTCACAAGCTCAAAACGGGGAAATTTCATACTATTCAGATCTAAGTTTGATTTAGTATCGTAAGAATGCATCCAAAATTTAGAATTTATTGTTTTTTTTCCAAATTTGTAATGTTGCACAAAGTCATGATCAACAATAAAGATGATTTAACCCAATTTGGTTACAAGCAAAATATATGAATGTAGAAGAGTTTAGGAAGGGTTCTTGGCTACCTATTGAAACTTGATGTAAAATATTGGTAATTTTGGCCTAAAAGAAAACTAATCAGTAACCCTTAAAAGCAAAACTTTGCCACCAAAACAAACGTTGATATGGACTTTTAAAACTTTGGCCATATAGATATTACATAAATTGGGGCTCCACATTACTATGCAATACCAACAATGGTCAATCGAATAATTGATGAAAAAAAAGAATTCATTTTGTGAAAATTAAGTTTCATTCAAATCAAAATATTGAATGATAGTGCATGCATCTTGAATTGAATTAAATTCAAACTAAATTGAAAAAAACTAAGGTGGAGAAAGAATTGATAATCTACTAGTGTTTTGCTCTATTATTTTTATAAAAAAAACCTGAAAAAACACCTTTCCATCCCTCTTTACTTGGGGATAGGCTAAAATCTGACCATATACATATTACACAAAATTTATTCTTAGACTGACCCAGTTTATAACTACATAGGACCAAACTTTAAAATGAACCCAAGGACATATCAAAAACTTAGAAATATAGGAACTTTTTTCCGAAAAGAGAAAAAGGGTGTTTCTTATTATTAGGTGGTCACCCTTTATAGTTTATATACATGAAAGTTCAACTAAAAGTGTGACGCTATTGGGAACATCTTGAGGAACACATTGGGAACTTGATGAGAACCCCTTGAGAATTTGATGGGACCACATTGTGAACAGGAAAAACCTTGAGCCTAACAAATTGATTACAGTAGTAACCAGAGTTGGCCTTGGGTGAAATGGTAGCACACCCACACTGGTACCATGGTTAAAAATGGAGGTTTGGGGACTTGTTGGTTCAGCCTGGCCAACAAGTTCCACCCAAAAACTGACAAACAAACAAAATTTGTTAACCCTGTCTGTATAGACAAAAGCCTTTCTTTCCTCTCTTGGAATTTGGGAATTTGGGACAAGAAAGTAGCTAGGTACACACTACAACACAGGTATAGCTAGCTAGGTGCTCTATTGTCCTTTAGTAGACTTGTGCAGTGATTTTTATTAAAATAAAATTTGTGATTTTGTTGCTCAAGCAGCAACATCAATATACATGTATATTTTGCCAAAATTTAAATAAGTACATAAATTCAAATTAAATGTGTACTTAATTGTGAGAAAAAAAAAACCCTCCTTTATGGCAAATGAGATTGTGGAGACTTGAAAGAAAGAGGAATGTGCCATTGGAGGAAGGAGGAAGGAGGCTTCTTTCATGAACTTCATTAGCCATTCTTCTTCTTCTTCTTCTTCTTCTTATTCATATTCATATTCTTATTATTTCCAACACAAGTTCGTTGTACTTTGTTTGCTTGAGGAAGAAATGACTCTGCTTGCCGGACTCGCCAGAGTGCAAGAAAAGAGAGAGAGAAACGGACGGAGAGAGGAACTTCGAGAGATTTGCAGAGAGGTGATTGCACAGAACGAAAGACAGTTGCAACTGTGTGGGACCCATTTTGAATGCAGAAAACAAAGGGAAAGTCGCGAAAAAATCTGCACCATAGGAAGGAAGGAAATCTGCACCACGTTACTAATATAATTTCTCTCTCCTGTCTCTTGCTTGCTTGCTGGAACAAGAAACGTCGTCTCACGTCTCGGTGTGTGATCTTGATTTGCTTTGGCGGGATCTGTCCCTGTCGGTCACACGTATTCGAAGAAAAAGGAAAGAATGGACGTATCATCATCCCAAGCAGAAATAAAGAATGAATGAATGAACGAATGAAAGAAGAAAGGGCTGGGAAAAAAGAGGACTAGTACCTGCAGCTTCTAGGTGTGAATCATGTATAAATCGACTCATTGATCTATCAATTCGTCACACGCAATCGCATTTGCGTCTCTGATCATCTTTTGCATGGTTTCTCTTCGATCACTGCTTCCAAATTAGTGAGCAATTCTTTGGTCCTACGGTAATTAGTTTCCGCTCTAATATTAGAAGCTGCTGGTGCTGGCGTACCACAAGAATTTATTGTTCTCTTCATCACCAGTATTGAAGCAGCAAGAGCTGAAGCATATTATATCATCAAGCTGCTCCTTTGCAGCTTTGGTGGGTGTTGACGGTCCTTTTACAGCTAGCTAGCCGGCTAGTTTTTGCTGCAACAGCTTGATCGATTGATCCCGTAAGTTCAGCCCCAATCTCGCTTTCCAGCTGCATCATCATTCTTCACGTGACATACAGTTCTCTAAAAAAAATTTATCGTGCATCGCACATCCGGCTCCTTGTTCTTAGTCTAAAAATGTATAGATATTCCATGTAGCCGCGAGCTGTTGAGTTCAGGGAGTCAACCTTCTCTGGAAGTTCTTCTCTTTGGTTGTCGTAAGTTCTGCTGCAATTTGTGATGCATTCCCCACCTCCGAAGACAAACAGCTCTACAATTTCAACTAGCAATTAGAATAGTCTTCCCCTACAAGAAACCGCATCGAGTCTAAGCTTAACTCACAGATCTTGAACTTTCTTGACTCTACAATATTACATCTGTTGATATTCATATTGATGTATGTTTGCATCTTCCATCTACAGGAATGCAGCGAATAATCCGGAGCAATCTACAAGCAGTACGTACACGTTCAAGCATTATCACCTCCAATTAAATCTCACCCAAAACAAATTTCTGCATGTGTTCTATCACACTTATACTGCTCAACGTTGGTGGAAAGATGAAGAACTATGATGATCATCGCGCATTGAAGAAGCTCGATGATGCATGGAAGCAGGTTCATCTGCATGGTGTACACGACTCTTCATGGGTCCCCACCATCGGCAATGGAAACTCGTTTAACTTCATAATCTTTGTCCCAGACGGCGGCTCCTCAGGTTGGAGACCACCTAAAGATCAAAACAAGTTTATAATCGTCTCTGTCCCAGACGGCGGCTCCTCGCGTTGGAGACCACCCAAAGATCAAAACTCGTTTATAATCATCTCTGTCCCAGACGGCGGCTCATCAGGTTGGAGACCACCCAAAGATCAAAACTCGTTTACAATCATCTCTGTCCCAGACGGCGGCTCCTCAGGTTGGAGGCGGCCTAAAAGAAACTCGTTGATAATTTCTGTTCCGGACGGCGGCTCCTCACGTTGGAGGCCGCCTAAGAGACTACCTGAAACAGGAAAAAATATACTTAGCTGCAGCAGCAGAAGCAGCGAGGCTCATATCGTGATGAGCTTTCTCTTCCTACAGCGCCCGGCCCTTGCAGAAAGTAGCTCTGCAATGGGGAAAACTACTCTTGTGATTGATATCTGAGGAGTAGTGGAGCAGCATGCAGCAGGTGTCTGTTGCAATCTGCTGCAGCTACTACGTACAAAAACTGTTTTGTTTTAGGTGTTTTGGGTTGCAACAATTGCTTCTACAGTTGCAGCTGCAATTATTCTGCAACCAAATTCGTTACAAGTCTTATATTATAATTTATCACTGATCATCAACAAACACAATTAGTCTAACTTGATTGTTTTTGCAATCTGAGTAGTGAAATTCCTCCTGCATATCCACTGACTGATCAGAATATATGTGCTCATTCATTCTTCCATGTTGAGAATGATGTGATGATCATTGAACTGCATATTAAATTTACATATAATCATCTTTCATTTCTTTGATGCGGATTATATACTAGCTCTAGATGATCCAGGCAAATATGTCTTTTTGCATTACAATTCTACAAATTACCACATTGCAGCTCAATGCTCATGCCTAGGACTTAATTAATTAATCAATCAATCAATCAATCAATTAATTAGATCAGCAATAACTAGACTACTAGTGTGGTTCTTCAGAAATTATGATAATATCTTGAAGCTAGAAATACAGGAATTATTTTCAAGCTAGAATTTATAATTTTCCAGCTTGTTCTAGATCTAGTACTAGATCTAGGTGGGACCCTGAGCTTCAATTTTTTGACAAACATATTTTATTGTACATATTCTTACATAAATATTGAGTACGAAATTGTGTGTGTGTTTTTTTTTTCTTGGGTTGCACTAATTTAATGCCAGCTGGACCTGCACAGCCATTTGTGTTGTAAGTTGTAAATTAGCCAAAAACAAAAATTTGCAGTCCTTTTTACATGTTTTGGCTTTTTTGCATGCAAGTTTTGGAATTTGAAGATCCCCATTTAGAATTATAGTAAGAGTACCTATCCCCACCGGGGGATCCGTATGTGACGCTACAAAAATATTTCTCATATCCAAGTTTAAATTGTGTACTTTTTCCAACCCCACCCTTAAAACTGAAATGGGGACTGCAATTAGGTGGGAACGACTAATAGCAAACCACCTGGACCAATCATTATGATTGGCGAATCAAAAACATGGACCACCAGTCAGATCATTTTATTACACTCTTCTCAAGCAGGTGCATATCTTTGCTGCACTTTTTACCAGGCGTAGCAAACTGAGCCAATATGCAGGAGAAAAATCATTTTCCTGAGCCAAACCGCCATATGTTGACTTTTCTTCAATTTGCTGCAGGGTCACGTACTGAGCACCAGTGGAGATGCTCTAAGAAAGTTCCATTCATTTAAAAATATTTTGCCTGTTTCAGTCCCAATCAGTGTTTTTCTTTTGTGGAGAATATTTTGGGGCTGCATAGTGTGCCAATTGTGATTCACTTTAATTAGTTCATGGGTGCCCTCCTGAGTCACGATTTTATTTATTATGGAAGGAGGCATATTGATTGGCTGATCATTAAATCTTTTGGAACACTTGGCACTCCCCCTAAGAGGCACCTCTTTGGACCCCAGTTGTAAAAATATAAAACAAGTATGCTCCCCCTAGGGCCCACCTTTTCAGTTTATGCATGAGAGTTGAACTTTGGGCAGAACAATATGGGATATATCCAGGCCTCATAAAATTTGGCATTCTATTTTTAGATGCCAAATTTGTCAAAAATAAAAACTCAAAGTTGCCAAAATTAAGTGGTTGTCTTTATGTCTGAGTTTATGACTTAGCAGCTAGCGGCTATTCAATAGCCGCTATTGTGGCCACAATAGTGCGGGCGGCATAGGAGTTTTGATCAGTTTTAACCACCAACTTGTCATTTTTGGGTATCATGAGTCGCCAGACCCCCTTTCAAGAGAAGTGTAAAATCGAATTCGGCCTTGCTCTCGTTCAACGTGTGCCAGATGGAACCATTACGACAGTCCAATGCTTGTTCTACGTGCACATCGGACATGAAAAGCGCGATGGCCCAGCCGTTAAGAGGTAGTGCACGAAGAATGTGCAATTGTTCAAGTTTCCATTTCGCCCTGAATGTTACAAAAGCCATATGTAATCGCAACACACTGATGAATGGGCGAAATACCAGACTCTTTCTCCTACAGACAAACTGGCATGTTTCAACAAGAAGGAGGCGACGGGGATCACAACGTTTCTCGACAAGGACCGTGACAACCTGACGTTTGCTATATCACAGCCAGCCATTGTCAATGATATTGTTGGGAATCTGTTTTTCAATCCCAAGGAAGACAAGGAAGACGACGATTTGGAACCAATCACCAAAGCGAACGCCATGAAACTGTTCAAGTTGCAGGAAGACGAATGGTACGTGGTCATCATCAAGAACTCGTTGCGTTTCAATCTCGCAATTGAACACGTGTCTATTGGATTGTCGTTTCGCCAAACTGCAGTTGTCATCACCTAGCATCGGAACCTGTGCAAGAACTCAAAGCTTGCGGGCCTCAACGATCACATGGTGGGATAGGTTGTCCAAGTGCTCCTCACCATCGCCCTGCAGTTGATGTCCACCATTATGAATCAAAAACATGTATGGGCGTTTTCACTAGCTGCTGACGCCATCTCGCATATGGGACTAGTTTCTATACTCGATCAGCGTATTCGAATCTACGTTGAAGGGGTGCTCTACAACCTCCATATGGTCTTGGTTCCATTCTTTAACTGACATTTGGCCGTTAACTACGTGAAACTCATCAAAACCATGCTTGATACTCTCTGCCCAGATTGGCGCTCCAAATTGATTTCGATCAACTCTGACGGGGAGAACACGATGACCGGTCGACACGGAGGAGTTGTCACCCTGCTCGAGAAGGAGTGCAACAACCCTGTGTTCCGGATTTGGTGCGTCCCACATCAATTGGACATTGTCGTCAAGAACACCACGCAAGATGTTTTGGATCAGGCATTCTACAAAGTAGCCCATGCCTATTATGTTCATCTTCGAGTGCAGCAAAATTTGATCACGGACATGGGATCCTAATGCCCGAAAGACACGACGCGTTGGGTTGCATTTGGTAGCATTCTGCACTAGCTTCTTCAGAATTATCGCCGATTGATGATCCACTACGCCACATAACGCCCCGTTCAGGCACCGTCAGAAATGTGGTTGGTTATTGTGGCTACTATTTCACCATTGTTTAACAAGATTGCAATCACGTTCACCAAGATCCAGGCTCGCAACATCGTGATCTCGCAGTAGCGACAAGAAATGTTGAAATTGGTCGCTGATATTGCCGCAGGTCTGGACATCCGCCTCGCCACCGATGAGGCGTTGGAAGGGGTTGATCCGCTGACCATCATCACACGAAGCGATTGGTTCATTCTGAAAGATTCTGTCGTCATGCACATTCAAGATCAGGGATCTTGGGTTCGTGACTTGTACAATGCTCTCTCTAACACTGACAAACAGACAACTTTGAAAGAAATCACTATCTTTGGGATTTCTATTGTTGCTAATGTATCGCAGGTACAAGCCGAACGTGATTCAAACAACAACGCCCAGGAGTTGGAAGCACCCCCTATTATGCCCGTGGATCTTGTTATGATCTGCCCCGCCGCATTCATCCAAGACGTGTTGGATCCATATCGCGCTCATCTTTCGAAACATTGGTCTCAACAGCAGATCGATGATGTGGAGAAAGAACATCGACAATTGTGTGCGGTTCACGATAACGAGCTGCATGTCGCGAAGGCATTCAATCAACATGACGAAAACACATTTTTTAACAATGCGTGGGACGTTGTCAAGGGGCGATTCAATGGTCTACGCCAGTTTTGTGGTGGGTTGGCGACGACGTTTCCCAATACGGCGGCTGTTGAAAGCGATTTTTCGATGGTCAAGTGGGAAAAGAACGACACTCGCATAAGCCTGACCAGCCTAGCGCTGGCTGGTATCATGCAGGCGAAGCAATTCGAGCTCTTAAAGGCCCTTTTCAAACATCAAAACGCTGCAAACGATGGCGACAACCCTTGAAATTCACTTTCTGACGTTAAAATACACACTGCCAATTTTGCCAAAATTACCCAAAGAAAGTTGCCAAAATTAAATTAATTTTGGCAAAGTTGGCATTTGCCACAGACTATGAGGCCAGGATAAATTTGAAGTGCTATTGGGAACGTCTTGATGAAAATTGTGGGAACTTGGTGAATGAATTGGAAACCCCAAAGGAACACTTTGAGAACAAGGAAAAGAAACCAAAACAAATACATTATCCTCCCCCCCTCCCCCCAAAAAAAAATTGGACCCGTCATGAGTGCATGTTTAGCCTTCTCATTGGCTGCATGAAACTTTTATTTCCAAAATTGTTCGTCACCATTTTTGGCCTATGCTAATGGCATGGGGACAAACTAAGGGGCTACCTATGGAAGCTATAGACAGTTTTCTTTTTCTTCTTGATTTGTCAAATGAAAGGCAGGTTCTCTATGGGCCTACAACATGACATTTAGTGTAGGGTAAAGCCCTATGGTGAGGCCATTCTCCAAATAAGGGGCCTACGATGAGGTGATAGCCAAGTCCAGCCCCACATTTTGAGAATGTCCTCCACCCATGGGCTTTACCTATCATAAAGCACAAAGACAAAATTTATCATGAACCAAACCTATGTAGATCATGAGGTATAGGAGTGCGAGAGACATTATGCCTACTCCTCAATAGAGGGAGGGTTCTTACACCTACAAGTAGGCATAATTTCCCTCCCACTATTGAGGAGTAGGCATAATATCCCTCTCATTTTCTAGGAGGGAAATTGATGGATAGAAGGTGCCCTCAAAATATAGGACAGATTTTCTCTGAATGCTTCACTTATATTTAGACAGTCTAACATGCAGGACAAAAAAATGCAAGGGATTTGCCTCTTTGTGTGGGAAAAAACATAGGTGACATTTTTTTTTTAAAACATCATCTGAACATGCCATAGTGAATCAACACTCTCCAGTGCCCATCCACTAGATGCCCCTTATTACTTGTGTTGTGCAGGCCATCGGCTAAGGTGTGTGTGTACCTGGGTCAGCTAGTTTCCTGGTGGGCAGTTTAGGTTGCATTCTTATTTTCAAATTTTTTTTAAACACACATTGCATTTTTTTGGGGGGCATTCTTAGTTGAGCATAATTTTCATGGGTTTCATTTTGATTCTTAGTGTTCATTGTCATTACTTTCTTGTTTACTCCTTTTAATCATGATCATCTTGTTGTTTTCATGGTGTGGTTCTTGGCATTCATCTTCGTCTACTTCTTCTTTGTTCCTTTTGGTCTCTTAGTCATGCTTCCTAACATTCATCATTGTTGTTTCTTTCTTTGCTTATTATAATTATGATCATCTTGTTGGTTTCCTAATTGTGGTTCATGGTGTTCATCCCTATTGTTTTTTGTTTTACTCCTCGTCAAGATCGCTTTGTTAGTTTCCTAATTGTCATTCATTGTTTATCATCATCACTGGTTGTATTATTCTTTCTAGTTGTGATCACCTTACCGGTCTTTTGGTTGTAGTTCCCATCACCTGTCATCATCACATTTTTCTATGTTCTTCCTACTCTTGATTGACAAGATTATTTGATTTAATAATTTTCTTGTTGTTTGAAGAAAAAATTAGGGTTTAAAGTGTTTAGTGTTTTTCATGTGTTTGGAAACTACCCATTTTTGTGGCCAACTTTCACCCCATATTGAAGTTTCTATTAAAGACCAAATCAACATGTGTAAATTTTGGTTCCTAACAAATCCATGGGTGAATCTTTAACACCCTAAGAACATCCCAATGTGGTTGTTAAAAAAAACTTTTAATGTCATTTTTTGGATGAATCATCTTTTAATGTAGTGTGAAAAAAAAACTTCCTTCACGAAAAATCTTACCAAATGGCATGGGTTTCCTAATCACTTTGCTATGAAAAATTAATGTTTTTGGGTGGCTAACCACAATTGTCAACAATAAATTAATTACTATTCATTAGCCATCCATTACGTTTAATTTATGTGTCACTTGTATAATTAACTAAAGAGAATGGAATGTAAATTGTAATGTTTATGGGTGGGTAAAGGACAAGCACATTGAAGGTGGATGTTATATATAGTAATAGAATTGAATGGTTTCCAATGGAATTATTAGAACTACCCTAACAATAGGAATCATCCTTTAACCAACCCACTTTATGGTTATGCACAATCTACTTTGAGGTAGTAAATTCAACCACCACCCATGCCAAATTGGCCACTAACTTGGAAAATCTCAAACAATTAAACAAATCAATTTTTTTTGCAAAAAATCATGCTTAATCTTGACATTATATGAAGAATTCATATTAAGATGTATCCAAACTTATCACAAAGACATGTTTTTACAATGTATAACAAGAGGTTGCACAATAATGTGAAACCAACTTATAACAATCTTAAATCATAAAACATCATGCAACAATGTTGGAGGCCCAAACATTAACAACTAGTAGGAGATCAACACTAGGAAAAATAACTCTCCAAGATATTTGTTTTGTGCAAAACAAAACAAAAACACTCAACATAAAAGGAAATTTTAAATTTGGAGCTAATTAATATTGATGCCGAAGAATGAAAAGAAGCATGAATTAGACCACATGTGTGGTCATTGCAAGCCATTCGGTGTCATAAAACTTGAAACAAATACAAGGAATTGAATTCATTTTCATGTGCACTAACAAATTTTAGGCACAAGAAGAATTTGTGAAATACTAAATAATGGAGGAAGAAATCAAATGAACATTGTTGATATTTAAAGAATGACGATGTATTCTTCTTAACCAATGTGAGGGTAATCTTTAGTGCTAATGCCTGGAAACATTAATGAATTGTCATCCACCATCAACAACAAATTAACAATTTTTCTTCTAAACCTTGGAAGATGGAAAGTCTGTGAAGTTTAAGTCGTTAGGATCACCACTAAGCCTAGTTATATATTTTGGGTTTTTTTTTGAGGTTCATCCATCCATAAGGTTTTCTCATGTAGGGGAGAGGAAGGTGGGGGATTTTCTAAAACATTTGAAATAAAGGCAAATTTTGGGTATGCTATGAAATTTGAATATTATTTAAATAAAATTTAGATGTATTATTGTAATCAATTTTATGCACCTAATTTTTTTACATATCATTTGAAAAACAATCGAATTTAACCCCCCCAAGGAAATTTTTCATCCAATAATTTGGACGACATCTTATACCCATCCATTACAATCATAAAACATGGTGGGGACGAACAAACAACATTTGATGAAACAAATTTTGCCCAACAAATTAACAAGGTAATCGTTGGATGAAACAAATATAATGCTTAGATAAAGTGAGATGAAACAAAATGTACTCTACAATTGGACATGATGTTATTGTGAAATCACAATATGCCAAGATTTCAAATCAATCAATAATTTTCAAATTAAAGCATTTTCGTATTCTAATCTAGTTGTAATTTCTAATTTCATTGACAAATTCATTGCATCTTCATAAAATGTCAAGTTTGCAAGTTATGAGTTTCCATTGTTAAAGTCCTAAAGAGAAGAAGATGCATGTGGAAAAATCAATTGATCTTTAAACAAAACTTCTAGACTAAGTTGTTCAAAGGTGTAAGGAATGAGTAGAGTTAATAGATGTAAGATAAAAAAAATTTGGGTGATACTTCTGGTATAACAAAATGCACCCACCAATTCTTATCAACCTTTTCCACATTAGATGTTAACATTGTATAAACATGTTTTGGTTTTTAGCATGGTGGAATTGACCACTTTTGGCACATGCAAAATCCATATATGAATTAACAAATTTTGCAAACCTTTTGTTAGCCTTTCATGATTCGTACTCATTTTTTAAATATTTTTTTTCTAAAATGCTTCAATCACTATAATTTATAACTTTCATTTTTTCTTATATAAAGCTACTAAAATGGTGAATATCAATGTGGACTTTTGTTTTATATCATTTTTTAATTCAATCATTTTTATATTTAAATAGAAAAAGATTCCATCATATTTTAGATTCTATTGAATGATATCATTCATTTCAAACCATTCTTTATATTGATTATATAAACATATTGTGAACCTAAATACTTTCTTTTATAATTTTCACTTTTATGTCCATTATGGGCTTTCCAAAATATTGATTTCCAAACATCATATACAGTATGTTTCATCAAGTTTTTTTCCCCATATATTTATTGAAAATAAAATCCATATTTGGGTCAAAACAAAATAAATTGTCTCCAAATTTTACCTTATTTACTTACAATCCAAATAATATTTTAATATAATTTCTATAATGTGAATGGTTATAACATGTATGTAAAGTACAAAGAAAGTAAACTTTTTTGTGATCCTAAAATATAATTATTTGTATATCTTAACCTAATGAACACATATTCAATTAAATATTTTGTGTTTGAAGTAGCCCCAATCCCAAATTTTTCATCTTCTTGGAAGATTTCATTTTTACCTATTTTTCAAACTCATTTGATTTTTCTTTTACAAGCAAATTTTCATAAATTCAATAGAGCGTATGGATGACTTTTTTTTATCATAGTTGCGTTCATTTGGCTGTTACTTGCATGTTTTTATATGCACGCCACAAGATAAATGTGACACAAATAAATTTAGTGTTCACCTTACGATACTTTTCACCCATTCATACTTATAATCCAAGTGAAGTTTCTTTCATTTTTCTCAAATGAAGTGCAAAAATATATAGAGGGGCGACTCATTGAAAAAAATAAAATATATAATTTACCTAAATATAAATAGGTTACTTAGAATTAGATTATGAAAATATCCCTAGAATATATGTAAATGTTTTTCCATTTTAGTAACATGTGTTCTTTTAATATTCTATTACTTCATAACAAACCAAAAAATGTCCCTTTATCTCCTATATTCCATAAAATATACAAAAATTTCCTTTCCCTAGTTTATAAATTGTTATATACAAAACACATTTGTAAATCGAAGAGTCCAAAGATACTATTTAAGCATTTCTAATTGCATAAATGTTTTATGCATACATTACACATATAAATTATCACATGACATATTTGAATCCAAATCATAAAAGATTCAATATATACAATTATCATATCCTAATGTTCCTAATCACATAGGTGGAACTAGGAGAGGGATGGCCACCTATTCCTCCCACTTAGGAAATAGCCTACAAAAGGTACGTAGGAAAAAAAAACACCAAAACCAGTTACTATATTATTGAATAGATCACATATAATAATATATTTTGCAAAAAAAAGGGTCAAGTCATCATCTTAGTCCTTGTGTTCTCTCACTTTTAATGTATTTTAGTTGAATAAGCAAGATGGCAAAAAAATTGGAGTTGATAGGCAGTTTAATTTTATTCAAATAAATTAGATTATTGAATCGGGTTTGTGGGCTTCTATGAGAAGGACATAAGAGCAAGAGTATTGCTAAGAAAAAGTGGTAAGTCCCTTGCATCATCAAGTTGCTCTCAATGGTCTTTGTTACAAAACACACATGGGACTGTGCGTAGGAACTGGCAATAGTGCATCATTGCCAACCATCCTTTACCTTCTAGCATTGCTCTTTCTTTTCTTCAATTCTCCTTTGTACTATTGTTTTGCATTGTCATTTGTTTGTTCTCAAAGTTAAAATTCAGTGCAACAAACAGATATAGAGAAATGCTTCTTCGTCATTCTCTTTCGTTGATGACAACACAGTCTTTGGAATTCCCTCAACAAGAAAGAAATCCACACTCACAGAAGAAAAAAAATTCTTTTTTCACAAAGAAATTGTGGGAGAAAATTACTCACTTAAGAAGAATAGCAGAAATTCACAAAATGTAAGATCTTTGTACATTGAGCTATGTTTGAGCTTATCTATTTCGTACGGACAAGGGATCAAAGAAGCTTGATTGTGGAAATTTTTGACTAAACAAAATAAAAAGAAAAAGAAGATGAAACATGCGTGCAAGATCAAGGAACGTAAGTTAGTAGTAGTGAAGAGTCTAATGAAGAAAGAATGTGGAAAAGTGTAAGAGTTGTGCAACAGTAGTAGTAGCAAAAAAAAAGAAGAAGGATCATGTTATTGTGTGCACTAGTAGGCAATCGCGCTACAAGCAAAACGACAAAAGAAGGGAAAGTTGCCATTTAAATCGTCATACATAAAAACACTATTGCACGTTGAAAGAAGACGAAGTGATGGCAAGAGGCGCATTAATGCATTAGGGAGGTGTCTTGGCAATGGTAAGAAAGAGTGGGAGCAATGTGGAAGTCTAAGGTAGGTTTTTTTTTTAGGGGGCTTTTTTTCCTTCTTATTTTTTCCCTATTTCTTTCCTTCTTTCTTTGTTTTCCCCCTCTTTCATTCTTTTCTTTAACTTCTTTTCTTTGTTTTGTTTCATGTTGTTCTTGGTTCCTCTCTTCCTTTTTTTTTTCTTTCTTTTCCTTTGTTTTCTTTTAGCTTTTATTATTTTTTAATTTTTAAGGCACTCGCCCTCATAGCCGTCACCCTATCTCATCTACCCACACATTCTATCTAAAATTTTCTAGGCTTGACTGGCGTGTGCCAGCGTGAACATGGTTTGTATCCCGACTTAGGGGCTTTCTTTCATCGTTATCATCGGCTACTTGAATAGATCAGTCTTCACATTCGTCCCCTTTTAAAGGAACGGCCATCATCGAAATTCGTAAACCTATCCTACACAAAACACTTTCCTAACTCCGCGACATTGAAGTAAACAAGAGTTGGATTATTGTCTAAAACCCCGACAAAGTGTTTTCACCATCAAATAGTGGGCACGAGCTTTGCACGTAAATGAAAGATAGAAATTTCTTATATGAATAGGAATCAATGGAATAATTGCAAATTATTCTAGTGAACTACAAGCCATCATTAATTTTCTTTTTTTTGAATTTTGGTTATTTTTAAAAATATTTTTAAAAAATTAGCTTTTTTCCTTGCTTTCTTTTTTATTTTTCTTTATTTCTTTCTACCCTTTTCATTCCTTTTGTCTTTCTTTTTTTCTTTTTTCTTCTTTCTTTGTCGATGTTATGGAAGCCCTTCTTTCTTTGGCTTTTGAACTTCCCTTGGGTTCTCATTTTAATGTGGTTTTTCAAATGGTTCATAGTCCTTCTAGGGTTCTATCGTCCCTTAGGGGTAAAGGTGGGGTCCTTTGTGACATTCCATGTTTTAATTGTGGGGTCCTATTTTTTAACCTAGTATGGTTTGGCATCAAAAACATTGTCAGGCTTATCAAGTTCTCCCTCCAAGTGGCTTTTCACCACCTTTTATTTCCTTTTTGGCCCTCTCTCCCCCCAAGAGCCTAAGCTTAGATTTTAACATTAGACCCTTTGAGTGCCTTCCATTTGGGCCTTCCTCAACTACAATTATACACACATATCCCTACCAATTGTGTTTTCATGTGGCCGTTAATCACATCTTTAGCTTTTTTCCCTTCGTTATTTCTATGGCCTTCAGGTTCCTTTGTATTTTAGTCATCATTCTTCTTCAAGGGCTTTATTAGTCATTCTTGCTTTTATGGGCACTTGGTAAGGCGATTATTTTGTAGGGTCTTTTTTTGCCCTTGCTCATTTTCATGTTTTACATTATTTTTTGGGGGTTTTCCTTTCGCTTTTCCCTTCTTTGGTCGATGACATCCATATCATGGCCCAGCCCATGTTCTATCCCTTGTCTTTGATCATTTTGTTTTCCAGTTGGCATTTGTGGGGTTGTTTGTTCCACCTTGTAAGTGTTTGGCTTGGGCTCCATCTAGCTTGCCTCCTAGATTTGTCCCCCCTACTGAATTTTGTTGTTCCCCTAGTGCCATTAAAATCCTTGGTGTCCTTTTTGGTTTTGTTTCCTTTGCTTCTTCTTTTTTGTAGAAGGTTTTAGGTGAGGATGTTGAACATGCAAATGTGTTCCAGAAATTAAGGGATGTCTAGATGGCTTTTGTATCCTCTTTCAATGTTTCATTTAAAAGCTTTCTTTTTTCGCTTTGTTGTTTCCCCCCTTCCAAGTTTTTAGAGTCAACTTACTACTTTTTATTCCACCCTATTGGAAATTTTTGAAAGGCTTTTAGGTCCAGGCTCATTGGAATGCTTAGGTGCCCTTCTTATTTGTCAGCATGTGGTTATCCCCATTTTTAATGGGGGCATAGGTGATTTCTTCATAAATCATTGTTTTAGTTACCTAACTAGGGAGTTGCGCTTCAGTAGCCCTTGTCATAACTTCCACATTTTTGTTGGATTTTCACATATTTTTATCGAAGGTGATAGGTGCAAGTAGTTTAAGGCCCCTCCTTTTCCAAGCACATTTGAAATTGGCATGAAATCGTTTTCCCCCGAGGATTACAACATGTGTCCCCCCTTTTGAACAATTGGCCAAAAAAGGCATAGATCAATTTTATGAAAATATTTCAAAAAGATTACATGATCATTTATTAGCATCCTTTTTAATTTACCTTTTAATTTGTATTGAATGCGTTTGAGGTCATGTGTGAAGCCAACTACTAGTGCTTAGTTGTTAACATGCCTAGTCATTCTCCATTTGCCTTCAAATGTTTTTTCCATTGCATTACACATTAGGGTCATGGACACCACCATCACCCGTTGCTTGCATCATCACTTGCACCAACATAGTCGTTAGCATCATGGTTTGCATCATCTTTAACCTTTAGTTAACTTCTAGTTCATTATTAGTTAGGAAGTTTCTTTGGTCGATACACACATGGAAGCCTTTATGGAAGCTTCCTTGAGTTAGGTTCCTAGTGGGGTATAATTTGAATTAACCTTTAGTTAAGTTTTAGTTGATGTTTAGCTCACAATTAATTAAGAAGCTTCCTTGGTCAGTGTATACATGGAAGACTTATGGAAGCTTCCTTGAGCTAGGTCCTCAATGGGGTATAAATAAGGGTAGGATCTCCCATTACCTTTAGTCTATTCAACATCAGTTTTGAATATGTTTTCGTCTCATAACCTTTATTTTCATATGCTATCAGAATAAAGTTCTATTTGAATCATCTTCTAGCATATATCGTGTTTTTGCCATGTGTATTTATCTTTTTAGTTTGGGCTTAGATTTAGCCTTGCATTTTTTATGATTTGTTTTCCTTGTTGTGTCCTTGGCTTCATTCCTATTATTGTAGGTTTTTGTGCCCATGACACTAGGTTGGTCTTTCCCATCATTTAGACCTTACGTGTCACATTGCATTTGTAACTAACCATTGGATCCTATGAGGATCCACCTTCTTCATTACACGCATGGTCGAGAGAAGACAACCTCACATGCTTTTGTATGAAAATGTTTTTGCGGCTATTACAAGAAATGTGAGATTTCATATCTTGCAAAAGCAAACCCATGTATTTTCGCCCCTACCTTATAGTCTTCACATTGTTGAATCAATATTGTGTTACAAATCAATAGTGTCTGCACATTAGCAAACGTTGCCATTGTTGACCCCATTTGAGTTGATTTGGTTTCATGGGTTGTTTTTTATCATGGAGTTGCACCAACAGTTGCGGCTCAAATGAAGGATGGTATTTATCGCAATCAACTCCCAACGAACATGTCTCTTCCTTTAGTTGTGGAGGTTTTCAAATGTTTACACCAACAAGCAAACGAGTTTTTTCATCAATTATTAAAAGAAATCTTGTCCTTTGTAACCAATAAATCAATGATTAAATTTTTAAATGACTAGTAATTGATTATAATAGGATATTACTTCAAATCCTATGTGTAAAAAGTTATAGTCATATATTAGTGGTGCATTTGGTTAATAAATGATGATGTGATAATAGAAAGGCTGATGTTGTTTTTTCATTGCAAGTTTTCATTCATATGGCATCCATGATTGATGACAAAATGACATTGATGTCCAAAATACCATATGAAAATGTGACTAAAATAAAATCATTTCAAATATAACTAAAGAATGTCTATGCAAATGACATAGACAAAATGATGTGTCATTACATACATAATGTGATCATAAAATTATTTTACAATGATTCAAAAATGACTATTAATATAAATTCACACATGAATATACTTGATTTATGATCCATTTAAAAAAAAATTATATGAATAAATTAATTGTCACACAATTGAAATAAATTTTACTGATAAAAAATGATATATTAAAAATTATAATTTTAAAATCAAATAGAAATGTAAGATGTGGTAAATATATAATTTGCTTTTACATTAATTTTTATCATCAAATTTAAATAAAATTTTCTGTATTATCTGTATGTAAATATATATTAAAAATTACATTAAAATATATGTGTAATTTGAATAGAATTTCTAATTTCAAAAAAGTATTCAATATGTAATATCATTTTTTAAAAATTAAAATTAAAATATTAAATTAAATTTATAAATATCCTTAATACGATTAACATTAAAATATTATACATATAAATATAGAGATTATAATTGATTTATGAACCATTTATAAATATTTTATGTGTATAAATTTTATGGACTCATATGTTTAATTTAAAATTATTAATAAAATTATGATAATTGGAAGAAATTTTGTATAATATAAAGTCATAAGTCAAATGAAGGTTTAAGATATGAAAAATATTTTTATTTTATTTTTTACTACCCACAAAGGTTTTTCCATTTACAAATCATGTGTTTGAATTTATTTTTCCAAAGAATGGTCATTGACTATTTATTCAATAACAAAAATCCAATATTTTTCTTTTGAAATGAATTCACGTTTTATATGTATATATGTGTAAATATTTTTTTATATAATGTATTTATATATATCTATATATATTATTTGTGTACATTATTGAAGGAAATTTATGAATAAGTTTTTTCATTTTTTCATTTGAACAATTTATCAATAATATATGGATCATCAAATTTGAGGTTGTGTAATGTTTAAATGAAGTATGGTCTAAATAAAATAAACATTAAATTGTTTGCACAACAAGTGGGGTGGCTTGGTGTGGTTTAGTGGTAAAAGAGTTTAATTCCACCTTTGGGCTCCAAGGATCAAATTTCACAAATGACATTGTTGCGATCAATGATGAAATATTGACTAATTATTCCATACCTAATTAGACTACCTAAATTAAATGCTTACTTAGGTAGATTAAGTGGTGTACTTAACCATTTAAACTAGTTTTTAACTTAATTTAGATGGTGACATGTGTCAACAATTGATAGGATGCAAATAATGGAAATAAAAATATATCTTATTGTTTACATTATAATAATAACAATATTATAATTTGTAATAATAAAAAAAATTAAATAGTGACAAAACTATGATTAATGATTTCACATATGTCTTTTATGACTAATGAATGAAATGTGCCACATTATTGACACATCATTATGCCACATCATCTTTTAAATAATTATTATCCTCAATGACTCGTTTATAATGACTTGAGGGCTATTAGTCATTTTTGTCTTTTATGACTAGAATACCAGTCATAAACTCAGTCATACATTTGAAGATTTCTTCTAATGAATGTGCCAACATAACATGGGGAATGAAGGGCATTAAAGGCCCTCCTCTCTTAGTTTTATAAACAGAAGGTGTCAATGGCATTACAACGTGCATAGGCGGTTTCTATTTTGAGACATGTTATTGTGGTAAATGAGGGTTTTTCTAGGCTAAGCATCCTTTTAAAAAGTCCTCCCCTTTCCTTATTTGATATTTTTTTGTGAAAAGAAGGGGTTTGGGAACTTGATGTTTCTTTTGTGGTTCACCTTCTTAGGTGGTTCTTGGACGTGGGTCCTTCCTTTTTGTTTTTTATATTCCCCTTTTTGGGTGCTTTGATTTATGTATGCTTGGCAAGGTTTCATCATCACCATTACATTTCATCTCTTGTGAAAACAATGGTTATGATGTTCATTTTGGTTTAACACACCATTACCAAAGCCCTTTTCTCCTTGATTTCGTATTTCTATGGACATTAGACATCATGCCTCACCTAGCTCCTCCCTTCTTATTAAACCCATTAGTTAATGACATGCAACCACCCCTACACATTTAATTATAAAACTTTTTTTCACCCCCCTCACCATGCAAACCCCTTTGCCCCCAACATTAACACATGTTTAACCGTGTGCAATTCATTGTTACTCCATATTGACCCCATGCCCTTCATGTTAACACATTTTTAAGCAACCCAATTATATTGCATCCATCTTTGCTAATGGAATGAATCCATGAATGGTGGTAGATGTGGATTGAATTCCTACATAACTATTCCACACTTACTATAAAACATATTTGCATTACAATATGCACACATTCACAACTTTTGCCTTGATTCTAAACACACATGCTTCTGTAAATCATTAAAACACCATATTCATGGTTATTTCATATAACCAGAATTTGTATTTCAAAATACAATGTAAAAAATTTAGAAACGGAATTGCAATTCATATCTTTATGTTTTTATATACTACAAAAAATTCACACAACAATATGACTATGAAAATCACTACAGAAGTTTGTACTTATCATATTTCTTGAAAAGTTCAATAAAAAATACAACAAAAGTGCCATGGTTTGGTGAAATGAAATCAAAATAACAAGATTAAATCTATAATAAATCAAAAATAAAATCTGTAGTTTCTACTACAAAGCATCTACATTTACTTCCTATTCCAAAATTGTGTGTTAAAGAATGAATATCCTTTTTCCAAAACTCTCATCTTTGGGCAATCCCCAAGTCATTGTCAACATGATTCAAAACCAAACAAGAATTCAAAATTTGAACCTCCAATGTCCAATAATCAATCCTTATCCTTAATGCCTTGTTCATGCAAAACAATGTAATCAACCTACCCCCTTAACAAATGGGTGATGAATACATTGTGGAGTTCATTCTTTTGTATTTTTTTATGCTTGAAGATGACTAAGTAGTTAAATAATAACAACATGCATTCACAATTGACCTACCACAAGAATAATGACGACCTAATCTTGTTTTGTGTCCTATGTTTTAACACAAAATGAACATTCTAAAATGTTAAACGATGAAAGTGATATGTATGTCTGGGCTTTCAACCAACATATGGTACAATTGGGGTTGAAAATTAATTTAACAAATTTGAAAGGTCATGTTGAAACATAAACATATAAGGTATGCAAGATTTTAAAATATTTCAAGAATGATCCAAATTTTATTTTAAATATATTTATTAATATTTAAATCCATGTATTTTATAATTGTTTAAAAACCTTTGGAATGTAATCTAATTATTTAAATATTCAATATGATTGTCATCTTTTATGCAACCTCTTTGATTATTTTCTTTTTGGAACTTCTAGCACCATTTTTACAATATATGATGTTTCATAATACAAAAGAATTATGCCATCATGCATAACATAGTTTATTCTATTCAGGTGGTTAAAATATGAAGTGATTTGAACAAATATTGGTATTCCCATTTATTATTTTTCAACAAAACTTTATAATAAAACATGTTGTGTTTTGGGACAATTGAAGACATTGATTAATAATCAAAATTATGAATTTTAAACCATATTAATCCTATTTTACATTCTTATTTAATGAAACAATAAAAATGATATAACTTGTAGGTTATACTAGTCATAATAGTTAATGAAAGTTGAAGTTCAATGTAATTTTGTACCCAAATTGTGAATGCATCAATTCATTAATTCCAATTTTTCTTCCCCATGTATGGTTGGGCTCACTTAAATATCATTATTTTGTCCATGTGTGCACAAATTCAATATAAAATTATTACACTAAAAACATATAATGTGAACTTCCAAAAAAATGCATCAATTTTGACCATCAAAATGTTCATATATCTGGCTCATTCACAGTTGGGGTTCCAAAAAAAAGAAAAGCAATTCCAAGATTTTTATCAGGTTACTTTTTGCAAATAACTTTTGCTTGAAACAAATTTAAATGAGAACAATTAGATAGTCCAATTTAAGATAATTTACGTGGTGGTGGTGAATTTTCACATTCATACATAATTGGGTCTGAATATTTTGATTTATAGTTTAAAACGCAAAAATTCCTAGAAATTCCCAAAATGAATTTCAATGGACAACCAAACATGTTTAACAAGATTATTTTTTGCACGTGTGATTTGCACCTAAGCTAAACAATTTGAATCAATTGAACATAATTTTTTTGTCAAATGGTCAAAAAAATAAATCATTTTCCTTACAATCTTTTCCTTCAAAATTTTAAATTTTTTGTATAATTTGATTTTTCATTTAAGTTCATATAATGAACATGTATGTTCAATAGAAAGTGGTCATGTTTTTGTTGTATAAAAAATCTAAAATCAATTGTATGATTTTATGAATTAGTTTTGATTATTTTATATAAAAAATGCAATTTGAACATTTAATATAATTAATTTACAATACTCAAAATGATATTTACATAGTAATGAAATTATTTTTAAATATTTTATTAATTTATCAAGACATCATTTTATCTATTGGCATAGAACACTCTATTACAACTCTAATAATATAAGATAAACAAAAATCCAAAGTTGACCTTTGGAATCTTTTAAATACAAGTCATTCATTTTTGATACCCTAATTATGAATACACCCATCTAAAATTTCACAAAATGTTCTTGTGAAAAGATTTCATTTTTCCTCTACCTTTCCATCCAAGCTTACAATGATGGCAAATTATAGTTACATATTTGACTTAAATTAATTTTGCCTGAACTTAATTGCATATATAACTAGAAACATTCACAACTATGATGACATTGTAGGACTAATATAATTGTGGTCACAAAATTAATTGATTTGGGCATTAGATGCATGAAAAGTCATGAAAATAGGGTTGAAATTTGATTTCTAATGTTTTCAAATGCATTAGTTGCTTCTACATTTTGGAAATTGGAGATTCATTTTCACACCCAATTTCGTTTGCCATTGGACGCAAGAATTGGAAGAACATGCGATAGGTTTTTGGTTTTGTTGCGAAAGAATTTCATTAAAGATAAAGCTTTGAGGTCTGTGGAGAAAGCTTGAAGGTGCAATGATGGAGAAGGTGAGGAAGAGTCTTTACAGAGAATTGTAGAGCGATGGAGAGGGTGAGGAACTGTCTTAGACAGATTCTAGAGTGATGCAGAGGAGTCTTAAAGAGATTAATAAAAGTGATGGGAATGTGAGTCTTAGAGAGATTTCGAAGTGATAGAGAAGCTGAGGAGGAGAGGTTCGACAGTGATGGGGATGTGAGCAGTCTTGAGAGAGATTGCAGAGTGATGAAATGAAATTGAGATTGAGAAATTGATGTGAGGGCTATTGTTATGGAAGTGTTTAGGGTTGAACGAAGCTTTGAGAATGTGAAGCGTGCATGAATCAGCGGCAGCTTTGCGACGTGACACACCTTTGAAAGAGCTAGAACATTGTTCTCTGCCTTGATCGTTTGCTTGCCCCAAAACTAACGCAGCAAATGGATCCTTCATACTGAAAAGGAACTATTCCCGGAATCCAAAATCCGCAAAACAATCAAACAATCTTCGTCGCACCCACTTTTGTTTCTGATTTCTACACAGATTGTTGCAGTGCCCGTCAATTGTCGCTCATTCCCCAGCTCTTGAGATCGTCGTTCTGTTACTGCTGCTGCTGCTGCTCTCTACCATCATCAATGCTGCTGCGACGTTCACGAAAGCTGCAAATACTGTGAGTACAGCGCTCTCAGCTCGCCCACCATAGTCACGCGACTCCTTCTCACCTTGCGGAGACAGGTGTGATTCTACAGCCGCAATTAGGGTTAGGGTTAGGGATAAGGGCGCGCCGGTGGGTTACTAGGGTTCTAAAGCGGCAGCGTGCGCACAGTGTATTTCTTTTTAGTCGATTGACTACACAGAGACGAGGCTTCGTGCAGTGGAAGCTCGAAGCGGCTACGATGTCGAAGCGAGGTATGTATTCTCACCCCATTCATGATAACGGAGCCATATTCTTCGAGGAGGTTTTTTGGCGTTTCCTTCGATGAAATGTCTTCTATCAGTCTTCAGAGCATGTTGTAGACCTGCTTGTGCTCTTTTTGGTGTCTTGAAGATGAACAGCCAGTTCCTATGTTCGCCGTTCTTAGGTTTCTTGCAGTAGAATTGGATTTGCAAACCTTTTTTTCAGACTTGGTATGTGTATGTGGTAGGCCAGTGGATTTGAGAAAAGTGATGAAATCGGAAATGGGCTATGGATGGCAGGGAGAGGAGGATCGGCAGGAAACAAGTTCCGGATGTCACTGGCTCTCCCAGTAGGAGCGGTTGTCAACTGTGCTGACAACACAGGAGCGAAGAACTTGTACGTCATCTCCGTGAAGGGAGTGAAGGGGCGGTTGAACAGGCTTCCGGCCGCCGCTGTGGGAGACATGGTCATGGCCACAGTGAAGAAGGGCAAGCCTGACCTACGAAAGAAAGTCATGCCTGCTGTCATTGTCCGTCAGCGCAAACCCTGGAGACGCAAAGACGGTGTCTTCATGTACTTTGAAGGTATCTCACGTCTTTTCTCTGCACAATTGTATTTTGTTTTGCACTCAAAGAAGCATGGATAAAGCATGGCAGTATTCCAATTTATTTTTCTTTCTTGCAAAGTTGCTCACAGTTAATAAGCGATTGTATTCCCTATATGTGTGATCAATTCTGATGAGAGGATCAAGACCATACATGTTTTCACAATCTGTTGTTGGCTTCCTGTTGTTTTTTGGTACTTACCATCGACTTTGTGGAAGGAAAAAAAATCTGCAACCAAACTGGCATGGTAATTGTATGTCAGTAATGTCAAGTTCTATGCCTCCTGAAATGAACGACATCTGGAGTTTCTCAGCTCACATATAGGGAACTCTTGAAAGGGAAATTTGTGGTTGATTTTTGGTGTGTTTTTTTGGCAGTATTGATGCATAGTTGTAAATTTGACAAGAGGTCAACTGTTGCCTAATTTTGAAAGCGGTTTTGTTCTGTGAAATTATCATTTATTGCTTTTCCTTGTACTAAATGTATTCTATAGATTGCATGTAGTCTCTTGTGATATTTCAAACTTCCATGTATCTGACCCTTGACACCGTGGTTTTCCTTCCACAGACAATGCAGGAGTGATTGTCAACCCAAAAGGAGAGATGAAAGGTAAGAACCCACCTCTGTTTGCTGCCATTGCTTATTGGTAGTGTTTGGAATACTCCCCCATTTAGGAAGTTTTTTCTTTGTATGTTATTGGCTGAACAGCTTTGAGGGCCAAATTGTTTTTGATGAAGCATATACGTCTTATGCAGGTCTCATCTAAATCAGTAGGTCTTGTATTTGCTTGCAAGAAAATTTCAAGTTTAGGAGCTACTGCTTCAAAGAAAAATCATTCCATGAGTGCTTGTAACAAACTGAAAGACATGAACATGCTGGTGGGTGTATAGGTTCTGCGATAACAGGACCAATTGGGAAGGAGTGTGCAGATCTTTGGCCCAGGATTGCTAGTGCAGCAAATGCTATTGTTTGAAAACTACAAATTAGTATCATTTCAAGGTTTTAGCATAGCAGAATATGCTCTGGTGTCTGAATTTGAAGACCCTGTGACTAATGTGCTATTACAGAATTTCTGTGATATCC
This sequence comes from Sphagnum contortum, assembly GCA_963920785.1. Classification (NCBI taxonomy): domain Eukaryota; kingdom Viridiplantae; phylum Streptophyta; class Sphagnopsida; order Sphagnales; family Sphagnaceae; genus Sphagnum; species Sphagnum contortum. The sequence goes on from OY987278.1 coordinate 1,759,350, forward strand.
CAATGCTCTTTTGGCAGATTGAATCTGTTTTCTGTTTCATGCATTGTTTCAGTGGTGCACCACCATCTTGTTTCAATATGATACTCACATGACATCTTTGTGGTGTTGTGACTGAAAGTACTAACTAAATGTCGTATTGTTTATTGCATGAGATACTCACATGATGTCTTTGTGGTGTTGTTACTGAAAGTATTAACTAAATGTCTGATTGTTTATTGCATGAATGTTTGGATGTACATATCTGTTGTCAGCTTTTTGTTGTGCATCACTCAAGATGCACAACGGCACCTTGGATTCTAGATTATGAGATTGGGTGAATGCAAGTTCATGAACTTTCCATTGCTCAAATGGCTCAAGCTGTGTGCAACATCTGCAAGAATCTTTCTCTTCACTTTTAGATGGTATTACTGAAGTTTTTGACCTCAACAAGCGAGACATGTGTTGTGTCTGTCTCTTCTGACTATCAGGATGCAATGTCAGAACTAACTTTGTATTTTGCCATTTGGGAATTACAATACCTATGTGCTGTATGTCATATGGTATGCATGAAGGAGCTTTGCATCCACAATGACAACTTTGTAAATTTTAGTTGAAATGATACAGTAGACCTATAATACCAGTTTTGGTATCACTTCTGTGCATGTCTTGAAAATCATATACACTGATGGGGTCTTGAATGCAATTTGTTGCCAACATTTCAAAGGGCTATTTGCATTTCATGGATTGAGTTTGAATATCATTTCATTTGGTTGTGATGTAACATTTGGGAAACAAAACGTGTAGAATTTGGGGTAGTGTACTGCATCCATGGTTTCAATGCTGGCATGTATGTCGGAGAGAAGACAACAGCACCAATATGGCAGAGTATTACTAAACATGAGTAATCTTTGAAAATGGGTCGGACTCACAAGGCATCAGAGGTAGGTGAAAGACAAGAGTGTTATCTGTCAACAAGCATTTGGTTTCTTGGATGGTTGGAAGTCTTTTGTTTTGCTCTTTGAGGTCAGTCTTTCTGTTCTTCAAAGTTGCTGTTTTTATTTCAGAGTTCATGAAGAATCAATACACTGATCTGGGTTTTCCCAGATGAACAAAAGCTTTTTGACCTTTTCTTGTTTCATCTTATCGAATTGGTTATTTAGTCTGCTTGGGTTCAGTAATGAATTTAGTGCCCGAATATTGGATGTAATCAGATCTGTGAGGGAGAGCAATCACAAAAAATGTCAGAATGTACATTTAGGGCAACAATCTTTGCTGAAAACATAGATGATTTTGTGTTTCTAGGGAATCTTAAGTGTATTTTGAATGCATTTTGCAACTTCTAGAGATATGTGTGGATGCTTTTGATGAGATTTCAAGGGCAAAAGCATTTGTTGGATTTTGTCAATCTTTTTCTGTCTTTTCTGAACACACAAGTTTGCAGGTGAAGAACAGGGATTTCAAGGGTCAAAAGGATTTATAGGAATTTGTCTGCTTTTTGCATTTCTTGTTTCTGAACACAAGGTTTGCAGGTGAAGAATGAGAAATATAGAGCAGTGTTGCAGAAAGGAACAGTGGAGTTGTTGCTACTGTCAGAACCCGGGGATGAACCTGACCAAAACACACCCGCACACATATCCACAAAATTTCCAGTGCAGCCAGGATGCATGTCTGACATCTCTTGTGTACAATTGACACCACAATTTCTCATATATGGTACAGCAGGTGGCAGCATCTTCTACTATTGCTTGGATGACAAGGCTTTGCCATCCCTTGTCACACAATACTGCCATAATGATGGGGGAATCACCCGGTGCGCTTGGAATCTTTCATTTGTGATTTTGCTGATGGAAAGAATGCACCTGTGTTTGTTTAGTCCTAAATTTCCTTGATCAATAGAAACCCGATCCAAGTCTGATTCAATCCCTCTTGGAACTTCTGCTGCCATTGCAAGATGAAACACCTGGTGTGTCCCTCAAGAAGGTATGATTGTCTGCAAATTCTCCAGCCACATCTGCTAAGTCTCTAATTGTCTTTGTTTTGTATGCCTGCGGCAGCTGTAGAATGATCTCAGAAATGAGCAGCAGAAGATGAGAAATGCTGTTGCATATTGATCTATTGAATATGGGTTTGGAACAGGATCTGGCCGAATGCTTTGGGCACAAGACTTCTGTATGAAGATGATCGGAAATTCATATATCTCTTCAACCCTCTTAATGACCAGGTTTTCCTTGCCACCTTTTTAAGCCCCACCATATTCAGGATGATGACTGCGATTTCTTCCTCATATTTTTCCCACTTTTGATGATCAACAAATTGTGGGCCATGATCTTGGAAAACTTATGGGAACAACAAAATGGGAATTTTTTGGAATCAAATCTGGAATTATTCTGCAGGTGCTTCTGGTTCCAAGCTTCAGGGGTGTGCTAGAAATGGTGCTTTGGGACATATGGGACCCGCATGTATTTGTACTGGCAGAGAAGAATCAAACTTTTGTTTATGTGTATTCCCCAGTTAATATATGGTCTCCATGCGTCTCATTTTTGGGAGCTTTCAAACGACCTTTCAGTGCTCATCCTGTTGGCCTCCAAAATGGCACCTTGACCTGCCAGGTAAAATTCTGGTCGGTTTAGGCTACTTTACTTTCTGTCTACCTAATTATCTGCATGAAATTAGAACCAAGCTGATCATGAATTCTCTCACTTCTTCACAGATCCCACTCTGGTGAAATTCATTGATTGCCATGTGAATTTGTGAACATCCTGCCTCATGTGCATTTTATTACATCGGTTTTGGGGTGGGCTTTGAATTGCAGTTGGAGAATGGCGTGTTTGAAAATCTGACACTTCCTACTCATGTTGGGTTATTGTCTTTACACCTTCAGGATTCATAGAACTGTCTTCTCGGTTTCTACAACAGATTAACACTAGTTAGAAACCTAATTATTTAGTCTGAGACGACACTCAACTAGAATTAGGCTTTGAAAGGTTTTGGGTGCCTTGGTGGTACTTGCAACAGAGACTGGGACATGGCAACACCCATGCAAGGGAGCGCTTCAAGCAAAATTTAGATCTTTTGCACTTAAAGGAAGCATGGACAGATGCAAACATACTGAATACCCCCGAGGTCAGTCGGTCTTCAGTACTATTCTCATTACTGCTGTTTTGTTTGCAAATCAAGGCCTGAATTATTGTGATGCAGATACTTGGATGATACTTGACCAGGGTTGATTTTCATGCATTGATGATGAGCATATATGTGATCCAGGTGTGGGACATCCTTACAAAAAAGGCAATGGAGCAAATGAAGATAGAGATAGCAATCAAGGCATGCCAAGACTCCTGTAATGCAACACTCCTTATGGAACTAACCCAATTAAAGCAAGTTGAAGAGCACTTTTTGTTGGCTGGTCATATTTTGCTACTTCTTCAGTTCTATGATGCAGCCCAGGTATGTATGTATGTACATATGTATATTTGTATTATCTCATGCACCAGTTGTTTGCTGTCAATGCTCTAGGATGCCACAATGAAAAAAACCCATTTTAAGTTCCTTTTTTCCTGAGTTCCAGCTTCAAGAAGGGCAGGGACATGAGAAGGTGTAACAAAATTCTGCAACTGCTTTTTGGGGGGGGGGGGGGGCTTGAATTGTGTACAGGAGGCTTTTCTGAAGTCATCCCATCCACAAGCTGCTTGTGACATGCGGTGTCATTTGCAGCAATGGGATAAGGTCCAATCTCAAGACTGCATCCTTGCTGTTTTTGCTGTAATGATAACCTGGGCTCTGGTAGTCATGGGGAGCTGGGGGGTGGGTGGTCGGTTGTTGTGTCTACAACAGGCTCTAGAGCTAGCTGAGCAGTTGAATTTGCCGATGACCGAAATAACAAGGGAATATGCACAGCAGTTGGAGATGCGTGGTGATCATCGCCTGGCACTTTCTCACTATGAAAAGTACTTGAAGTCTGATGTATCCAAACAAACAAACCGCTATCTTGCTGAGGTCTACCCCAGGAAATTCGTATCCTTTCTTTTGAGTTTCCAATGACCATCATCTCAATGAAGCAAACTTCATAAGACCATGTGGCAATTCTGCAAAAACAAAACACCAAAGTTTGACAAAAAGACAATACTGTTCCAAGGTACAAAAGACAAAACACCCACCGCATCTTCTTTGAGACTTGGATATATCATTTTTTGTGGCAGGCTGGATTTGCACGAATGTGCATTCAGCTTGGGGATTTGTGGAAGGGCCGACAAATGGCAATCCAGTGCAACAATACACAGTTATATCTGGACTGTGCTCGGATTCTCGAAGGCCTTAACTTGCTTCAGGTATGAGTTTCTCAATGTGATCAAAACGTTGGGCAGAGATATATATAGAGATCTGAAGAACTTGAAAAACAATTAAGGTATGATGAATGGGATAATTCTTTTGAACTGCAGGATGCAGGGGAGATGTATGAGCTAGGAGGACAAATAGAGAAAGCAGCAGGGCTTTTTATTACTGTCAAAAGCTACACAAAAGCGCATCCACTTTTGGACCGCATTGCCAGTCCAAAGCTTCAAATTGAGGTTAGTGGCCATGACATGAAAAAAAATTATGACTTCAGAATTTCCCTTCTTGCAAGTCCAACGCCACTGCAAGTTCAATCACCAAATCCTTCTATATTGCTAGTTCCTCAATGTGTTTTACCAGAGGAGAAGTCATTTTGAATTTTGTAGTTTTGGGGTTTGCATGTACACAGTATGCTAAAGCAATGGAAGCTGACAAGAAGTTTGCAGAGGCTGCTACTGCATATGAATTAGCTGAGGTAACAAGATTGAAAATTGAAAAACTCAACCCGAAATGCTCATGTTATAAGTTCCTCCTCAATCTCTGCATTGTCTCTCAAGAACATCCCACTAATTAATTAACCCTTTGTGCTTCAAAGCAGGAAGATCCATGTCCTGCAAAGGTCAGTAAAAATGGGGGTTGTGTATGCAATGGCAAAAAATTGACACTTAGTCTTTATATCTTTCTTTTGGCAGGATATTGACAATGCTGTACGATTACAACTTGGATCACTTGGGAATCCAGCCAGAGCATTTTCCATTTTACGCAAGGTTTGTGCAATGACTATCTGTAAGTAATAACATGCAGGCACCTCATGTGCTACAGACTATTTTGGCCATGTTGATTTGATGTACTCCTCACCAATGTCTCAGAGAAGAAGAGGAACAAACAGTTCATGTTATTATGTCCATCCAAACAGAAGATTAGTATGTCCATGTGCCAGACAAGATCAATGGAAGGAGCAGCTATGGCAGCAAAGTATTGTAAACTTACTGGCGATTTTGACAATGCAATTGAATTTCTCATCATGCAAAAGAGGTAATCATCTTTGCAAACTTAATATTTTAACTCTACGAACACACATATGAGGACAAATCCATGGTAGTAGCCCTTCACATTATGACACAGGAATTGAATGAAAATCTCACATTTCTTTTGGAGATCTTGAAGAATGCAATTGCCTGTCACTCTTGTTTGGACTTTTAAGTACACATGAGGGGATTTAGAGGAGATCTGCTTAATTTATGCTTTCTGGGTTGCACCCATGCGAGGATATATGCTTTGCGGGTTGTGTCCATGAGAGGATTTGTGCTTTGTGGGTTATGCTGGTTGCACCCCTGAGAGGATTTATTGTGCTTTGTGGGTTGTTCCCATGAGAGGATTTATTATGCTTTGTGGGTTGTGCCCATGAGAGGATTTATTATGCTTTGTGGGTTGTGCCCGTGAGAGGATTTACTATGCTTTGTGGGTTGTGCCCATGAGAGGATATATTATACTTTGTGGGTTGAGGTTTTCTGAAGCAATGGTTTCTTGGACATTATCAGGACACAAGAGGCAAGTGAGTTGGCACAACAACACAACAAAATGGACATCTACACAGAAATCGTTAAAGACGTTGCCACCAAAGATGAATGCCTTAAGTTGGCCAGGTAATTTTTCTTTCTTGAGAAAAGAAGTGACAAATCTAATAACATCAAAAAACTTTTGGTTTACACTGTTGACTAATTCAAAGGCTTGATTTTAACACTAGATTCAAAAATAAAGAATTCTGTTTTTTTATCCAGAAATTTGTCTAGAAAGAGAAAAAGTTTACCTTGGGAGTATGAAATTCACTAGAGATGTTCAAGGAACTATAGGTACTATGAATCTATGGAAAGCTACGAAAAAGCTTGTGCATTATTTGAGAAATGTGGGGAACCCAAGCAAGCTCTCCACCTTTATTTGCATTGGGGAACTGCTAGAGGAATTGAGCTTGTAAGTTACTGATTCAACTATAACAGGTTGCAGTTCAGTTCCAATTTCAATGCTTCATTTTGACTTGGAAAAAGAGTACTTAGTAAAATAGATAGCCAGATTTGAAAGCATCTACTCAATAATGTGTCATGATCATGCCTGGAATAATTGACGTGCTTATGGTCAAGTTAGGAGTGATAGGTTTTTGTGTGGAAACTCTTGTGTTCTTCTACAGGCTATTGAATTGGTTGGAAGGTTACGGTGTGATGCACTCACATCCCAGCTATTAGACTACCTCATGGGGGAGATGGATCAAGGAGTTGAAAAAGGTCCCAAATACTTGTTCCAACTACATACCGTTCTTGGCAACTATGATCAAGCCACCAAGGCTGCACTCTTAATTGCACACCAAGAGCAGGTCCAGTATTACTAATCTTGTCGTAAATCATGTTTTTTGTCTACAACATCAAGCATATCAGTTCAAAAAAGACACCCAATTTGAAGGGATTCTTTTCACAAGCAACATTCACACTTTTTGAGCTGCCATTGCAAACTTGATCTCTTTTGACACATGAGTTCAGAGTTCACGTGCACACCCAATTTTATGTTTGAGACACCAAGTAGTTTTATTGATGCTTACAAGGGGGAAAAACACTTGGGTGGGAATGGAATTGTCCAGGAGATGGGGAACTACAAAATGGCACATCAACAACTACTAGGGTGTTGTAAAGTCTTGCAAGCTCAAAAAAGATGTGTGCCACTTGAGCTTTCTAAGCAGCTCATGCTATTGCATTCTTACATTCTTGTCAAGACACTCATTTGCCTAGGAGACCACCGGTATGGAGAAACTAACTAAAATGCATTTAGTTTCACAAATGAGAAGAGAATTTCTGTGATACACAGTCAACCAAGGCATATAGAAGACATCTCAATACTACTCAAATTATGAAAAGAATAGGTTGATAGCTTTACATCAGGGAGGATGATATGAATTTGTGGGTCATGAGACAGGTCAAGTGCACGAATGCTCATCCGAGTGGCTCGGCACATAAGCAAGTTTCCAGCACATGTGACCCCAATCCTCATCTCCACTGTTATTGAATGCCAACGCTCAGGTTTGAAGAGAACAGCATTTGAATATGCCTCCATGCTTATGCGACCTGAATACCGGTACACCCAATTCTTGTATTATTTACTGCATGTTTGTTCAAAGCTATTTGAACTCAATGGCACACATATATACCTTCAACAGTTGCAAATTGAATTAGATTGCTTCAATCAGAATTATCAGATCAACTGCCTGAACCCATAATGGGATGTTGTTGTATTTTCAACTTCTGCAAGTCTGTTGAATGCATACAGAGGGAGAGTAGTATTGCACCATTTGAGAATTACATTATCAGATGCATTACAATTTATTGTATATTATTATAGATTTGGACTTGGGAGGTATTGATGATGAAACCAATCACCTTGGTCTTATGTACAGGAGTGCAATATCTGTGGCATATAAACGCAAGATTGAGAACATTGTGAGGAAGCCAGAGAAAACAGAGGAAGAGGAGTCTTTAGCACCATGCCCAACTTGCTCCCTGGAGATTCCAGAAACACAGCTCGATTGTCCTGCATGTTGTTGCACCATCCCAGTTAAGAAAACAAATCTCTCCAACCAACCATCTCTCTCCCTCTTTCATTTCACATTCCTTCCACTACTTGATGTGTAGCTGATCTTACTCCCAATTGATGTTAATTTTCAAGTGCAAAGGTGCAAACTTTTTTAATACCAACATGTCAAATTTACTAAAACTGATCAAAAATACTAAGATTGCTTGCTAATGTTTTCATGAGAGTACAATCATGGATACTTAAATTCTGATGCCTAAGTTAATGCTTGTATTGGCAAACTTTTGCCAAACTTTTGGGCATCATGTAGCATCTCTTTTCAACTCATGATACTAGATCACAAAACCTGACTTCAATTCAACTACCCAATTCAAACTATGGGGGACATCAACCTGCCCTTCTAAAGGTCCTGGGTTCCTCACACACTTGCGATGACTAATTTGCCCCAGCACCCATCTTCACCCATCTGTTATACCTGTTTGCATATATGCAAACTGAATGGTTTTATGTGGTTGTGATGTGGGTTGAGGTCTGCAGTTTTGTATTGCAACAGGTCGACATATGGTGCTTGGAAATTGGAGCCAATGTCCCCACTGCAAGTTCTCAGCTCTCATGCAACAGTTTCTCAAGGTGCAAACAAGTCATTAGCAAAACCTACATCAATCCAATTTATCATACTATACTTAAGTTACAATTTAACCCTAAACCTTAATCCCTCGACCCCTTCCAATATTTTTTTCCAGCATGTTGCAAATTTCAATTTTGATAACATTCTATTAGGGCCTTTTTCAACCTGCAACCTTCCATGTCAAAATTTGCTTGTTCAGCTCATTTCTAAACCCTTGGTATTGATAGGTCATTGAAGTGGAGAAAGTTTGCCCAATGTGCCTCCAAACTGTGGATCCTGCCGATGTCAAGGAAGTGTTGAACCCACTCGAAGAAATGCAAGATTGCTTGTGATAAAATGTTCTTTTGTAAAATCACAATGGTTCCAATCAGAGGATGTTAAGGACCTTTTGCTTACCATGCCAAATCGATACGTCAACAAACATATTAAATTAAGGACCTTTTGCTTACCATGCCAAATCGATACGTCAACAAACATATTAAATTAAGGACCTTTTACTTATCATGCCAACTTGATACATTTGATTAACACAATAAGTTAAAGGACCTTTTGCTTACCAGGCAAAATGATACAGTTTTTAACACAATAAAATTAAGTTACAAAAGGTGTAACAATTGATTATAGAAGTGCTATAAACACTTCATTAGGTTGTTAATAAGGGGTTTTGAGCAATCTTCCAAAAGCACTTAATTATAATTTTTTGCAAAGTTGTAGTCTACATCGTGATTGACCAATCGTGCAAAAGAAGTAGCAACCTGAAGATATATTTGCTTAGATAGATCCCAAGTAACCCAAAAACAACGAGACATGGTTGATTTATCTATCCAAAAACTCAATTGTTTTTAAAGGCACATCTTGAGTTTGCTGGATCCATTCTTTGGGGATTTCTCTCTTGTGGTTTTTGTGCACATTATTTGTTAATCTGAACATCTCAAGCCAATGCTAGCCTTAGTGATTGGCATTCATACTTGCATTTTATGTGATAGTTTTGGGTTTTCATTACCATGTCATTCCAGGTGCACATGCCTAATGTTGGAAATACTAAAAAAGAAACTAGTCCCTTCATCATATTTATTTTCACATGTCTATCATGAATGTTCATTATTTATATAGTTGTTCCTGCACCCCCTTACCAAGATCAAGGCATCAATAAGGTAGTCCCAAGTCCATCCTCTTTTTCCATGGAAAGGATGCAAATATCACCCACATTTTTTTGTGATGTCCTAGGACCTTTTCTATTCATCATGTGGCACTTATTTGCCCATTTTATGTAAAAAATTGGATGTTCTAGATCTAGGATGTTGTCAAAATTGTTGGTTAGTGAGTAAAGCTTTTCACATTTGGAAATTTTTTATTGATGTTTAGGAAAAGAATCTTTGATGAAGTAGATAGCAATAATTTAGCTATTTAAGTTATTACATTTGAAATGGGGGAAAAACTAGGAGAAACAAAGTGTTATGACATTCCACTTCATAATTGTAATACTCCAAATGACAACTATTTTACCTTGATATTGTGACCAAAATTTAAGTCATGACATTGGGCTGAAAATTAAGTCAAACTTTCACCACAATTAAAATGCATAGAAGATGGAGATTCAAAAGAAAGCCCTTGAGTCTCAACAAGAGCATTGACCTTTCTTCTCATTGGAGAAAATATTGTAACCCTAATTGGGCTCACGACTAAAGTTGAAGCAAGATAAGGAATTGCAGCAAAAGTGAGCTTCTAGAGGGATTTGCTTGAACCCAATGAGCACTATCGTAAGCCTTGAAGGCTACATATGTGTAGTTTATTTTTAAGGTCCACACGCCATAGTTTCCAAATTGTTTAGTTAGAATGCTAATAACATGGTCTTATGATGAAACATGTTCCACATGTATTTCCTTGCACACAACTTTATCACTTGAAGTGAAGTTGCATCTCCATGTTCTTCATGCAAGCATGAAAGACTATATTGTTTATGAGTTTCATATAGCTTTGATCATCACACTAGATGGCGATAGTTCTTTCATCTTGGACACCAATTTGTCCAAGTAAGTTTTTGAACTAGATTCCCTTTTTTGTATCTTTAGTGGTAGCCTTGTACTCATGCAAATAATTTCTTACCTTGTATTGTTGGAAATGTGATAGGTCCAAAACCTAAACAAAATAAGTATTTACCTAGTAGTTGATTAATGTATTGCATGGTTTCCAACCCAATCAACATCAATAAAACCTCTCATGATATTGATGTCCTTTTTCTTATTAAAAAATGTTACCATTTAAAGTTATTTTGTTGTAGTGTGCTTCATTGCACCTAGGTGGGCTTTCTAAGGTATAGCCATAAACCTATTAAATACATTCATGACATAATAAAGATTTGGCTTTGTGTGAGGTAGGTAAATGTAAATTTGATATGCAATCCATTGTGCATCAATTTAGTCATATTAACCTCCTTGGAGCATGTTAGGAACAAGTCATAGCCCTTCCATCATAGGTATTTAATCAGAGTTGAACCCTACCAAATTCTTGAAGGATCTCAATGACATAAAAAATTTACTGAATGAATGTCCCGTCAATGATATAATCAAAATCCACTCCAAAATAATCCCTAAGACATCCAAAAGTCCAAAAGTCCAAAAGTCCAAAAGTATCTTGAACTTATTTCAAGTAAATGATTTTGACTTTTGTTGGCTTTTGTGATTTCTAATTAGATGATTTCAAATCCTTTATGTACAATACAAGCATTTCTAATTCCTTCATTTTTCATATATGATGTAACTTACAATTTGCATATGGCCTTGTGAGACCTTACTTCTGAAGATAAATATCAAACTTGCCATACATCCAAGAGCATATAAAGGTTTGTGCAATCAACATATTCTACATTTTTATCTTAAAACTATACCAAAGCCAAGCTAGACCATTACACTTTTTCAAGTAAGTCCCACTTTTTTAATGTAGTGTTAATGTGAAGATGGTACATGTATAAGCCATTTAAACTTTCATAAATAGTTTTTGAAAAGATTTAAGCCCCTATGAACTTTGTGATGCTTAAATGTTTTGTAGTAATAGGGAATATTAAATACATTTTTAAATCAGTCAAAATTTCAGAAATTTTTAACTTTGTTTTCTATGAAATTCAAGGTCTATTTGAAGTTCATGAGTCCTTTGTGACATGTAAATGTGATGCATATATAGTGTTTAAAACAAGTTTTAGCTTACAATACAAGAAATTAAACTTTAAAATAATCAACATGCATGTTTTGGTATGATTTGACATTGTGATCATGTTTTAAGATGAACTGCATAATCTAGCAAAATTTATACATTTTTTATTTTTCATATTTATTAAAAAAATATTAACACAAAACATGTGATATATTGGGGCAACTATAAATATTTTCAATAACAAGTTACAAAATATATCATTCAAAAATTATTTTCTATGAAAACAAATTGGGCAAAAGGACCTCAAAAAGACATAGTCCTTATTCTCAAATAAACACATTGACTCATTAACTTTCTTTTGGACCCAAGTGAAAAATAAATTATATATATTATTTATTTATTTATTTATGCCAAAATATTTGTGACATGTAATTCCAAAGTTGGACATTTTGGGCAAAATGTTGATGAAGTATGTAATGTTCACAACTTCATTTCACGAACTGTAAGGAACCTTGGAGTTCAAAGTTAGACTCTTGGCTTTTCCCAAATTTGTTTAATTATTTTTTGAAAAATATGTCTAAGTGCATTCATTGATCAAGTCACCAATGTATGTCATAAAAATAGGATGACCTTGATAACTTATAACATTAATAGTCCAATCCAAAATGATCAATTGAATCAAGTCATATATTTGTTCAACTCAACTCTAGTTATTTCATTGCAACCTTACCTAGTGTTGTTTCCCAAGTATGCACTCTTCATGGATGTTATCAACTACATTAGTCATTAGATGTTGAGATGTTATGAAGTGCAAACTTTTGAAGTTGAAATGTCCCATTCTTTGGAGCCAAAGTTTTGTCATTTCAAAGTTGAATAGTAATGTGAATATACATTTTTACACTTTCATTTTTAATTTCAAGTTTGTAAAATTCATTCTTGAAATCCCTATTGCCTCTAATGAATTGTTAAGATCATTTTTGCAAACAATGACGTTAATTTTGAAATCAAATATTGCAATTGATTTTAATTATTGACCGAACAAACCAAAAATAAATTCTCAATGAGTCAAAGTATATAAAGCACATTAAATATTTTTTTCATTCCAACATTGGCATGGTAAAATTCACATTGTTAATTTAGTCATCAATAAACATGGACTTAGCCCCTTGCAAAGTGAACCCTATTTACTCTTTTGAATTGTTTGATCTTGTTTTAAAGTTTGTTTGTTCAACAAGATGTTAGTAATGTGTTTGACATAACACTTATCTCTATGTACCAACCTTCAATCAAATTAGGGGCATCCCTTTCAAGCTTGTCCTTAAATGGAAGGCCATCTTGTACAATATACATTGAGTATTTCTCCTCCCTTTAATAGATCCAAGCTTTTGATGGTTTTATAAGCATTCTTAAGCCTAGTGTTCAAAATCGCTACACAATTAACATGGGCCAATATACTCTATGAGGTTTTTTAATGAATCCATGCCCCTATGTAATTTCCCTTTATCTTTTGTGATTTATATTTCATGATGTCAATGTGCTTGAATCAATTTAGGGGATTTCATCATATTGTTGGAATCCAAGTTAGTGAAAAACTCATGATCCTAGGGTTGTCAACCTCATGTTGCAAGTCTTTTGGTTTTAACAAAGAAGGTTTCATTGTATTATTTTTACCAAGCCTAAGCTTCCATCTATTTTCCTCTAGAAAGAGTTTTGACATTGCCTCTTTGGAAAGATGGTAATACTACTTGCATTGAAAGAGAGTGAACAAGGCCTTGATAATTCTTTGGAAGTTCATTGAGTATGATTTTGGTCACATCTATGTTAGGAATAATAACATTGATTCGTCTAAATTGGATTAGCATTTCTTTGACAAAGCAAAGGAAATCCTTCATAAGGTCCCTTCCTCAAGTTGTAAATTCTACAATTGTCTTTTCAATACCAACTTCCTTGTGTTATTATTGGCCTCTAGCAAGTTCTTCAAGGCATCCCAACAATTCTTGCAAGTTTCAATGTTATCTATATACATATAAGGTGTCATTTCGTTTCACACATTCAAAATGATAATTATTAAGACCTTCTTCCTTTGTTTGATGGGTTGTTTCACATTAAGTTTTTTTATAAGGAACCATCGAACACCATAGGTTTTGACTCCTAATTTGTCTATTTCAACCACACTTATGAGATTCATCATTTTGATCTTGTTTGATACAAATTTCTAGCTTCAACTTAATACATTGTCCTAACAATGTATGTTTCCACCTATAGAACATAGTTCCCATAAATTCCCTTGAAAGAAATGATTAAAAAATATTTTTGGGTATCAAGCCTACTTTGATACCATATTTTTAATACCATGAAAGAATAATAGTTCTTGCATTATACATGTAGTATAAGGGAATGATTTGTAGCACAAAGGCAACATTGGAGAATAACCTAAATAATAATGTTAAACTAAGCATTTCATTGTGATAAATGACAAATAATTCCAAGGTGATCTCCCAGACAAATGAAAGCTATTGACACTAGAAAAAATGATAGAGGTGATAATTGTAAGGGTGTTATAGGTGCATGGTCACTTTCCAAGTCCCCCATTTACTTTTAACATACAATGGCACCTTATGGATCGGGATTTTCAAGGAGTCTCAAATACACAAAATAAGTTTGACTATCTACATTGAATGACCATGATGTTGTTGAAAAAATAAGATCAAGAAGGTTATTTGGCAATTTTAGTATGATTCTTTGAGGATTCACAAACACACCAAAAAGTCTCAAAAAGTCTTAATCACTTGCAACACCAATTGAGGAGACCATGTCTAAATTGAAGACTTGACCAAATGGTGAAAATCACTTGATAAGGACATTAATTTACATGAATAATTTTTTTGACAATTATGGTGTTTCAAATTTGAAATTATTTACTTTTTATTAATTTTCACAATATGATATAATCCGCATGCAAACTTACAAAATAACTATGGAGGAATATTGTCTCCTAGACATTTGATTTGAGCAGAGTTTGTGAGGAATCCCTAATGAATTGATGTTCTTGTTTACGATGCAACTATATTGAAACATTCTTCTATTCAATTTGTGCAAGAAGGTTAGTTGATGGTCTTTGATTAGTGTTAAATTGTTGTTCCATTTGTGCCTCAAAGACATTGTTGTTTGATGCAAATTTTGAGTCACTATAAAATACCATTATGTAACCAATGTCATTCAACTATAATTGTATCACTATCAATTTTACATTCATCAACATGTTATTAAGGTGGTTACAACAATTTATTAATGAACACATGAGATGGTGGCTAATGAAAATAGGTTTAGATAGGGGTTTCTTGAGGTTAGAAAGTAGCATGCATAGCTTACTTAGGTGTCTTTTGGCATAAACAATGGCATGGAGTTCATGTTTTCCATTTTTTGGACATTTCCTAAAGTTTTGATAAATGTGATATTTGTATCGAATACATACAAGTTTTGTCTTATTGCAATTGTTACCTCACATTGTATTATGTTTGCATACTTTGAATGTGAACATTGCATTAATACTTTGTTGAAATTTTTCCTAAAAATACAAGTTTGAAACATATTGCAATGTTGCATTATTGCATTAAAAGAACTTCAAAAAAATAAAGTTCAATGTGAAATACTTACATAAGGGTCACAAAATAAACATTAGTTTTGTTAGAATGATTTTGCAATACCCACGTTTGAATCATAAAATGTTAGTTGGTTCTTTTGGATGGTTTGTGCAATATACCCAAATGTTGGGCATAAAATATGCATGTTCAATGAAAAAAATGATGAAGATCAAAAAATAGAAAACTAGAAAAAATAAAATTAATTGTGATAAATAATTTTTTTAAATTAAAAAAAGAAAATGAATAAATTTTAGAAGCAAAAAAAGTAAAAGAAATTAGAAAAAAAATTAAAAGAAAAAAGCATTAAAAATGATTCTAAAAAAAGAATACAAACGAAAAAAATGTAACATTTGCATTTTGGTAACAAAATATGTAATAAGTATTGAAGTGTATTGTATTTGAAATGACATTATTTTCGTATGTGGGTATTGTATTTTGCTATTGGATCTTCAACTATTTTTGCTTATAGCAATAACTACCAAAATATGCTATATTTTTGTGCGGGTCACAAAAGTTGATCAAATGTGCAATATCCGCATTCATGGTTACCATTTATTGACATCAAGGTTTCAAATATGACTAAAATGGTTGTAAGTTCATTTAATGCAATACCTTCATATTTTGTATATCATATAGTGGTAGACAATTGCATCTTGTAAATGATAGGTAGGTAGTGTACAAAAATAAGGAAAAAGTTAAGTCAATAATTTAATTACATTAATAAATTGCTAGGTCAATAGGGTAGCCAATTTTTTTGTTAAAAGATTTTGTCAAAAAAAAAAAATTGGTTAAATTTTTTTTAAATGATTTTTTTTTCAAAAGGTAAAGGTTTTGCCAATAGGTATAAGTTTAGCTATGAAGAAATAGGAATTCTTCCAAAAGATAAAAATTTAACCAAGAAAATATAAAGGTTTTACAAAATAGAAGTTTAACCATGAAGAGATGGAAGTTTTGCTAAGAGGTATAGGTTTAGCCAAGAAGAATTAAAAGTTTTTCCAATTTTTAGAAGTTTAACCAAGAAAAAATAAAGGTTTTGCCAAGATGTAAAGGTTTAGATAAGAAGAGTTCAAAGGTTTTCCAATTGAGAGGTTTAATCATGAATATATAAGGGTTTTATTCAAAGGTAAAAAATTAGCTAGGAAAAGGTAATTTTTTTGCCAAGAGGTAAAAGTTTAGTCAATAATAGATAGAACTTTTGCCATTGTGTAGTGGTTTAACTATGAATAGATGGAGGTTTTGTCAAGAGATATAGGTTTAACTAAGAAAAAGTTAGATTTTTTATCAAAAAGTAGAGATTTAACCAAGAAACTACATAGGTTTTGTTGAGAAGTAAAGGTTTTGCCAAGAGATAGATGTTTAGTTAAGAAGATAGAGATTTTGTCAACATGTAAACGTTTAGCCATGAAAAGATGGAGGTTTAGCCAATAAGAGTTAGAAGTTGTGCGAAAAGGAAAAGGTTTAGCTAAGAAGAATTAAAAGTTGTGCCAAAAGGAAAAGGTTTAACTAAGAAGAGTTAAAAGTTGTGTCAAAAAGAAAAGGTTTAGCCAAAAAGAGTTAGAAATTGTGCCAAAATGCAAAGGTTTAGCCAAGAAGAGTTAAAAGTTGTGTCAAAAGGAAAAAAATAAACAAGATATATAGGTTTAGCCAAGAAAAGTTAAAAGTTGTATAAAAATAAAAGGTTTAGTCAAGAAGAGTTAGAAGTTGTGCCAAAAAGAAAAGGTTTAGCCAAGAAGAGCTCGAGGTTGTGCCAAAAAACAAAGGTTTAGCCAAAAGATACAGGTTTAACCAAGAAGAATTAAAAATTGTGCCAAAAGGAAAAGGTTTAGACAAGATATATAGGTTTAACCATAAAGAGTTAAAAGTTGTGTAAAAAAGAAAAGGTTTAGCCAAAAAGAGTTAGAAGTTGTGCCAAAAAACAAAGGTTTAGCCAAGAAGAGCTAGAAGTTGTACCAAAAGGAAAAGGTTTAATCAAGAAGAGTTAAAAGTTGTGCCAAAAGGAAAAGGTTTAAACAAGATATATAGGTTTAGCCAAGAAGTGTTAAAAGTTGTGCCAAAAGGAAAAAGTTTAAACAAGATATATAGGTTTAGCCAAGAAGAGTTAAAAGTTGTGTCAAAAAGAAAATGTTTAACCAAGAAAAGTTAGAAGTTGTGCCAAAAAAAATAGGTTTAGCGAAGAAGAGTTTAAAGTTGTGCCAAAAGGCAAAGGTTTAGCCAAGAGATATAGATTTTTAACCACAAATAGTTAGAAATTGTGCCAAAAGGCAAAGGTTTAGCCAAGAGATATAGATTTTTAACCACAAATAGTTAGAAATTGTGCCAAAAGGCAAAGGTTTAGTCAAGCGAGAGGTTTAGCCATGAAAAAATAGAGGGCAGATAGGTAAGGGCTTGGTAGGTAGAGTCAAGATGTAGATCAATAATGTAGCTAGGGTTTAAATGCCACTGATAATCACTACATCTTGTCCAAATATTTAATTGTTTACAAAAAATGAGTTCAAGATTCTCAATTTGAAATATTTGAGAATTTTGACAGTCTAATATTAAATATACAAGTTACTTTGAAGTGGAGCAAAGAGGCTCATTAGCTCATTACCTTGTACAATTAGCTTTCAATGCAATGGTGTTGTTTATTTATTGTAAGACATTAATTAGTTTTCTTATGTGTGTGACTTTTTGTTAGATTTGATAAGGTTGGTAGCAGTTATTTTCCCCAAAATTTTGCCATTCGGGGAAAATTATTTTTAAAATAATATTCTGTCAAAAAACATTCTTTATTTTCTTAAAAAAGCTCACCAAAAATTAACAAAATTTAAAAATTGACACAATTGCCTACAATACGAAAGGGTGGTTAACTATTCTACTTTTATAATTTGAATACCACCAAATTTGACTATGTATACATTCTTTGGGTCAATATGGTCCTTTGTAGCCTCAAAACTGATGGAGGGGGGTTTTCCCTTGGCATACAAGCTTGTCCTAGTGCCCCTTATTTTGGCACTTTTGTCTTCTTACTATAAGGTTTCGGTTTGCAGGGTCAAGCAATGGGCTCGGTAACCAGCAAGAGCACACATGTTACTGGACATAACTCATTGTATGGGAGCATTGTAACTGGGACACAAAAGAAGGTGAGTTATGAGGTTCAACCAACCAGCTACAGGAACATGCAAAAAGGTATGCAAAAATGTCGAAAGGCTATAGGATATATGAAAGAACCAAGGAGCTGTCATCCAGTGGTGTGCTACCATGTTAGTGGGACACTCCCTACAATTGGTTATGGCTATGGTACCAGGCATTTCTATAGCGAATGGGTAAAATCATTATACAGTAGTCTCTTGGCAATTTTTGATCTATCAGCTTAGAGGTCATGAAGTGGCCCTTTTGAGGGTTTTGTTTGGTGCAATCAAAGATCTTTCATACAGTAGGAAATTCTTATTAATTCTTTGAATGGGTGTCCAAGAACAAAAAGCTCATGTTGTTGTTGGGATTGAGCAAATACCACAAAATAAAATTTTGAACAAAGTCTATTACAACCATAGCTTTGCATGTTTCTGAATATGAGGGTATGACAAAATGATTGATTAGGAAGAATTATCTCGAGAAAGTACAATTACAACCATCCATCTTGCACATTTTGGAATATAGGGACATTTCCATTAGGGTGCTCTTATGGCACAATATGTCATACCAGCCCATTTACATTTTATTTTTCCACCAAATGGGGCTCTCGGCTCTCATAGCTCCACATTGACCAAATACAGGAGCTCAAAAAGATCTTAGTCAAATTGTGAGTTATCATAAGGTGACATTTCTCAACCATTTTTTTTAGTTGGAACCTATGTGTAAGTCTCTATAGAAAGGTCACTTAAAAGTTGTTGGAATATAATCTATTAGCATTCATTACTTATGAATTTTTAACCCATTGCAACTATGCAATGGAAGGCAATTGTTATAACAGAATTCACATCAGTGGCTTTCCATAGGCTGCTATGATCAGAGCTTATTGTGTGTAGTTGTGATGTCAATAGCCCCATGGAAAAAGCCCTTATAAGTGAAACATCTAAATGGTAACATACATACATACATATATACATACATACATACAAACTTCATTATGAGACTACAATTAAAAAGTCTGTTGTATTGTTGTGGGACACTATCCAATCTTATGTGATATCACCCATTGTTCTGGTCTTATTTTGTTTTGCTTTGGGGTTGCATCTTGCAAAGTGGATTGACCAAAATTGTTAGTTAGAGGTGTGATGAATTGTACAATTAGGGAAAACTTTCAATTTCAAGGGCAAAATTGAAAGAGCCTTTCTCAGTTTATCTAGTGTATTTTGAAAGGTCAAAACAATTAGTTCTACTTTTGCTTGTGAAAGGTTTGCCCAAATGCAATACCTTATTTCTTTTGGGAGGAGTGGCTTTGCTTTTTGCCTTTCTTTGAAGGGTAGAAAGGTCAAAGAAGGGTGCATGAGGTGTTAAATATTGCCACTAAGATAAAGCTAATAAAAGGAAAGAAAAAAATATTGAAATTTTGTGAAAAGTGTTTTTTTGCACAATTTTGTAATATAAAAAGTTCTTTTTTGGGTGAAAAGGTATGAAGCCTTCAAATTATTACAATGAAAAGGAGATAACACCAATGTTGAGCAGGTAGTTGATTTGTTAATAATCCTCCATTTGAATTTCTTCAATATTTTAAAATCAAAATACCTATAATTTCAGATTTTTGGGGGAAAAAATCAAAATAAAAAAACCATTGATTCTAGTTATTTCATAAATATCAAATAACCAACCTCTCTTCTAGGGGTTGAATATAGATATAATAATAGGGGTATGAATTATTCGATATAATTATTAAATATTACTATTGGTGTTCTACTAGAATAAGACATCGATATCAATCCTATTCAAATGCTTTAAAGATTTTATTAAAGGTGGGATAAGTGGTCATTTGCTAGTTTCACTTTTGGTTCATTTTTAATGCAATAATTATGGGGAACACCATTTTAGAATTTCAAAAACTTGTTACCACCTAACAAAATGGTGTCTTCCTTGGTTGAGTTTCACACATTCTTAGATGGAATGGGTTTTATCATAATACATAGTTTAGTATGGTACAAAGGACTATATAATTGCTTTCATTATTATGGAGTGTAACATTGGGCACAAATGAGCGTAACTCATTTTGTTTTAAGTAGAATTAGTTGTTTTATCAATTACTAAGGATGAGTTTAAGCATGGGGTGAAAGCACACTACAAGGGGTCACTTTAGGAAAGAAAATGTTTTTTTTTGCGTACATTTTGTATTATCTTAGGGCAATTTTTCTTTGATTTTATTTAGCGTTTTGATGAACATATAAAATGGATTTTGATACAAAGGCCTTCAACATTTTGTTATACTTCAAATGAAAGTAATATTTTAACAAAAATGTTTTTTTTTTACACACTTATCTTCATTTAAATGAAAAACTTGCAATCCAATTTTGTTTTGTGAAATCACATGAGTCAAAATTTTCAATTATAATTGAAATGGGACAATTAATTCATATTCAATGTATAATTAATATTTCATCAAGTTTTGCAATTATTTGAATCATTTTATAATTATATTTGCATTTGTGGAGGTGGCACTAAATGAATTGAAAAAACTAGAGGAATAGATATTAGGCAATCATACAAATTTACCAGGCTTCATAGGTTCATACAATTTTCTTGGGAAATCTTGTTTTCATAGGTTCATACAAAAATCACATGAATTTCATGTTATGGTTAATATGAAAAATATTTGTATATATTCAATATGTTAAATAGTCATATGGATGAGACATTGTTTTCTAGTGACATATGTGAATGCTCATGTTTACTACACAAGAACCACATAATTTAATGTAAAATTACATCATGATAATTGCATGGATTTAATAAAACTGTAAATTGTACATTCTTTGCATTAAGACATCATAAATAGAAAAGAAACATCATTTATATAAAAGTTATTTATATATATAATATTTTACTTATTTTTGTTTTTGATGCCGTTTTTACATTTTGAAGCCCATAGATTTTGTATGACATAAATTGTTTTATAGTTTTGCACATATTCTATTGAAATTTTGTTATACTGGAATTTTTTGATGATATTAAAAAAAGAGCTAAAATGTGGTTGCAAAAACGACATTATGTTACAAAAGAGTTTTTTATAATGATGAAGGGTGGCCTCCATGGTTATTCATCATTGAATTGGAAGATGAGATGAGATGGTAAACTTAAAATGAAGTTGTAAGATATTCTACTCAAAATTATATAGCAATGGGTTGAAAAGACCTTTGAATTATTGAGGCTAAGTACTTGTTTAAAAAAATATGGAAGATAGGTTGGCTAATAGGATGAAAAAGACGTTGGCACAACCCTTAGCAAAGTAGGAATTACAAGAAGCCCTAAAAGCCATGGTGAAGGACAAAGCTTTTGGTTTGCATCATGTGTGATCATGGAGTTTTTCTTGTGTAGATGTGGGATGTGATAAGCAAGGATTGCATGAAGATGTTGTAGTATTTGAGCTTTCCCCATGGAGTACCTGAAAGTTGATCACTCTTATACACAAAAGAAAATATAGAAAATCTTTATTTAACTAGAGGCCTTTTAATTACACGACCCAAAATGCAAATATCAGCACAAATCTTTACTAATTAAAATGCATTTCACCATATAAAAATAATTATTATTTCTAATCTATGGATTTTCTGTGGATTAGATCTCTTCAACTCTTCTCATGAACTACCATGGTCAATTGTGGGCATCATCAACACATAAATGCACATTTTCAAACAAAGGATATCCCCATCTTGTCCCATCAATTTGTTTTCCAAACACCCCTACACAAAATCCCAAGAATTGAGGGTTTTGACAAGTGATCAATTTGCCAAATTGCAACAACATCTAACCCAAAAGTTCATGAGACAATTTTCATTCAAAATTCTCGTGTAAATAAATATTCACCCCAATCCCAAAAAAATGCCTAGCAATCGACACATCCTCATCAATATAAATTTTTTCCCAAGTATAATTACTCTCAGAAATTTGATGCATCCACACACTAGTTCTATAATCCCCTATAATTTTCATCATTTCCACACATAATCCTTAATCTATGTCCAACTACACTTCTTAGATTTATTGTCATTACATTGGTACAAAAGTGGGGTGTAATTCACTATCTTAAATCAATATGGGACCTTAAAAATGAAATAACTTCATTACACTTTAACGATTTCACCCTTGTTAAAGTTATTTCACTATAATATCACTATGTAAACATTGTTTTTCATTACTAGTTAACATAATTCACTATTATAATTTATTGTGGTAAATAGGTTTATTTTTATGATATTGTTTTAAATATCTTATGTTACTTTATGATATACCTTATATTATTTTAGGCTACTTTAATTATTTTAATTCATACCCTAAGTTATTATAGGTTATGATAAATTATTATACTTTAAGGTATCATAGTTAGTTTATTATTATTTTTTACTTTAAACTATTTAAAATTAAACTATTCAACTACCTTAGGCTATAGCTTAGATTATTTTATTTTATGTTAATATATGTTATTTCAAGTTATACTTTAAATTATTCAAGGTCATTCTATTTTATGTTATTATAAGTTATTTTATCCTAAGTATAACAACTTAAAATAGTCTAAAATAAAATATAATGACCTAAGGTAAAGTAACCTAGAATAACCAATAATAGCTTATGAAAAATATTTTAGAATAACTTGCAATAAATTAACTAGCAATAACTTATGATAATATAACCTAAAATATCCAATAATAACTTATAATAGAATAACGACCAAGAATCATAATATAACCTAGAATAATTATTAATAACTACTAATACAATAGTTACTAATAGTCATTAATAGAATAACCATTAATAGTCACAATAGAATAACGATCAACAATCATTAATATAATAGCACCAATAGCCGCTAATAAAATAACCACAAATAACCTATGGTAATTAAACTTAAAATAACCAATAATAGCATAAGATGAAATAACTTTCAATAACCAAAAATAATTTAAAATAATAAAAAATAACCTAAGGTGAAATAACTTAAAATAACCAAAAGTAGTTCAGAATAATTGAAATAACCTTAATTGAAATAACTAAAAT
This sequence comes from Sphagnum contortum, assembly GCA_963920785.1. Lineage (NCBI taxonomy): Eukaryota > Viridiplantae > Streptophyta > Sphagnopsida > Sphagnales > Sphagnaceae > Sphagnum > Sphagnum contortum. The sequence goes on from OY987278.1 coordinate 1,782,837, forward strand.
AATTTTAAAAAATTAAGAATAATCATAAACAACCATAAATAATGTAAGGTGAAATAATTTAGAACAATGAAAAGTAACTTTATAATAGATGAAAGTAATTTAACATAGGTAATATTATCATATTATCAAAAATATTATCCATTTATTTATTTATTTTTCAAAAAAAATGGTCATTGAAATGTTATTGAATAATTATATTTTTTAAAATCAAATGATTTTATAAAAAGAAATAAATGTAATATGTACATTATTGAAAAAAAATTAATTAAATTTTAATCATTTCATTTGGACAAAATCTTGATAAGATATGAATTTTTAAAGTTTATGTTTTTGTAATGTTTAAAATTAAATATTTGATAAATAGAATGCAATGTAATACATTATTGCAACAAGTGTGATGGCTTGATGGTAGGGGTGTTTGCTTCCATCCTAGAGGTCAAAGGATCAAACCACACAAATGGTGTGTTTGTGGTCAACATTGGTAAATTGACCAAATATTTTCCTATGTAATTTCCTAGAGTAGGTGTTTACTGAATTTGAACATGGCCTATGTACCTAGGCTAGGTTTTTGACCTTACATGGGTGGGACACATGTTTATAATTCATAAGATGAAAATCTTGAAATTATCAATAATATTAAATATTACATTAAATATTAAATAATTTAAAATTTAATTGATTGTCATGTTGCCTAGTTAATTAACTAGCAATTGAAATGACTTGGTAAATTTGTATTTCACTAGGTACTAATGGACCAATTCACTATCTTTAGTAACTAGTCCCTGTTCATTTGGGGGTTGACCAGTTTCACCATGGTAAAAATGTCCAAATGCACTCAAAATCTAGTTGAAATTCAGAGTGAATTACAACTTAGTTTGGTGTGATGTTAATTATAATTTAGTTATATCAAACATGTTTTAGTTGTAATTTAGTTGCACCAGACAAGTTGCAACGAACATTATTTTTTCATAGTGAGTGTGAATTGGTTAAAATCATGAATAATATTAGGTCCAAACTTGCATAATTCAAGAACATCCCAATTTGGGATCAATTTTACAAGGTAACCTTTAATACAATTGGCCATTTTCTTAAAACAAAACATGATAATAGGTACGTATTAGTTGTTATAAACCATTATTCCAAATGGTGTGAAGTAAGGGTAGTGGTGGATCATGACGTTAAAACAACTATTAGATTTTAAGAGGATGAAGTTTTTTGTAGATTTGGTGTACTTAACTACATTCTTATTAATAATGGCTTTGAATGGTTTTTTGAATTCAATCAACTGTGCCAAAACTATGGCATTGAACATTAGTACAACAAAGTGTAATGGGATGGTGGAAATACCAATCAAGACTAACAAACATGGACTCATAATTATATTTACTAATCTTGAGCATGCACATGATTGAAACAAACACTTGCTTAAGATTTTGTTTGGATATAGGTGTGGGATATAAATGAATACAAATTTTTCTCCACATATGTTTTTGATGGGAAGGACTTGTTGGTTGAAAGTTGACAACTTTTTGAATCCTTTGGTTCAAACCTATGATGATGATGAGGATCTTGCTACTATTGCAACATAGATGATTTGCAAATTGTAGTTCATTTCAAAAATACATGGAGAAGTTTCAAATAACATTTGTTAGGCCCAAATTAAACGAAAGTGGGCATATGTTTATAGGAAAAGCAAAGAGATGTTTTTGGGGTTTAAGGAAGGGGAATGTCATGAATGCCAATGCCATGGGATTCATTCTTTTGAATGCTCATCCATGACTTGTATTGAACTTGTACATAACTTTTAGTGTAGTTTCAATTCACTTTTAATTATCTTTCACTTAAGTCTTAATTTATTTTTAATTTACTTTTAGTTAAATTATAATTAAGTCCTAGTTGATTCTTAAGTAAATCCATTTAACTTTTAATTAAGTTTCAATTAACTAATAATTAACTATCAATTAAAAAGATTATTAAAAAGTTTTTTTACTTGATGCACACATTGAAGCCTCCTTGGAAGCTTCCTTGAGCTAGGTCCTTAAAGAGGTATCAATAGAAGTAGGACTTCTCATTTTCTTCAATTTGTTCAACATTAGTCTTAAACACAATCTTACATCATAGCCTTGTCATGTTCTTTTCATATTCATGTTTGCATATGTTAGTGTAATAAAGATTTGTTTTCAAGTTTGTATTGCGCATTTTGTGTTTTTGTTTGTAGTTATTGTGTTTTAGTTTTGAATCACATAATCATGTTTTGTTCCTTCTTTAAAAGTTAGACTTAGACCTTTCCTTTAACCTTTGTTCTTGTGGTTTTCCATGTATTTGATAGGGAGATTTTTATGAAAATGAAGAAGCTAGGCAAGAAGAAATCATTGGCATCAAGTTGGGAAGGTCCCTTTATGTTTATAAGGTATTTGAATGGTCATGGTTTTTTGGAGCAGGATGTAAGAAGAAATTGTGTTGTCAAGGGCAAGGATGACAAATTATGGACAAACTTTGATGTGATTTACAATTGTTCCACTCTACATTTGTGTTGTGAAGATTAAGGGGCTTAGTTTGATTATAAAGGAGGCGTTACATTTGTGACGAAAAATATGGGATGAAACCCTAATGGAGGATGTACAATGTTGTCAATTGTTGAAAGCTAAAGACGACAAAAGTTTGGCAGTTGATGGTGATTAATGGTTAATCTTGTGAGTTTTCTATTTTTCTATTTTTATGATTTTTTTGCAGGTTATGAGCTTCTTCAAGTTTTTATGATCGATGGCATTTATCTATTTGTGGTTTTCCTTGTGGGTGAACTCTATGTGGTGTGGCACTGCTAGGCAGATTTTATTTGTTGGACATCAATCAAGGATAGATGGTGGTGGAAATTCGAATATCAAAAGACTTCTACAACTTAGCAAGTAAGTATTCTACAAATGTTTTCTAATTTTTGGTATGTGTATGTCTTGATGTAGATTGATGTTTATTGCAACTTGTTATGTTTGGTACCATTGGAAGGAATAATGCCTAAAAATGTTGATTGTTGTTTTTCTAGATTAAATGTTATTTTCGTTATGCCATATATCCTTTAGAGAGATGTAGCCTATCACTAAGATTAGGGGTGTGTGATTGGGGGGATGATGAAAGTCACTAGGGATTCTAAGAGCAACAAAAATTGGTTGACATATACTTAACGTGGGATCTTGGCTTAAATGATTTGGTTTTCATTTTGGCATTTTTTGAAGGAAGAAAATACCAATTTTATTGGGACCTCCAAATGTGTTTAGTTCATCTATCAATTGTGGGATTTTGTTGAGGACTCTAGTAAGGGGAGATGGGGTGCATTTGTCAAACTTCCTGAGGATCATAGATCTTTAATGTTGTTCCATGTCTTTCCTTTGTTCATTATTTTTCATCACCTCTTGGAGTAGTTCCATTTCCAGTCTTTTTTAGGATTTTATTTTCCTTTGTGTTGTTGGGCGTGGGTGTGTAATTACTTTGTTCTGCCAATGATGTCAGTTGAGGCTCATGAAAGAAAGATTAGAACGATTTGACCCCATATACTCATAGCTAAAACCATATGTAGAATTTAGAACCATTGCTAGTAGAACTTGGCAATGATATTTATCATCAAGTTTTTGAGTTGTGAAGGGTTGTTTAAGTTCTGTCCCATATAGATAAACTTACCAATGTGAAGGGAACATCTTGTAGTTCTTGTCTTTTCACTACAACATTTTGTTATGTTTCTAGACTTAAGATTAATAACATGAAGTTAATGGCTAGGGCTAGGGGTGAGAAAAGACTATGAATGTGGACCCAAAAGTTTAGTTGGACTTGGGTTTTGTTAGATTTCATATCCAAGTTGTTAAGGACCCCATTTGGTTTTCCTTTGATTTAACAAGTGTCGATAAGATAATTATATAATGTAGAAGGCTCAACATGGTAAATTAAAGTTTTGGTCCTTTACCAAATTTTCCTTGGTTAGGTGGGCAATGGTGACTAATAGTATCCTCTTATTGTCTCTATAGTACTTAATTAACATTTGGGCATGAACCAAAAAATAAATTGAGAGAATCAAATGTTTGCCAACAAATTATTTATGGGTTAGGTCAACCCACAACTATCGTTGTAAGGTTTCTTGAAGCTAATGTCATGAAAAAAAAGTTGGTTGTTTTGGACTTGTGGACCTTACGAAAGCTATAAAAACATTATTCACCAAATGGATCCTACATGCTCTTGAACTAGGGAATCCAATCTACAATGTTCATTTAGATATTAATTATGTAAACACTAGCCTCACAAAGATGGGAAGTGGCCAAATTCTTTCATACGGTGCTTACAACCATAACATAATAAGGTTCCCAAATCTTCAATTTGCAATTGAATATGGAGAGCATGGACCAAAATGGTTAGGCAAGTGATGGAGCAAATTTTGATAACATGAGTGGATATGTTGACAATTAATTATAGTGGAATAATTTCACACAACCTTGCAAGGAAACTAGTTGTTGAAATATTTTCCTTGAGTTGGAAAACAATATATGACATTTCGGTGACTAAAGTGGGAAGGTTTGCCTCAAAGAGGATATGAGGAACCAATTTTCCTTATCAGCTAAAGAAGAACTAACTTATGATATAATTGCTTCCAAACTAAAGCAAATGATAGGGAAAGGTATTATGATGCTACGATGGGGGTCATGCTCAGGTGGAACGTGGGCATGAATGTTTAAATGTAATAATCTCTTGTTTAATGTAGTGTTCCAAGTCATTCAAACCTTTAGGTTCGTTAACCTCATAATAACCAATCACCTCTATGAGGAAATGGTTATTACTTTTTAAAAATAATTGCAGGGCAAATTTTTCTTTTGAATTTTTGTGGGTATCACACCTAGCTAGTAGGATATTGATAACCAACTTGATAATTAGGTCAAAACGCAACAAGTGGCCAACTTTGGTGTCATGAGAAATTAAGGGATGAAACCTTAATGAATAATGTACAGTGCCATCATCTACTGGAAGTTGAAGGTGACAAAATCTTGGTAGTTGATGGTGATTGCTAGCAAGTCTTATGAGTTTCTGTTTTTGTATTGTCTTTTTTTTTTGCAAATTATGAGCTTGTTGTAATCCTTATGAACAGCGACGTTCTATCTAGTGTGGATTTCCCTTATGGATGAACTGTGTGGTGTGGAGTGGCTAGGCCGATCTTCTTTGTTGGGTGTCAATCAATTGTGAACAATGGTTGAATTTTAAAAGGGCCGCAAAGTTTTTGCAGACATGAGTAAATCTAAGTTTTGTACAGTTGTGGTTTGTTTTTTGTTTTGGTTCTAAATCTTGGGTTTCTAAGTTTTAGCCGAAGAAGAAAGACGGGACACACTGGGAAGAAAATGCCTGAAGGTGTGGGCTACATCAATTGTGGGGGATAATATATTTTCTGTTGTGCTATGCATCCTTCAGAATGTGACACTGTCACAATACAATTTGGAGCTTATGATGGGGGGGGGGGTGATGATGATCATTAGAGATCTTGAAAGTGACTAAGTTTGGCAAACAAATTTCTGTGGGTTTAAGTGGGGATAAGGGAAGAGAGCGCTTGATTATTTCAGGACCTCCGAATGCACATTGTGTATTTGTTTTTGCTGGTGTTTTGTTTGTGGGTCTTGTAGGGGCAGTGGGTTGCACATGTCAAATTTCTAGGAAGCCTTTCTACATCATAAATCACTGTCAGATCTTTTGTTGCAACATTTTCTACAAATCTCAAGACCTTTCTAGCCATTGGGCATTTAGGGTTTTTGTATTATGTTGAGTGATGGGACTCTGTGAGGATGGATCCTTTTGATTTGCCAAACATTGTGAGTGGAAGCTCATGAGAGAAAGATCAGAGCAATCTGACCCCATAGGCTCTTAGGACTAAATTTGTACTTGATTAGGGTAGTGACTGTTTGAACTTGTGAAGTTGCCTTAATTATCAGATTTGATGATTCTGTAGATTATTCAACTTATATGGATTGTGTTCATGGATATGGATGTTTGATGTGAAGGGACTTTCTTGTGCCCTGTTTTTTGTTACACTGGTGCCAACTGCCAACATGGACGCTCCGTGGATGATCCATTACGGAAGTATCCATCTCTATGTGTATGGGTCAAACAAAGCAGATTTGAATCTCAAAGAATTCAAGTCTCACCAGAGAGGTTCTTTCCCAAGTGCTTGAACCAAAGAGCAAGGCATTGGTGGCGTTCATTCACACTCAGTGGGTTTGAAAACATGACTGTTTATGTGTAAAGACCAACAAATTTTTTATGGTGTATGTGGAGGGCATGTTATAAAACCTAAATTTTCATCTGTGTACCAAGCACACTACCTTTAAAGATAAAGGCTTTACATTTTTACAATGTATCCCCTCTTTCCTGAGCTTTTCAGTTAAAAGAAATCTCTTCAGCTGTGGATCTCTTGTGGTTCTCTCCCTAAAAAATGGGTACTAGCCCAGGGGGGGGCAGAGATTTGAATTTAACTGAAGTATGGTTAAAGTTGGTTAGTGGGGTAACCAACTGCCCTACAAACTTCTCTTTTTTATTCAATTCCCTGAGTCTGTGTTAGCTGCTTTCAATTGAGGAAAGATCTAAACTGGGATGTTGCTCTATAAAGGAAAAATTGTTGTAGTCTTTCTGCTGGGTAGAGGTCTTGGATGAGGAAACTTCTGGAATAATGGCATGTGCTTGACTCCATGTCCCATAACCCCTTATTCCGGTAATGCCCTACTCCTTAGTCCTCACCAGTGTTGGCTGGTTATTCATTTTGGACTTTTGACCCGGCTATTAAGCCACTTATTAATAATTTATCAGTTGATTATTGATTATATAACTTGTTAAAAATTGATAACCACTTCATATTGAATTTTCAAATCTAATAATCTACTTGGATGACCTGATATCATCGATGTAGGTCAATTAAAAAAACCTTAATACAAGAAATTAAAAAAGAAAGAAAAGAAACCCCTATAACCAGTGTACAACTGATAGGTTAATCAACAGTTCTTGACCAATTATTTGAAAACCCACCTTTATGCATAACCAATGATTATTACCCAAATATTTTTGATAACCTACTTAACACCCTTTTAAAAGATTTGATATTGATAACCTGTGTGGTGCCACATTGTGTTTTTTAAAAACCTAAACTGTAGTAAAGTAATAACTGGCCAACACTGGTCCTTGCCCTACACCACACCCACTAAATGTACTACTCATTTCTTAATGACTTTTTCATTTTTTGGAATAGAGAACATTTTCCATACCCCATCAAAATTTGATTGGTTTGCTGTATAACAATAGGGATGAGATTTTTGGCCTTTAGAAACTCCTCTGTATTCCACTTGGGCTCATGGACTCCTGGGACTTTTACAAGTGCACTTTGACCACGCTACTCTAGGGCAAATATATACCTTACATGGGTGATAATGTTTTACTGGCTACTGTTTCAATTACCCTACCCAGTTGGTAAATATCTCAGACTTACCATATCTTACTCTACACAGGTAGCATGTATTTGAAGTTCACTCTTACATATTGTTTTGTAAGGAAAAAAAAAGGAATATGTTGAATTCATCGTCTTGCATGTGTGCATTTCCATATTTTGTAATGCATGTGATTATGATGAATGTGATCAAATTACACTTACTAACTATAGAGTATATTTTCTTTTGACATTGTATTTATGTTGGCTTCAGTAATTACTTGAACAAAATTCTTCCCATATGCTCTTGGAATCATGTTAGGCTATAAAATGCTTTGAATGTATATTTCAAACTGTTGATTGGTATCACTGTATTTATTTTTCTGATAGGATGTTTGAAATCTCACATGTTCACCCATTTTGAGATTGTGAAGTACCATTGCAAAGTTGTCGCTTAATATGGCCACTAGGAGGCTTCACTCAAAAAGGTCAAAGTACAAACATCGGTGCTAATTCACTTGTTGCACTTGTTGCACCTTTCATCGGTTTTCATTTCTTGCTTTTCCCTTTTTTATTTTCACTTTGGGTGCATATGTTGTTGGTTAATTCACATGAATAAGGTTATTCCAGAGTTACATCATTCTTGTAAAAGCCAAAATCAAACCCAGACTCTTCACAAAGGGTGCCCCCCTCATATGGACAGGTTTTGCCCCATCAAGCAAGCTGGAGAGTTTAAAGCAGCTACTGAAAAAGTTTTAAATGCTTAATTTGTGAACTTTGTGAAATCACTAATTAACTTATGTTGTGAGCTGGGGTCTTTTGTTTCGCCCTTCAATTTTGTGATTTAGCCACACTGGTGATCATCCAGATGATGAATTAGCCAAAATTGGCTACAGGTCAGAGAGGAAAGCACAAAAAGAGAATCCTCAATCACACCCCCTATTTGGGCCTTGACAAATCTTTCTCACATCCAACAGAGAGTGTTAACGTTCTTCTACATCCCACCCATAAAGTTTAAACATGAAAAGTTGGACAATATAAAGTAAGAGGCTATTTAAATGTCACAACCAGGGCCAATTAAAAAAAGACAAATTTGTTTTTGTTGGCATTCATGGTGATAATTGTATCATGTATGTGTGTATTTGCAGTTCCAAACAATGTGTTTTTTTTTTTTTTTTTGGTTTTGTTTTTTCAGTTTTCAGTTTAAGCTAAGCTTGCTACCTGCCAATCCTTGCTCGAGCTCTAATTGCAACATGGAAACATTGAGTGTCTATCTGCCCAACTACATGGGAAGAAAATGGGTAAGCTTCTTAAGAGAGAAGGGAAATAAAATGATCAATTCTGATTTGTTAAAGGAAAATATTTTGAGTTGAAAATACAACTATAACCCATCATCCTTTCTCTAGTTTTTGCAAATGAAAGTTATTTTAAATTCAACTTTTGGCACATATTATATGGGAAATCAAAAGCCTGACCAGAAAAGTCTTTGCCCATTGTTGCATAAAGCTTAACATGAACGATAAAAGTCATTAGTTCACAATATTGAATGCAAAGGCAAATCTTACACACCCAAACAAAAGGGTTGAATGTAGATTCAAAAGAACAATAGATTAAGGAAACAAAGGAGAAAATCTTCACTTTGCCAATCAATATTCAAATGGTTAATTAATGCTACTTGCATGAACAAGCTATCCAAAACCACTTAAAAACACTCATGCATCCATATTTTAACCAAATCTCAAAAAACAAGAATAAGAAGGATATAACAAAACAAAGTTTGAAAGTTGGGAACCTTGCCATGAGCGAGCTTTGATCCATTAGACTCTTGCCTCAAATTTTTAACCTTTTGCATTGTACCAAGTTGCAGTGTCATTCCAATTTTAAATTGTTCCCCCAAAAGTGAAGTTTTACAAAGTAAAGAACTTTTCATTGAACATGTGAATGACAAGCTCCAAATGCATTGTTAACTAACTTCATAGTTTAGTTTTCATGAATGTTAGTGTAAAAAATAATGTTCATTTTCAACAAAACTAATTACTTACACAAGTCCATCCAACTTGATGTACTCTGAAATTTTGTTTTCAAGAATTTGAAAGGAATTAAAGATTTTCATATGCATAATTCACATGGTGTCAAGGCTTTTGAACATGTGAAGGATTCCTTAGGGAAGTAGATCAACATGAACAAACAAATGGTGATGATTCGTCCACTAAATGATGTTTTAAATAACTTGGTTAGAAGGTTCACAACAAAAGGTTTTTGCATTGCCAATTTAACATTTTTGTCCCACTAAACATAAATAAAAATCTTTGCACTAAATCAATATTGTGGGTGAATTGAAATTTCTTGACATTTCATTTCATAGATACAATTGCCTCTCCATATATGTCCCTTTAAACAAAAACAAATGCTCCCTTTTAATTTGAAAATGTGGCCCAAATGTGTTACTCAACAAAGTCAAAAGCTAAATGATTAATTTTTGTATTTAGATATGTAATTTAGCGAAAACTAATGTTTTTATGAGTAGTGTTGATCAAGGTAGTGAAATTAATGGACACATCACCTTCAAAAGAAGACTGCATATTGCAATACATGTGATATACATCCCCTTCACAAATCTTAACTTTTGTTATGAAATAATAAATAAAAGAACTCTTAATTGTGTAATTTAATCAAAGAATGTACTATTTATAATTGTGGCATCACTACATTCAATCTCAACGATGTTTTCACATTAGTGAAAAAAAAATTTAAAAAATCTAGTAGAGGGTATTGTGGGTGGATCCAATTCCATTTTCATGAAAAGAATGTAGTATTCAAACAACACACATTTGACAAGACCTACCATAAATATCCATCTAGTTTTGATGTTACACAAATTTATATATTTTAGTTTCCATGATCTTTACCAATTTGGTAAACTCCAAATGGTTTTTGGGACCATGGTTAAAATAGCCATACAAACATTGCAAAATATTTTTGATGTGACAAACCAAAGCTATGTTTGAAAAGGTTTGTACCACAAGATTTGTTTGATGAGCCATACAAGGCACATTGATGATAAATGAAATGTATTAATGTCAGATTTGGATTGTCACTCTTGATCTAAAGCCTTGGAAGGTGTTGGTCGGTGTTGGCCAATTATTGATTTTTTTCCATAACCCTTGGGCCAATTATTGATTGTTTTCAGAATTTCATTTACACGCAAGGGATTAAATACCCTTTTTTTTTTTTCTATTTTTTGATATCCACTCAGTATCAACTTGACAAAGGTCCTATCAAGCTTGTGATCAGTAAGTTATTTTTTTAAAGGGTCAAGAATTGCCTACTCTACATAAGGGCTAGTTATTTCAATATCATGTTGAAAGTTAGTTATTTTCATCATGGTTCTTAGCAAGATATAAGGGTTTGGAAGCCTTCATAAGTTCAAACCATGCTAATAGGAGTCAACCCTACCCCCTTGGTCAGCAATTTAATTTGGAATAGTTTCAAAATATTCTTAAAACGTTAGTTATGACATTAAAAAAATGATTATGAGTAATTTTTTATTCAATAGATTGATTTAAATTTTATTCACATGTTCTCATGATATATTACAAATGTTGCTATATAAATAAATCAAAAAATTTCAACACCAAATTAATTATCACATTAAAATATGAAATATTAAAAAATGGTTACAATTGGTTTGGTATGTAATAGCATGGTTGCACCCCATGATTGATTATTGGTTTACTTTTATTCAATAGGCTGAAAATAGATGTAATTTGAATAAGTTTCTATTTGTGTTCCATTACTTGACCACTATTCAATTGTTGAAGGATAGTGATTATAACAAGCTAAGCATAAAATATTTCATTTTTTACATGCATACATAAAGGATCAATGACCCACTTACCATTAAAACCCTTCTTTTTATATGCATGTTTATTTGTATTGTCCAATTTAACAACCAAAACGTTTTCCTTCCTTTCAATTCCTATACAAACAATTAGACATTTGACAATAAAAACCAATCTAACATCATTAATACTTAGGGCATTTTTATAGCCCGAATTTCCTAATTTTAAATTTTATTAGGTACAACCTTTTTAGGGTTTTGGGGGGCAGAGGCACATGATTCACCTACAACATCAATGATAACAAGATTTTCAAGCATGGCATTCATATTTATGTCAAAAACATTAGGTGAAGAAAAATGCAATTCAAGGGCATGAGGAAGGTTCTTTTGTTCACCCATGTCACTAGATTTGATTTTGTTACACAAATTGCATTGATTGTAGTCAACATTTAGTTGTGTCAATGGTTGCATATGAAACAACAAGTCACACAAATGCAAGCATTGTAATGCATGTTACACAAGTGCCCAATGCTCACGAGTCTTGACTCATAACCCAAGTTGCAACTAACACATTGCACAAAAAATATGAACATTTGAAAAAAGGAGCAAAAAACAAACAAGTTACAAGAGAATTAAGATGAAGAACACAAGTGCACAAAGAAGCGTTAAAGGTTTAGGCTTTAAGAGCTTCCTTAATTTTGTGCCTTAATTTGTAATTGCTTGCCCACCACACGATGATCCAAATGATCACAAGAATTGTAACCCACAATCACACCAAGTTCCAACATTTCTCAAAACACAACAACTTTAATCGACCATTGGCTACATTATTCAATGAGGAAACTGAACTACTTCACTAATGGCAAGCTTACGAAGGGAAACAGAATTACTAAGTCACCTCATTCTCCTTGGGCCCACAATTCAAGACTCAAGACCCCTAAATGCTCAATCTTGAAACTCTTGAATGCTCACGGCCCGTGCACATTGTGCATATTATTAATATAGTTGCATGTCATATAGTGTAGACTTTGGGCATATAATTATATTGAAATTGAGGTGGGCATTAGGGTTGTTGGAATTTGTAATCCAATGTAAGTGAATGTCAAACAAATTGTCACTTTCTTGGTAGTGGCGGGGGACAAACGCGCGGGTGTCCTCTCATTGTCCTTGTCATGATGACTTTGAAAAAACCCATGGGGTCCTTGTATGAAATGGGGCAGGTTAAAAAAAAGAAATCCCTTTGTGAGATTCACCACTTAAAAAATTTCAGTTGAAAAAGGTGAAATTTTACTAAAAACAAATTCCTGGTTCAAAACTCAATTTCAAGCTATTTAAGGGTTGTATGATATCCAAAATAATGGATACAAGGCATTATACTACTACCACAGTGGGGATGCTCTAAGTATATACGAGGATCAACCCTAGGTGTGTGCCTTTTGACCTAATACCCCATTTATATTACTCAAGCAGAAGCTTTACTTGCTGTAAACTTTCACATGCCATACATATGCAAGCAAGGTGACAGCCTCTTTAACACTTTCCTTGGTTTGGTATTCTCATTTTGTGGGTGTACATTTTGACCAGCTTTTGCGTGTAGACACTCGCATGCACTTTGACCTAGGAAAAAGTCACCAAACTACAATGGCACAAAGGGAAGGAAAAGCCACCACAATATATGCCTCCATTCTCTTCTTCTTCTTTCATGACTCTCCTATGCAGCTTTACCATTCTTTAATGGCACAACTTGGTCACAGAGATTGGAACCATATTCCCTTGACCTGCAACCACATTCGCTTGACCTAAACCCAAAAACCATATACCCTTGACTTAAACAAAACAATCTCTAAGTTAACCCTTCTATGCCAACCATGGTTTTTTGGTACTCCTAAAAGAGGCTGATCCAGAAGTAAGGGTTAAGAAGTTAGTTAGGGCAGAATTTCTTTAATACAGAGTGTTTTTGTTTTTTTGCCACCTCTTTTTTTTGAGGTTCTTTTTCTGAAGTTTTTACTTCTTTGATTTCTATCATGAAATTGACTTGAATATTCCAATCTAGCTGTAATAAAATACATAGTACCCTAAAAAAATAGGGTTATTAGCAACAACAGTGCCATACCCTAAAGAAAATGAATGGCTTTCCCCAAACTGGGTCTAGGTATTTTCTATTGCCAATGGTAAGCACATTTCAAATTGGACTTTAAAGTAAAAATTCTAATCATGAATTAGAAAAGATATTCTACAAAAGGATGTGGCACCACCCCATGAATTTTTTGGGGAGGATAATCTTACTTACATGTTTATCCAATGGATTGAAACCCAAAAAATGAGTGCTACATGATACAAAGGTTTTTTGTGAAAAAAAAAAGCCCCAAAATCGCCAGATTTTGAAGATTTTTGTTGAATTCTCCATCTTTAGACAATGGGTTCCAGCAGGTCACCAAAATATAGTAGTAGGATACAAGACTTACCTAAAATTTTGTACTTTCCTTTCTGGCTTGAAGCCAAATTTGGCTAATTCCTCTTGTGGGATGATGTCCATTGTGGCTACATAATGAATTTATTGAGAAGCAAAAACCCATCATCATGGATGCATGGGAATGTACAAACTTTTCACGTGCAATTCTTAAAGACTTGGTCCTCTCTAACTTACCAAGGTAAGAAAGATTTTCGGGTCAACAATTAGAGGTGAGTCAAACAAGAAGCAAAGGCTGTGATGAGCAAATCATGGAATCACCAATAAAGAAGACCTGACTAGATTTTCTTAGTGTAATTGGAGGACACATTGTTCCCTGAAAATTTTCCTTTGTGAAGGGGAAAAAAACAAGGCATCACAAACACGTTGGCCCTGCCAATAGATTCCATCTATCTGCTGTGTCCACACTCTCAACGCCAAAACAATCCATTTCAAACTAAACACTCTATACATTTTCACCAAAGAAACCAGTTCACTTAATGTGAAACTGGTTCTAATCAGGTAAAAAACTTCCAAAAGTTGGATCCAATGCCATAGTCCCTGGGCAGGGCCCAATAAAGACTGCATGGTCTTTACACTCACCTCAGTAAAGCGCTTGGTCGTGGGCTTTACCGCAATCTGGCCTTTGCTTAACTCAGCCTCATGCAAGCCCTTGTTCCGACCAAGCCCATGGCCTTGGGCTTTACCTTACACTTTGGCCCCTCCTCCCTGAGTGCTCTTTTTCTGCCTCTCTCTCTCTAGCACCATACCTGTGCTTGATCTTCCGTGTCTAATATGGCAAGGAAATATTTTGTCCTAAGTTTGGTGGATTTTTTCAAGAATTGGACTATCGAGCTAATGAACATGGGAAGCAATTCAAGCTCTTGGGATAGTGCTTACATTCAAAATGGTTCAAGGATCTTGAATACTTGAATTTTGACTCTTAATATTTTCAAGTATTCAAGTTGCTGCTCCCAGATGCAATTAAAAAATATTTAAAATATTTTTGCAAAATATGTCAATTATTGGTGGCCAGTATGGTAATAAGGGAAAGGGAAGTAGGGTAGATCTGGCAGTCACCAATTGTCTGCCTATGATCAAACACTTATCTATATCTTCATCATATATGCTTCATTTTGAGTGATTTAAAATGTTATGGGAGCATTACCTCAAGTTTTAGAAATCATCTTGAAAGTGGAAAGGGAAAGGAGCAATGAAAAATAATAAGAAGAAAACTAAGCTTTCCAACTAACAAAACACGTTTTTTTTTTCCCCTCTTTGGACCTCTCCTACTTTCAAACCTCATAATATTCTTGTTTTAAAAAAAAAAACAATTTAATATGTTATATGAGTGTCACCTTAAGTTTTACAAATCATCTTTGAACTTTAATAGCAATAAAGTAACGTACAAGGAATGTTTGGTTGAGTGTTTGGGAACTGACCTTTGTAATGTTCAGTGATTTTTTTTTTGAGTTCTTGACCACCTTTACTTTGAGGGGCGTAACTTTGTCATTTTTAATACATTTTCAATGATTGTCATTGTGTCAAATGCACCAAGAGGAAGGGTTCAAGTTTTGTTTGGACACCAAAAACAACGGAGCCCTCCCCTTAGATCCGGCCTACCCTGAGCTCTGCATTTAACTCGTTGCTATTATTTAGTGTTTGCATGAGTTTCCCGAGTCAAAGATCTTCTGAATTTGCTGCCCCTTTTCAAGGATCCTCACTTTCACATTGTTATTCAAAAACTTGTGGATTAATTCTTGACAAAAGTTTATTTTTGGTTACTAAAGTTTCAAATCTAACCTTGGGCCCTTGGGTTTTCTTTTCCTTATTTGTAGTTGGTTGTTTGTTTTTGTTTTTTTATTTGGGTTGTGTCTCCTCATGCTCTCTTCTGCCTTGTACTTTTGATAGATGGGTTCCTGTCCTTGATTTTTATATATAGGGTTTTTTCTCTTCAATCTTGTAAGAGCTCAATCTATCTTTGCTATTTCATCATCCTTTGTTTGATTTGATGAAATTTTTTATCAAAGAATTATGAGGTTGTCAATTTTAAATCTAACAATTGTATGTGTAATTTGATTTGTGAATGAGTAATTGGATTGTCTTTCTAACTAAGGCTCAATTAGAACTATAATGTTTGTAAAAAGGGCTTAAGCTCTTAGGGTAACAATAAATGTTTGTTTGTTTGTGTTTGGATTGGATGTGACCTAACCCTCCCAAATTGTGGGTCCTCCATTCCACATTTGGTATTGTTGGAGAGCCTTGTACAAGGTGATGTGTATGTTTTTCGTTTAACAATCTTTGAATCAACTAAGAAAAAGTTATTGAATTTAGAATTATTTTTATCTCTAAAAATTAGTTAATTTTTTTTTAATATGATTTTCCCATAAGAATGGCCACTTTGATTAGAATAGTATTGGGATGGGGGACATTATAGGAGGCCTAATATACTTCGCCAATGGAATATGATCCATTAATAAATGCTAAAGCATCAAGGGAAATAATTAGGCAATTGATGAGTGATAATGGAAATAATGAGGCCAAGGGGGAGCTAGCTTAATCAGTTTTTGGACCTCCATAAAATCACAAGGTGAAATTTAGGCGCTTTAATTTGGTTTTTTCTCAGGGTTTCCTTTAACAAATGAAACATTTCTCTTTAGTGAATTCCCTTTAAAATAGAATTTGCCAATAATTCAAGACTAAAACTTTGTGAGAAATTTTTTCCACTTTTTAACACAGTTTTTAGTTTTGAGGCAATATATTACAATTGTTTTACAATTTGACCAATATTTCAAAAACACATTGCTAATCAATGATAAAGCTTTCTGGGAATTCTGGCTATTGATGGTACCTCGAAAACTAAAAATATATACATTTTGCCAATATGAAAAAGTTTGGGCAGCAGTAAAATGGCCCGGTCGACTTAGGAAGTACATACTTCAAATAATGTGAAAATGGGTTTAAGCCTGTAAATTGTAGTGGGACACACTGGTATCCACAAGGCACAATCAAATAAAAATTGAGTGCTTACAATTGACGAGTCGTAGGGATTGGCCCATGTGGTAGCATTTAAAAACAATCTTCACTATTCAATTTCTCAAGTTTCTAGATGAGGATGGGAAAACAATTAACACTCTATATAGTAAATATGACAAACATTTGTAGAGGCCCAAATAGGGGGTGTGGGTGGAGCTGCTGTTGGGAGGAAAGACTAGGAAACTATGAAAGGTTTTTAAAAAAAATTTGATGTCATTAAATTATTATTTTTGGAACACAAAATGGCAGACCCAAGTGACAAGCTGTTGGCAACCCTAAGTCAAGCTCTGTGGCATAGGGCTGGCATGGCTTTCATCTACACACCAATGGGTTTGAACCTCAAGTCAAGCTCAGTGGCATAGGGCCGGCATGGCTTTCACCTGCACACCAATGGGTTTGAACTTAAAACCAATAGGGACAATGTTGACAAAGATGTCACCAAATTAATGCTATATGATTTCTTGTTTTGGATGGTTAGTGTGGCACTGATAAAAGACCTCTATATTGCCAAATTGTGGGGAATTGTTTTTCAATTTTTGTGTTGTAGCCACACACTAGGCTAGCAATCATCCACAAGAGGAACGACCCAAATTTGGCTACAGACCAGAGAGCAAAGTACAAAACTTTGATGAGTGAGTTGTCCTATATATTTGGGCCATGTGCTGAAACCAATAGTCTAAATATGACGGGTTTCAGCCAAAAAGAATTTCTTCCTTAAAATCTTGGGACTTTCATGCATTTTTTCTTCCACAAAAATCATGAAGCACATGGGATACTGTTTTTTGTCACCATATTTCTCTCCCCAAGAAAAACAAAGTACACTGAACAAAAACAAAGTGCACGAGTAATGTGCAAGAACCTTACTTACTTACAATTTAGCGTCATTAAGTGGAACAAACAGAACCCTGTCTGCACATACTCAAGGATATCTAAGAAAGCAAATTCAAACCACGAAATCCAACAATCCAATTGGCCTCCAAAAGAACCTTCAGGCCTACACACACAACCCTATTCTGTTGAACGGTGAAAATAATGATACCTTTCCACCATTTCCATTGCTCCTCTAAAATTGTCATGAACCTGACAAACCCTATTACACGTTTAGTTCACTCAAGATTTGCCTGGTTCCAAATGTGTTCCCCAACATGTTCTCCATAGCACCTCACTTTTATCCCATATGCTTTGGCAAATGCTGTGCTCCTTTCACCTATATTACTGGGCCAAAGGTGAAACACTCTACACTTCATAGTAGAACCTTCTATTTTTGGGAGCCCCCATAGTAAAATTTATTTGGAGTGAACAGACCAATCAAATTGACTGATTACAAAAAAAATTTAGAAATTTGAACTTGGTAGGCAAGGCACCTCACGTAATTAATAGGACTATAACCCTTGTCTGATGGTTAGAAACCACTTATGTCACCAAGTGTGAATAAGTTAAAAAACAAGAAGAAGAAGACATGAGTGAGTGGCCATATTAAAGTTTTCCCCTTATGGTATCAATCATTGAGGTCACCATGTCCCACAGTTTGTGCCCCTGCCATTAGCCCAGGCCAAAAATGGTGACAAACAGTTTTGGAATAAAATTTTGCATGCACCCAATGAGAAGGCTCAGCTTGCCCTCATGAGGGGTCTAGGTCTAGTTGTTTTTTTTTTCTTGAGGGGGTGGGGTTGGGATTTTTTTGTTTTTCCCTCTTATTCCCAATGTGTTCCCATTACGTTCCTATGAGATTCTCAAAAGTTGTTCCTCACAATGGTTCCCAAATAGCACCTCAGTTTATCACATATGGTTTGCCCAAAGTTCAACTCTCAGCTATATAAACTGAAAAGGTGGGCTATAGGAGCTCCATTTGTGTCTATTTTGTGACTTGGGGTCCACAGAGGTGCATCTATTGGGGGAGTGCCCAATATTCTAAAAAAATTGATGATTGGTCAATCAATATGGCTCGTTCAAATAAACCAAAAAAAAAGAAGAAAAAAGTTGTGTGCGCATCAATGAACTAATTAATATGAATGTGTGCTATGTCCCACACAATTTGTTTTTTCTCTTGTTCCCATCGTGTTCCCATGAGGTCATCTCCAAGGGTTCCTCCCAGTTCCCAAGTTGTACCTGAAGACGTTCTCCATAGCAACTCGGTTTTTATCGCATGTGGTTTGCCCAAAGTTGAAACTCTCATGTATGTATGTAGCAAACAAAATAGGTCTGTGCGCTACCCATCTGCCCCCATATCACGCAATAAGTGTGAGCAGATTGTTTAGTTGTTGTTTTCCACTAAGCTTCTGCTGAGGAGTCAACTATCTTTTGTTCCTCTCTCTTTCCTCTTCCTCTCTCTCTCTCTCTCGTCTCTTCCTCCCCCCTCCCTCCATCCCCAATCTCTCCCCTAGAACTGTCTGCTCTCCCTCCCTTGCTCTCTCCATCTTTTTTACATCTTTCACATGTCTCTCTTGTCTCTCCCATTTCTCCTCCCTGCTCACATTCTTTCTGTCTGAGTTATGTTCATGATCAGCTAGTTCTCCTTGTTCCTCAGCCTGCAATATAAGGCTTTTAAAGAGTTCAAGAAGAAGAAGAAGAACAACAACAACAGCAACAACAACAATTTCTCTCTCTCATTTCTCCCTTGCATTCTCTATCTCCCTCAGATTCTCTCTGAGTATTATGTTCATGATCAGTTAGTTCTCCCTGTCAACATAAGCTCTTCAAGAGCTCAACAAAAAGGACGACGACAACAACAACAATAATTTCTCTCTCCACTTTCTCCCTAGATTCTCTGTTTGAGTGTGTCCATGATCAGTGCTCCCTGTTCCTCCTGCAGTTTAAGCTTTTAAGATTTCAACAGAAGGAGGAGGAGGAGGAGGAGAACAACAACAACAATAAGTACAAGAGAGTTTGCAACTTAGCTGGCATATGTTAGTTGAAGGTCGAGGCTTTGAGCTTCAGGTTTGGAATTGGAGAAGAGAGGCAAATCAAATCTGCAGGAGAGAGAGGGAGAGAGAGAGAAGGATTGGGTCTTTTTTCTGACAAATTTGGGAGATTTTGGGCATTTTGAGGATTGGTTTGTGTTGAGTGGGTTGAGAATTGGATTGGTATTTCCGGAAGCTTGAGATCCATGGCTATGATGGTGGGAAAAAACCTGGCGGCACTAGGGACAGTGGAATCGTCCATGTTCAAAGGAAGTGGTGGTGGCGGTAGCCAACTTGTGTGGGAGAAGAAGAGTGAGCTGGGTCAAGCAGCTCAGAGCTTCTTCCCAAAGGCAGTGAAACTGAGGAATGACCTACAGTGGAGAGCCTGTAGTAATCACAATTCGCGGCCTCCTCCTCCTCCTCCTGCTTCAAACTCCTTGATTCAGCAAATCACAGAACCGCAGAAGACTTGGCAACCTTCTTCTGGCGGACCCAAGCTCACCAAAGTGGAGCAACAGAAACCCTCTCAGAGCAGCAGCAGCTTACAGACTGTCAACGATTCAGGTCCTCCGCAAGTTTCCACCAAGGATTTGGTCAGCCTTCAGCTTCCAAGTAAGCCATGGATGGATGGGAAGGGGGGGAAAGCTCTCCCAGGAATAGAGTTCCCTTTTGTACTTCCTTCCTCACTCGTATGTCGAGAATCATGTGTGTCTTCTCTGTAGAGCAAAGCCCCAAAATCATTGCAGACTTGTTCTACTTCACCTGCAAGGCTGTCCCATATCTCTTTAGGACCCAGAGTACTTTACCTGCACCATCATCATCCTCTCTCATTCTGCCTTCAGTAGCTTCTTCTTCCAGATAGGTTTTTGTTTTTCAAGCTCTTTGGACCCCTAAGAACAGAGGAAGAAGGAACAGGCAGCAAGTAAGATTAATCAGTTACAGCAAACATGGTCACATGTAGTAATGGCAGGCGTCTGTGGTTTTTTGTGGTATTTTTACCTTTGCAGGACCTTTGTCAATTATGGATTTAGCACTACCTCCGAGGCATGGATCTGACTTGCGTGTGGCATATCAGGTAGGTGATGGAAATTCGCATTGGAGTCTTGATGTTTTTTACACCATGCATCTACAATTGCATTGGAATATGGGCAAGTACAAGCACAACTTAGTTAGATCTTATGTGAGAGAGAACCTGCAACTCCCCAATTCTTTCTTACACACCCAAGAGTATTCTTATGCCCATGTTTGAGACGCTAGCTACTGATGTTGTTCTGTTGGTTGATACTTGGACTTTCTTTGTTTTTTCAATTTTGGGTGCTGTATTTGGCAGGGAGTTCCTGGGGCATACAGTGAGGCAGCAGCTGCCAAGGCATATCCACAATGTGAAGCTGTTCCATGTGAGCAGTTTGATGCGGCTTTCCAGGTAGACTGTTGCAGATTCATCCAGATAACTTGGCTAGTTGTATCACCCAGTATTCACAATTCCTGGATTTCTGTCCATACTCTGTGTACTCCTCCACTTAAGCTTCCTAAGAAACATGTCTAGAAAACTGAAGCCATTTCTTCAGAATCCATCTTCACAGCTCAAATTTGCTGCCGTCAATGTCAGTGATCTGCTGCACTCTCTTCAGAAGTTGTTCCTGAATTATTGAGGGTGGAAATCAATTGTATGGTTTTAGGCAGTGGAGCTGTGGTTAGTGGACAGAGCAGTACTACCAATAGAGAATTCTCTGGGCGGAAGTATTCACCGAAATTATGACCTTCTCCTACGCCACCGCTTGCATATAGTAGGGGAAGTCCAACTAGCAATCCATCATTGTCTGTTAGCACTTCCAGGTGTAAGGAAGGAACAATTGCGACGAGTTGTCAGCCATCCACAGGTATGTTTGTTTATTTATTTTTGGCTCTCACCCACCACCCACCCACCCACCCACCTGCATATCCTGAACAGACATTCTCAGCAGTGGAATGAATCCACATTGTCAAAAGAGTTCTATATACAGTTTTGTGTATACCATACCTATGACTGGTGTTTAACACTTCTTTGTCAAATATTTATTTACTTAAAAAACAAGGTTTGGCAGTTTCAAATTTAATTTTCCAAAACTTAATTTGAACAGTTGAGGAATAAGTATGAGAAATACGTCTTTTGTTCTGCATTTGTCATAGTAACCCAATGGTTTTCAATTTTCAACGATTTCAACAAATATCAATAAACTTTTCTCTATTTTTTGAATAGATCTTTTCCAAATTATTGTGTCAAACATAAGTCGTAGGTACAGTAATCAGTAACCTGAATAACACTTTGGTCGTCGGTGTGATGACACAGGCGCTTGCTCAATGTGAACATACATTGTCAAAATTAGAAGGTTGTGCTCGGGAAGCTGTTGATGATACAGCAGGAGCTGCACAGGTATATTAACCCTTAAATTCTAGCAGATTTTATTTTATTTCCAAAAATTCAGCCTGATCAGGATTTCAGTATCCCAGTACCACAAACTTATTTTCCTCTTTTGGGTTCCCTTCCATTACACCAAGGTTCTCACATAAAGCAAAACCCATTTGATGGAATTTACACTAGAACCACCAATTCGTGTCGGCATTCGTAGTCCATGAAACTTGGAAATGCTGTAGGGTTGGGAATTGTTTACATCACAATTGGCTTGATGCTGCGGTGGGATTGGGGATGCAGTTCATTTCTGCTCATAATCTGCGGGACACAGGAGCTGTTGCAAGTGCTCGTGCAGCTGAGATTTATGGTCTCGAGATTTTAATGGATGGGATCCAGGTGCATTTTTCTTTGTGGATTCATGCACATTATTATTGGTCTAGTAATTTAAAGAGCCATAAATATGGTTTTTAATGACTAACCCAATGAACATTGCTATAGGTTGAGTTTGCTATATTAGCAAACATCCAGCATTGCCAAGTGGTTTTTCCTGGCAAAGTTTTGCTATTTTGTGAACTTTTTTAAGAAAATCTTGGAAAAATGTGTTTTCTGCATGTGTAAAATGTGCTTTTTCAACAAAAACTTCACCACGTGTTCAAAATTTAAAAAATTGACAGCCATAAATAAGTGAACTTCATGTTATGTTGAATCACTTTGGGCAACAGTGTTCTCTGCCAAATCCCTGGAATAAAATTCCAAAGTTTCACAAATGAGATCATGGTCACCAACATTCAATACTTGGTTTGGTTTTGATGGGTGATCCAATGGTGCTTTGATGTGTGCCATCCATCTCCTGGTGTTATTCCTAATGATGTTGAGAGTAGCTTGTCAATGGTGTCTTGAAAGCGAAAATTCTGGTCATTTTGTTTTGTTTTGTTTTGGCTGAATTGATGGTTGGTTGGTTTGTGGTGGTGCAGGATGATTGTGACAATGTCACCCGCTTTCTAATGCTGGCAAGAGAGCCCATTATTCCAAGAAATGACCGGCCCTTTAAGGTGTTGTTACTATTCTCACAGCTCTGCCAATGACCATTTTCCAGTTTGTTTTCATTTTTAGAATGAATGCCATCTTGCTTCCAACAGACCTTACCTTACCCTAGGGTCAGTTTCGTCCCTGAATAATCCTTCAAATATTGAAATGGAATTTTGTGAAAATATGACACTGAGGTGATGAAAACTATCATAATTATGACAGGCTACAATATGGACAATTTAGCTACTCAGATGACAGTATTATACTAGACTAATAATTCTAGATCACAAAGAACATAATGATTTCCAAAGCTAAAAAATGAGATTGATTTTTTCAAAGAAATTTGTTATTGATTTTCTCAATGTGGAAGCTGACCTTAGGCCATGTTTATTAGCCATATGACTTAATTTGCGCTTTTACTTTTGCTGCAGACTAGTATTGTATTTACATTGGAAGAGGGTCCCGGAGTTTTATTCAGAGCTCTTGCTGTATTTTCACTCCGAAATATTAACCTGACAAAGGTATAATTGTCCCACTTATCCGAGTTTGATTTTGTTGGGTACAGTATTATTAATTTTCCACATCAACCTTTTTCAGGTTATCAGAAATGCACTAGTAGAAAATGCTTAAGTTCTTATGAAGGTGTAAGTAGCTTATGCTTTTGTGGATTTGCAGATTGAAAGCCGACCTCAACGAAAGCGGCCTCTGCGCATAGTTGATGACAGTAACAATGGCACTGCCAAGTATGTACTCTACTCTACTCTTCTTCTCTTATCTAATTCAGCATTTCCCATAAATCTTAGGGTTAACATTATGAAATCTTGACCAACTGGGTGGGTCACACTACAAAGATATTCTACTGGAACTATTTATCGAATTGAGAAGGTGTTTTGTGTGATCATTAATATTGGGAGATTGTTAGAGTTAGTACTGTTGTCCAAGAAAGCTGCAAAATGGGTCTGTTGCTTTTTTAAAATGTAAGTTGCATTATAGAGGGCTTAGGAGCAAGTTTCATGGCAGACCTTCGTGAATTGAAATGTAAAGGTAATACATGGGTTAGTGTTGAGAGATCCGAGTGTGTTTTTAGTGTGCTTATTTGGTTTTGCATGGTGGTATTACCAGGTATTTTGATTACCTCTTTTACATTGATTTTGAGGCGTCAATGGCTGACTCACGAGCACAAAATGCCCTTGGGCATCTACAGGTACTGTGGATGTCGTGCTGGCCACCTTCCCTTACCATACTCTTAAGAACTGACCTTTCTTCAATTACATGCATGGTATGTTGTATACTCTAAGGCTCTCCATTTGTTATGGTTGAAGGGAAGCTTAAATACCTTCTCAATTGGTGAGGGGGGGGGACTGGTATACAACCCATATCACCCAAAATCGTTGTAAGCTCAGGATGAAGTCAGCATAACCCTACATAAAAAAATTAAGTGTCAGCTTCTGATGCATCATGTTATAACCGTCTGGAAGGTTAGCACTGACTAGCTGCCATTATTGTGCTCTGACTTATGCAGGAGTTTGCAATTTTTCTGAGGGTTTTGGGCAGTTATCCCATGGACATGAGCCCTATGAGAGCATGAGGCACACCCTGTGTTTGATTTATATGCTTATTGGATCCTGAAGAAGGGGTTCACGTTACCAGCTAATTCTGCCAGATACAGTCAATTCTACATTGCCATGCCCATACTATAAAGATGGGTATAAGATGGCTCCTTGAGTTCTCTCAATATTGTACTCTAATCTGTGCACCCTATCTAAAAGAGGTTGAGCCACAACTTTTGGTGACAAACTTTTATGGTCAGTTTCATCTTCAAGTGCAACAACATTTTGATCATGGACAAATTGACTCTTTCTTGCAGAGTTTACTTCTAAAGATTGCCACCAAACTGAAATAAAATTTCCTCATGTTGGTCATGAAGGTTATAGAATTGCATTGTAACAAGTGTTCCAATCCTTAATCTGCTACCCTACATAGTAGATGATGCCAGAAATTTGCCATTGTCTTTTAACACTCTTGACTGGAGTGTTTTCTTGGCACTTGCAGCACACCCATATTTTGGGCAATTGCATAAGCATCTTGTATTGAGCATTTCCTTCTCAAACCCGCAATGCTTTTAAGAGTCCATTACCACCAGTTTATCTGCCATTTGAAAACTATACAGATGTAACAAAAATTATTAGTAATTGAGAAGGTACCTATTGTTGGTTCTATTATTAATTAGTTAGGGTTGCATCCCAAATTTCAATTTTGTTCTTGTTTTGCATTGAGCCACTTTGATTTGCCCATTACAAAAAACATATTCTGAAACCTAGCTTACCTATTCACCCATGCACCCACCTACCAACATAACTTTAACCTTGTTTACCCACTCACCCACCCACCTACCATAGTAGCTAATTTAGCATGACCTAAGTGTTTTTAATATGCTATCTAGGTAGGTAGGGTAGGTATCAAAATATTTAACTGACCTATTACCTACCTATTTATCTAGGTACATAGGCAGGCCCTTATTATGGTACTTAGATAGATAGGTACGTAGGTCGGATATCATTTTGGTTTGTTTAACTTGAGATAATGTTTTATTTGATTAAAAAAACCCATTGGCCATCTTTACTAATGATATATATTTTTGTTTGTCCAACTTGACCAAATGTTCCATTTGATTAGATCCTATTGTCCATGTTAATTAATGATATTTTTTTGTTCAACTTGATTGGATGTTTCATTTCATAAGTGGTCAAATGGGTCATCATGAAAACAAGAAATACAATGTTCACTCATATGATGGACCTTTTGTCAAAATGGACATTCCACTAATAAAAAAAAACCAAATAGTCATCTTGGACAACTTGAAAAGCCATGTCTTTCTACTAGTGCAAAAACTTTAGAACCTCAAACAAAATCACAAAACTAGATTGAATGACTTTGAGAGAACTTTCATATTTTGCAAAGGTTGGGTTACTTTGAAAGAACCTATGAAAAACATGCAACCAAATTTCATATATTTGGGAAGTTGGGTTTCTTTGAAAAAACCTCCAAAAAAAAAGGCAAATGGTTTTCATATTTTGCAAAGTTAAGTTTCTTTGAAAGAACCTTGGAAAAACCTAAGGGGATTTTCAAACTTCTTGCACATCAAGGTTTTTACAAATAATTCCAAGCATTTGAGGTGTCTAAATGGAATTGGGGTCGAATTTTAAACAATGGAGGTTGCCAGTTTAAAACCGGGGATCCGTTCTATCCATGAGATGAGCTACATTTTCTCATCCAACTTCAAGTAGTTAACTTTTTTGGGTTTTTCAGCAATGAATTGTTTTGGGGCTGTTTTTTTCTCAACCTCAATCCTCATAGTATGTTCTCACTTAGTCACCTTATTTACTTAACTATCATATTGATGTAACTACCCTATTAAGCTACATCTTGACCCTACCTACCAATTAACAACCGACCCCTCCTACCTGCCTATCTACTCTCTAATTTTTTATTGGCTAAACTTTTATCCTCTAGGGACTAGCTTTTATTTCTTCTTGGCTGAACCTTTGATTCTTCACAAAACCTATATATTTTTACGGCTAAACATGTGTACCTTTTGGCAAGACCTCTTTACTTTTAAGCTAAATCTCTATGTTTTTTCTACCTCTTGTCAAAACTTTAATTTCTCCCTAGCAAAACTTTAACCTGTTCTTATTTAAACTTCTATATCTTGACCAAAATCTTTATTTTCAAACTAAACATTAGTTGTTAGCAAAACTTATTTATTTATTTTGTTAAATCTTCATCTCTTGGCAAAACTTTTTAATTTCTGGGCTAAACCTTTACCTTTTCACAAAATCAATAACTTTTTTTGGTTAAACTTTTATCTTTGACAAAACCTCTTTACTTATTGCTGTATTGATGTCGATCTGATGAGTTCCATCATACCAATGCACCAATTTGACAGAATCTATTTTAAGTTTCACTAGTTGGATAAAGTTTTGTTGTTTAAAAAAATTCCCACTTTGTCACTGCCATCTTTTTTTATCTGCCCTCACAAACATATTTCTCCTTTCTTATTTTAATTTTCCGTGATTGTTCTTTCTTCTCTTTCTCTTTGATCTTCTTCTTCTTTGGTTATTTTTTCCTTTAGACCCTAAACTAGTCTTCACATTTGTGAAAACGGTCTTCCACATCCCCTAATATTGGCATTCCACATTATGTTCACAAAGTTGAAACTTTAAACTACTATGCAGTGGGAGACTGGATTTGATTGTACTAGACTTCCCATGGTGGACACATCCTGAATTTGGCATTTGATTAGGTGTATGTAGGGGGGCTGAAGCTTGAAACCTTGAATTTGTTAATTTACCTCTGCAAACATGTTGTGTAGTTGATGTCCCTGTTGTCTTGTGCAGCAGATAGGATTGTGGGACTCACAAATGCCTTAAGTTATCACAACTTTTTAGAACTGCAAACAAAGAGCAAAAGTTGGAGGCAAAAAGCAAACATAATTGCCCCCACACAACTAGACACAATTTTTTGCCTCTCCGTAGGACACTATTTAAGATAGTTTGGATATATTAAATGATAAGTTCAAGGAAAAGAAATCAAATCAAATCAAATTGCACTAGTGAACATGAGAAACACCTTCCTTTTGAACCCCCCCCCTTCCCCAACCTTCATCACCCCTTAAACAAGTGAGGTAGCTTGGTGTAGCTTGATGATAAAAGAGTTGAACCTTCATCCTTGGGATCCAAGGATCAAACTTCATCAAAAACACTGGTTGTGATCATCATCTTTGAGGGAGGATATAAATAAATATGACAATTTTCTTGTGGCATCAACAAGATGAAGTGATGCTGATGGGCATTGGCAACTCCTGCAAATAATCACAAAAATGTTAATGTGAATGATTATGGACCCAGCGCCATTCTAGCTACAACAAGGTTATCAAGTTTTGAAGTGAAACTTAGCACTACTGGTTATTTTTGTTGAAATGTAACAAAGTATTCACCCTCCCACCTCACTCAAGTTCCAATGAGTGTTGGGCAAATACTCAACTTTATATACATTAGAATATGAGTACAAAGAAATTTGTAATTAGTTAGATAATGATATGTAGATAGATATTGAGAGACCAATATTGAAATATATTAAATGTCCACTTTTATATTATGTGAAAAGCAAATTCTATCTTCAAATGTAATAATTTCCAACAAAAGGAATAAACATTACTAAATGCAATCTAAAACTATATTAGATCAAAGTAACCAGCCTCTTCTAACTCATCTTCAAGTAACTCAACACTCTAGCAATACCTGCCATACAAAATCCTAAGATACATTGTCACATCCAACCCATACCCGTCACATAGCAACTAAGGGCCACTAGTAGAATGTAGTATACCACATTCTGTTGTAAGATCATATGATAAATGGTAGTGCATGTCAACTTTTTCATACCCACCTAATCCAAATATGGATCCCAATTCCTTTAGACTTAGATACCCGTGTGATATGGTCCTTAGCACCATTACCTATACCATGTATATACCGGCCAACAAACCACACAGTAAACAAACTTCCCTGCCTTCTTCCTTAGTGGTATGGGGGCCATTGCTAATCTGCCTTGTTTCAAACTGGCTATATCTGCTCAAGCAGATCATATGGCATTTCATTCATGGTCACCTAGACCTTAAGAATGTTCAAAACTTTGAAATAAGACAAGTCATGAATTTTCTTAGTACTTAAATATTACTTTGTGTACTACATGAGGTCTTCCAAAAAGATGTAATTTAATTTAAATTTTTTCCCTAAGGGATGTGGGCTAGCATTTGGAAGTGAGTGGCAAGCTACTTGCATTATATGGTACCAGTATGAACCCTGTGCCTAACGCACAGGTGTGTGAGTATTTGGCGGTAAATATTACAAAATTACAACTGCAAATTACATTTTCAAAACCTCTCTATATACCACATTCGGCATGTATCCATCAGGACCTCGGCCACTGAAAATCTTGATGTTTGCACTGCTTGTGACCCGTGAGATAGCAGCATACAGCTGACCATGGGAAAAGACCAGAGACGACAAATATCTGTTGGGTTTGTTGCTAATATTGATATCAAAAATTTTGGGGTGCCCCCCTTTGGAGTCGGGCATGCCCTTCCTACACAGCAACACATGCGCAGAGGGGGGGTTATTTATTTTTGCCAGGGTTTCCTTCTCTGTATGATACCATCCACAGATGAATGATGGGATGGATGGATGGATGGAAAGCTTCAGGAAAAACGACCACGACCTCCTTTACTATATGTAATTATCACTTACCTTGTGAGGGTAGGATCTTATTGTAACTATTTTGGCGCTTGGTAACTTTTCGTTTCTTTTCTTCTTTTGTGCTAGGAGGGTGTGCATTCCACTTGACCACCCCACCCAAAACAAAACCCAATCAATAAAACTATTCTCTTCACTTTTTAAAAAAATCACTATGCTTTGTTATTTACACAAGAGAGAAAATCAAAGCAATTGAAAGGAGGATCACAAAATGTTTCGACCCAAGTCAACCTCCCAGTAGTGCTTCAAAGACCCTCTTTTGACCTAGAAACCTGAACTCATTTTAAGGGCCAAATATGGGAAAGAGGGACTTGAACCTTACATTTCAATTGCATTTAATTATCAAAACAAGAACACCAAAAATGAAAGGCCTATGAAAGCCTTATGAGCCAGCATCACATTGCATTACTAGTGTTAACGTCAGAAAGTCTCATCTAAATGGTGGAATGTTTCACATATGAGTGGGATGATCATTGATGACATATTTGCTCATTTTCAATAACTCTAGCCAAATTCTTGGCATCCGTGCTAATGAATCAATGATCTGAAAAAAAAATGAAGAAAAAGGGTTGGAGAAATTGAATGAAAAATTTGTGTTTATAGACTGACCAACCTCAGTACTATGACAGCTGCTGCACAAGCAACATATAGAGATGCAAAAAAACAATTGTTCTAAGTCATTGAAGTGCCGGCTTTTAGAATAATATGTTGTTCGGTTCAGTGAGTTTGTGATTGAAAGGAAATTGAGCAGGTGTTGGAATAGAAAGTCCTTGAAACTCTGAAGATGGTGTCATCAGGTAAATAAATGTCGTTGCTCTTCTTGCATCACCTAGTGAGCATTCCCTGCACTTGGGCTCCCACCTGCACAAAGGCCACACTACCCACATGGAACTTCTCTCTATGTTAATCAAGGAGTTTGAGTTTACATTTCTAATCCTCCAATTTGGTGCAGTTCTTGAGTTGTTACACTGGATTGTTGAGGATTCTAGCAATAGAATTCCTTAAAATGGGAAGTTGCATGGTACCCATCACCATTGGACTTGGTTTTGTTGTTCACATCCCTTCAGCAGAATGAGTGCCCCATTTCAATGGAGCAATTTGAACCCAGTTTGTGAACCTGCTCAAATTGCAAGCAAACAAATTTTAAGCTAGAAGTACTTCTTCACCTTCTTTGGCTAAAATTGGAAATATAGCAAATGTTTGTGAGCAAGACCAGCAACTTGGGTGTGAATCCTGGTCCATTTGTATCATCATCATTATCAACAATCTTCTTTTCTCAGCACCTCCAACACCGCCAATCCTCACCTGAAAATCAAACCTTGCAGCAACACTTCCAAGCCTGTTCTCTGAAGGACCTCAGATTGTGTCCACTCAAATCCATGATAATTGTTTTTGAATTTTCAAGGATCTAGAATTCTTCTCTTTATTTGCTCTTGCCTTGGGGCACTTGACCTTCAAAAGCTCCTGAAGCAGCAGCCATGCAGAGTCCCATTGTCAGCCCTTCAAAATGCGGTTGTACTCTGTTGGAAGTTGTGACCATTTCTCCAGAGGGTCCTAAATAGCCCAACAACACACTCTGCTCAAGTTTCTCCACACATGGAAGCTCACTGACACCATTGATCCACAAGGATTCTAAGCAACATTAAGGTCCGGGGTGGCAGAAGATTATGTCATTTTCTTGACCTCATTATATGACATAATCTTCATCACGTGGCTCACCTCTCACCTTACCCAACAGAATGGGTAGGGGGCTTGACCATTCCAGGTAATACATTTTTGTCCCTTGCAATGATGTGATTCTCCAAAGTTCTTACTGCTCTTGGGAAGTTAGACTAGCAGTTTAACAAAAATCTGGTTCTGTAATTATAATCTGGATGTGCCATATCCTTATTGCATTTGGACTTAACTTTATGCATATTTTATGCATATTCTGAACATGAGCACATGCAGGATTAATGTCATTGTCTTAAGTGTAACGGTCACGGGTTTTGGTTTTGTGAACTTGAATCAGCATGTGCTATGGTGAATGCAGAGGATGAAGAACTGGACATGTTAGCAACAAGGGCCACAAATAGGATGTACTATGGAATTGGTCAAGCCCTCCACATTATTTCAGGTAAGGCGCCAGGTGAGCCTGTTAGGGGGAGCTAGGCAATGCACCCAACATAATGGGCAGGGTGAGACCATTCAATGACATTAAGGTCTAGGGTGACAGATTCAGGGATATAAAGGAAAACTTACATTTTGACAGACACAATTTGGTCACTATTATGAGTGTATGATCATCACTGGAAGATTATGTCAAGTAATAATGTGGCCAAGAAAAGGACATAATCTTCTGCTATCCCAGACCTTAATGTGTCCAGAATGCAATTCTGTGGGGGTGGGGTTTGTGGGAATAAGGGCCCCTGATCCAACAGGGTTACCTTAAACTAATAGCAGTTAGCCAGGGATATCTCTGCCTGGCAATCCAATATCTGCCGAAGGTGAGGGCATATTTTCAACCAACATTGCAAATGAGTTCTGTTGGACATTCACAAGTTATGTTTGAATTTGCAGCCATCTCAGTGTAGTCAGTACAGATTGTTTTAGTCTGTCATCACAAATTTTCTTGTTGATTAACAGCAAAAGTATTTGGCTCTTGTGTGCAGCGTGCAAAATGGGATAACATTCCTTAAATTGAATTCTTGAAGTGAGAATGCAAAACTGGCATAGTTAACAATGAACAACATTGGTCTAAAGTGTAAACCGTAGGGAAAACAGTTCCAATGAAACTTCGACAACAGTTCAACCTTTGGAGATGTATATATTTCTTGTAAAGTAAACCCAGTTTGGGCATCAGCTTGGGCCGTTGTTTCCAATCTCATGGCCCAGTTGGTGACTAAATTGATTTATTTTTTAAAGTCAAATTGACACTACTATTCACATATGGCGTATGTGATGCTATGTGGTGTAGGTGCATATAGCGATTGATATAAGTCATTCCAAATACAAATTGGCATGTGATGTGTAACATTTACTAGATTTAAGTCATTTTTAATGTTATTTAGAAGACTTGATGTCCCTAGTTGGCTTGGGTGTGTGTAGGCCACCCCTAGGTTGACCTCATTGTCATGTATGCAATTAGTAGGTAGGTAGGTAGGTAAGTAGGTTGTAGCTAGGTCAGTAGGTATGTTGTAGGTAGAGTTATAAGTATGGGGGTAGGTATGTAAGTAGATTGTAAGTAAGTACATAGGTAGGTAAGTAGGTGAGTACATCACAAACTTAGAAAGCTTCATAAGTTTGTACAAATTTTATGCAAAATTTTGTTTTTGTAAGTTCATATAAAAATTGCACAGTTTTATGCAAAATTGCATGACAATAATTGCATGGATTTAGTTAAAATGTAAATCATACATATTTCACATCAAAACATCATAAGTCGAAAAAATACATTATTTATGTATAGTTTATATAGATATAATACTATTTTATATTATTTTATTTTATTTATGTCATTTTTACACATTGAAGCCCATGGATTTTGCATGAACATATGTTTTAATGATTTTCACACGAATTCTATTGAAATTTTGTGACATTGAAAATTTGAAATTTAGGTAGGTAGACGGGTAACATGTGGAGACATTGTAGGTTAGTAGGTGTACCAAAACATTCAACATCTACCAACTTAAAACCTATTTACTTATTATTAACCTTCTTACTTACCTACACACATTTAATTTAAAAGATGTGAAATAAACATGTTCATAATAATATGCCAACAAATATTAACACCTTCAACATGGTGTGGTGCATTGGTTAAGAACTTGGTTTTTCTTTGTGGAGGTGAAGGGTTCGATTTCTCATACTTGTAATTTATAAAGTGGTTAACCTAAGTAAATTAAATAGGTAAAACATCACAAATTTAGCATGTGATGAATAAATAATGAAAATTATGTGAAATTTGTTCATAGGTTTATATATTTTACACACAAATATTATGCGTTAAAAACATGTTTAACACATGGATAAATGTGTTAACTAATGAAGCATGAACCTATGAATGAATGAATTTCACATCTTCTTATAAATCCATGTGTCAAATGTGTTTTCAATACATAATATCAATGTGTGGAACATTCGAATTATGAATGAACAAATTTTGCACGATTTATTAAGTTGTGAGATGCTAAGTTTGTGATGAATAGATAGACTAGTTCAAACTAGGTAGGCCAAGATAGATAGGTTAATTATTCATACTTATTTAATAATTATAATTAATTTAAAAAAATTAATTTGGGATCCACATTGCTATGGACTACCAATGAAGATCAATTATTGTTAAATTTTTAATTTTTTCATATGGTTTCCAATAATTTGTCATTATTTATGTCAATGTCATTTGTAATTTGAATTAATATAAATACCATGGACATGAGAATACACATGTCAATTCGTTTCTACATATCCATGGTGGGTAGGGAAAAGGAATGAAAGAACTATAAGGATCAAAATAGTTATTAAGAAAAGAAGAAGTTAATTATTAAGGGGAAAATTGAGCTAATTAGGCTTGGAAATGAAGTAGTTGTCTTTGGAATGATCTTTGGAAAATTTCAAGGATGACCATAAGATAAATTCTTTTTGTGGAATTGTTCAGGGATGACCATATGATAGATTTCAAAAAATACCCATATACCAATTCCTCAAAAAAAAAATTCATTGCAATTTTATAGTTATTTAATATCTTTAATAAATTTAAATTTATAATGAATAATTTAGAATCCTAGGCATTACATACACTACCTATCAATTAAATTGATTGACATTTATAGGTTAATTTTTAGTCAAAATAAGCAAGCTACATTAAATAACACTTTCTAATTTTTAGTTAAAACATACATTACACAATGGATACAACTAAACACTCTATCATGTTTGATTTGATTGAATTACTAGTATGTGTTGCTTTTTTGTAAATATTGAATTTTTTAATGATATTTGATCACCTTGTTTGGGTTGTTTTAATATCAAATTCAGTCATAAAAGACAATGGATAAGACATGATATTTAATAGTGAGAAAATCTAGATGTTGAGGATGATGGCCTCAATAGTTTGCATTCTAAACATGCATGCAAGGTGACTCCACCCACAAGCATGATGGTACACGACATTTTTATGAAGAATATTGTCTCTTGAACCAACAAATGGACAATGTGTTAACACAATTGAGTGTTCATGCATTTTCAATGTTTTAAACCTATAGTTAGGTTCTTGGCATATTTTGATGCCAAATGAAAACATTAAAAAAATAGATGCAATTACAAATGCAAGATTCTATGAGTGAATTATCATGCCATCTAGACTAAAAAATACCATTAATACATTTTTTCAAACTATGAATGAAATTTTCAAGGAGAAGTTGGAGCATTTCATGAAGGTGTTGTAGATGATTTGAATATGCAAGCAAGAGGGAGAATGAGCATTTGAATCATTACATCATATGCTTAGGCAATTAAAAAAGCCAAATTTCAAATTGAATCCCAACAAGTGCTAATTTAGTGTAAAAATACACATCTTGTTTCTAGGGCATGTTGATGTTGATAGGTTCAATCCTAGAAAAGTGGTGGTTGTTCAAGCATTTCCAAGGTCTACAGCCCCTACCAATGCCAGAACATTTATGGGACCAAGATGATGTATGATTGAAATTCTATGAAGGGTTATGCTAAACTTGCTTCTCCTTTGTTCAAGATTTCCAAGAAGGATGTGCCTTTTCAATGGAATACAAAGTGTCAACAAGATTTGAAAAGTTAAAGCAAAAATTGGTAACTATTCCAATCTTGGCTAGACCTAATTTCTAAAAACCTTCCATACTTGATGTGGACCAGTCTATCGGAGTGTGTGCAATCTTGTTGCAATGATAAAAGTGAAGGGAAGTTCATAGCCTATGCAAGCAAAGGTTTTTCTGAGGCCCAAAAAAAAAAACTCACGTAATAGATGGTGAATGTTATGCTTTGATTTGGGAACTCATGCTTTTTTGTCAATTTTTGCATTAAAATCATTTCACTTTATGCATAGCTCACAAGCCGTTAAAGTGGTTAGCCACAATTTCTAATGCCCATGGAAGGAGGGGAAGATGGATGGACATGTGCTGAGAGAGGTCTGGCCTCACTTTTGACTGTCAATTGCTCTTCAGATGTGAAACTGCATTGATACTGGTCTCCAACGAGATGAACCCATAATTTTTGTACCTAATCTTGAGTCCTAAAGACATTGATGCAAAATGATAGAAATATGATATACAAGTCCGATGTGAGTATTATTTTCAGATTTCTTTCTTCAGAAATCCACTGAAGAGTATAAAGAAAACTAGCTGCATACACTTTCACCTCCACCTCGTAGTGAAAACAAATTTTAACAGTGGAAACACATGTCAAAATCTGCCTTTCAATTTGAAACCCCAACATTTAATGAAACTTGAAGTGTACATAAGACTGTAATGCTATAAGTTTATACATTATGGTTTTGGAGAGCTCAATAGGAACCTTTCGGTTCGAACTGGAGATCTAAACAGAATAGGAAAATATTATTCTCACAAAATGAGACAAAATTAGCACTGTAGAGCAGTAAAGTAGTGGTGGCTTACCAAGCCCACCCTGAACAAACCACGCAAATACTCCCTTGGCACATGGGTTGCTCGTAAAAGGGGTGGTTCTACAGGACTCTGGACCACACCAAGGTCATGCTTTGGGCATGCCTATGTTATGTAGGCTTCAACTTTCATTATTTGGGCAAAGCAATTATGAATTGCATTGTTGAGGATGCTAACTTTCTCATGCAAACAACAAATATTGGGACACTCACAGCAACTTCAGCAGCAGCAGTGCACATAATGGCCTGTGAATTCTAATTTGGATCTGCCAACAGACCTTTACATCCAACCCCAGTTTCTGAGTATTAAAAATCAGTTACAACTAGCACTTTTATTGCATAGGGAAGAACACAGTCCAAGTGTAGATTTTTGAACCAAAGTACAAGTCAAGATAGCAATGGCATCTTGTTCTAGCAGCAAAACAAGGATGACAAGTATGAAGTGAACTGCTGTTGATATTATATTACCCAGGTGTACATTAAAAATGGAAATTACAAAACTCATGATTTGATAATCTCATTGTAAATGGCCCTGCATCAGGCCAGGCCAACTGGAGTTTCCAACTGGAACCCACATCCAAAGACCTTCAGTAAACTGAAACAACTATTTAACTTGCCATAGTCACAGACTACAGAAACACTAAATCTTTGTGCACATAAAGTGAGTGTGGAATTTTTGGACACATAAATTGCGTGTGGGGCCATTGGTACCTTCATTGAAATAAGGCAAAGCTTTACTTCCTCTGGATCGATTGCAGGAGCACCTGCACCAATCACCTCTACCACAGAATCTTCAGTGAAGCTAACTAAAGAAACCACAATATTCTTGTGTGAAGGATGATGGTCTTGGTTTTTCACAAAGCCAACCTGTCATAAAGAACAGATGCACTTTATGTGAATCCCCTGCAAACTAAATTTTGAGTGAGGAAGTTATGACAATATAAAAAAGGCATAATTACTGTCAAATGGTGCTACTGAAAACCTTGTATGTCAAGGCTGTATGGATCTGCAGCAGTCTTCTGCTGCCATAGTTGATGGGGAGATCTATGGAAGACCTTCTGGACTCATTGCTCCCACACCCAAGCATCCCCTACATCATCAATAACTATTAACTTCATAGACAGATCTTGAGCATTATCAGTTGACCACAAGTTCTCTACAACAACATAAGGTAATCAAAATAAAATGCAAAGTACAGAGACAAAGATCCTGTCACATAAGTCAGAAAAACTGGGAAAGAAGCAGTAATATACATCACCCTTTTTATTGATAATGGCTGTATCATCACAATTGTGTGCCGAGGTGTAACAAATCTTGAACAAAAATGGCAAATTCCTAGCCCTGTGTGGGTGGGCACAACTTCACTGGATGCGCAGATCTTGTGAAGAGATGCTCACACCACACATTATTACCATCAGTACTACACCCAACTCTGTCTTTCTTGGTCCCTCTTAGTTACCAGGACAGACTAGTCACAGAGAACATTCAGTTTGAAGCTCTCAATGTACCGACAATGGGAAGGAGTTATATATACCTAGATTGTCACTGAAAATAAATTGGGCTAGGGATCTATTCCTCAGGTACAGATACACGAGTCTTAATGGGCTTTAATTTCAGCCCAAGACTCTCAGGCGACAGAAGCTCTGGGGCAACACAGGGTGGACTCAGTGGACTGGTGGGTGAAGAGGAGAGAGAGTAAACAGGTCGTTGGTAAAAGCTATAACCCATGAAGAATAACTCCATCGGAACAAACATGGAATGGGGCTGTTCTTCTGTCACCAAAGAGCCACAAGCTTGAACCTGCATGTGCAGAAGAGAAGTTTAGCAAACTAAATCAATATCCCACAAGAACATGAAATGTTATTCGCAGAATTTCTAGTTTTTCTCCCGCACAGAAAATGTAGTTCATGAAGGGGTTGTGCTTTACCTCAATTAATGCATTGTATCGTCTAATCATCTGTTTGCTGAGGTATAAAGCCTCGTCATGAAAAGGAGAATGTTCCCCAACAATGATCAGTGTGCGACATTTTAACTTCTTCAAGCTCTCACTTAAGTCTATCCGCCTGCAAGGAACAAATAACAGTAATCAGACTTGGTTCTCAATCAGCCATTTGACTAGGACAGTATCACATCTGATGTTAGGCCTATTCATGACATCTGCAATCAGCAATCTATTTGGGATTTCACTGTTGGACAAACATACCGGTGAATTGCCTGCATATAGCGCATTACGTTCCTGCTCTGCATGTCATCCAAATGCTGCAGACAATGAAAAATAGAACAAATTAGTATAGACATTTAGCTTCCATCAGAACAGAATACTTTCAAAGGCATCAAAAGAAAGTAAATCCATGAAGCAGAGCATCTTTCAACTGAACATACAATCATCCTTTGGTTTAAAGAGTTGGGTTCACTCACTCTGCGATGAGTTGTAATAACATCTGGCCCAACACCTGCAGCAGTCCGCACTTCCTGTCACAATTGAGCCACAAAAACATCAGACTCATACTCAAGTGCAACACATCCCTGGTCCTTCCAGACTTCAGTAGATTGATTGGCATGGGTGAAATTAGAATGTCTCAAAACTTGTAGTTTGAAACTGCAATCAAGCCTTGTCGGTACCTGACTAAAGTAGCGTTGCAAGAGAGTATCCTTTACAAAGCTTGACATTCCACAGAAGTAAAGCAGGTTTATCACGGCCTGTAACACCCCAAATAAAAATAATGAATATTGACCAACACTGCAGTCTACGAGGCCGAGTTATTGATGAAAAGTAAAAAAAGCCAACCATCCCAAATCATACCTTATCATAAATCCATTCTGTCCATGAGGGTGCTCGGCAGAGTGGTGAAACCAGTATCAGTCCCAGTGCTCGTTCCCTATACTTCAACTGCACAACGAATGGGCAAGTTCTGCTTAGGTTTACAGGGAATAGTCTTACAACATCTAGAATGCCATGGCACCTATGACATCTTCTCCAGCATGAGAGTCCCAAAAACTGAAAGAAACCTGCCCTCTTGCCATCCTGACTTTTCAATACACTGCAACATGTCAAAAATTGGACAGTGAGTGATCTTCATCCAAGATTCATACCGCAAAATGAGCAAGGATATAAGCTCCACCTGTTACACCAAGGCCAATAACTTCATCCAACCTGCAAAAACACAAGAACACTCAGCAAGTTCATCTAATTCAGGCAGGCAAAACTACTGATTCTCAACCAACTGTAGTACAGTTATGTTTTGGCATTA
This sequence comes from Sphagnum contortum, assembly GCA_963920785.1. Classification (NCBI taxonomy): domain Eukaryota; kingdom Viridiplantae; phylum Streptophyta; class Sphagnopsida; order Sphagnales; family Sphagnaceae; genus Sphagnum; species Sphagnum contortum. The sequence goes on from OY987278.1 coordinate 1,822,115, forward strand.
TCAATACAGAGGTGTTGGTATGAAGATTATGCCTGCAGCAGAAAAATTTAGCTCCACCTCAGGGGCTAAGAAGACAACAATGTAATTCACGTCGAGTGTTGAAGACAGGGTCCAGATGCTGACACTCACCCAAAATAATCTAAGACTTCAGCCACTTGGTCTGCCAGGTCATCCACACTCAACACAGCTTGATCCGACAGGATTTCAGCTGCCCCAGTCTGACAGCATTTCAAGAGAGTCACGGGTTAGGAAATTCCAGTGGCAACCTGCACCCTTGTCCCTGGATCCAAAATAGAATAGGTATGCAAGACTGGAAATCTGAATCTGACGGAAGACTGGCTTTGGTTGCAACTATCAATTTGTCCTACTCCAGATTCCTGCTACCCTAGTACCTATCATGTGAGGTGCTCACCTCATGACCTGGTGCATCAACATGGTAAATGCAAAAATTATGGTACAGCACCAATGATGCCTCAGGGCACGAAAAAAGCCCTTCAAAACATGAGATATCTGCAAACAACAAAACATAAAACCCTGGGTAAATATCAAAGTGCTGGAGCCCGCACCTCTTGCTCCATTAATCAAGGGCATGCACTTCCAAAAAATCCATTTATCTTCAAAATGTTGTGAATGCCAGATTCTAAACAGTGGGTGTGTTTTTTTCTTTTTTCAGCAATGCAACTCCTCATGCACCATGAGGTCTCTGCCATGGCAGAGAAAGGTTAATGGAAGGTGCTACAATCTCATCAGATCTTTGTGTCCAGTGGCTATTAGGACTCCAAATACTTGCATAACTTTGAGGGAGCAGAAGAAGCTTAGCTTCCAAGGATGGAGAAATTATGGAAGAGTAACAAGAGTAGGTTAGGTTCTCACAGTTCAGTCCAACATCAGGGTAAGTGAGGAGGGCAGGTTTGTCTGGATCACCACACACGACCACTGAGATTGCCCCTGAGGCAGTAGGGACATAATACCTCTGTTTGGAGAACCAACGAAAAAAGTCAGTACGGCTACATCATTAATTGGACATCTTTGTGGTAGAGTGCAAGATTCAATGTTCCTGTGACTTGTTTCTATTGCTATACAATTGCACACAGCGTGCAATTCTGCCCTGGTTCAAAGAGAGCGGTAAGGGAGCGTGCATGCCATTCAAACCCTGTGCACTGAAGATGGCGAGAAAATGGATCTGAGAAGGTTATCGCCTATGCTATCGACGACGACCTACGAAGAAAAGACACGGAAGAGTCGTCGGTAGTGGGCAGAGGCGTCTGGAACTATTGACGAACTGGTTGAATGACTAGCAGTACCATTGAACCAAAGGCTCCCCCAGTCAGGCGTTGCGGTCCTAGTTCGATATTGGAAACCGCATTAGAATACTGTTTTTTCCTGTCTACAGCGGCACTACTTCTATTTCTTAGAATTGTTTAAACCGCACCACGCCCTCTAGTACTTGACACAGACTGCAATTCGTCAAAAATCTCCAGGAATCGTGACGTGTGCAACCAATCCAAATGAAGGAAGAAGGGCGAGGGACTGAAGAAGCAGAAACAGAAAGAGAGGCGGAAGAAAAACCACGCATGTGTAGGCAAACATTCAGAAGATTAAGATTTTACCTGGCCTCCCCAGGGCTCGACATCAATATCCACGGTAATGGCAATATCTCCTTTCTCCATGGACGATGACAGCAGCAAGAAGACGGCACTTACAAAAGAAACAGCGCTAGATTTAGCTCCGGGAGTACAGAGCGCGTCCTCTACAAACCGATTACCATCGTATCAGCATCTTCCTCGTCATACCGAAACCTGATTCTCCAGTGCACAGATAGGCTTCACGATGCAAAGATCAAGGCATCCAGAAAACGCAAAATGCCGAGTCTAACATCTCCGAGAGGGATAGGCATCCATCCGTGTGTACACACATTGACTAGGATTCAGAATTCGCTTCTCCTTCTCAAAAAGAACCCGAGGTACTCTAGCTGCGCAGGAAGGATCTAGTCCTGCTTACTCAAAGACGCGTGTGCTGCCGGCAGATAGATCCCTCTGAAATCCGATTGCGAACGTGATGCAGCACATGAGGTATATGTGCAAGCACTTGGAAAGAAGCCGAGGATATAGGTAATAATAAAGAAGGGCTTCAGAACAGAGACAAAGCTCTGACACCGGCACACCTCGTTTCTCTGTCAGCTTGTGCCTGATCAAGCAGAGAGTCTTTCAACGTCGCCGCGCACAGGCACTCCCTTCCAGGTTTGTTTGTCATCACCAGCTACTACGACAATTTCTCTCTGCCCTGCCAGATGCCAGAACTGTATGTCGCCACAAGGAAGTTGGCGGGCAATGGCGATGAGAAGATGACAGATAGTGGAGGGGAAAAAAAGGGGAAAAAAAAGGAAGCACCTACAACACGCCACCAAATCCAGCGCAACAAAAACGAACGAAAGATGACTGGGAAAAAGAGAGAGAGAGAGAGAGAGAGAGAGAGAGAGAGAGGAAAATACAAAAAACACTAAGTACAAACGCAAATCAGGTTGAAGAAGAAAAAATGATGTACAGAGAAAGAGAGCAGCTGCACCGACAATGCAGCGGGAGCAAGATCCTTGGCTAAATACTAGGAGCGCATTCAAGAAAGAAGACAAGAATAATAATTCAGCGCATCAAAAGGAAGGAGACAATAATAATAATTACTACTCTTTCACACAACTAACAGCAGCTCAACGAAAAGACTGTACAAGCAAGCGCAATGCAAGGGAGCATGCACAAAAATCGCAACGGAACAAGAACAAATCCTTGGGGCCCTCCTCCTTCGTCCTCATTATTGCGATCAACGCGGCAGCGAGGCCCACGGCTTTTTTCTTCGTTGTGCGCCATCACCACAAGCGAAGGTGACAAAAACACAAAACTCCCTCCCCCGCCCCCGACCTCCCGAGGAGTTTCTTTGGCTGGTGAAATTTCGCCAAAAAGTCGAAATTAGAAACTCGAAAAAAGCGATTTTCGATGTCTTCAGTCGCCAGAAAGAAGTGAGGGGAAAAAAAAAATGTAAAAATCGCCAAGTTCCAATATTTTGTTTTCATTGTGTAGCCAGAAAATAAAAGGATGATTAAACACTTGGGCTTACAAACAAAAATTCCTAAGAATAACACTGCTCCCACCAGGTGTTGAATTTTCAAAAGTAAAACTTTATTTCAGTTTGCTGAATTTTCAAAAACTTTGGAATTTACGCTAAAAGAAAACCAAAAAAACACGCTCTATCTTCCCCTCACCCCCGGGCCCTCACCAGTGTTGATTCAGGAAATGTTTTTATAAAGGCGAAGTGGCGACCATCCAGAGGAAGATGTAGAAAATGTGGGCTATCATATGACTAAAGGAAGATTTAGCCAAATCTGGCTATGAATTTATGATATACAAAACTTTAATCATCTTTCTATATTTTTGGCTCCAGATTGAAAACCATATAGAGAAATTTAACAATTTATATTATTAGTGTTATCCTGGCTTCTCACGATGGAAACATCCCAAATCACACACACACACACACACACACACACACACATATCGCTTCATTTTTTTTGAATTTTGAAATTTTGACTACTCTTGAATTTTGAATCGCCAATAAACACAACACAAAAAAAACAAAAAGATTCGTGTGTGGAGGGGGATGGGAGCCCGAACCCAAGCTGCCCGACAGAGAGCAAAACACATGGATGAAAAATGACAGCACTTTTACAAAATATTTGATTTCTACCTCACATTGTTTTACTTTTCCTTCCCCTGACCGGGCCCGCTTCTGAGCAGGTAAAAATTAATAAACTGCGGTTTAAGTGTCTACCCGCACAACCTAAACTAGCAAACTAACCATCAGTTATCTACTAACTAGTAACTAACTAATAAGTTAGTAAATGGCTGACTCGTCTTTTTTGGGGTTTTTTCCCCATTTGCTTGGCTGCCACTAAGATTTTTTAATTAGGTAATTTTTTGGTGGATTTGCTTACTCATGTGGGTACTCTAGTTTTTGGGCTATTCTGGTTTTATTTTTCCTCCTCTTTTAGTTTTTCACCATAGTTTTTTTTGGCGGTTAAAGGTCATAACTGAAATTTGAAGCTAAAAGTAGTTAACACACAACAAAATTTTGAATTTTGGAGCTGTTTGTTTCCTTCTAAACTATAGATAGGAACCCCTCTCCCTCATCCCTCTCTTTTAGCTGTTAAGGTTTGCAGGGACTTCGTGTGTTTCCATGCAGTTGATAAATTCTTTGAACAAACCTTGGAAACTTTTCCAAGTGTATTTCTGGGGTGAGTTCTGATGCAAATCAGGGCCACCCATGTTACACCCTTGGGAGTGCCATAAGGTCCCTGGGAATTGCCATAAGATGCCTCAGAATTGGCATAAGGTTCAAATTCCAAGGAAAAATTCCACTGTTTTTATGCAAGGGAAATCCTTATGCCATGAAATTTCTTAAGCCCTCCTTGGGCTACTGCGGTTACAGGTCGTAACCTTATTATAGGAAGCCCCTCAGGCTGAGGACTTCCCTTATTTGCACAAACTCATAAAGAACTAATAATGTTTTGTAATGTATGTGGAGGGCACCTTAGCCTGGTAAAATAAATTGAGGAACCTTACACATAAGGTGCCTTCTCTCCTTTCCCAAATGAATCACAATAGTTTCAAATTGTACCAGATCTTTACACAGGTTAAGGACCAAGAACAGGGCCATTACGGGTCCTTGCGCTACACTAACTTAACACCAACAGAATTTTTTCATCTATTTCAGAGAGTGGAGAACGCACAGAATTTGATTTTTCTTTTAAAGATTGGGAACAAATATTAGTTGAGCCAATTTTATTACTTTGGTTTTGTGGTATGATTGGGGTGCATAATTTTCAAATCATAATGGCCAGAATAAAAAAAATCCACTACCTATCCACCCAAGGTTAAGGACCCAATTGTAAATCATTGTGTATAAATCAGACAAGTCAGACTTCACTCATTATAAGTGGCATCAGGAGTCAAGTCCGGCTGATGGATTGAATCTGGGACCAGATGACCAAACACCTAATTGATCAGGAGGTCCAGCTTTCCGCAGAGCTACATTAGGGCAAGTCTCGTTCTTTGCCAGTTTCTGTAACATAATATGCACGGCGGTATACAACACCCCTTCCTCATCGAACTTCACTTCACGGGTCAAAGCAACACCCTTGATTTGATGCCCGCATGGTTTTGCCAGAGGGTTACACAAATGTCGGTGACAGGTTTATTTTAAGTATGCACCTAGTTCTAAAAACGCACCCTGGTGTTGGTAAGCTGGCTGGCTGGCTGGCTGGGATTAGGTTGCTGGTAACTATACTTTTGGAGCCCTACTGGCAAACTACTATTATTCCTTCCTTTGTTCATTTCTTTGGTTATTCTGTTGCATGTTCCTTGGTGCATGAGGAGGTTGTAACTTGTAACCTCTTCTCTTCTCTTTCTTTCTCTTCTCCACCACCCCACCCCCAACATGTGTGTCCTTAGAGAGGGAGGGAGAAAGCTGAATAGGTGTGTAATGATAAATCGTTTTCCATTCATTTTTCTCATCAATTGCTTGTCGATTGAGTTTGGTATTCATCTGGTCGCAGTTATGTTAATTTGGAGTAGAAATTGAGTGTGATTCTACAAGCAAAGTTATTAGTTACCCTAAAAATATTTCAAATTTTATTATCATCTTGTCTTTGGCATGCTACAGAGGCTACCTTTCATTACACACACTTGGATTCAGATTCCGGAAGCCAGTAAGGTCAGTAAGGTCAGAATCTAGCTGTACATGGTGTAAAGAGGGAGTTCAAGTGCATTCCATACAAGCCCGACTGACCTCGTGGTGATTTTGGGCAGACAGCACAGCACATTTCTGGAACACATTTCACATTGTTTCCATTGACCACTTCATAATCGAATGCCAATTATATGCCACTGGCCTCAAATACAGCACATTTCACGTTTCCTTTGCTCATTCAAAATTGGCTCCCCATGTCCTTGCCTCACTTGCATGGCCCAAATAGCCCTGACTGTTTTCCTTTTCTACATACCTCAGGTACACCACTGAAATGATTTAAGTATTTTCAAAGCTCACATGACCAAAACAAGAATATAAAGAGCATTACTTTACAGACTACGGAACCAGTGACCGTGAGCCCTTTCAGGGACACTGTCAACCATAATGAGAATCAAGATGCACTCTTTTCATCCGAAAAGAACGTGACTGTAACATTTCTATCTAAGAAGCTAAGGGTTACAAAATCATTGGGCCAATGTTGATATCATGTGCTAACTAGTTACTAATGAAATGAAGCTTGAAGGTTATGGCTTATAATTGGTGACCTGATAGCCAATCAGAGCATCAAGATTCTCGTTACTGTCAGTTATATATAGGGGAATGCCTGCTCCCCAGGTCCTCCCCTAAGTTGAGGGTAGTAACCAGTGTTGGGAGGTTCTCACTTTTTTGTGAGAACCGACTGGTTCCAGTTCTTACATCATGTTATGAGAACCTCATCGATTCCTTAATATACTTTTTTTGGGACTGGCGAGAATTGATCAGGATATCAAGTTTTTTATTTTTTTCAAATTCACCTGGTTCTCAAATAGGGTGGTTTTTGCATATTTATCAACAAACAGTTTTCAAATCCAATGTTCACAACCCAGTCATTACATTTTTGAATTTTGAATTTTGAATTTATTAATTATTTTTATTTATTAATTAAAAAATTTGACTTAAAAATTACTGAAAATATATGGAAACTTGTTAAAAAAAAAAAATTCAAAACCTACAACTTCATAACTTCATCCTTTTCAAAAGCTCCTTCAAAATTTTCAAACTCTTCTTGTAAATTAACATCAATCTCAATAAAATTTACTAAGTTAAAGGGGATTTACAATCTATCCTAGGGTCATTGGGCTAACTTTTGTTGACAAAGTTCGATTTGTTCAATTTTTTTTATTATAAACACATCCTTTAAGACTAGTAAAGATTCCAACTAATGAAAATATTCTTTCTATTTCAATTTAAATCCAATTATCCCTAAGATTTGTCTAACACAAAAGCCAATTGTAGGAAACAAGTTCTCATGTTTTTCCCACCATTATGCTGGACACTTGATGTCTTTAACATCCACTTGATCTTGAGAATCAAAAGATTTCTATTGACCAATTCTCTTGTTGGCTCACTTATGTTAGCTATCATCTTAAAGATATCCAACCTCATATCCTTTCCAACCTTTTGATCAACAACACCCTTTTCAAATTTAGCCAATGAATGCAAATGTTAAGGACATTTAAGAAGCATAAGAAACAAAGATTTTTTGTTATATTTTTCAACAATTATTTTATGTTACTCCTAACCAATAAGTGAGGACACAAGACAAAAAGTTTTAACTTAAGGTCCAAAATTAAAGAAAACATATTAGGGGCCTTTTTTTCATTTTTTTTAAGAAGGAAAAAAATTCAGAACTTGAACACCTTCTTTTTTTATGTTGGAGGCCAAACATGATAGCTCATAAATAAAATTTCTATTTTTTACATTAAATTGTCAAAGGTTATAAAATCAATTTCATCCTTGAGTTTTAGATTCATGGATATGGCATAATTAAATGCATGATTTAACAACCAATGACCCTTAGATTGGTTTAGAATACAAGGAGACACAATATGGCCAAAAGAATCAACAATAATCTAACAAATGTGTCATGTCAAAGGAGGTGATATTCTTCCATTCATCCTCAAAAAATTCTACATGTTGTAACATAGTATAAGTACTTCTTTAAATTGTAAACCTTTTTGAAAAAAGATAACTTTACTAGCAAATTTGCAAAAACAAAAGAAATTGTGCAAAGTAAGATTTGAAAAAAAATGTGGAAATATAAAAATTTACCTTGTCTTCATTGGAGTATTCAATTTCCTTGGGGGAAGATTTCAATTGACACATGTCTTCTCCCATTCTTCCTAACCCTTTCTAGATGTTTTTGGCCAAGTTATGCATTTCTATAAATCTCTTTGGGTAGTTTTGATTAACACATATTGTACATCTTTGCAAACTTTAAAAAATGCATGACCAAAACAAATGCCTTGAAAACTTTCTTCCAAACCCAACACATCACAACTTACAATTGTTTAATTTTTTCCATTAATTCGAGTAAAAATTCATAAGAAAATTGTATCTAGAAAGAAAAAAAATTCTTGGACACAAATGCATACTAAACTTTTTCAACCAACTATGTTCCACAAAATATAAAGGAAGATGGTTGGTGAAAATTAAAAATCTAAGTCTTCCAAAATTTGTTTTTGTTACACATCATCCTTCTTGAAAAGTTCTTTTGCAGCAAAAAAAAATTGGATATGTAGTTAGAAAAAATGTTTGATATTTTTTTGAGAGGTTTTCTTTCATCTTCCCTCATTTTTTTTTTCTTCTTCAATTTTTAAAAAATTATTACCATGGTCTAAATTGACATGTTTCCTCAATGCAATTATACCATTAATTGTGTTATATATGATTAACCCTTTTCTCGTTTGATTTTTTAGATTTAAATTCAAATTTGGATTATTGTGACAAATAACATAATGCATGGTTTGGAGAGTTGGTTCAATTAACATTTTTGTTATTATTAACACAATAAAATGCCTAACACAATGCATTTTTGTTATTTGGTTTTTAAAATAATCTTTGTGCACATGTAACTTCTTCAAATTTCTTTCATATTTTTTTCATTATTTTTTGGATTCCTACTTCCTTGTATTTGCACATGTGCATTTTTTTAAGGTTCTTACAAAAGTTCATCTTCCATCCTCACTTCATTCATAAATACATCACATGTATTTTCATTTCTAAAAGATTTTCTATTTCATTTCATGTGTTCCATATTTTATTTTGAAATTAAAAATTACTACTTTGATGAGTAACCAAAAAAACTAAACAATTTTATGATCCTATCAAAACAAGAACTAACATTTACAAGCCATTACAAGATGCAATCTACTTTCCAAGCATTTACAAAATAAGATGAGATATATTTTCTAAACTTCAAAAAAAAACATAATGGGGGTTTTTAATAGGAATATGCACAAAACACCACAACCAACACGAAGTAGAAGCAGCACCACCAATGTGAAATACCAGTGTGAAATATCATAAACACTAGTAGCACCAACACAAAGTAGAAACAACACATATACAAATCAACACCACCAACATGAAGCATCGACAACACTAGTGCAAAACAAAAGTAACACCGTCAGTGTGAAACACGACCATCAGTGTGAAGTAAAAACAACACCACCACTACAAAACTTAATGTGAAGTAGCATTGGCAACACCAACGCGAAACAACACTGCCAACACAAAGCATTAGTGTGAAGTAGCACTAACAACACCAATGTAAAACAACAACACCAACATGAAGCATTAATGTGAAGTAGCACTCGCAACACCAACATGAAAACAACACCACCAACACGAAACATTGACAACACTAACGCAAAATAAAAGTAGCACCACTAGTGCAAAACACCATTTTGCAACATAGTAACATCAACGTGTAGTAATAACATCGATGTGTTACAACAACACTATCATAGAGCACCAACACGAAACAACACCAACGCATAGCGCAACATTGGTACAAAAAAATAATGCTTATGTGAAGAAACAACACTAGGACAAAAAAACAATACCGACGTGTAACAGATGAAAAAACACAACAATAACACAAAATAACAACAAAAGAAATGTGAAGCAACAACCAACATGAAACAACAAGGCAACTAAAATTACAAAAAGGACAAAAAATAAGAGCATGAGCTCTTTTTATAACTACTATGTTAAAGCTAACCCTAAATAGCGCCTTTGCAACATTGTTTTAAAACCCTAATCTATCTAAGAATTGGATATAGGTTCCATGACAAAACTTTTTCGATTCTCTTGAAAAATTTTAATAAAAAAACTGATTCTCACGATCGATTCTCATGCATGTGAGAACTTGAGACTAGTCCTAGCTCTGGTTCTCGCATGTAGTGGTGTCACCTAGTTCTCATTGGAAGAAACAGTCTAAAACCGAGGTCGAGAACCAAGTGGGCACTTGAGAACCACCCAACACTGGTAGTAACCTTGAGGATAGTAGCCCATGGGTGTGAGCCCAAAAACTAGGGGTGGCCCATGGGAGCATGCCTTCCCAGCAAAAAGCACAAATTTTATTCAAATGGTGGAAGGTCTGCCTGTGATCACCGAAAGGGTCCTTAAACTGACTTATGAAATCTTCTGTGCAAGGAGACGCTTTCAAATACAAATGTAATAAAATAAAACCTTGGAGGGCCTTGTGGCATGTAGTTTAATATTTGCAATGAGTTATTTCTATCAATTCAGCCAGGGCATTTGAAATATGCTTACAGTACTCCCTGATTGGATTCGGCAAGAAACTGCGAAGTAATTAATTAAAATTAAAATTTTACCTTTGGCACTTGGTTTTTTAATTCTGAAAATTTTGGCAGATAATCGTTATAAAAAATAATAAGCACAATTACTAAAAGTCTAATGAATAATCTAGTGTGTCTAAACTATTTCAGTTTTAATACCTTGAACTTTGAGGTCTGTGGTTCAGACCTCACAGTTGACCTTTAGTAGATTCTTTATTTTTAAATTTTTTTGGAACAAGTAAAATTTCAAAAATTTGGCAAAAAATTAAATTTATGCAGAAATGATTCTGGTACTACAATAGTTAGAAAGTTCTTCCTCTAAATAAGCCTCCTACTTTGTCACATAGTCTGCATATTTTTCTTGTTGGTTACTTGAAGCTTACTTACCCTTCCCCCCCTAACTACAGGAAAAAGGAGTTGCACTTATAATTTTGCTCTTGTTAACCTACCTAAATGTTCCCCCGATGGTAGAAGGAAAATCAATCCAGTTTTCCAGTCAAATGGGTAGTGATTGAGCATGGGTTCGTGTGGTGGTCCCATCCCAGAACCCCCAATAATTAGTCCTCAAAATTGCTTGCGCTAGTTAAAGTCACACAACTCTTCTTCATCTCATTTTGAGAGAGTTCATGTGTGAAATGGGATGTTAGAGCATCTCCACTCACACAGCCCCCTATATCGGCTCTACCATTCATTAGCACACCAATATAGAGCATTAATTATTTCTTCATCCCACGAATTTCATTGGGGTGCAAGGTGTTATTATTATTATTATTCCTTCAGTTTTTTTATATATTAACCTGGAGAATTTTCCCCAAGAGTTATCAAAATTAGTCTTCCAGTGAAAAAAAAAACAAGAAGTTTTTTGTCAAAAACAAATGACAGAATTTGTCAGGGAAAAAACACCGTCACAGATCCACCCAAAAACATGAAAAATTGAAGGATATAAAATGATAAATCATTTAAATGTCAGATCTGGGCCGATCAGCCAATCAAAAGTAGTGATTTTCTGTTACTGGGGTTTTTGGGGATCAGTGTATCAATGTGCATCTTTACAAGTTCAGACTCAGTTCCAGACTCTATTTAAATGTTGTGCTTTGTCCAGACATATTGTGTACATGCCGTATGTTATTTGCACAATAATAACCAAAAGGAGTAGGCAATGCATGCAACATGGGCACCTTTGCCCATTGCACCTTCATGAATCTGGTACCCCTCAAAAGAAAGAAGTTGAACAACCTACGAGACTAGGTCCCAAGAAAACAATATATACAGCCATTGAAATCAAATGAACAAACTAGACGTGTGGAGGATGGGGGTGCTTCATTGGTGTCTCACATTTCCAGAAAGAAGAAAAACAAGGATAAATTCAGGTGTCCAACCCACAGCACCCAGCCTTTGCGGGATTCCTTGAAATAAAGGAATTCTTTTGGTTATCAAAAAAGGAGTTTTCTTGTTCTTTTTTCTTTTCCCTTTGTACATTTTCCTAATCTGTGGTGTGTCTATCAATAAAGTTTTACAGGGTTGCATCAGTTTGTCAAGGCCATCACCTTCAAAATCTCCTTTGGAGATTCTCATTCAAAAAGGGTAAAACCAGTTGGTTGAGAAAGGATATAAGCTTCCGCAACATTTTTTTTTCCAAGTTCTTGTGATACCCATCAGATACCCACCAGGTATAGGGAAGTTCTTTGAAAAGCTGGCAGGCTTTTTGAAAGATGAAAAACCTGCATCCAGCCTCCAAGGGCATTATATATTTTTGAAAACCTTGTCCACTTTTTAATGCTTTTGTAAGGCGAAATCAGGATACACTAGAAAAAACCCAGGTAGTTTTTTACATTCTTATTATGTGTGCAGATAATACTTACTCCAGCAGAAACTAATTCAAAGAAAATTATGACATGAAAATGAAATTTTGTCACAAATCAACTTCATGCAGAGAATCATCTCTTCAACAAACATTCATCCAGTAACCTTTTAATTTTTGGATATGTAGCATGTAGGATTTGGAGAACAAAGCACAAGTACTACGATGATTATTGACCGGCCATTATTGGTAACCATGGAACATACCTCTAATAGAGTGGTGTTGTTAACTACATGTGGAATGGAATGAATCTGCCAATTGGTGCAATAAAAGATGAGCGTTTGCCAAAGTGGAATCACAGTTTCTGGGGCTGATGAAGCTCATGAGTTGGAAAGTGAATAGGGAAAAGGAGGAACCCCCAGAATACTTTTGTAGACCAGTCGTACTGGCCAGAAGTGAACCAGCAGTGAGCAACCACCAGCACAACATGAAGGATGGATGGTAAGCTGTGAGGAAACGGTTTAGCTGCTGGATTCCAGTTCCCCAGCTAACCATGGTAGTTAGCTCAGTTGCTTTTAAACTTTACTACTTACCTTCTAACAACTGGAAAGTGGTTTGGTAGTAGGTAGGAAAAGAAAGCAGTTCTTACCTATTCAAAAAGAAAAAAAAACATCTACTTACCTAGTTTTCACCTATGTGCCAATGTATGTTACATACTTCATAGGTAATTGATTACAAAGGCACAACCAGATCTTAACTTGGTTGAGGTTCATCCACAATTAAGTTATAATTGGCATGCATTGGTTGATGTGATGGTGAGTGCTGGTTCACTCTGGCCACTCCCTAAAGTTATTTCCACAAAATTCAAGTCACTCCCAATCTGTAAACTTCTCCATAAAGCTACCAATCATACCAGACAGCTGAATCCTCATTGTCCAAGATCCACTGAAAGAATCTGCCTGTTGAGAGTGTCTTCTGGAAATGGAAGTTTGAAACTGAAGTAGCCAAGTACTGAAAGAGTATGAGTCCTTTGACAACTGCCACACATGGGCCCAAGTTAGCTATTGTTCAATGTTGGGCAATGAACATTTGCACCAGTTCTTAGGAGTATGTTGGGGTTTGTAGAGTGCTTGGGTTTGAGGAGTGGGGGACACAAGGTGTAAATCTGCAGTCTCTGCTGAAAAGAAGACACCTTGAGAGTCTTTTTTGGAACTCAAACAAAGAGTTTGAATTTGAGAGTAAATTGTGACCCATAGTCCAACAAAGCTTGGTCAGTGTTGCCGCCTCATACTGACATTTGACACGCTTATTGGCCAAGGTTCAGGGTAGGATATGAAATAATCAACATATCAGGTCAAACATAAGCGCGAATTTGGCTAAGACCCTCCCTAATCTTGTATTAAGTTTCTAAACTCCTGACAAGATCATATTCATTGGTTATTACATTGACAAAATGTCATACCCTACCTATATGACCCCATGTTAAATCCTCCCAAGGTATGGAATGTGGTCCAAGAGTTGCTACCTCAAAGTCTCAACAACCAAACCATGCCAAAGGCTATTTTTTCTTAAGGTAGTTTTATTCTAGTCCAACCCCAACTATGATAAATTCCTCTACCCACCAATGTTTCGCTATTGACAAATAAGAATAGTTTGGTAACAAGTAACACATTTCACCTTATTAACAAGTAAAACAAGATTTCTTGTGATGCATTGAAACAAGGGCACCTAGACAAATCATAGCAAAATGATGAAAGTGGTTTTGGCATACATACAATGTGAACAATTAGACAATTTCTTGCATGGAAAGGGCAATTGGCAAGATGAGGAATGCAATTTCAACCATATACATGTTATTATCAACAAGTCTGGGATGTTGAAGATGCTTTAGTGGAACATCTACTCCAACAACCATGAATTGGGTGACCTACAAATGTCTAACCAACGTTGTGTGTTAAACCATGAAAGTTAAAAGGATGTGGAGTTTGCAGTAAAGGGACAATCATGGTTTTCAATGTTGTTCGCAACAATTATCATTGTGAATATAGACCAAGAGACACCACTTGAGGTCAATGGTACCTATGCAATAAAACCTACATTGGATGCAAAGGGAAAGGCTATTTATAAAAACACAAGCAATAATGGTCCCAGGACCATACACAAAAAGAAGGGCAATTCACAAAAGCAAGGATGTAAATGTAACTTCATCGTGAAGTGACTATACTTAACCTTAAAATATTAGAGTTTTGTTTGTGTGAAAAGTAACTTGCATAATTGTTTATGGATTGGAGAAGTCAAGGTAGCATTGTGCATCAACTATTCATTTGTCCATGGAAACAAAACATTTTGTGTTGGAGTAGTCACCAATAGGGTTGTCCATGTCCTAGGTTCTAAATAAAACACATTAAAAGTAAAAGAGATCATGGAATCTAGCACTTAGGACATCCACAATATTGTCAAAATTTGGCCATAGAATCCTAAAAGGAACATGCAAATGATATTAAAAGTGTGAAAATATGGGTAGAACAAAACCTCAATAAAATCTTCTACCACCAAGAAATTAAAGTGATTGTGAAAGGCAGCTTACATGGATTACATGCCATTCACAATTGGTAGACAAACGCTTGGGGAAAATGAACAAATGTTGTACCATGGACACATGAAAGGGGTTTCAATTGATGCAAACATTTCAATCCTACCTCCATTAATGATGAAAGGTTTATCCACTATTAAAAACACATTTTTTATCAACTTCATTCATTCACATGATTGAACATCTAAGGACATTTCCTTTTTGCAATTCTTTGTAACACATATTAATATTAGTGATTTTTCTTGCTTGCCGTACATTTGTCATTTTAAAAGTGTGTGTGTGTGTTTTGATGACATGTATTTATGGATAGTTTTAGAAGCTTTTACAAAGTTGGAGGAAAGGATTGTTATTTTTTGGTAGTTTAATGGCATGCTAGAGTGATGAAAGGCACACACTATTTGTATGGAATTTTTTTAATCGTGAACAAAAAAAAGAGGAGAGCAAGGAAAAAGGGGTCATTCAAACCTTCGAGATATATAATCAATGAAGAAGGTTCTACTCCATGATTTTGCAACAACCTTGTATATAAGGTTTTTAAAAATGCCAATATGATGAAATCAAGTCATAAAAAACATGAAATAAAAGGGAAAGGCAATGTAATAACAGAGTTTGCGAAGAAAAAAACTATAGAACTGAGCAAAGGAGAGTAAACACTACTTGCTTGTGGTGGTCCATTGTGAAAAGAAAGGAATTGAAAGAACGATTCTTCTTTATTTGTTTTGCTCATTTCTTTTTAAAAAAAGGATAAAACAACATAGAAACATGTGTTACATGTTACGGAGGAGGAGGCCACAACACTAGTCTATGATGCACCCCATATGGCATGTGACATGTCAAGTGCGGCATGCCCACCATGGCAAATGCCATGTAAATGTTCGTGCTATGGGTCAATGAGGCAAAACATGTATTACTTGGTACCAAACTGCTTGAGACCTAGGCCTGCCATTACTTGTTAATAAGGAAACCTTGGACGGTATGGCAGTTTATTGCGGTAGGGGCTGGACCACATTTCATTGCTTGGAAGGATTTAAAGTTGGGGACCTATATCTTTTATTGTACTTCATCCAAGTAGGTTATTAATCATTTCCTCAAACTCAATCTTGTTTTCATCCAAGCAGATTATCTCTTTTTTCCTAAAGAATGTAAGCTAGATCACGTGCCACACCTGAGTTTTGGCTTGGCAATTGTGATAGAAATGCATATGGAAAGAAGAGAATATGATATGATATGAATTATATGCAACAAAACCTACCTTGACACCATATTGGGCAGTTCTCAAATAAGGTATTGCAAAAACAGACCATTAACCACATAATGGGTTTTTTACAAAACCCTAAACAAATTTATTGGTAACTGTATTGGGTGCAAACACTTGGTGTATCCTTCCCCCACAGATAGTGGAGGAAAAAGAAGAACTCAGTTCCCTTGAGGGGCACTTTCACCCATGAGTCAAAAGTAATCCCGTCATCAATAGCTCAGAAAGCACTGAATATCTGAGGACATGCAACTCAAGGCTGCCTTTTGTTCATGCAAAGTGTTTGAATTTTGTTGGTAACTTATCACTGAACAATGAGTGCAAGATTTCCAGTTGTTGTGAACACAAATAGCTCCAGGGTGGCTGCAAAAAGTTTCTGAGCTTTGTCCTGAGTCAAGCATTTTCAATGCTTTCCTCCTCACATCTTCGAGTTTGACAACCATACTGTTATGTTTCTAGTTATTTATTTATAGATTTCCCTTCAAAAATGGCTTTTTAGAAACTTGAACTTCTCAAAAAGCTAAAAAGGATACCATCAAGGGACTCTTATGATGTGGGCTCTACACAAAGATTGGAAAGTGGGGAATCAAACCCCACTATTTTTCTCATTTAAAATCAAAACATACCCTCATAGGATATTTAACCTTGATCTGCTTTCAACGTGGTTCTGTAACTATTCCTGTACATTCCCTACATTGCTTTTGTGGGTTCTTTCCTTCCTTCTATTTCGGCTACAACATCTCCCAACCTGAGAGGTACATTATACAGAAAACAGGGGACTGAAAGCCTGGATACAAGTTGTTTACAAATTTATTCGGATTGCCATAAACTATAAGGTTTTCCAATCCAGGGGTTCAGATCAGATTTGTTTTGTTTTGTTTTTTTTTTTCCCTTCAATTTTGTGATGTTGCCAATTGCAAGGTGGTGATCATCCATAGCCAATTTGGATACACAAACAATTTTTAAAGTATCATTATATATTATGAACTATTTTTTAAAATCTGGAAAATTTTCAAGATTTCATTGAATTTCCAAACATAAAAATCTAAACTTTTGCAACAGTCTGAAATTCCGCACAAAAGAGGAATCAGGTTGGGATAAGTGCAGGGTAAAGCCCAGGGTGGGGACGTTTCCAGAAAAAAGGGCTTTGGAGGTAACCGCCGAGTCCAGCCCCACATTTTGTGAAAGTCCCCACTCCCCATTTGGCCCTTTACCCATCATAAAGCACGAGGTCAATATTATCATCATCATAAAGATGCCAAGATTAGAAACACTCAAGAGGGATCTTATGCTTGTGCAAAAAAACAAAAAAGAAAAAAAACAGCATAAGATCCCTCTGATCTTTTTCAGAAGAGATGTTCATAGATATAAGGTGCCCTCCTAATACACTAACAAATTTCTCCAAGTGATTTCTGTTTGAACAAATGAAAGGAGATAATGGGTGATGAGGCCATCTTAGACCCTTTTGCTCATACTCAATGGCAAAACTCCCTTCTACTCATGTGTAGCAGCAATTCAAAGGCCATCATCACCATCTGACCAATACATATTTGGGGTCTTATATTTATCTCAAATGTGTGCCATGAAGAGATCATTGGAGTGTGAATTGTGATCAGATTCATATTGATGAATTAAGTAGGAGTAGGCTTTTTACATTCAGAAAGTTGCAGCTGCAAACAGCATTGACAGAACAGAATGCTCGGACACAATAAAGGTAGGTATAAGAACAATAGATCAGAAACTGAAAAATTGCACTTGACCTAATCTAGTCATTAAAGGAATGGATGAGAAACTCAAAAGAATACCTTTCCTCATTAGTTTTATTGTGTCAATTCTGGGCACAGTTTCAACACACTACTAAATAAGATTACATTTGGACTGTTCCTCCAAGAAACTGCACAAGTGATCAGGGGAGACTTATTACACTTCAGTTCTACCAACTTAATAAGTTGGCAAAATTTGATCAGAAGCCATAATAATTTGGCAAATATCACCAGTATTCATAAAACTGGAAAGGCTAGCTCTTGTCCAAGGAGGTAGTACAGTTTATTTAACATCAATGGTGATATGTAAAATAGCCTAGCAGATGAAAGTACTATTTTTCTGTTATAATAAAGGATTGATGATAATTATAGCCAAAGGAGGCAGTTCTCCTGGCACAGTACAGGCACCCACCAGCTGGCTTGTAACAAAAGGAAATCTATGTTCTTCCTGGTAAGTAAGTAAGTAAGTAACACCATGCATGGTGGTTGGCCTTGGGTGGACCTGGGTTTCATGTAGGAGAGACTATCACCTGGCTTTCTCTTGATGTTTGTCTTCTTGTGGAAGAATGTCTCAGAATTTATTCATTTTATCTTTGCTTTAAACCCCACCCTCTATTTGATCAGCATTTCAGTTCTTTTTCACACTATTACCATGCTCAATGGGGGCAGAGACTGAAGTTAATCCTCCTGCACATTACTAAGTAAAGGTTCTTTTTGTTGCATCCCTTGTGGGTTGCCCCCAAAAGGGTATTCTATTTTTCTACAAATCCCTTAGTAGTCCAGCCAGGGTGAGCCAGCACCCACATTGGTACCTTCACCTTTTCTAGTAAAGCCTCTAAGTGGCCATATTAAGCCCAAATCATGTTCCATTTGAACTCATGTTTTATATATTTTTGAAAAAACCTAAACACTTTTTAAAACTACTTATTTGTCAAATTATTTTTTAATTTACATTTCAATTTGAAACATCATTATCATCTAGGTAGATGACTAGCATTGTCTCGTTACAAATGTCATTGCTTGGTGATAAATCCTAATGAACTTACAATGTAAAAAATAATAGTTTTACATTATATGAATATAAAATATCACTGCAACTTATGGAAACATCATTTGGATTTGTTATTAATATTGTAGAAGAGGATAGAATATGAAGATGTTGCCATAAAACAAGCATGACTTAATAAGATAAAATGGTATGTATATTTTGTCAAATTGATTTAGTGATCCTTGTCCCTTATGCAAATATAACCTATTAGGAAAAAAAATCATCTTGTTTATTGCACAATTTATTATACATGGATGTCATTTTTATATTTACATTTATTTATTATCATATTTTTTTTACACCAATTATCTTATCTGTAGAATTTTTGTAATTATTTTAAAATCACATGTGCTTATTATATCCCATGAACATGTTGTAGGGGTAACAATTTTCTATCAATGTCTATCATTAATTGAATAAAATATGTGGGAGGATCAATGACTTGCTAGGCCATAGAAGAAACAAATAAATAAAAAGGTGGCCCAAAAAAAAGGTGATCCATTTGTCGTCAATACACCAATGTTTGCAAATTGGGTGCAAATTGATATGGGCAATATTTAAAATCATACAAGTTGATCACAAAAAAAATTATGTTTAAATAATATATATTTTCCATTTTTTATATAGTTGAAACATGTTCAAAGTTTGGCTCTTGATTTCAAATTTTTCATTTTTCAAAAAAAGTATATTGTAATTAAATCAATTGTATTTTCATTTATTATTTTTTTATTCAACAACCGTAATTTTAGACTAAATGGCCAATTAAATAAAAAATATAGATTTCTTGAAACATGAATTTACATTCATAATTAAAAGTTCTTGACCTATACATCATGATTGCAAATGATTTAAATCTTAAATTTTAACATTTGATTTCATAGGAAAAGAACAACACATCTTGGTATTTTCCAATCCATTAAATCACACTCTATATATCCATACATTCCTTAATAAATTCAATATTTTTTAGTTTTTATAATTTTCACAACTCCAACAAGTGGTTACACTTAATTGTTTAACATGATGTTAGGATTCTCATTTATATTGAAAATCAGAATTATAAAGTAATTAATAGGAAATTCCATTATGATTTTAGAAATTAAACTAAATGATTAAATTCTATTTTTAATAACTAATGAAAACTCTATTGGGTATTTTCAATTTAATAATTTTTGTAATCAAAATTCAGAAAAACATAATAAATTTACATTACTAATATTTATTTAAATAAAAATTATATGATTATATAATTACTTCCAACTTATTTTTAGAATATTTCAGGGGACACCTTTTAATCCACAATAGAAACATATTTCATATTTATTTAAGTCAACATTGAAAATTAAATATTCATCAAACATTTTATTAAAATTGATAAGTTTACACTATTTTCATTAATTTTATGTTTATGAAATTAGTTAGACTTAATAAAACTCATTCTAAACATCAAATTTATTAGTAATGTGGGAAGTGGCATTTGACAACCTTTTACTATCACCTCCTCACACAACTTGGGGTGGACATTTTATTCCCATCTAACTATTTTTTCTTTTCAAATCAATAGAAATTCATTTCTCATTCAATTTACATCTTTTTAAAAATTAGTGGAGACCCAACTCTTCCCTTACCCCCTTCACCCTTCAAATCTTTCTTAAATATTAAATAAAACATGTTAATTCATCTTAATCTAAAATAATCTCATGTAAATTTTCTTATCATTCAACTTTGAAATGTGTGATTAACATTTCACACCCTTGAAATCACAAGCATTTCAACACATTACATTAAAATGTGTTTATTGACTATGATTAATGATTCATGTAGAATCTATCATTTGTGGAAGTTTATACACAACTTGTTGTATAATTGTATAAAGTTTAGTTTGAAGACACATTTACCCAAGTCTCAACACATGTAAACCTATAATGCTTATTGAAGTGTGTGTCTTCCAAATAAACTCAATTCAATGATAATCCAACAATGCATATGTAGTGGTGCATACCCATGTTGAGAAGTATGGGTTTCATGTGATGAAGTTTTATATATTTACATATAAGATTCAATCAAAGAATATCTAAATTTCTAAAAATATTATAAAATTAAACTTAATTTTCATCGAAAACAGTATTTTCAAGCCAAACAAATCTAACATTTCTAAAGTTTTATGAGTCTTTAAACCATGATGATTGTTCAAAAGTAGAGTTGCTAAGCCATTATCTTGAAAGGACATCCCAAGATGGGATGTCAACCTAGCAAATGTTCAAATTTGAACCTTTTTTTTGTGAAAAATTCAGATTGATGGGACATTTTGGTTTGGGGATAACCTAAGTTTGATCAGTAAACAAAAACACAACTAGATAACACCAAAGATGATAAATGGTGAGAAAATTACAAACATATAGGAATGTTAACATAAAACAAAACCAAAAGCAACAACAAGAGCATCGCAAAAGCATGTTGGAAACACTAAGGGCATCATGTTGAGTAGGAATTTTTCTTGGGAGCCAAAATGGGCACCAAGGACATTCAAGCCATCACATACGATGTTAAAGGATGCCAAGGGTGCCAATAAGTACATAGGGAAAGTTGGGCACTATAGTTGAAAATATTTTATTTTATTCTACATTTTTTAACCATGAGAGGTGTTAAATAAAGCTAGGAAACATGCCAATAAGCATGTTGGGGGACATCAGAAAGGTTCACTTTTTGAAATAAGAGGGGTGCCAAAAAGGACATTGAAAACAGCATGGGTGCTAAGTAGGTTGTGCTATGTATGTTGTTGGGGAGTGGGGAGTGGGGAGGGGGGGGATTCCTCTTAATGTTTCCAATGGCTTAAAATTAAATTTCACGTTTTAAAATATTAAAAATTAAAATGAGTTCCTGAATGATCATGAATTACTAATGTACGATCATTAAAAAAAATTCAATTTTTTTTTTTAAAATAATAATATTTTGACCTTATGTCAATTGATCATCCTTGGTAATGTGAAGCTTTTTGAATATTATAAATATCCCATGCTCAGACTAAATCAGAGTCTCTGAGTTCAAATCTAACATTTTTAGGGCTTAACATGGCCACTATGAACCCTCACTTAAAAAGGTGAAGGTATCAATGTGGGTGCTGGTTCACCCTGGCCATTATTTTCTATATCCAATACCGCTTTTACTAATGATAGCTATGTTCTGGACCTTCTCCCTCAGCCCATTCTCAAACTTCATGCGAATAATACTGGGCTTCTCTTGCCCAAGCCAAATGTGAACCCCACATGATCTTCAGATCACATAGGCTTCTGATCACAATAAAGCTCTGTCTTAGATACATTCAAGGTACTTTGTTTGCTTTTCTGGTTTTCCCTAGAATGCGGCCTGAGCAACCAAATGTTTTTCCTTGTGTCATGTTTGTCTTTTATGCTATGGGTTTAGGACTTTTACGTTGCTCTTTTGCAACCCCCATTTTGTGGTTTGTGCTTATGGGTGATGACTCTTTGTTGGACAATGTTCCTCTCTCTTTTTTTGGTGCATCCCTTTGCTCTTCCAATTGGGAACTTTTTTCTTTTGTTTGGCAGGGTTTCTTCATTTATAATGCTTGTGTATGGGGTTTTTATCATGGCACTCATGTACATGTTGGTTCACCCAAGGCAAGTTCATATGAGTGCTTCTTCAACTGGATGTAAAAATCTCTTCAAAATGTTGTAGAGCATATTGTAATGCACAATTATTCCTTTGCTCATGAACAGGTGTTTTGTTTTCAGGGTGGCCTTCACACAAAAATGTAATGCATTTGAAGGTGCTCTTAAAGAGTGTAAAACCTCATAGTTGTGGGTCATTTCGGAAAACAAAACACTGTTAGGTGTGGGTGTTTTTCTTTTCAAAATGCTCATGTAAGTCTTTTCAAAATTTCCTGTGACAACCGATGGGTATCTGATGGGTACCCACTGGGCATAATGGAAAAAACAAAAAAAACAAAAAAAAATCAGTCGACTTTTACATTATGTAATGGTCTTGGACATGGGCATTACCAAAATTGGGCTTGCTGTAACTCTACCTCATGCGGGTCCATATTCAATAACGTCCATAGCCTCGAGCATTATGTGCATGTAAAGCCCTTGGTTTTCCCCCTTTCTTTCAATTCTCCATGATTATTGCCTGGATTTTTTTTACACCACATGCAATGAAGGTGATGATCATTACCAAAATCAGGTTTTCACTTGACTCTTGCCTCATGCTTGGTTGGGTGTCCCCCTGGCCTTGTGGTGTACTGGTTCTCTTTTTGCAATGGATTTTCCATTGTGTCAAAACAAAAACAAAATTGGGCTTGCCCGTGACTCTTGCCTCATGCGCCCTTATTCCAGTAACGCCCTCACCCTCAGGCTTTGCACTACACTACCCCTCCCTCCCCCAAGGTGAGTGGACAATGCAGGGTTAAGGCTGACAATTCATGAAATGGGGTAATTCAACAGTAATGAAAGCACTGAGACTTATGTCAACTTATAAGTTATCACTGAGAAGGCCTTCAAATCCAAGTCTAATGTGGAAGACATTAAACTGGCCAAGGGTTATCAAGCAACAGACCATACAAATTGGTCAACTTTCTGTGAAAAGAACAGAAATTGTATTATTGTGTCAATGCAAAATTCATATGAGAGATATCACCCACACCTGTGACTCTCAACTCGCAGATGGAAACCAGATGAATGAAATAAATGGTTTTCAATGTCCAAAAGGAAAAGGACCATCAGGCCAAATGACAGCAGCAATCAAGTTCACCAACCAAAGCATGGCTTGGCCAGCTCTTGTGGGAATGGATCTCAGTAGTGGCAAGGAGGAAACTGCTGTTACCATGAGAGCATCTAGTCAGATAATAAGTAAGCTTTGGTAGGTTAGTTTGTACCTTACCCTAAGGTCAGTTTCGTCATTAAATAAACCTCAAAGTAGTGAAATGAAATTTGTGAAACTATGAAGTTGACATGTTGAAAATCATCATAATTATCATATGTTACACTCTAAATAATTTTATAACTCATAGCACAATACTGTAGTAGATGATGGAAATAATAATAGTTTCAAAAATAAACATTGAATTCAGTTTTTGAAATTGAAAAAAAAAACTATTCCTTTTGTCAATGTGAAATTGACCCTAGGCTATAGTACACAATTTATTTGTTTATTTTATATATATATTTAGAAGTGCATAAGTTTTAATCTCACCAGGTTCTAACTTCTCACAATGTATGATAACTCATATAGGGAAGAAAGTAAGGATCACAATAAAAACCAATGGCCAGAACCATCAAAAGGAAAACAAAAGGGAAGGCCAAAGAATGGCCAAAAGGCGAACAACCCATAGGAACCAAAAAACGGAGAAAATTAGTCCCTCTCATGGTAGGTAAGCAGATATGAGTGTTGTGCAGGTTGCATGTTGCATTAGTAAGAGAAAAGGTTAGCAGCTCATATGGACTGAAAAAACATTGAGAGTGTTGACATCAAGCCATACCTCAATAGGTTCTAGACCTTTAGTGTATGGACTAGTAGAAGGCAGCCAGTTGTATTTCGCCACTATGGCAAGTGTGAGAGGACTCACATGTCTGTGACAGATTGGCAATCTACGTATACAGAACCTTGTTCTATTAAAATCAGTAGAATCCAGCAGAATTTCTGATGATAGTGGGTTATAATGCAAGTATTGGGATTGATTGTAGACTTCCAGTGTTTATGGCTCTGCTTTGAAGTTTCACAGGCATTAGACATTGTTCTTATCTTCCAGTGTTTATGGCTCTGCTTTGAAGTTTCACAGGCATTAGACATTGTTCTTATAGCATTCCCCTTTCTTTTGGTTACACAGGTATCAAAGAACTGATTAGACTAGTCACTAGCATGACCTGAGACAATACCAGCCTTGTACCAGAGCTTGCCTCATAGGGACTTGAGGTAATACCAATTTAACACCAGGGCTATACATGTTTCAATATCAGGTATATATACCTACCATATATGAGCCAAATCTTAGCCTTGGACCTTAATACCAGTACCAAGTTGGTATGAAGGTTTTTAAAAAGATCCAATACCATTACCAGCTGGTATGTTCAAACATCAATACCCACCCAACACTAACATATACTACATAAGCCTCTATTGTTTACTGAATGGATTTTCTGTTGGAGACCAACGACCAGCAGTTCCTTCATATAATGTAGCCTAGGGTAAATTTCCACATTGACAAAATGAATATTTTTTTTTCAAAAAATAAATTCGTTTTAAAATTAATTTAAAAATATATATTCCCCATCATCTACTATGATATTGCAATATGAGTAGTGAAATTATTCAGAATGTAGCCTATGATAATTATGATGATTTTTTCAACTTGTGAACTTCGTTTTTTCATATTCCATTTCACTATTTTGAGGATTATTTAATGATGAAACTGACCTTAGGGTAAGGTAGAACCCCGCAACCTTCACTCTTCACCTAATCCTTGTTCTTTGACCATCAATTTTTCCATGAACCAACTCCTTCAGATTCCTGGTTTTATGAGAGGGACTTCTTCTATCTTATACTTGGACTTTTGAAATTCTGGAATATTCAAACTGGGGTTAGTGGACCCATTTTTTGAAATAATTAAATATTTGAACAAAAACTTCCAATCATCAGTGCCAGGTACAGTATGCTGTTTGTTGTTGTCCCTTTTCAAAACTTAGCTATGCAAAATACCAAAAAAAAATTTGAAATCTAAAAGAAAAATATCTTACAAAATATGATGGATAAACCCAAAAAAGTAAAAATCCTCTGAAACTTTTTGAACCTGGTTTTCATGCACCAGATGCTTATGGTACCACTGTTCACATGCAAAGATAACTTGGGTATATTCCAGTGTTGTGCGGTTATTTGGTTTTAAAATAACCAATGGATCTGGTACTTAAAAAAAACCAGAACCAGAGAACCACTGGTACTGGGTATTTCAGAAACATCAAAGAACTGGCAAAGAACTGGTGGTTAGAAAGGCAATTTTTTTATAATTTTCTGAAAATTTGAGAACCAAGGTTCTATATGAAAATCAGCATTCTACCCCTCTGAGTAAGTGAGTATACATACCCAGGTTGATAACTGAAGGGTATTTGTAGCAGATTCTAATAATTGCACAACACTGATATATTCATACATTCATCTTCCCAATTTTAACAATAAGCTGTGTAAAATATTTATTAATTATCTGTAGCCATATGAGCCAATGTGGTTAGTGGTTACCTCTTGATACAACCTATTAAGCACTTTGTTAGTGGATTGTGCATATTAACTTTAGAAATAGTGGTTCACTTGCAACAACTCAATCATAAATTGCAAAATTATTTTACAAAGGAATTTATTATTAATCTTTTTCAATTCTCGTAATAACTTTTTCTTTTTGTCAAACTTGGGTAGTCTAACTACTTTTGATTCCTTCCTATTATTTACATGATCTCCCCACCTTCCATAATCCCAACCACCAGCCAACCTTTTGACACTAAAGTAATTATTTTCATAGATCACTCAACTAACTAATACTTTCATAATATAAGATGGTCATCCTTTGTCGAGTCACCAGTGAATAGGGAACAAAGGGCACCCCACTACATCTTAAATATTTTCATTAAGTTAAACATTCGATATTCACCTCTACCACTTTTTTCACCTTTTCACCTCATATCTTCATGGCTCTTTATCATATGGAATTCTTCAAGTTCCACTACAATAAGGTCTTATTGTTTCATAGACATTGCTTTTGTATCTTGTGGGCAAGAATTGGACCACCATGTTTTATCTACAATTTAATGTTTTCTTTTTTCAATTGTCAACTTTAGCAAAAGAAACTAATTTTCGCAGAAAAAACACATTTCACACTGAAAAAACCAGTTTTGCTCCAGTATATGTATGTTTTAATACCAGCATGACCTTGGTACGAAGGATCTCACCCATTATTCATATCAGGCTGGCATATATGAACATGAATTTAGGTATCATGTGGTAGGGTATGAAAATTTGTGAACTGCAATGCAGAGGCAATGGCATAAGGAGAAAATATTTTGCTGAAAATGCACTTTACCTCACTGAAAGCTGAAGCAAAATTGGTTGTGCAATTGTGTTCAATCAGCAGCAATCACAAATGGTGCATTGCGGGCGCTCAGTCCTAACATCCTCCCTGGTGCCCTAAAAAAATACCCCTACCTACATGTTTTTCCAAGTTTTCCTCCAAAAAGCATTTGTAAAATGGTGAAGACTTGAAGTTAATCACTGCTATAACGCCATTCATAAATTGTGCACCATTTGAAAATGGAGGCAAGACTGTGATTTTTGGGGCTGATACTTTTGTAAAATTGTGATCTCACAAATTTTTTAAGGATATATTCTGTTGCAAATTCCCTGTTTATTTAGGAAAAGTTTCGCCTCATTTTTGAAAAGTTCAAATTTTTAATTAGAAAACTTCACCTTACTTGGACACAGGTTTGTATTTTGGGGCAGTTTTTGCCAGTTGTTTTTACAGACATGTTGTCAATTATTGCTGAATCTTTTATGGGATGCTCACTAGTATTGCTGCATCAGAAAGCTCCAAAAATAATAGTGGTCACAGCACATGTTGAAGTAAAGAAAATACAGTCCTTTTATCAATTGATAATGTAAAAGTGGTTCGTCTGTAAATAAAAGATCTACAACAATTTTCATTGTAGGGTGAAGTCCCAACTTTCAAGGTGAGGGCGCTCCCAAATAAGGAGCCTAAGATGAGGTGATAGTCTAGTCATGGCCTTGCATTTTGGGAAAGTCCCCCAAAATGTACTTAACACATTGGTAAAGTATGAGATGAATGAACCTAAACACGCCTAGATCATGAGATGTCAAGTTGTACATACTCATCAACTCCTAAATGTCAGGGAAACACAGAAATACACTAAAATGCAGACCAAATTGCTTGGCCATGATGTGTAGGGCCCCATTAAGATAAAGAGTGAGATGGATCTTTTTGTCTTTAAGTGTCAGGTAAATACCATAGGGTGGGAGCAGTCCCAAACTAAGGGGCCTAGGGTGAGGTAATAACTTGGTCCAGCCCTACGTTTTGGGAATGTTCCTCATCTACGACAAGGTCGTAGCCAGGTCCAACCCTACATTTTGAGAATGTCATCACATGTGGGCCAAGGACAAGGCAACATAACAAGTCCAGCCCTGCCCACATCCATGGGTTTTACCCATCATAAAGTAGGAGACAAACTTTATCATGACCTTAATCATATGTAAATCATAAGATGTAAGAGGGGATGGATTTTATTAATACTTCTTAAGAGAGAGGGATCTTACAGCAACAAGTAGGCATAATTATGTGCATAATAAAACCCAAAGTGCGTCTGGGCACCAGCAGACAAATCTTGGATGGACAAATGGGCAATCAGGGAAAAAAAGATGCAAGCAATTCATTTGTATTGCCTGCAACAAGCACCCATAGCTGATTTAACATCTTCCCTTCCCATAATGACCTTGGTGGATGTGCATAGTGTATTTTTAGGGTGCTTTTCAAGACGCAATTTTCTCATTAGCTTGGAGCAAGACCCACATCTTAATCTAAGTCGTCCTTGTTATGCAAGGAAAGGTTACGTAAGTACATGTGAGCCCGCGGCCATTATGCAAGGGAAAACATTGATAACAGTGCTTCACCCTATATTTTACGAGTGTGTGAGATCTGAAGCAGGGATTTTTTTCTGGTGGGGGGCGAGGGGTGGGAGCAGGCATTATTGTTTGGAGCCAAAGTGGCTATCATCCATATGTAGAAAAAGTGATGATCCTTCCTAGGAAGATTTAGCCAAATCTGGCTATAAACCAGACACGATGTACAAAGTTTTAATCATCATTCTATATTAGTGCTACACACTGAAAATCAACTATAGAAATCTCGTGATTTTTGTTTAATTATTTTTCTCACTTTTGACGACTGAAAACCTCCAAAATCACTTCAATATTGAATTTTTATATTAGAATTTCGCCAGTAAAAAAGGGCATTAGATCCCTCTCACTCACAAGGGGTATGCATCATATGGTATAACCGTCCCCTTTTCTAGCAGGGAATATTTGCAAAGGCTCCAAATAGGTTAGGAAATTTCTTCCAGTGCTTTAAGTACATAAACACAAGGACAATTCCCAATTCATGCCGACATCCTTCCTCCCAAAAATTCCTTCCGAGAAGAAGGAAGGGAAACCATTCCAGGTACAAAGGTACCCAATCTGTGCTTCTCCATCAGCTCAGGTGATTCTCCGAATTGCCTTGCCTGAAATTAGGAAGGAAGGGTTTCAAAATGAATAATATTGCCAAGGGAATCCTGGGTGATGTCGTCATGGGTCTGGAATCTGGATCCAGAATGATATCATTCCATTTTATATTTCCTTTAATGCCCTCTTAAGCACACGCCAAAATTGGTCATGATAATCTATTCATACATATAGGTTTATTTATACATGTCTATGCAATTATAAACACACATTCATGTACAAAAATGTAACTTCATTTATTAGACTAATAATAGCAGCCAATTTTTTTTGTGTGAAATTTTGCTTGAATGAGATTTTTTTTTGAGGACTGGGACTCTTAAATAATTTTTTAATTTTTTTCAAAATAATCGCCAAAAAAAGCAGGGTTTTAAAAATGGGTTCGCCAGATTTAGAGCGCCTGCTCCTGCAGGTCGCCAAGCAGGAGCAGGATTACAAAAAGCTTTTACTGTCCTATGTATCTTGTAGCCAAATCTGACTAAACCTCTTGTGGATGGTTGCCAGTGTGGCTACACCACAAAAGAGGGGAAAAAAAACCCTGGTCAATACTTCTTCTACTTTTAAACTCTGTGAAAGTTACAACAAAGGAACTTAAACACTCCATTGAGTGAGAGAGATGTCTGAATTAGAAATACCTGATCAAACAACAACTACTGTAATTAGGAATTGGACAGCTAAAGCTTCATAATCTTCATATAGTCAATTCTTCTTCTAGTTTTTAAACTTTGGGGAATTTACAATGGAGGAATCTCAGACACTCAAATGAGTGAGAGAGAGATGTCTGAATTAGAAAATAACCAAACAAACAACTGTAATTAGGAATTGGACAGCTCAAGCTCAAGCTGAGTTGTGTACAGCTCAAGCATAAATTGTGGTCACTTATTACTGGAGATTTGGATTTTTCCAGCTTTAGTATATTAAGAAGGGAAAGCACAAACCCATGAACCAACTAGGAAGCTTTGTAACTCTGAGACAAGAAATTCCAGCATGACAAACAGAAAGAGGAAGGAGAAATGCATAGCTGCCACCCATTACCACTTCACATTTTTCAAACTTCTTGTCCATGTGTTTCAGGTAGCCAAAGGTTAACTTCTAGTTTAACTCTAATTCATTAAGACCTCAAACTTAATAATTAAGCCTTGACCATGTCCTTCTTCTTCATATTTTCTTCCTCTTGTTTTGTCACCCCACGTTCTCACATTGGGTGAACCAGCACCCACACTTGTAACATGATCAAATCCCAAATTTTAAATTTATAAGTATTCAGTACTGAGACTAAATCATTGTCACTGAGTCCAAATTTAACATTTCTGAGGTCCATTATTGCCACTTAGAGCATCTTGACCCATAGTGGATATGTGGGTCTCCAATAATACTTACTCTATTCAAATCATGTCCATAAATATGAAAACCAGGGTTAGTCAAAGGTGAGAGACCCGAACCAATCATTCTCTCTAGCCAATCAAGAGAGTTTGTTTTGCAGGCACAACATCGTCTACACAAATGCTGGCTCATAAAGCCATTTTATGCTCCAAACCAGCACAAACTTGATTGTTCTTCATCCAAACATACTGCACAAGGTGCCAATGGGGATGCTCTAAGAGGGCTCACTAAAGAAGATAAGGGTACCCATGTAGCCGCTGGTTCACCCTAGCCCCCCTTTCTCCTGGAATGAAGTCTTGCAAGTTCCCATTAAGGAGTAACTTTTACACTACAAAAACATGATGAAGATCCACTTACCAAGAAATGAAATAAATAAAATTCCAAGCAGAAAGCCCTAATGTACACAAGGAAATGACACTAGATAAGCAAACAACTAGAAAATAAAGAGAGACTTCAGAGTCTTGTATGAAAAACCTTGAAAGTTATGAAAATTAGTTGAACAAGTCATATTCCAAGAGTTGATATCAAGTTCTTTCTTTGCAACCAGGAAGACTTGGATTCAAGTGGGAACTCAACTACCTAGTCAAGAAATACTAATGCACATGGAAACCTTCAGTTTCTTAAAGAATAAACTACTGATTAACTTTTGGACTTGTTTACAACCAAACCATGGAATGAATAGGTATACTAACTTCCATCAAAAGTTTTAAATGATCACCTTGGGCTACAATAAGAATTGTGAGATGGGTGGCACGCCAAGAAGCTCAACTAAGTACCAAAAAGTGGGCTTTCTTCTTGTTCTTTTTCTTTCTTTTTCTTTTGGGTGCTGGTTGTTATAGAAGAGGCATTCAATCATACCAAATCATGCTAATTCCCAGTGGCTTTGAAGTTTTCTTGATTCTTTCTTTGGATCTTTTCAATGAAGTTTTCTAAGGGGACGATTTCCATTAGCTATTTTGGGGAGACAAAATGTTGTTGAAGCTAACGACTGGAGAACAAGAATTTATCTTATAGCAATTATTGGACTACGCTAGGGAAAACAGAATTCCTGTTGGGTGACCACAATGGCCACAATAAGGAGAATGTTCTATGGGAAGATGTAATGAAATAATTTGAAATGTATACCATCAATTTTCACAACATAACTTGTTTTGCATAGTGATGTGATATCCAAGATAAGGAGCATATCCAAGACACATTAAATGTGATCATAACCCCATCACAAGGTCAAAAAAATTGTGAATGTCCATCATTTCACCAAAATGCTCAAATTGTTCGAGAAATTCTGGTTGGAAAATTTGTTTAAATGCATGATATCTCGTATCAGGTTAGAGCTATTAGCAATAATATTCATCTCAAAAAGTAGTTTTGGGGGGGGGGCACAAATGAAAAGAATTCATTGTGAAGAGAATAAGAAACCCTCATCTCAAGTTTCAAACCTAGAATATGTGCATGAGGTTTTTTTAATCAGAACTTTGGAAATAGAATTTAAAGAGTCAAACCCTTGGCTTGCCTAGTGAAAGGCTTCTTGTGCAACGACTAGAGTATCCTCAGTGCATTTGAGTGAACACAGATTATATACTGCGGTTCTCAAAACTGGTACAACCATGCTCTCAAAAGGAAATCTAAGGACTGGTCAAATAACCTTTCCTTCTGAGAATGTAGTTAATCTAAGAGCAGTCCAATTTGGCTAAATCTTCCTATGGATGATCGCTACTTTTGCTATGTCACACAAATGATCCAAATCATATATCTTAATACATTAATTTCACTAAGTCGCTAACGGAGCTCTGCGATTTTGGCTGCCCTTGCTGGCTCTGTGACGGCCTGACACGTAGCCCCGTTGGTCTGAACGTCGACCGGCCCGGGATGAGGTCGGCCGGGGATGATCGAGGTCTCCAAATTCTATTGAGGTCTCGAGATGAAAAGTATTGGGGTTTGAACTTTGGCAATCTCCACACCCCAGTGTGGGGCGGTTACCAACGAAGGGTAACAGACCCAAGGAGGTTATAACACCGGTTCCTTGGGCTCATTATAGGGATTCCATAAAATAACCGGAACCGGGGAATCTCTGATTCCGAGTTTGAATTGGAAACACCATAACAAAAAAGAACCGACGGTTCTCTGATTTGAAAATATGAAAGAAATGCTGGATTGGACGGTTCTTGATAGCCGCACGTCCAACCACTGAGTGGTTATTGGAAGCACGAACAAACGGTTCTCTGATTCTGACAAATGTTTTTTCTCTAATAATCTTATTGGGAACCAATGGATCTCTGATTCTGACATTTTGGTGTTTTTTAACACATCTGTGCATTATGCACAGGGTTCACATTAGTATATATTAATTACATTGTCTGTCTGTCGAAGTCCTAAAACCCAGATCTCGTTTGTCCGTTTGTCGAGGTCCTGAAACCCATATCTCGTCTGTTCGTCGAGGTCTTGAAACCCAGATCTCGTCTGTCCGTCTGTCGAGGTCTTGAAACCCAGATCCCATCTGTCCGTCTATCGAGGTCTTGAAACCCAGATCCCAACTAATATCTTAATTCACTTATCGTCGAATATTTTTGTTTTGGGGACCTATTAGAACCTATTCTGAAAATATGGCGATTTCTTCTTTTTTATTTGGCACTAAAAATATGGTCACTTTGTCACTTCCTTTTTCACAAAAATCATTTGTATGAGTCATACCTAATTTTTTGTCACAAAGTGGCAGAAAAGTTCACCCCAAAAAAAGAAAAAAAACCGTTGTCTAACGAACTCACAAACACACCACTATGGATGGATGTTGCATGAAATGGCCTCAAAAATGGGAAAACTGGGGTGGTGCGTGTTCATGGGTGGCAAGGCACCCGGGTCACACTAGTAATGATAAAACACTTATATGAGATATTGTGGTTGAACATCATGTCCTTGTCGAATAATTATTCAATTTTGATATATAAAATATTTCACAATATTTTGAAAAATGCTTCATTTTCTTTCACAAAAACATTTTCTTTGAAGAAAATATTTTTTTAAAGATTTCAGAATGTGTAAAAATTATATAAATTTTGTCAAACCTACTATTTGACTAGGGTAGTGGCGACAAGGAGATCACTAAAGGGTCCAGCCAACGGCATTCATATGCACAATGCTGAAACAATGAGGAATTTTGAGTGATATGTTGACAAACTGTAATGGGTGTAATCCAAGTAGTAGGCTTTTGTCACGAACGCCATAGGTTCACAAAGTTGTGAAAAGCCTGTATGCCTTCAAAAGCAAGGGTGTGAAAATAGGAAGCCGGAGGGGTGGGGTCTCTCTATCAGTGTTGGGCAGTTATTAGAAATGGCAAGTGATAACCGAAGGGTCTCAAGGTTTTTAAAAAAACCACACCTTGAAAAAAAGGGAATAACTAATTACTGAATTTAACCATGGTTCTCAAAAATCTGAGAATTGAGTTCTGATATATGTTTTTAGTTCTCAAACAAGTCAAATAACCTTCTATAAAACTACCATTCTTTCAGGAATTTTGAAAAAACTAGAACTTTGATTCTGAAAGTTTAAGAAAAAACCAAACCACGTTGTCTTTCATTCCGGTAGAATACTCGATTCTAAAACAAATGTACAAAGGGATGCAAAAAAAACATTGCATTCTTTTCTAGACCAGGTCTAAGGTTTTTATGGTTTAAGGGTTAGACCTTGTGTAAGGTGAGAATGCATTAAGGTAGATCAGTCCATCATCAATCACTTGCCTATGATTGAACACTTATTTATATCTTCATTGTATGTGTCTCATTTTGGGTGATTTAAAATGTTATGGGAGTGTAACTTGTTGTGTAATTTTTTGCAATTACTTAATTACTTAGGTAATTGTTAAAAGAGGTAAGTGGTCATGGTGCATTATGTCATATGCACCATGTGACTTTGGTTCCTTGTAATTAAATGCGAAATCACATGGGGAACCATGTGATTTTGTTCCTTGTGATTTTGTTTCCTTTTTATTATTTGGGGAACCATGTGCTGGATAATTTTTAGGAAGTTTCTTGACTTGTTTCCTTTTGATTAGTATATAAAGGGGTGTTTATGACCTTGAGAAAGACGACCTTCTTTTGTAAAGAATCATAGTTTGAATACAAAGTTGTTATGGAAGTTTTGTTTTTGGAAAGACTTTTGGTTTTGATTGTTTTGGTGTTGAAAGTGTATAGTTCATGGTAGGAGGATGATGAAGTTCATTACCTATGCATAGGCACATGTTTTGGTGTTGATTGTGTGTGGGTTGTGGTAGGAGAATGATGAGGCTAACTACCCATGCATAGACATATGTTTTTGGTGTTGAAAGTGTGTAGTTCATGGTAGGAGATGATGAAGCTCATCACCTATGCATAGACACATGTTTTGGTGTTGATTGTGTGTAGACAAAAGGAAGGTGAGAAAATAGATGTGTAATCAATAACATAGATCTCCATAGCTATGTAATAAAATACATAGTTTTGGTCCTATACCCGTTTGTTTCCTACAGAAGCGCTACCTCAAGCTCTAAAAATCATCTTTGAAATGCAAAGGAAAAAAAATAATGAAAAAATATCAAGAAGAAAATTAAGTTTTTCAACTTATAAAATGTGTTTTTTTTTCCTCTTCTCTTTGGACCCCTCCTACTTTCAAACCTCACAACTTTCTTATTGTTATAGGAGTGTTACCTGAAGTTCTACAAATCATTTTGAGACTTTAATAGCAAAAGAGCAACATACACAAAAAAAAAATTGGGTGTTTAGGAATTGGCTTTGATTTTTTTTTTCTTGACCCCCTTTATTTTGGGGGTTCATAACTTTCTCATTTCTAATATGTTTTTGACCATTGTTAGTGTATCATATGTGCCAAAAGGAAGGTCCAAGTTTTGTTTAGACACTAGAAACAATGAAGCCCTCACCTTGGATCTAGCCTGCTTTGAGTGCTTAAATGTTAAATGTTCGATCATTGTCTAGTCTACCCTACTAAAGAGTCCATTAATTGAACTTTTGTAAAAACCTCCACAAAAACCTCTACAAAATGTAGTTGGAAGTGTTCTTATAGGGCTTAAAAATGACCTATGAGCATTCCATTTTCCCAAAATGCTTCACATTGTTTTTTTTCATGGTATCCACTTGGTATTATGGGGAAAAAAATATTTTAAAAAATATTGGTTTTTATGTCATACAAGAGCCCTTAGGGCAGGCATTACTAAATTTGGACCCACACTCGGCTTCACCCTTGTTTCAATTATGCTTGCCCCATGGGGCTTGCCTTGACATTTATAGGTGCAAGCTACTAATATGGAGCAACCATTTTTTTGGGGCCAATTTTTGCAACTTGGTAGGTGCCAAAGGGGTGTGTGACATCATTAATTGATATTGTCACCACAATGCAACAACATAAAATGTTGTTGGAGCCATCCACTCTATGAACAATTGAATTAGGCATCGCCTTGAATGACAAAGGTGTACTATTGGTTGCCAAATTTTCTTTATGCAACTTGTTCAGCAGCATTTGCAAGTAATGTAAGGTAGCTACCATCACCACACTAACTAGAAGTTGAAAAGCGTTGTCATCACCCCATAAAATATTGAAAACTTATAATGGTCACCACTTGTATAAAAAGAACAAAAAAAATTCAAGGGTCCATTTGTAGGATGAGTTTTTGACATTTAAGTTAATTGATGAATGCTCAATATGGAGATTTGGGAGGGACAAATTTCAAAGATTTGTGAAGTAGTAAGATTTGATAAGGGATTTGATTACAAGTAACATATCTTGAATCATGTTGTACTTTGTTGTTGTTGTAGATTTTAATGTATCTTGCACTTGTTGGAAATTTCAATTTACCATTTGTCCTTGTGCTTGTGGTTTGTTGAACGCAACACATGGCACAATAGTTGGCTTTTGGAATAAAGCTTTGACTCCCTTGTACAATTGATCCCAAGTTTCAAGATGTCATCGAGTCTTGTTGTTTGCAAAATAGAATGTGCATTGTGTAGGATTTCCCATTTCGCTTAGTAATCAACATGGTGCATCAACTTGAGCTTTTTGAAAATTTGGAAGAATCACACAACAAATAATGAAAGACAAGGAACTATGCAACACTCACCATAATTAAGTTTGCACATTGTCCCTTGAAGATCTATTAAGCCTTGATTCTTTATACAAGATTCATTTGCAAGTTGTATAATTCTAGAGCTTTCACATAGCTATCATTTTCTAGTGATCTCCATACATTTTTGAAATATGTTTCTTCCAATTTTTTTTCTTTGCAAAAGTTGGAAAGTGCCATTTGCATTTAGATTTTGCCACATTTGTTACAAAAGTGTCAATTTTTTTGTTTCTTGTGTAAGTCCAAAAAGTTGTCTTGTTCCCATTTTGCCGATATTTTTTGCAATAGTGTTTTGCTTTGTGTTTTTAACTACAACACCTTTGAAACCTCCTTCTAATTTTAGATTTTGGCTCTTGTTCAGTGCATCATCTTCTATGTTATTGATTTATAACTTGTCTTTGAAAATGTTGACCAACTTCTAAATCCAATGTTTGTTTGAACCTCTTGTGTCATCAAACACCCATAATCGTTCTTTTGAATGTGTAACCACACTTGATGTGTTTATAAATTTAGAACTCACTCAACCACAAAAGATGAAAGCAAGGGAAAATGAGTGAGAACTCAACTGCATATACCAAGATCATGGGGCTATTAGGTTCAAGTTGATTTGAACTAGTGTGTGCACCTAATGGGAAAATGAAGACGGTACAATGTAGGATTTGCTTTGAAATAGAAGCGAGCAAGAAGCTACTAGTTCTGAAACTAAACTCCTTGATCAAACACTTGGTACTCAAGAAATGTGTAATAGTTTGACCACTAGTTGTAGTTGGTGAGTATTGCATCAATCTTACTAATGCACACATAAAAAATGAAATGATGTATGACTCCACAAGGCATGACAATGTTGTTGTTTTACTTGCAACTAGAGATAAAACAAAATAAAATCTATAGTTTGTTGCAATTTAACATTTGCTAGAGTAGGGACACCCAATATTGGATTTGAATCTTTCAACTTTCTTTTCCAATTTTGGAAGATTAATAACTACCCCAAGAAACATTAATTCAATTTTATAGGTTGGACAATATTTAATGGCCCATTGTTCTACAGACCATCAAAGTTGATATTCATAAAACACCATTTATATTGGTGAGTTATGATGAAGTAACTTCCTTTAACAACCAAAATTGGCTATCTTTGCATGTTTACTTAGCAAAGGACTGGAAGAGGGTCCTAATATTGTTAAATTTGCAAAGGGTGGATGGAATGACTATTGATAAATTTATTATCACAATTGTGAAGAGTTTTGTTAGAATCATTGGCTTGAGTGAATTTGATTTTGCCCATAAGTTTGTGTTTTGGAACATGTGGAGTCTTAGCATTTTAAGGTGGAAAAATTGGTGTAACTACCCAACTCATGCAAAAGTATGTTCTGTGTTTGAGTAGTGTCATTACATGGCACACAACACAAATCTAATTGTTCAAGCCCTAAATTTGTTCCCTTTGGTTTTTAAAACTGAAGGTCCTCCTTGTTAGTGGGTATAAGTATTTTTCTCATAGCCCCTAAATGGCATATGGAGTTTTGTAAATTGGCCAAAACCTTGGAAGGTCCAAGGTTGTTGCAAGTTTGATAATTGGATTTGAAAGGTGTTTCACCACACAAGAAACTTTCAATGCCATAA
The DNA here is from genome assembly GCA_963920785.1 of Sphagnum contortum. Classification (NCBI taxonomy): domain Eukaryota; kingdom Viridiplantae; phylum Streptophyta; class Sphagnopsida; order Sphagnales; family Sphagnaceae; genus Sphagnum; species Sphagnum contortum. The sequence continues at coordinate 1,860,389 of OY987278.1, forward strand.
CAATCAAATACTTTCAATATTAGCTTGCTTTGGAGGTGGAAATTACATTCTAAAGCATTTGACCATCATTAAAACAAGCTTTGGTTTCTAAAGGCCTTGGGAATTTTCAGAAGGTTTGCAGGGCCATTGTTGGACCTTAAATGGCTTGATCAACAACATGGATTTTTGAAATTCATAATGTTACATCAATATCAAGGTGCCATGGTGTTTTCCCACAATTATAACCCAACTACAAAGTATTTCGTATCCTTATAACTATTTCACCCTTTTCCTTTCCCACCAACATGAATATGAAAAGGCAAATTAACGTGTGCCTTTTCATGTCCATTATACTTATATAAATTTAATTTAATTTTCACAATTGATGTAAATAATGATGAATTATTGATAATCATATAGGAACATAATAAAAGGAAAATCATCATTGCTAATGCATAGCAATGGGGAGCCCAAGTATGTAGCATAGAGCCCAAGATAGTGAGCTTTATTGGCATGTGCAAGTTGAAGTACGAAATAGAAAAACAACCATATTGGTCTCATTTGTCCTAAAGCGATCTGTGTCTCATAAAATGGAACTTGAAGACAAACATGTTATATTGTCTTCTCAGAAGGCAAGGACCTAACCTTGGGACATAAGCCTACATACCTTAGGACTTGGTGTCTTAAGACAGAATGTTTTAAAAGCCTAGCTAGGACCGTAAGGTTTGAATTTTTTCAATTCTAAGACATTAAGGCCTAGGACTTGAAGGAGATAATGGGCTCAAGACTTATAGGTTAAGGGACATTAACATTAAGCCTTGTAATTTCAATGGCGTAAGACATGAAGGCTTAAAGACATGTAAACATGTTTGAACATATGATCACTACAAGATTTGCAATGTTAAGAATATGGGACATCCTCCTTTGTGAAGGAAATCACAAGATGCTTTCAAAAGTGGGTTTGCCTTTATGGAAATCCATTGTAGGGTAGCCAAGCCAGTGTCCAAACATTTAAGGTAATGTTTGTTCACCATTTTTGCAAGAGGGCCCCATTTTTTATGGTGTCCAAAGAATAGATGGAACCCTCTTCTTGGTGCATCTATTGCACTAAAAATTGACAAAAACGAACAAGAGGCGAGAAAAAATTCTCAATCGAACAACTCATAACATATTTCCAAACCCCTCAAAAAGATCTTCAAATATTACTTTGTTATGGTTAGAGTTACAAAATGATTTGTAAAACTTAATATGATAATTTCAAAGCAATTTAAATTGTTCAATTTGAACAAAAAATGATAAAGTCATGCACTAGTGAAGTAGCAAGGGTCAAAATGAAGAAAAATGCAATTTTGCAATTCGAAAAAACGTATGAATAAATAAAAAATTGGTTATTCCTTGGGCTTTCCATTCCAAGATGATTCATAGAGTTTGATATGGCGTTCCTATAACGTTTTATAAATCGCTGGAAATGTCGAAAATTTGACAAAGATCTACCAAAGTGTTCAATGGTAGCCTAATGTTCGATGATAAGTGTATCTACCTTAATGACAAGTTCTAGGCCTTAAGCAATAGGCCATAGGCCCAAAGTCCTATGCCCTAAGAACCTTAGGCCATAGGTCCAAAGTCCTATATGAACATCCTAAGACAAATGTCTTGCAAACATGGTGAGCTCAATGTCCTTGGAGCCAATATGAAATAACCCTAGGCCATAGAATTTCAAAAATGAGGTAAAATCAATGTGTTTTGGCCTAATATTTGAACCGAAACTGTGAAGTTTAACCCCAAGCCAAAGCACACATTGGTTTTGGGCATTTTGGCCTAGTGTTAGAATATTTTCAAGCATATTGACATAGGGTTAAAATATTTTATGACATCTTGTCTTAGGATTAGAATCAAATATGACATCTTGGCCAGGGGTAGATGACTTTGGCCTAGTCCTACCTAGCTCTGCTGCCCCAGAACTTCTGGCCAGTTCAAACCAGTTAAAATATGAAACGTTCCATGAAATTCTCCAAAAAAATGAACTCATAGTTTAGTGGTGAACACGTGGTGAAGTTCCAGTGTTTTTCTAGGAATTTTTTTGTAGCCAAGGTGGCTATCATCCATTGGAAGATGCAAAAAAAAAGTGGCAATCATCCATAGGAAGATTTAGCCAAATTTGGCAATAAACCAGATATGAAGTGCAATACTTTAGTCATCCTTTCATAATTCTAGCTAGAAAAAAAAAACCAAACATCCTAATCCTGGAGAAAAAGTTTTGGCGATTGAAAACCTCAAAAATTACTTCAACTTCGAGTTTAAAAAAAAAATTGGCAAAATTCCGCCAATTAAAAAAAGACCGTGATGAACGACCCTCAAAAATGAACTAGTCTCTCCCTTACAGACAGAGCCAACAATACATCCAATAATTGAGTAAGGAATAGATACCTAGTGTGTCTGGCAACACCATTTGTTTATTTGACAACTTGCCAACAGGTCAAAACTCCCCCATAAATTGCAGAATCAATTCCCACAACCAATGAAGAGGGAGAGCTCACTCCACTTTGGCTATAGAGAGGAAGAGCCAAGGCACTGGCAGTTGTCACTGATGGTCAGGAGTGACATGCCACCAAGAATTCAATTTATTGCAGAGTTTAGAAAGGTGTGGACGTATAAATAAAGTACATGACTGTTTCCTCCCATAAGGGTTTTGGTATTTTCAACACCATCATATGGCCCAAAAACAGCCATTTGCACACAAATGATTGGAGCTAATTAATGTAGCGAATACGAAGAGAAAAGTTCGCAATAATGTTTTAGCACTTCCCAATTTGGCCATGAAAATGGCTGGACCAAAAAACGTTGGGGCTGGTGACAGCCACAGAAAGCTGTTGCACATGATGCGGGAGAACACTGTAATAAATATCATCTGACAACTGCTCCTCCTTGTTTCTGATTGGTCAATCATAATCATTGGTCCAAGTGGTTTACTATTAGTAGGCTGCCACCTATTTTACAGTTCCAGTTTTAGTTTTTATGTGTAGGGTTACACAAGGGTAAATAACTAGAACTTGGATGTGAGAAATAGTTTTTCCAGGGTTACAAAGTGGGATATTCTTAGAATGGAACTAATTACACTGCACACTGCTAGTGTGAACCCCATACTTGTCATAAGTTAGATGCCTAGAATTCATTTGACAGTCCATAATGACTCATTGAGTATCTGAACATGAGCTTAGTGTAGAGAGGATGTGTTGTTGGACCACGATCTCCAAGGGTGCACAATGTCAGCAGGCTGGGTCTCCCTCTTAACGAGATTGAAGATGTATTTCAAATCATGTTTCACATGACTGACATACACATCCATTTTGGCACATGCTTCACGATGCTTCACTGCAGATTTCTGTGGTTCAGGGCTTTGTTTGACACTACGTGGCCGCCCTCATGGGAGTAGCATCATTATCAATAACAAAGTTGAGAGAAGGTGTTACGCCTTAGAAACATTCTGAATAGCAAATTTTGAATGACCTGGAGCACTAAATTCAGTGGATTCGCTGAAACCGTACACGAGGCCTGACAACCTGCACATATTTGAGGGCCTTATAAGAGCCTTGTAAGAGCGCAAGAATTTTTTTAAATGATTCTTGTTCACTCTTTAGATAGCCTAAAAGTGGTGACATTTAAACTGTCTCTTGCTTTATATACTATTCAGTTCTTGTTTTTTTTATGGGTGAGGGAAGGGAAGGACATTTTATTTATATTTGGGATCTGACAAATTCTTACTGAGGCCCAAATAAGAGCATCTCCACCCACAATGCACATCCTTTATTTGGGCCTCTACCTCTGTTTGTTGAGAGTGTTAATTATTATTCCATCCTCATGACACACAACAAAGAAAAATTGAACAACATTAAGTCTTTCACTATATACTGTCCACTTGATAATTTCAATGGTGGGGATGGGGGCACAATAAACACTGTACATTAGATGTGATAAACGCCTAGATAGGCCTAAAATAGGGGTGTGGGTAGAGTTTGGACCAGAGTGAGGTAGGAATTAAAAACTGCACCAAAGCCCCTTTGGGTATCATGATGGGTATCAAAGAACAACAAAATCACCATCTTAGAATTTAATTAACGTCACTTTGAGGGACATCCACCTCTAGGTACATTAGTAATAGGGGGCTTTGTTGCACTTGAAATCGTAGGGTTTGATCTTAGAAAGGTCAGGCAAGGGGACATTGCACTTAGAATGACATTATCAGGGTTTTGCATCTAAGTGGCAATATGGTTGAAAATGTCACATGATGATTGGAGCTAGGTGCTCATCAACATGAGTAGCTCCAAGTTTTTCAATATTTCTGGATGGCCTTATTAGTTGAAGTGAAAATTTCAAAAAACCTTAATCATATACTTAGATTAAGAGACATTTTGATACATGTAGATCCATTGCCATTAGCAGGTTCTACTAAATTTTTCAAACTTGAATATAATGGTGAACTTAAAGAGGGAGACATAATCATTAAGGTAGAATTTTTAGGATCTACTACCTATGTACTAAGTTGGAAGCTTTGCTATAATGGAAAAGGGACTTTTGAATTGGGCTTATGCAAGCTCCAATGAGATAAATTTCAACATCAACATTAAAGGTAACAAAATGTTTGTAGTGGAAATGGAAGAATAGCACATAATAAAGTATGTAGTTTGAGGTGTAGGATAAGTGTTTGCATCAAATTGCATGAAAGTAGCTACCAATCATGAGGAAAAGGGCTTATTGTAGATAAACCTCCTAACTCTTAGTCTTTTACCTTATTTCATTTGGAAATTGAGAAGCCACCACCATATGTTAGAGATATTTGGGTTCCAATGTTATTTATAAACTCTAATGGATTTGTGAAAATCTTTACACCTAGGTTGGAAACATGGTTTCAACCTAGAGATAAGTTGATTAGAATTGAACATGTTAGTGTAACATCACGATTGTTACGTTGGATGTTAAGGATTCACATCAACACAATAATTAAATCCTAAGACTAACCAATTAATGTGTCATGACTAATCCTAAGGGAATGGACAAACTATTTTGGGGAAAGGAGTTTGAAGATATTTTGGATTGGACAAAGAGGTTAGAATTGGCATCTGAGGAATTATGCTAAGGTGAGGTTTTTAAAGATTATAAACCTTAATTTGTGTGGTAAAGCCAAGGACTAATTTTTAAAACTCCAACTTGTTATGTAGAAATGAAGACAAACATGCAACAAAAGTTTGGTGATGTAGATCTTGATGAATTAAAAGTGAAAATAGACTTTGTCAAGCGAAAACTTTGACAAAAAGTCCAACTATGCTTTGATAGGTTGGATAAGCTATTCAGAAAAGGGAAGGTAAAGGATGATTAGCAAAGGAGGTGCTTCCTTGCGCATTTGTGGCTTGAGATCAAAAAAATTTGTATGATAAAGATGTATGTTAATGTTGAGGAAATGCTTGTGGTTGCCAAGGATGTTGAAAAGGTGTTTGGTGAACTAGGTGAAATGTTGTTTGAACCTCTCAAAGAAGAATAGGGAGAAGGTATGATTATTGACACAAGATTGGAAAAGTAGGTGTACGTTTTAAATGAATATTTATAATTTTTTTCAAGGGATCTTCATCTAATGTAAGACCACCAACACAAATTGCTAATATTCCTACTACATGTCAAATATGCAGAGCTAGTGATCACATAGCCACTTCATGCATGCGCATAAGGGACCTTAGCCAAAAAGTGCAAAATGCAATTTCCTTCATAAGATTGAGTTGTGTGTAGTAAGATGTGGATATTACTTAGGAATCGGGCATATAAAAGACAAATGCTCGAAATGTGGGAAGGACAATGCAACCACCAATAATTATCTTGAAGTTATGGTGGATGATGAAAAGGTTATGTGGTGCTAAACACAATGATTATCAATAACAAGGATACCTAGGTGACACCTTCCTATGGATGTTACTAATGAAGCATCAACTAATGACCAAGAAATTGGACATTTTAATAACAACATAAGATCCATAGTCTGGTCCAAGATACTAAACCATTTCATAAAAGGAAAGATTGCATTATCACCCATGGAGATTATTCTTGCAATACTCAGAGAATTGGAATCGTTGGAAAGCTTGGTCAAATTAGTAAGAAATAAGCACAATGAAAGATTAAAGACAAACAATTTGACCAAGGTTGAAGGAAACCATGTTGTATAAAAAATCAATATCCACAAAAATCATTGTAAGACGTTGCATTTGTTAGTGGAAATCAACAATAATTTGATAGAAGGGTTGGTAGTTTTAGGTGATTTAAATGTTAGTGCATGATATATGTTAACATTGTGCAAAATCTAGGCCTAATGCACTTGGTACTTGGGTTTGAAACATACAAAATTGTGTTAGGAATGGTGACGCAAGCCCTTGGTAGGATAATTAAACATCACATGAAATGTGAGGATGTTCGATGTCTTATGATTTTTATGATTGTAGACATTAATAGCTAGGATATTTTATTGGGTTTGGAATTCTTAATAAAGATAGGTGTTGTGGTGGATGTGAAGAAAGGTCTAATCCAAATCAAGCAAGGGCTTGGCAACAATGTTCAAATTTTGCCACTAAAAATGGTAAACTTGCTATAATTGATCACTGATAGGAGTCATGAAGATGAAGACCATGTTCAAGATGAAACTTTGCAGCTATATGGGGAATTGGACCTTTACTAACAAAAGTGGAGGAAGGCATGATGTCCATTCAAGAAAATAGATAGCCATTATTTGATGATGAGACCAACAACTCTTCAGTTGATGACTTTAATGAAGAGATGGCGAATGTAGTAGATGATTAACAAAAGAAGTTGTTCTTGCAAAATAAAGTAACAATTGTTGAAGATTTAATGGATAATATATTAGAGCATTTTGTGCAGCTTGAAAGACCTAACCAAATCATGAACTTGATTTTAAAAGAGTAATCCTGGATAATGTTTTATTTGGAACAAAAATTGATTTAGAAGATTTAGAAGATTGGATGTGGTGTGTATCCCAAGTAGACGATGACAAAATAAATGAATAATTTAATGTTGTTAAGGGTAAATTTGTGCCAAATATTTTCCAATTGGATGTTGAGTCAGATCGGGGCTTATTCATGATTGGGGTTCCAAGAAAAAGAGAAAAAACTCTAGGACTTTTGTGGGGCTAATTTTTGCAAAAAACATTTATTTGAAAAAAACTTAAATGAGAAAAATTAAATAGTCCAATTTAAGATAATTCATGTGGTGGTGGTTAGTTTTCACATTCATACATAATTCTACAAAAATTCCCAAATTTTTTTTGGTTTATAGCCATAAACACAAAAATTCCCAAAAATTCTCAAAATGAGTTTCAATGGACAACCAAACATGTTTTTTTGGAAAATTTATTTCCTTCACATGTGACTTGCACTTAAAGTTAGACATTTGAACCCATTGAACATATTTTTTTGGTCAAATGGTTAAAAAAACGAGTCATTTTTCTTGTGCAACCCTTTCCTTCAAAATTTCAAGACTTTGAATTTTTTTTATAATTTGGTTTTCATCAAGTTCATTTAATGAACATGTACTTTCATAAAAGGGGACATGTTTTGGTTGTATGAAAAGTTTGAAATCAATTGTATGACTTTATGCATTCTTTTTTTTAAAATGTAGTTTAAACATTTGATATAATTGGTTTATAGGACTAAAAATGACATTTACATAATATCCAAATTAATTTAAAATATTTATATTAATTTAAAAAATCATTTTATCTATTAGCATACAACAATCCTCTACGACTATAATAATGTAAGATTAAAAAAATCCAAAGTTGTCATTTGCAATCTTTTAAATACAGGTCATTCATTTTTAATACCCCAATTGTGAATACACCCTTGAGTAAGATGAAACCAAACACTTCCAAATATGCATGCAACCCATCACACTATTAGTAAAAAAAGGACAAGAGTTGACACTTTTATGGAGATTACAAGCCATTCATTATGCAAACACGCTGGAATTCCTTTTTAATGTTTTTGTTGAGGACATTTTAACTTGATTAGGAAAACCACAATGGTTTTTTGCACTAGATCTACAATTAGGTTTTTGGCAAATTAAAATGGCTTTTGAAGATATCTAGAAGTTTACATTAATTACCAAGTTTAGGCTATTTGATTGGATTGTCATGCTTTTTGACATGAAGAATGTTACCAAGACATTCTCCAGGACCATGACAGAGGTTTTTGGAACTTACATGGACAAGTTTTTGAAGGTTTTTGTTGATGATATGAATGTCCACAATATGATTTGGGAAGAACATTTGGAACATCTTTGATATGTTTTCATGAGGCTAATGGAAGTTAACTTCAAACTAAACCCTAGAAAATGCGTATTTACAAAAACTAGTCTTGTTTTTCTAAGTCATGTGGTGAATAGAAATGGTACTCATTGATATCAAAAAAAAGGTTTAAGGCAATGAATGAATTTCCAGTTTTTACTATTGTGTTTGATGTATGTCCCTTTCTAGGACTTACAAGTTATTATATAAGCTATGTGAAGGGCTATTCGAGTTGCATAACAATACTTTTAGTTCAACTCACCAAGAAGGACACCGCTTTCAATTAAAACACTAGGTATCAAAAGTCTTTACAACAAAAGTTGTCCTTGTACACCAAATGATTTCACTATATTTTGAGTGAATTCACTAGTTATAGTGAATGGGGATTAGTGGGGGAGGAGTAAATTCATTGGGTTAGTGAACTGCACCCGCATTTTGTAATAGTGAGTTGTTCAAATTGTTGAAGGCCACTCTAACTTCTATTCCAATTTTTGTGAGGCCAAAGTTTATTAAGGCTTTATTTCTTGATGTCTATAAGTAGGGTGGGAACTATCTTCTTTTAGAAAGATGGGAGAAATGAGCATGTCATAACATATGCCAATAAGGGTCTTTCTCCGATGCAAAAGAAATTTCACCCAATGGAGTGAGAATGTTATGCCCTAGTATGGGGCATTTTGCAGTTTTTTGGCAATATTTGTACCAAAATCATTTCACTCTCAAGATAAATCATAAACCATTGAAATGGTTAACTATGATTTCTGATGCCTATGGTAGAAGAGGTAAGTGGATCAATACCTTATAGAATTTCAACTTTAAAATTGTGCATAGAGAAGGGTCTAGGCACACTAATGTTGATACTCTTAACATAACCCTTGTTGATAATGTAGAACTTGAGGAAGACATAGGAATTGAAATATTGGACTATAGATCTATATAGCCAATTGTGTAATTTGATGAGACTTTCTAGATTGGTAGGAGGAGTTCCAAAATGGGCATAATATTACAATAGTTGGGGAATCGAGGATTTTTGAACCACCTTTTCATGGTGTAGGAGTCATTAGGGATAAAAGATGATGAACATGTTTTTAATCCAAATGTGGTTTTATAATTGAAATTAGTGGTATCCATTGGTAAGTCTATTGATGCATTGGAAGTAAGGATTAACAAGTGGAAGAGGCATGAACTTTGGGATGTCAAGGCCCATTCGAAGTTAGTGGAGGAGGCCTAAACAATTGTTAATGATGGAGCATACCAATTTGCATTAGAGGAAGATAATGACTAAGAAAACTCTAAACATATGGACGCCTAGGAAGATGAAATGTGCATGATTATGATTAATGGAGGTCAGTTTCCATTTTACATTGAAGAAGAAGAAAAATCTAGGGTTGGGACACACATCCTTTAATACTACTAAAGTCATGGTTGTTTAATGTTTAAAGGTTTGGTAGTTCCAAGGCCAAATGAGTAGAGGAATAGATTGTTCAAGATTTACAAAAAGGAGATTGGCCATTTTGGAGATAGAAGAATGTTTGTTAATGTTAACAAATGTTATTTTTGGCACAACAAAACTAATGAAGTAAAGGAGGTGGTAAGATCTTATAAGTAATGTTAGCTTGTTAAGAGCACATGTAGTATCAGGTCAGAACTTGAAGAGCTTAAAGTTATCCCAATCTAAGATCAACTTTACAAAGTAGCATTTGACACTTCCAATCCCCTTTTAAAAACCAAACATGGCAACATATATGTTTTAGTAGCCATTGCTCATTATTCGAAGTGGTGTGAAGCAAAGGCATTTGTAGATCATGATGTCGAGACAACAACAAGATTCTTGGAAAACAAAATTATTTGTAGGTTGGTGTACCAAAATATGTTCTTACTAATAATGGCTCACCTAGGCCATTGAGGCATAATATACTAATGGAAAATGCCATAATCTTACATAGCTTATCAAATTTACCAATGTGTTTACTTTGCATTGTGGACTATTATATTTTTTGGGGTCCTTTTTCCTAGAAAACACATTTTCTTAAAAAGGAATTTTCAAATGAAATGTTTTGAAATATTTTATATATTGTATTTACAGTTGCCCCAAGATGTCATTTTCTTTTATAATCAAATTTGGAGAAATACGAATTTTTGAAAGTGTAGAAATTTTGCCAAATTTTGTGTTTCATCTTGAAAATTTGTCATAATTTCAAATCATACCAAAACATGTTAACATTTTCTATACTATAAGCTACAAGTTTTTAAAAAACAACCTATACATTGTATCACATTTACATGTCAAAAAAGATTCATGAATTTTTTTTAAACTTTAATTTTTAATAAACATAAAATAAATAAAAAATGAAAATTTGAGTGTTTTTTAGATGTGTCTAATAGAACCCTGTTACTATAAAAAAAAACATTGAGGATGAATTAAATTGTTTTATGAAAATTCGCATGGTTGATAACTTGTGAAAACATTGAAGCACGAGTTTACAATTTTGTCTATCACTACTAACCATGTGCAAAATCAGGATAGATAATTGCCAAGAATGTTTTTTGGATACCATTTTGTTGTTTAAGAAAACATAATTTTTTCTCCCCACATGTTGTTGATAGGTTGGACTCCTATAATAATTGTTGACAATTCTTTGAGCTTGTTGGTACAAGCTTTTAAGGATGATGAAAACCTTGTAATGTTGGTGGAATAGACAATAATCAAACTACAACTTATTGCCAAGATGCATGGAAAGGTGATTAAGAATATCACTCATGCCTAAGCTCAACAAAAGTAGGCATATGCATCAAGAAAGGGGAAGCAATTATTTCTTGGATTCAAGGAAGGCAAGACTTATGTAAAGATGAAAAAGTGAAGGAAGAAAATGTACTTGGTTTTTAGTTGGGAGGGCCTTTTTTTGTTTATAAAACTTGATGGCCATGGATTTTTGGATCGTGATGAAGGTGGAAAAGTTTGTGTGATCAAAGGCAAATATGATCAAATGTGGGATATACTTTGAAGGGATTTGCAACTATTTCATTCCACATTGAAGCTGTGGAGACTGAGGGATTCAATTTAATCTATGAGGGAAACATTACATTTGTGATGAAGACATACATGATGAAACCCTAAAGTGGATGGAATAGTGCAATTAATTGTTGAAAGCAGAAAATGAAAATTCTTGGTAGTTGGTGGTGAAATGTTAGTAAGTTGTTTGATGTTGTTACTATTTTCCATAAACTTTGTTTGTATGCAGGTAATGTGCACTGTGTGTTTTTATGTGTGACGACAACTATTGTGTTTCTATGTTTTTGTTGTTGCATTTTATGTGGTGTGGTTATGTTTGTGTGGATATCTTGATGGATGTCGACCAAGAACATGGAAGAGTTGAGGAGGATAAGAAAAGGAGTGTGGGGGATTTTTTCAATGATGTTTTGGGATGAAGATAAAATAAATGGTAGTTTTTTGATTTTGGCAAACATAGAGTAGAGAATTGTGTAATGTGGCTTCTAAGTGTTGAAGCAGTGAATTCTCCGTTATGCCATGTGCCTCAATAGTTAGGAGTAGGTTGTAACAGTAACTTTGAGGGTTTATGACCAAGGGGGTGATGAAAAAATAAGGGATTTGAGAACAATCATCCTAGGAATTTTCGAAGTGTGTTGTTGCATTTATATGAACACTTGTTTGGTTTGTTTGTTCCGTTTCATTAAGGAGTACCCTCAACAATTGGGAACTTTGAAGGAATGCTTTAATCAATTTAGTCCAAAAATGTTGATCCTTAAGTGAGGGGCTCGATTTCTCTTCGTCAAACTCATGAAGTGATAATCTTGAGGGATGGGAGTCTTTAGAATGCGTAATTGGGACAATGTTGTTGTTATAGTGGTTGAGTTGTGTTTCTGATGTTGCAATAGCCATAAGGGATTATGTGTCCAAGGGATTCAGGGGAAGGTTTTCCTTTTGCTCTCTGGATGGATATGTGAAGATGCATGTTCAACATGGGTTGCGGTGTGTAATTAGTGAGAAGATAGGGTATGACCAGTTGAACCCAAGAGAAGGAGATCAGAGTGGTTTGACCCATAGGATCACTAAATATAAGCAATTAGCTTTGATTGGCCCATCTGGTGGTATTTAACTGGTCCCTCACGTTTGTGGGTGGGAACGGGGAAAGAACTTGCACACTATCTTGGACACTTGTATGGGCCCACATTTTGGGTTTGGGTGGAGATGCTCTTATGCCAGAATTCACACATTCTCCTTCTCACTAGGTATCTTAAAATTGCATGTCAGCATTGGGGCTTTCTCCTCAAGATTCATTGGTAGATATGACATTGTTCTGTCTTTTCAAGACTAGAAGACCATTGCTGACATGATGGTTTTGAGTAGTGTTGGGTGGTAACTAGAAACATGAACCGACCCTTGGCAGTTATCAGGACAATTCTTAGGATCCATAAGGATGGTTCTCAAAAAGTCAAAGTCTCAGTTCTGGTGTATAGGCACAGTTCTCAAAATTTTGAAATATAAAATAAACTGGCCATAAAACCGCCAGTTAGTTCATTGCTGGTTCCTTCATGAAAACTGCCAGTTCTTTGATTCTGATTTTTTCAAAAAACCAGAACTACCGGTTTTCTGATGCTGAGATAATTTAAGAACCAGAAACAGCAGTTCTTTATAAATTCAAATAATTGCACAACACTGGTTTTGATCAGGGGAAGCTCTCCGAAACTGAAAATATTTCTGGAATTCCTGAAATCCACAATTTTCAAGCCTTAATATCTTATACAACTAGCTTTTGCTCACAAGGACGATAGCCTGTAGCTCATGCCTCTACCCCAGTCCTTTTGGGGTCATTAGGAGTTGGTAAGAAATGTACAAAGGTACCCTCCATCACCAATCAGAAGGACTTATCAATTCATAAAGCACCGAGCAGACTTTGGTAGTGTAGTTTAGAGGGCACTTTGCAAAACAGAAATTTTCCTCTGCGAAGGGTGGGCATTTCAAAAAACATAATGCCCACCACTCATGTGGGCGTTTCATTTTCATGAAGAACCAGAGATTGTTATTTTAATATATTTTCAGATTGGTTATATGATCAATATTGCTTTACCCTACACATGAGCCAATGCTAGAATTGTTAAAGTACCTAAGTGAGCATCTGAAGTATAACCCCAACAGAAAAAAATCCAGCAAAAACATTTTAGACACAAGACTAGCAAATTAACTGATTTATAGTTGGGAAAGTTGACAAATTTTCTCAAATGGTAGTTGAAGTAGGTAGCTGGCTTTTGAAAATTCCCATCTAATCAGTTCAGTTTTCTAATCAGAAAGATAAGGTAGGAACAAAATGAAACATATTGGCTGGTTTCAGGCCTGAAGGTCGTCATATAAGGAAGAATATCCAGGCAACAAACTAACTAGAAGTTCTGTCATTGGCTAAAAGTCTACTGGTCGGGTACAAATGTATATCAGAGGCCTCTGGGTACCTAAGTGGCTGAAGGATTAGGCAGCCATATTTCTCTGGTAGTGACTGCATTAGTGGTGTTCAAGCTTGAAAAGAAGGAGATAACTGCCTACCTGGGGGGTGAAGAACTATGATTCCCAATCAATCAGATGCACCCTTATGCTTACTTACACTTGCACATTTTGAGCAATAACATGTCCTTGCATGCATGCAAAGATTGCAGCTCACATCTACAAAGATTTGAAGTTATCCCTAAATCCTTCAAGGACGTTCTGCATCCCCTAAGTTTCCACACTTCACTAATACTGGTGGTATCCAACCTTATAGCCGGTTTGACTACAGTACGGTTAACCACCTAGCACATCCACTTGGTGAGATGAAATCCACCAGCATTGCAATGCTGCTCGTGGGTCCTACCCACAAGGCTATTGGCTTGCTGTTCGCAGTACTACTTGACAGGTCACAGACTGGCACATGCTTGTTCTGCTGCTATTCAAACTGTAATTAGGTGAGGTCATCCATATAACAATCTGAGGAAAAACAATGAGAAATTTGGGTGTTTGTTCTGAAACAGAGAACTAGGGTGATTGTATATTGTGGGCTATGTCACCAGTAAGGTCTGCTCAATGCAATTCTTTTTCAAGGAAACAAGATCAACAAAGAATGGGAATTGTTGTACACGTGTATAAAGACAGCATCTGGCTTTTAGATAGCCTGCCGGGAATTCCAGAGCATTGGCACTCAAAATCAAACCATTTACTTTTAATTGGAGTTTGCTGCAGTAGATTGCATCCCCCTGAACTTGGGTTATACACTACATGAAATGCCTGGTGGTTGCACAGTTTGTATCACATGTTGCAACATAACAAGAGTGGTGCAAATTTGTATTTTATACTTTTACTCTTGAAAGCCACCTAGACCAAGTGATTGGTTTACTAGATGAACCAGCCAGCCATCCCAAGTGTAACAACACTGATGAAGACAGTGTGACAGATCATCTAAATTGTCTTCTTTCACAGCACTCACCAATTAGACAATCATGTCAAATCAATACAATTTCTCCATGAAATAAGGTAGCTGCTGATGAAATGTTGATGCAGTGGAATTCAGTGTCTACATACATGAAGGCTTTGGACATGCAAGCATATGAGGGTCCTGATTTAGTGGCAGAATCCTCACAGATACTTCTAAATTCTGTCACTCAAGTAGCCCATTCACACAATGCTTGATGCAGCACACCACACTGTAGGAGGTGCTGTGACAATTGGGTTGGTGATCTGATTTCCAAAGACTAAACTACTCTGCTTCAAGCATTCATATGACTGAGCATCACTAGAGTGCATGAGAGGCACCTTTCACAGGCCCGACAAAACTCCTGTACAAGAATCAGTCATCTGTAATGAAATGTTGTTGTCTCTGGGATCACCACAGCAACAAAGACAGACCTAAGATTGGTTCATGTAGTGGAAGTGACTGTGCATATTAAACTCATAGTTGTGCTGTCCTAGACCTGCAACCCTTATTTATGCACAGGAGGACCATGGCAGCATGTCTTGAAAATTAATAATTATATACCCCACATTTCCATGACCTTTATTCTGTTGTAAGTGAAGTCTGGGAAAATTTTCTGGAATCTCAGTAAATTACTGGTGTTGCAAGCTCATGTGTTAGGACAAAAATGGATATAGTTTACAAGCACAGTCAAAGAAAACAAAGGTTGCTTTGCTTTGGACATACCCATGAACTTCATGCATCTTTTCAAAGGGTGCTCACTTTAGAGAATGTTTTTGTTTGCATTCCTGACTTCCACTGTGCACACCCAAACACTTCTGTTTTCCAGGTTGCATGTATTGGCTTCAGCTTGAATCTGGCTTGACATAATTCAGTCTCAAGCGTTTTTCTAAAGAATTAGAAGAGATTAAACGTGATTCTAAAGAATTAGAAGAGATTAAACGTGATTTTCCAAGCCATAATGTAGCAGTTCTCTTTCAGCCTCTATGTTTTTTATCATCATGCTTTTGTGCTTGACAAAGGTGATTTGTGTGAGAAGAAAACAAGCTCACTCAAGCTCTTACACACCTGTCCTGTCATGGTGTTTAAGTCCCAATCTAAAGTTTAAAACAAAAACCCCTATCGATTTGTTCAAATAGTTGAACAAAGGTGAACAAGACAATTTGTGATGAATGTGTTCATACATATCATTTCAACACCATGCTCCTATACATCCAAAGTCCCTCTTCATTGTTACTTTGGAGAAATCCATGGCATCACCATGAATCATCCATCAAAAACCAAAACCTTAATCCAAATGTTTTTATTGTCATGAAGAATCTCTAGCTAAAAAATGAATTAAGTAGCCCATTGCAATCACACCAACTTGTAAGTAGTTTCCAATTGAAAACTTTAGATCCCCACCAAGCAATTTAAAACAAAACATTGTGAGTTGAGTGCAAGTGCACTAAAAGATATGTTGTTGATGATCACACTATGGTCTACCTAAATTATGGCTACATATACTTGGGGGCTACTTAGTACATGGTTAATTTGGTTAGGCCTACCTACCTTCCTACCCATGAGCTACCTATCTACCTCTCTACCCATAGCCCACACTACAACAAATCATGACTTTTCAAAAGGTTCAACTTGATGAAAATGTTCGCATTGACCAAAAGGATGGGGCCTGAAAAATAGATCGTTCTTTTGGTTGGTTTTTGAAACTAAAGTGACCATTTCGATCAAATGTAAATTGTACATTTAGTCAAAAGGGACTTAGAGTTTGAATCTTTTTTATTAATAGGCGGAGTTATTGTTAGTTTTGTGGTTTCATCAAGTCTTTTGTCGCTGTCTGCATGGTCCATCAAGATGCCCATGGCTTAGTCAAATCAGCCATATTGAATGGCCATGCTTAGTCAAATTGGTCACATTAATTTAGTTACTAACCTATTTGCTCTACCTATTAGGCTATTTATTTACTTAGCATATACCTACCTACCTACTAACCCACCTACCTACTATATATTTATTTACGATCTACCTACTTATGTCCTACCTACCTTCTACTACCAAAATTACTTATTTATTACCAAGTTAAGTACTTACTTACTTACTTATGAAAAAAATTGAAATTCAAATGTTGTTATACACATTTACAAAAAATTCATTGAAGTTCAAGGGAACATGTTAAATTCATTTGGTATCATTTTTTTTACAGAGTGGTGTGGTGTTTGATGGCCAACACATTTGTGTGGAGCAAAAAAGACCAAGGCTCAATTCACTTTACCAACATATATTATGGAGTATGTATATTCATATTTATACCTTATACATGTGTGGTAAATGTATAGTATTTAGGTGGGTTGTGGATAAGTAGGTAGGAGGCCATGGTGGATGGGTGGGTAAGTACTTATTATTTATTTATTTATTGCATTTTTATTAAAATTTAAATTATTTTTTTCATTGAATTTTTTTGGATGCCCAATTTTCATCCAATTTGATTAGTCAAAAATATTATCACATAGTCAGTCAAAAAAACCATTAGTCAAATTGGACATGTTCAAATCGACTTGTCCAATATGACTATGTGGTCAAATTGACCAAATGTCAAAATGACTATTTAAAAAAAAATTTTAATAAAATAAACCATGATTTGTTGTTGTCCACCTAATTATCTACCTATGGGCTATTTACCTACCTACTTGCCTACCCATGGCCTACCAACCTATACCCCACCTACTAAGTTACCTATGAGCTATTTACTTATTTACTTATTTACTTGCCTACCCATGGGCTACCTATCTATTTATTTGTGGGTTATTTACTTACCTATTTATCTAGGATAAGGGTTACCTATAGGGCCATAAAAAACCTACTTGGAGGGTTATGTAGGGTCATCTTAAGGATTATTTAACCTAGTTCCCTAAAGATTATTTAAAAAGTTACATAGGGCCTACCTATAGGGCTATAAATGAATTTCATAAATTAGGGGATACTTGGGGGTTATTTATGGGGTTGCATAGGGGCTATTTAAAAGTTACCTAAGGGTTTCTTAATGAGATACTTAAGGACTACCTAAAGGCCTACCTTGGTTAGGGGATACCTAGGGACTATTTAGAATGTTACATAAAACTTATCTAGGAGACTGCTTAAAAACTTGCTAAATTAGGGAAAACCTAATGGTTATGTTTCAAGTTATTTAGGGGCTACCTAAGGCCTATTTAGGAGCTATCTAGGAAGATACTTAAGGACTATGTAGGGGTTCTATGTAATCCCTTAAATAACCTTTAGGTATCCTTTAACCTAAGTAAGCACCTATGTGTATTTAGGTAACCCCTAATAGTCCCTTAAATAGCTCTTAAATATCCCATAACCTATGTAGCCCCTTAGGTGTCTCCTTAGGTAAGCCTATGTAGCTTTTTATGTAGCTTTTTGATAATTTAAAAATAGTCTTTAGATATCCCATAACTTAGGTAGACCTCTAAATTCTCCCTAGATAGTCTTAAAATAAGCCTTAGGTAGCCCTTGAAGTAACCCCTAGGTATCCCATCAATTAAGAAATCTTTAGTTCAACCTTTAGGTAAGCTTTAGTATCTATAAGTCCCCCCTTAGGTGTTTCTTCATTTAAAACTTTTTTGGTTTAGTTCTAAGGTAAGTTTAGGTAATCATGTAAATCCCCTTTAGGTTTCCCATGACATAAGTAGGCCCCTAGGTAGCCATGTATGAACATGCACAACAAAAAGATAGGAGGAAACATAAATCATCATAAGTTAAAGAAGAATTTGAGTTTTTCTTTTGGTTATATATTTTTGGCATTGTCCCATCTTGCATTTTGATTTATATTGTCCTTAATTTAGAGAAACCAAAATATTGTTTCCTAAATTGTTATCCACAAAGTTAGGTTTTCCTAATTTTGTGGATAACTTTAATACCATTTTTACAAAGTGCACCATTCATTTCAAGGAATTTGCAAATCAACAACTATATTAATGAGTAGTTTTTAGTCGTAATTACCATATGCAACTCTTATAGGGCCTAGTCACTTCGGACAAATTGCATAAAATTTTAGTCAAAAAAAGATTACATGGCACTAAATTGTAATGGAAGTCCATGAAGATGTGATTTACATGAACTTTTCATCCATCCAAACTAGCTTATGTGACTCATCATTTTGTGATTGGTTTAATTTTTTATTTAAATGAAATTCAAATAATAATTATTTAAATATCAAAATAATATAATATATAATTGATAATTTCATTAATTTCACCCTATACCATGTTGACATGTGCCATTACATAAGTTAATTAAAAAAGCTAGTCTAGGTTGCTAATTATGTCATGTATTGTGCCTATTTAAGTCCATTTAATAAGCACTTAGCTTATCACAATAAAAAATCTTGAGATTTTCCACTACCACCCATTGCAACTACTATCCAATTTGACCATTATTTGGTTTATTATCATCGTGCACAAATAACAAGTGAAATTGTTTACTAGTTATTTGTTGATAATTTTCATAGTGAAAATAATGATTGCATTATTCACTAGCACTGAATTTTTTTCTCAATGTTGAGTTTTATAATAATGGAAAAACATTGACATGGAAAATATCTCGACCTTTGACTCCTTGCAAGAGTGGTAATATTGTTTAGTCATTGTTTTAACAACTTTTCAACTATTGACATCTAGCATAAGTTGAATCAAGGTTTGACAACAAGTAGAGAATGTTATTCATTAGCAACACCTTGCACTTACACAAGAATTCACCTTATTTTATTTTTTAATAATTCCAAATTGTTGATGTGAAAATTAAAGTAACATTTAACTTTATCTAGACATTGCACTAATTGTTAGTAATTTTTTTTGACATATCTTCAACTATTATCATGGAACATGAGTTGAATATACATATGTGTCATGTTGAAATCATTACTCATAGGTTGCATTTTACACTTATCATAATTTAATAAAACACATGCAATAACTTATAAAAACTTCACATCTTTTGCACTATCAACATTTGCAGATAAGTTGAATCATTCATTTTGAATGTGTTAAATCCATTACTATTTAATTGCATTTGGCATTCACCATTATTTTTTGTAAATGAATGTATAAAAATTTGTCATGTTTCACATTAATATTTGAATTAAAGATTAAGTCAAAATGTTCATATATCTAAAGTCTAAGGTCCATGTAGACCTTTATATTAAATGTTTCTAATATTCAAACTTTTATGTTTACATAAATATAAAATTATGTTTTTTCCTTAATTTTTTCATCATTTGGACAATTTTTTTTATTATAAGTGTTTATAACACCACAACAACAAAACCTCAAAAAACAAACTTTAAATTATTTCTCCATTTTATCTCTTGATGTATATGAGGAATATAAATCTTAGTTAGATTGTTTAATTTTTTATTTCTTGGGTATATTATTATTTGTATTGTTACCATGATTTAGGATTTGTTTTTAGGCTTGCCTTATTACAAGTTTATGTTTAAGTATTTAGAGATGAAAATTTTAATTTATTAAAAAAATTAAAAAATTAAAAATGGTGATCTCATAATAATGACATCAATGAATATTTATATTATTATTTTCAATTTTGTGGTGTTGTTCAAATGATAATCATTAATAAAAAAAATTAATTATGTTTTGACTATAAACAATATATGGAGATATTAGGTTGTTAAAATCCTTTTATATTTTGATTACAATTGCTAAAACCTATTATAAAATTGTATATGTATGCATATATATATATATATGTTGATGTAAGTTTAAAGTAAGTTTGATGTTGGAATTATTTATGGTTTTGACATTGAAATTATTAATCATTATTCATTATAATTTTTTTTTTGTTCTTTCAAATTTGTGATTTCAAAGCCATAACAAAAATTCATTGAATTGCGTTGTTCACATACAAGTCATTAAGTGTTGGAATTTTAAACCATGTACATCAAACAAAACATTTTTTGGAATGTATTATATGATTATTTCCTATTGTTCCTCATCCTATTATTACCTAAATTTCTAAATATACACATATTTAAACCAACATATATTAATTATTACATAATCTGTATAAATTATAAATATGTTTTTGAATAAATAATATTTTAATCCAATAGTTAATATTTGACACCTTATATTTTTACTCACATATTTTTATATTTTTTAAGGGAATGACCACCTTCAAAAAATTTCTTTGAAATTTCATTGTTTTCTAAATTCCCCCCCCCAAAACCCACCAACTTGTGAAAATTTGCCACCAAAGATAAAACAAAAAATATTGTTGATTAAAGCTAGGTGGGGGAAGGTAGTCCAACTATTTAATTCCAAAATAACACCAATATATATATATTACAAAGGTAAAATGTATTGCTACATTATTAACATAAATAATAAAAAAAATGTTGTGATTTTGTTTTCAAAGTTGTGTAATTAATCATTTTTATTAATCTATAATTAATGTTGTTCAAGAAATATGATGTTGAAAAAAAAATGGTTGTATTGATGATTTAATCAAATTTTCTTCTAGTGACCAATTTTTGCCAATTTAAAGGGGGGGGGACATAAACAATGGTTTTTCCCAAAAAAAATCAAAATTTATCAAATTTTAAATGATATTTTTTCAAAGCAATATTGAAGGATTTAAATAATTTTGCAACTCCATAATTCTACTATAAGCAAACATGGGTAAAACTATTTATGGGTAATGACAATTCAAATAACATCATAAAAGTTTTTTCAAAAAATTGTACAAAATCATATTGAAGAAAAAAAAGTTTCAATCCTTCAAAACTTGAACATATATTTTATACAATAAAATTATCTTTGTTAAAGATTTAATGAAAACACTTTTGAATTCACATTGAATTCAATCCTATTTATGAATATTGTTGATGAATTGACACAAAAAAGATTTGTAGATTTCTTTTTATTCATAACATGTTATTAAATTTTTTTGAACCTTTCATATGGCATAATTATAAATTATAATTATTTTCGTCAATAAAATTTTGAATAAATTTCAAGATCATGTTTTGATTTGTAGCATTTGAATAAATTTTGAAAAAAAATCCGTATGTCAAAAATTTGAATTTTTACATAGTTTCATGTGGAAAATAATAATAAAATAATATTTTTTCTATCTATTAAATATTTGAAGTGGTTTGGTGTTGAAGACCTGGGTGTGTTTCCATGAAATCTTGAGTTCAAACTTTGATGAATGTGTGCGTTAATGTATGTAATGTGTATATACATTGATGTATCATGTATAAATGCGATATATGAAACATGTATGATGATAGTGAATATCTTCAAAATATTTGGTTAAATTAAAAAAGGTATTAATATTAAATCACTGCATGTATTTTTGTCACAACATGTGGTAAAAAATTTAGAATTCGTGACTGAAAATTTTATTAAATTATTATGGTCATTAAAATAATAATAATAATAATAATAATAACTTGTTACATGATGATGTGGCATGTCAATCCATGTCATACTACCTTGGAACCTCATAATATCCATGTCAATTTTTAAAATTACAAATTACCTAGTGGAACATGTCCAAGATTTTTTCTTGTGTATGTTGGTTATGTAGGCAAGAAATATTTAGTCAACATTTGCGTGCATTCTATTTAACTTATTTCATTTAACTACTTGCACAAATTACTTGATATTTGATTAAGATTTTGTTCAAAGGAAAAAATTAAAGTTTAATTGTAAAGTCTTTTCAATTATGTGCACAAATATATATTTTTCCTTCTTAAAATATAAATTGTTTTGGAAAAACAAATTTGAATTTCGTTATTGAATACCATTTCAATGACCATTTGTTGAAAAAATATATTCAAGCTTATGATTTATAAATGGATTATATATATATGTCTTAAACCTTCATTTGATTTTAAAATTATATTAAACATTTTTTTTTAGTATAGGTCATAATTTTACCAATATAACCTAATGTGGATGTGTGATATATAATTATAAATTGGTCATAAATAAATTATAGTAGAGATATAATAAAAGATCTTATATTAGCCATATTATTTATCATATAAACAATTAATTTAGATAATCTATTTTAATTTTAAAATATTAATTTAATGCTGTATAATTAATTGATTTTATGAACCATATATTTTATTATGTTTACACATATATGATATCTTAAAATTTACTTGAAATTATGGTAAAAATTGTTTGTAAAAGTAAATTATATATTTTCACATCTCAAACTTTTATTTGATTTAAGAAATTATTTTGTACAATTTTGCTTATAATATATCATAATTGTACAAACAAAATGTACTTTAAATGTATGATATATGACTTGTTCACTATAGAATGTTTATAAATGGATCATAAATTACTCCTATTACTTACTACCTATTGCCTAGCCTATTGAACAATTAAATTACATTGCATACCTAATTAAATAATTAATTCAAAAAATCACATATCAACATAATAAACTACCTACTATTTAATTCACATAAGTAAGACTTACTAGTTGTTTACTACATACTACCTAGTCTATTTAATAATTAGATCAATTACATAGCCTACCTAATTAAGTAATTAATTGATTAAAAAAATTATCACATATCAACATGATAAAATACCTAGTACTAATCCACATACATATTGCTTACTATTTACTACCTTACAACTTACAACTTAGCACAAATCAAGTTGAAAAGATGCCATGTGGTGTCCACTGGCTTATGAACCACTTTCCAAGTTGAGAAACAACCACATTTTCATCTTTTTTGGGATGCCATTAAAAATGTATAATAAAAATATACTTTTCATTTTCATTTTCATCCTATCATACATGACAAATGAGATATTAACATCGAATAGTCATAAAAAATCATACATGTAACATAACCCTAAAATCACTTAGGAATTTCAGAATTTTTTTTCTGCAATTCAAGCACAATCCTTCATGTTGTTCATGTCCTTTTAGTCAAGAATAGTTAATGAAAAAAAGAAGGGCATATGGTCTACCAACCCATTATAGCCAAGTGTCATTTTATTTGCACCTTTTGGGCTATTGCATGTCCATTTTGGTTGGAAATAAGAATGAGGTGAAGTTCAACCAAATTTAATCTCCTTGTTTTGTTATTTTTGTAGGCCTTGACAATGTTTTTGCTTAGTTGATAACAATATTACAAAAACATGGTTTTTTTAGTAATGGCATCATAAATGACTATAGAGTCAAGTCCATTTGTCTAAAATGATTAATTATGTCCATTTTGATTGAAAAAATTAGATATTTAATAAAAATGGACACCATATGGGAAACATGGCATATATGACACCCATGTGGAATTGTCCACCTTGACTAATGTGACTAAATTAATCATATAGATATGACCAATTATGACAATAATGTCCACCCACTTCCTATTTATTTTGGAGAAATTGCTATAGTGGCTAAAGATATAAAGGTAAGGGTGGAAATATAGGATTTGGCTAAGAACAACCACCATTTATTATGATAGTGATTAGGTTGGGAAGGACTTGGAAAATGTGCATGTGGGGGTTGTTAAATTGTAGTAGAAGATGATTATAGAATCTAGTAGCAACCCAATGCACTTGAAGTTGCTTGTGTGCTTTTAAATCTAGGGGATTTTGGAGTTTTTGGTACACCCTTATTGCAAGTTGGTTTTCATGTGTTTTGATGGTCTTTTCCTTTACAAGCTAATTTTGTTTCTTGGTTTTGTTTGTTTCCTCAGGTTTCATACTTTTTATGTTTTGTGCAAACAATAAAACAATATAAGTTTACAGCCACCAATTGGTACCCCTTCTATTAAATCTAGAATTTAAGTTTTCATTTGCAAAACACTAGCAAACAATAGATTTGAGGCTTGCTTTACTAGGTCTTTGGAAGAACTTTTGCAATGTCATGTTCTCATTTGTTGTTTGTAATGATTCACATAAAAATAAAAATAGGAAATAATTCAATTGAAATATAACAAAATGACATGGGAAAAAAATATAATATCAAACTAAAAGAACATGACTAATGTACATGCAAAACTTGAACTAATTTAATGTCTTCAAATTTGAAAATTAAAATATAAAATATAATAATATTATTCTTATTAAAAAATTTCCCAAATCAAAATATATAAATTAGTGTAATGGTTTAACATTTGGAATTTGAAAAAATATAGAATTCAAAAATTTAAAAATTTAAAGGTTTTAATATAGTTAAATATATTCAAAATTTGTTTAATACATTTTACATTTTGAAATAAAAAGGAATTGTAAATTTCAAAGTAATTATGAAACTAAAAAATAATCATTTGAACAATGATATTAGGATGTACATGATGTAATCAATTTAATTATGGAATTACTTAATTATATAATAATATTATAAATCATGATATCCATAAATTATTTATGTTTATATATATATATATTTATTTTGGTGTTGGAACATTGTCACATTACATTAATAAGAATGTTTTGGACTTGTTTTTGGTTTAATCCAAAAATATCAAGATCTTAATTTTGAATAAATAAAATAAATATTTCCACATCAATTAGTATTATCAATCATTCAATCAAAATAAACTCAGTTATATTTATGTCACAAATGATTGGTTTGTTTTGACTAAGGACATTTTTGTCCATTGTGATTGAAATTTCAATCATAAAAACCATGTTATATAATGGTGTTATAGGTGATAACTTAGGGTTGAATTCAACTTAGTTCAACATAACTTGGTCCCTAGGTTTCATCATTATTTTTTAATAAAAATGTTAGCTCTCATTATTAATATTGACATTGGTGTACATTTGAAATCAATTAATATTAGACACATGCCATTAGTAATGACAAGAGGCCACATTGAACCAACTAACAATTAAAAACTTCAATGAACACAAGGTTCAATGTGCAACACTTGCATAATTACAAAAATATGCAATTGATAATATGGTCAAATCATGTACCTAACTTATGAAGGACATTTTGCACCACCTAGGTAGCTACTCAATTATATTTGCCATGTTCATGGTTGGATGTCCCCTTAATTTCAACACCCAATTTTGTTGGCACTAAGTTAGACACCAATGAGTTGTTTGCTTTTGATTAAGAAGCAATATTTGTTTTCACCAATGTTATGAAGCTAATGTTTACAAAAGACAACACCGAAGGCTCCTACAAATGATGTACATCTAATATATTAATTCACTTAGTGCTGTCTATTTGTCTGTTTGTGACACGACGTTCTGCTGCAAAAACATTTTTTATGTTTTTGTTGCAAAAGCATTTTCTATGTTTTAACACTATGGCAAAACTGGCTTCTAATCTGGGTAATTTCCCCATATGTAACTGACTCCAAAGAATTTTTTTTTTTTGAGGTAGAAGATTTGGTAGACCAAAAATAAATAAATTTAGGCCTTGCACAGCCCATAATCAATTTTTTTTTTTTTTTTTGACCAAGACTATCGTTTTTTTTTCTTTTAACTACTGTCCGTCCCAATTAAGGGGATGGATGAAATGTCCGTTCGGCTGGATGATGGGACGGATTTAGGGGAATTTTTTTTTCTTTTAGTTACTATCCATCCTGATTAAGGGGATGGATGAAATGTCCGTCTGGCTGGGTGATGGGACGAATTTAGGGGAAGCTTCATTATTCGGCTTCACGAATATGCCTTCACTCTTGGGAGGGTCGACGGGGTAAAAAACCAAAAATGTGAAGGACCTGGGCGGGGGGGGGGGAACCAACGGTTGTTTGAAAAGATAAAAGTTTTTTTAAAAAACCAAAAACATGAACCAAACATTGTTGAAGTAACACACCTGTGCATTATGCACAGGGTTCACACTAGTTAGGACCTAATCAACACAACCAAAATAATTAGTTGACACTAGATATGTACATCAATTGAATTTTGGTGTGAGGAATTGAGTTTTTGGTTAAGATTGAAAAAGTTTTGATTTTCGATTCAACATTTCAATTTCTACTCAATTCATAATAATGACAAAATTTTGGATTTTGAGAGCATAACATAGTACTTGATCCCATGAAACAACATCATTCAATTTAGTTTTGGACAATGCTTTTGCAATACAATTTTTGCTTGATTTTTCAAAGATTGTTGACATAATTTAGGAAAAGAGGATAACATAATACCTATTCAAAATATATTTCTTTGGTGCCCAAGATAATTCTAGATTCGCATGCAATTGTATTTTGGATGTTTTCTAACCTTCAATGCAATTACCTCTTTCTTCATGTGCATCTGTTTTTAACAAATGCCTTGATCTCTGTTTATGTGCTAATTGTGCTTGTGATTAATGTTCACTGCAATTGCTTTTACATCTATGATTTATAGAGTGATGTCAACATTGATATCATGCCTCCCCAACAAGTTATTCAATATGCAATAAGTAACCAAATCAAGTACCAATGGAACATGCATATCAATTTTCCCAGCCATGTTTTCTCGAAGATCCCAAAAACCTTCTTTACAATGGACCTTCTTTGCTTATGTTTTATGTTGAATAGTTGTCGCAAAACATTGTGGTCGGACTCTTCTTAATGTGGTGTGACAAGCTTGTCTAACAAGGGATGGCCCTTGTCCCCTAGCAAATATGGAGGGATTCCATCTTGGCATCTTGCATTGAGCTACCCATGGTACTGAACTTGGTGATAAAGATTGGATTTCCAAAGGATTTATGAATCATTGGGGTTGCCCAACAAATATGTCAATAACTATTTCTTGTCATCAATTACAATTTGACAAACCGCATTGTAAACACTAATCTTATGGTAATAGTAATCTTCACAAATGGGCTTATAGGTCTAGAGATGGCAAAATGAATATCGTCAATTGCACCATGAACATTAGGAAGATTATAGAAAACTTTAAAATCCAATCATAATTGCCTCCAATTTTGATCTAGAAAGCCATGAAATGAAGTTCTTGAAGACAATGTTGATCAATGTTATGACATCTTGAACAACATGGGAGATCATGGATCTACCTATGGCAAAAAGCTCACTACATACTAAAAGGTTAACACCTTGCGATAACTTATAAATTGCATAAGCAACATGTACCTCGATTGTAATATCAAATTTTTATTTTGTATCATGTTTTTGAATTAATAGTCTCAATTGGAAAGCAATCTCAAACAAGGTTCCTTTAGTCATATGAAATTTTTGAAGCCACCAATCATTGTCATATTCAATTAAAAGAAAAATTGAAAACCAAGTGGTGCTTCTTGGCATCCCATGCCCAAGCTTAGCAGTAAGGTATTTGACATTATAAACCATTTTGTGGTTGTGGAGACAAAGTGAAACATAAAAAAACTGCAATGATGCTGAAACTTTCAAATCATCACTTGAGAGGGATTGGGAATAGGGCATATCACACAATATCTCCAACAATTTGACCATGAAGACATAGATCCCCATCACAATATTGCAGTCAGTCACATCCATGTTGCAGTAAACAAACCAAGAAAAAACAAGCATAAACAAAATTTATAATGAAGAAATAAAACAAACTTGGATAAGGTGAAAACACAATGCCACAAAATCATTTGGAGACACTCCCACACAATCAGAAATCTATAACACATAAAATAAGCAAAAAATTAGGGTATGATTTTTTCGCGAACGAATAAAGCAAACAAATTTTTTTTTGACAAAAAAAAGGAAACTTTTCTTTGAACAATCAAGAATTGCAAAAGATCAAGAATTGCCTGGTATAATTTCAAAAGATCAAGAAATTGAACTGCAACAATCCAAATACCTACAATATGCACAAGAAACAAAAGAAACCATGCAAAAAACGAGGAAAAAAAAAACATTGAAGAAATGAAAAAAAATGCAGAAAAGCAGAATTGCAGAAATTGCTTACCTGGTGAAGCTTGTAGCACACGAAAAAGCTCGAAAGGATAGACGAAGGAGCTCGAGGAGAGACAAATCTGAGAAGAAAGCGTGAGAAAAATGAAGTTCACTATGAGATGAGAATGTCCAGATGAGAAGAGAAGAAAGATCAAGAAGTTAAATGAAGCTTGCGGAGCAAGAGGAAGAAGGAGAAATGAAGAAGAGGAGGAGAAAAAATGTTAGCGAGACGGAGAAGAAATGGGTGAGCAAAAAAGGAAAAGTCACGTACCTACCTTCAAGTTAGAGATGGTGTGGAAATGTCTGCGACATGTAGATTGATGCAACACTCATTGCAGGTGTGGATGCACGTTAAAAAAAAGAAAGTAACTAATTGCTACTTCAACCTCACTATCTGCTTTTAGCTGTTAGGGTTTTGGGGCCGGATAAATAGGTGTTAGGGCTCCTAACCTTAAGTGTCATTGTATTGAGGACACATCAAGAGTTGCACCAAAGCAAATAAGTGCTTTTGGTTGGTCAATGATAAGGATGCATGGGCCCTGGGTGGTAAGACTGAAATAGTCTCTCATTTCATATTGTTCAAATTTTGACTAAAATGGGTGAGGAGGAGAGGAGGGGAAACAATTAAGACTAAATCTTGGATGTCGTGCATACTGATTGGGGCCATCGCTGGAGCTGCTCGAATTCAAAGTTTAAACAAACATCTGCTCACAAAAGTCAACCAAAAAGTTGCTGGCATGCATATGTAAACACACTCAAATTTCAAAGGAGGTGGAACCAGGCCTTAAAATTGAAGGGCACTCTTGACCTTCCACTTGAAGGCTAGCTTCAATCAATCTTTATATTATCTCTTGAAAAATTGATTCCTTATGATGCAATAGGTTTTCATTTTCAAAGATCTTAAACCAGAACTTAAGTCTAAAATTTGATAAAATAGATCTTTAATTTGAATTTCTTGACATCCATCTGAGTAAAAAATGAACAACTTGTGAAGACAGTAGAGTTTCTCTATGCACAGAAATAAGAACACATTTGGGTGAAGAATGAATGTGTCAGTTGTGACCTGTTCACCATACTTGCACTAGTAAGGGGGTTTATTGCATGATCTAGGCCAACTGAGCAGCCCTGTATTGAGCAGATTTTGCTTTATCTCAAACTACATAGCGATGCTTGAACTTCACCCATCACAAAAGGAATGAATCAATGTTTATGTTAATATACAAATGAGTAAAATATTGTTCAGATTTGAATCTACAAGTGAGTTCTCCAAGCAGCTAATATCTAGCAACAGGTGAGAGACCCAGAAGAGATCCTGTTACATATTTGAAGAACTCAAGTTTCTCCCCAGTCAGCCGCAATCCCATTGCAAACACCTTTGATGACTCCATGACTTCCCACAAAAAGTATCACAGCAATGAGTATGGGAGGCCAGATAGCCTCTAGTTTTGTCTATTGGCAATGTAGTCTGCAAGGCCTAACAATGGTGCTGCCTTGATCTGGTCAAAAATGGAAAGCTGCTCCTTGGCTTTTGCTAACAGGTTCTGTGCAAATACCTTGGATCTTTCAAGCCCTAGCAGTTTGGGGTAGGTGGCTTTGTCGGTCAGAAGATCCTTGCCTGCTGTCTTTCCGAGCTCTGCTGAAGATTTTGTCACATCAAGAATGTCATCCACAACCTGTTGTGCACAACAAGAGAGAGACTATCATGCTAGTTACAGGAGCAAACTTCACTTGAATCTCTCTGTTTTCATAAACTGCTCAAGAAGAACCTAAACCTTTGTGTGTTCAATATGTCAGTTGCCCAATTAGGATTAGCAGAGGCAAGAAAAAGACTAGAATATAGAATACATATGGTAATTTGTCCAAGTATGTGCCAATAGTCCAGAACACGAATTTGGAATAGTGCTTGCAACTAGACTTGGGGAATTGTGCCAAGAACAAAAAAATTTGCATTTCTACAATACATGAACGTTATCCAAGCTGGAGAGATCATGACAAGATGGTCCCTCCTGGCTCTCAGGGCAGTAACACCACGAGGAGAGTGCTAACCTGGAATAAGAGACCAACACAGCGAGCATACTGTCCCAGGCTGTCAATTTCATCCTCATTTGCACCCCCAAGAATAGCTCCAACCACCACAGATGCCTCCAAAAGAACTGCAGTTTTGTGAACGTGAATATACTCCAGAGTCTCTATGCCTACGGACGAATCGCCTTCAGATGCAATGTCAACAATCTGACCAGCCACAAGACCCTCTGATCCAACAGCCTTTGCCAAATGTGCAATCACTCTCACGACTCTATCTGCTGGCACTCCCTTTGTTTCCCGGGCAATGTGCTCAAAAGCAAATGAAAGCAATGAATCTCCTGTCAGCACTGCTGTGTCTTCCCCATACACCTGCAAAGAATCGAAGAATACGATACTTGTTTGTTAGCATCAAATCGAGCATTGCTTCCTAATGACGTAAATTTGCATGAACACATCATTGAGTTCAGACAACATACATCTACAACGGATCAATTCCAGCACCTTGTGGTTGGTGGGCTTTCCTCTTCGAAGATCGTCATTGTCCATGCAAGGGAGGTCGTCGTGAATGAGAGACATGGTATGTAACATCTCCATGGCGCAAGCGGCTGGCATGGCCGTTTCCTCGTCTCCTCCGAAAACCTCACAAGCTGCCAAGCAAAGCACAGGCCGCACTCTCTTCCCTCCAGCTAAAAGCGAGTACCGCATCGCTTCCCGGAGTTTCATCGGGTATTGCAATGGCACAGCCTTGTCTAACGCAAGGTTCACAGCCTCCGCTTTCGCTACCATAAAAGCACGGAAGTCGAACTTGTGCGGTTCAGCAACTTTCTCCTGAGGTTTTTCCACTTCTTCAACTACCTGCGCAGTAATAATTGGCAACACCGCTGCAATGGCTCCGGTTTTTGACGTTGCCAAGACACTAGGGCTGAGAGAAACGACACCGGTGAATGGACTACGCGTGAAGCGCAAAGACGGCCTGCTCTTGCTCTTGACTGGAACAGCAAGGCCGCAAGTAATCTTACCTTTTGATTGCGAAACAATCGCTCCAGAAGCCACGATCGCTATCGACCCTTGAGAGCTCCCAGCCATAACTGCCATTCCCATCTCTCCCTCTCTGCCTTCTTCTGCTTCTTCTGCGTTGATGGAGGCGTTGAGAGCAAAAGCGCGCACACGCCGCAGAGCAACGAAAGAGCCAAGTAAAGTATATTCCCAGATTTTGATCTCAGAAGCAGCAGCAGCAACCGAGGCGTCTTCACCAGCCTTGTTTCCTGCTGGCTATTAATATATAGCCAAAAAAACTGTACTAAAATTTAAAAGGGCTAAAATCAAGTGCTGTTTGAGATTTTCAGTAAGCAGAACTTGACCAAAATTTAAGAAAAATCTTCAAATTTCCATAGATGGTTCAAATATGTTAGTGAAAAAGATAGAAGGATGCTTTGAATTTGTCTCCTTTTGATTTTAGTTTGTAGCCAAATTTGGTTAAATCTTCATGATTTGAGGATCACCACTTTACCTGCATCACAAAATTGACCCAAAGAAAACACAGACTCTTAAGATCCTGAATCCTCCTATTGCAAATTGCAACTGCCCATGTAGTATTCACCATGCAAAAATATAATCTTCAAAAAATCCTCTAAAAGAAACCAAAATCCTTCAAGCTATTATATAACTCTATAAATAATCTCAAGTTTCAGCACAATCCAAATCACCTTTCAAAAATCCTCATATAAAAAGAGACTTATTACCTAGGGGCCAAAATCCCTTAAGCTACTATACTCTATAACGAATCTAAACACAATATCGTTGCCTTGGTAGGCAAGGCAAACAAAGGTTTGCCTATGTTTGCTTTGACGCAAAGTCTGAGACCTCTGACATAATGCCGACATTGACATGATTCCGACATGAAGCCAGAAGCAACATCGGATGTCTTTGAGCACACCCGTCTTTTATTTATTTATATTCATTATCTTTTTTCTTTCAGTAATTGTCTAGTCCTTTTTTAAATATGCCAAAAATGCTTTACTGTTTTCTTCTTCTTTTGCATATTGGAGAAAGGGCCCACTTATGCTTTGATTCGCCGTTTGACATGTCTAACCCTAAATTTCCAATTTCCACGATCTCCAACTCACCCATTATTTGTACTACCTCTCACTCAAATAGTTTATGATAGATGATGAGACACTGGCTCACCACCGTAGCCTGGGGTCAGTTTCCACATTGACAAAACCGTTTTTTTTTTTTTTTTTCAAAAAGTGAATTCATTTTAAATTTTTGAAATTATATATGTTTCCATCATCTACTATGATATTGTGATATTAATAGTGAAATTATTCAGAGTCTAGCCTATGACAATTATGATGATTTTCAACATGTCAACTTCATAATTTCACATAATTTCATTTCACTATTTTGAGGATTATTTATTGACAAAACTGACCTTAGGGTAAGGTATTTGTCTAAGGAATTTCTGAGTCTAGTGGGTGCCCCATCTTCCCCATCCCTTGACCCCCAAGATCCGAAGATACCCACCAAACCAACAAATGTCAGCCACCTTATTCAACAATGGGTTGTTCTCTATGAGCAAAAGTATTCTGACATGGTGAGGTCGGATTAGCTTTTCACACCTACAACTGCCGAATGGGGGGTCTTCCAGACTGGGTTGAGAAAGAGTGAGATGAGCATAGAAACCCTTTTGCAATAATTTGAACATGTAAATTTGGATTTGATAGGGGGTGAGTGGAACACATTCAAACATAACCTAACATGATGCTACACAAAGGCATTCACAAAATCCTAACATCAGCAACCATGTTTTTAGTTGAGTACTACCATATTACCTTTAATTTGCTGGTTCTGTAGCAAGATGCCTAATAATTAATTATTATTTTCAAATTATGTTTGACAGTAAAAATAGTAATAATATTACAATTTGACATTATACTAAATAATGAAGCTACTTGTGCTATTGTGCTCGAGAGATTCATTCAGATTTTGTCATAGCATGCACTTTTTTTTCAAAATTTTGACAATTCTCCAATGTCATTAATTTGTGCCTAATCAACCTAGTCTTTAAGTGCAACGTACTAAAAGGTTGCTTTCTTTCTTCTTCATATTGCACACTGAACAAAGGGCCTACAAAATCTCCATTGTCAAATCTTACTTTCTTTTGCATATTGCATACCCAACAAAGGGCTCACGAAATCTCCATTGTCAAATCTTAGTTGATTAAGCCATGCTCAATATTGAGTGATTGATGATTCACATTTTTTGGGTCATGCGATTAACAACATGCTTACTAAGCTAGTTCCAAATTATTACTTGCACTCTTTGTTAAAGTGTGATTGACAGCATCCATTTCTCACCGCAAGGCCACCAACTCACTATCAGGGATCTTTTTTCATTATTGTGATATAGCTGAACTGGTAATTGTCCATAATTAAGTTTAGCCAAATCTGGCTATAAATAGGATATGAAACTAAATTTTTTTCAGATTCCTTCACATTTGAGGCTACATGCTAGGACCCAATTGAGCAATATATAAAATAAATATTTTAAAATATTTTATAAAATTTCTAAAACTGTTGAAATTGGTGACTAAAAAACCAAGAAAACTTGTTTTTTGTCTAGTTTGAATATTTTTAGCCAACTTGCTGAATTTGGCCAAATTAGAAAATGCTTTTCACCATAGGAGAGTGTTTTTGGTAAATTTTGTGATGTAGCCAAAGTGACAATGATCCATAGAAAGATGTAGCCAAATTTGGCTACAAACTAAATGTGAAAGTAAAATTTTTAAAACATCTTTCAATATTTCTGGCTACCCACTTGAACCATGAATAGAAAAATCTGACAATGTTTCTTAAATTTTGGTCATATTCTGACTATTGAAAATCTCAAAAAAACACTTGACTTTAGCACTTTAATTTTTTAATATAACCTTTTGGCTAAATAAAGCCAGCGGGAAAAAAAAAGAAAAAAGGTTGACCATACAAGCCTGTTAACACTTTTAAAAGTGTTCTTGGCCTTCATCTATTTCTCCCGGTAAGTTCTAGTAAGGTGCAAGGTACATAACAGTTTGTTACTGTGTGCTTGGACATCAGCTACTACCCAGTTATGGTCATAACTTATAAAGTCAAGCTACTAATTAACAACTTTACAGTGTGCATGGATGCCATCTATCTCTGACAATGGTTATAACCAATTAGGTTAAGCTAACAATGAATGCTTTTTTACTGTGTGCTTCAATGTCACCTATTTGAAGCATGTTAACATTTTTTTCAAGCATGCTTGGACATCATCTGTTTCTCAAATTGGTCTTAAAGTCAAGCTACAAATTAACACTTTTTGCAAGCGTGCTTGATTGTCATCTGTTTCTCAAATCGGTCATAAGGTCAAGCTATAAATTAACATTTTTTTCAAGAGTGCTTGGATGTCATCTATTTCTCAAATCAGTCATATATGGTCAAACTACTAATTATCTTTTTTTTCCAAGTGTGGGTGGATGTCACCTGTTGCACCTGACAAAGGTCACCAACAACCATAAGATCCAATAGTCTTAACATTTTTTTGAGTTGTGCATCTAGGTATCTCTCACTACAAAGTCGCTGGTGACGATAAGGTCCAAGCTAGGTAACACTCTTTGCACATATTCTTGGATGTCATCTCTTTCTCAAAATAAGGTAGAGGGAAAGTTGGTCTTTGGAGGGGACGATGTTCTGTTAGTGTGATTAGTATTAATTAGTTGCGAGGAACAGGTCAAGATCTTTTCTTTCTTTTGGCGATGGACCTCATTGATTGGCTCACCACCCAAGAAGTAACTCACTAAAAGAGACTGCTAAAATAGGGCCTATCCACATGGCCTTGTGTATGACTATCATTTGTCGCTCTCAAAATAGATGTAATGTAGTCTTCTCTTTTGGGCTACCTATATTGTTTAAAAGAGCAGAACTTTGGGCAAAACATTTGGGATAAATTCGAAATAATTCAATATTTAATGGATCCCT
The DNA here is from genome assembly GCA_963920785.1 of Sphagnum contortum. NCBI lineage: Eukaryota > Viridiplantae > Streptophyta > Sphagnopsida > Sphagnales > Sphagnaceae > Sphagnum > Sphagnum contortum. The sequence continues at coordinate 1,896,062 of OY987278.1, forward strand.
TACGCGGAATTTATGTGGATAGTTTGATTCATCGAAATTCAATACGACCAATTAAAACAGAAAATCCATCAATGTATTTTCTAAGAAATTTGAAACATTGTATAAAAAACGGAAATTCTATTTATTTACAAAACAAAAATTAAATAGATGTCTGATCAATAAAAAAGGCTTAGATCTCTTCCGAAAGGAACATGTGCTCCTACTTGGGAACTTATTGGGAACTTTGAGAACATAGTAAATAATCATTGGGTACTTGCCCCCACACCTTTTGCCCTGAAAGAAAAAAAAACCTAGGCCTCTTAAATGCATGTTGTCTCATCTCATTGGTTGAGAAGGATTTCTCTTGCCAATTGTATTGGTGACCATTTTTGGCCTAGGCTAATGGCTTGGCCATAAATTGTGAGGACTTAGATATATGTTATCAATCGTAGGTTACAAGAATAGAACTTAGGTCAAAGGATATGGGATGAAGTGAAGAGATACTGGGAAGATTTTGAGATCCTATTGGGAACACATTGGGAACAACAAAAATCCAACACCCTCACCCTGCCCCAGCTGAAAAAAAAATCTGGGCACCTGGATGCATGTTGCCTCACCTCATTGCCTGCAACAAAAAAGTTTGCTTCCCTCTACTCTTTGCCATTTTTGGCCTAGGCTAATGGCAAGCAACCTTGACTCTTCCCCCATTATAAATAGGGGGAACTTATTCATGCTTCTATAAATTGGTGAGGGGATGCACCCATAGTGAACCCCCCACCCCAAGGAGACCCATTTGATTGGCCCACCACCAATATTTTTGGAACATGGGGCACTCCCCAACATAGAAGCGTGCTGCCCTCACCAAAATAGAAGTATGCTCTGTCATGCCTCACTTTTGCCCCTACCTCCCCACCTCAAACAAGTTATATACATGGGAGTTGAAACATGGCCAAATAATATGGGATAAGAAATGAAATGCTATTGGGAACTTCTTAGGGAACACATTGGGAACCCTTTGAGAACTTGATGGAAACACCTTGGAACTTAATGGAAACACATTGAGAACAAACAAAAAACAAAACACACCCCGGGCCCGCCCCCCAAAAAAACAAAAACGCCCCTGAGCCTCCTCATTTGCTAAATGGATTTCTATTTCCAAAACGTTTTGTAGCCATTTTCAACCTGCACTAATTCCCCCACTATAAGTTGGGAGTACTTATTGGCCTGGACAGGTGATTAGCCATGGGGATCACATTACACCTCACTTTAGTGCACTCTTCCAGTCTAGTTGGGTCTCATCTTTCTTGTAGAATTTTGGGGGAAATACCTTCTCAAGTAGGCACAATGAATACATCGCAACACTCTTCAATTTGCAAACCTTGCTAGGTCGTACACTTTGCAACAAATGTTTTTGAAAATTCTGCATAATCGCATAATGGCCTTTGCAAGGTTGTGATGTCATTTGATAATGCATGCAAACCAGTAGAATAGATTGGAACATCATGTGGTAGTCATGGGATTTCATCACCCCCAACTTACCTTTCACCATGTACTTCTTGAAGCCTACTGCAAACCTTATTGGCAACTTGATATTTGCTAGGGCTTTGCTCTCCTTTGGGCATCACCCAAAGGGCTTCCAAGATGATAGATATGCATTTTGTGATGGGTGAACCCTCAACCATGATTGTCGAATGCTTAAAGCTTGCAAATTTTGCCGCACTTTTCTACCATCCTTTTCACCCATAATTATCTTGATTACATTGACTACCAGCCTTGCTTCTTTGGGATCAAATCCTACTATCTTAGTTGTGGCAAAAGTAGAAATGTGGATCACCAAAGTATCCGAAGGTGGATGCCTTCAAAATGACGTTGATCAAACTCTAAGATTGTGGTTCTGTTGTTCATTCTAGCAGTAACATTCCGTCATCATATCATAATCCTCCAATGCTTCCCCTTAGATTGTCACTAGTTTTGATACCAAACGAAACATTCTAAATTACTACAACACCCCATTCAACAATATAAAGATAAATTCTGCAACATCAGAGCTCTATTATAACACATATGACTAGCATCATATGATCATCATGAATTTGATCCCAAGAACAATTACATCAATGTTAACCTTAATTTAGTGGGTTTCTAGGAATCAAAGCTCTTCGACATAATTTTCTTGAACATCAATAGGTCATGATATATTGTCTTTTTATCACAAAGCCCACTGACAACCACACATGCAACATATACACACAATACCCATTACACAATTCGACAAAAATTTGTTGGCTACTTTCTCTCAATCATTTGACATCTTAATTAATTTAGAACAACAACATTGCACAATAAAGGAATGTCTAAACCCTGCAATCAACTTTGAAAGCTTGGGTAACGAAATTGACACCTTTCAATAACCACATCAGGGTATAACTTGTTGCAAAGGTCCCATACTTCCCCTAGAATGCTTAGAAAACTAGGTTCTCTCTTTCTTTTTTTGATTTAAGGAATTGACAAACAAAACAAAACAAATAGTATCACATAAACAATGGTACACTTCACAATCGCTCCCGAGATCCTTGTAGTTTTCATCCTTTTATGTCATTAACCGTTATGTATTGTAATGCATCCTTCCTAAAGAGAGACATAGCTTAGCAAAATATTACTTCTTTTATAAAATGCAATCAATCAATCCCCTCTTGAACAAAAATCATTTCTTTAATCTTAATGCAACCAAATCCACTTAGCTCTATTGTCCCCCTTGAATTAGTTGCGCTCTGTTATCTTGATCTAGTTCCATTGTTCGACATACCGCCATCAAAACTCTAGTGGAAAAGCGACCAAACCATAGGAAATGCACCAAAAAAAAGCTCCTCACCACACAACAAACATTGTCTATAATGAATTACCGTCTTTCTCATAACAAACAAAGAACAAAGGTCATGAACACAAATGCCACAAAAAAATAACTTCATGCTTCACATCACAAACAACTGTTGAAAGTTTTGTCCTTTTCAACTTTCAACTATTGATGGTGTTGTTTCATACATGTAGGGCTTCATCCACCCCTCCTTTTCATCATAGGCTTCTCTTAACCCATTCATTTTCTTGTTTTCCTAAAGAGTTAATTGACATGTAGATTGTGCATGTTTCATGAGACCCTTTATAATGATGGAAATGACAAGTCAAATCTTTTTGTTGTGTTGTATTTTGGCATAAGAAGAAGTGGGTATGCTACTCATGACCCTGACCTCATTGAACAAAGGTTGCCTAACTATCTCCCAATTGCCCTGTGGACATATCTTTAATGATTGGAAAGCACCATAAATTTCCACCTTTTGCTAGCATTTTGACCAATGAACACTAGTTAAAATGCTCACCTAAAAAGTTCTTTAAGTAAACAAGCTTTGAAGGTATCACATGCATTTTAGAAGTTTAACTTTCATCATTTTTTTTTCTACTTGGATTCATTCTTTTTTTCTTAAGAAAGAAAAATGAAAAAAAAACTTTAATTGAAAGTAATGATGTGAAATAGAACTTTTCAAGCCCATATGTCTCTAGATGGTGTGTTTGTTTTTCAACTATTTGACATTGTTTCATTACAATCCTCTCAAGAAGGATTTACCAATGAATGGCAACATATCCTTCTTTAAATAATGAAAAAAATTAAAAATGATGCCAACTCAAAATGTGGCAAAAAAATTTCAAAAAAAATCCCAAAAAAAGGGAATATGCGACAGAAATATTTTTATTTCTCACATTTGTACAAAATTAATCAGAAAAAAATTGTTTAATAGCCACATACCAAATGACATATTACTCCCCTTTTTTTTCTAAAAAACACAACATAATAGATTCAACTTAATAAGTCATTGGCACCTTCAAGTCAAGTTTAATGGTCAAGAGTTGACAAGACCTTCACTTACACACCAATGGGTTTGAACCTTGACCCTTTTCACAAGGCCCCAAACAAGGGTTATACCACTAAGTCATCACCCTTGAGGTAACATACTATTCCTTTCAATATTTCATTCCATAGAACTCTATGTGTGGTGAATGTGAAACAAATATGTAACTTGTATGTACACTTAATCCAAACTATGTTATGTCAAGTGGTGGGCATACATTCAATTATGTTTTTGGAAAAGAAAAGAAAATTCAAAATTAGCAACATTGATTTTTTTGAATTTTTTAATGTTGCTAATTAGCCCTTGTATTATAGGTTGGGTGGATTGAGGTGGCAAAATACTAGGTGGAACTATTGTTAACTTGGCTATATTATTTTTTTGGTTGTATGATGATGATGATGATGATGATGATGATAGTTTTTATTTAACATTTGAACTAAGTGGCAACATGAACTTGTTATGGGCACATCCAAATTTGTGAGAGAAATGTGAAGGTTATAACAATTTTACAAATGAAAATGCAAAACTATAATTTATTCAAACAAGAAATAGTAATATATATATATATATATATACACACATACTTTTCAATTCAACATGTTCAATCAATTTTAGACTACAATCTAACTTGTTAATTGGCAAGGATTGAAGGTTTGTTATGGTCCAACATTATCACACATAGTTTGTATTATGATGCATTTCAATACACAATTTTTACCCATGTTTCCACCCAAAAACTATGTTATTATGCATACAAGGGGCAACAATTTCCTTTGAAACCTGATAATCTTTACCAAAGTTTTGATTAAGAAAAGAAATGCCTATTCAAGAATCTCAACCTAGTAGTGATTTGGCATTTTGGATCTTGTTGATTTTCAACATTGCTAACAACACTGTAGCAACCATAAATTTGAATCACATAATGCACGCACACTACGAACAATAGTTTCAACTTTCAATCATGAAAATCATTTACTATTAGTTTAAGCTAACCCATTAAACGAACCAAAATAATCAACTAGAAACAATAATTTTAGAAAATAAATGAGATGTGAAGTTAACATTGACATTGGACAATTGTGTGTCCTATAAAACAAATCATAGCAAATAACCTAAGAAACCTATAACCTTGTCATGTTATGCTCATCACCAATGGTCATACAATTCTTGGTCTAAAAGTAGTTCCAAATGCAAGAATGTGCAATGACATCATTAAAATATTTCACAAACACACAAGCGCCCATGCAAACACATATGGATGGGAATAATTATGCTAATTTTAAATAAATCAACCAATTGTTTGTTTGCCAAATGCATCAATTTAAGACAATAATTTCTCAAGCAAGCCTAAGAGAAAAATGTATCTTTTGTTCAAAAGTTAGATAATTACCAAGGGTGGTAAGGTCCATTCATGTTATTAAAAATCAAAAGTGCCACAAAGACAAATTCCTTGGGTACATTCAAGGTTGGGTTACCTTATTAAGAGGAACTTATAGGACATGCAAAAAGTCCTAAAAGTTCATTTTAAAGTTTTTTTTGAATTAAACTTCATTTTTTATTTAGAAAGTTGGATATTTTACTTTGATTTTTTTTATGGGCTTTAGCTTTAATGATGTTAAGTTATTTGCACCTTTCAAACCATAAAGTGATGAAATTTAATAGTTTTAACTTGGTGACCAATATTCTTTAAAAATGTTTACTTTTTGGAGTCCTTTGTTGTAAACATTGATCCATGCATTCTTCTAGGAGATTACATAACAAAATATGGCCTTCCTACACTATATAAATCCATAAGATGAAGGATTCAATTGTTATTGTTAGTCCTTTCATGTTCTTAAATTCAATTTTTCGTCATGTTACATTTTTGAACTTTTATAGTTTAGAACATAAATGGACATCATTACCCAATCAAATAGTTGATTTTTTGATATCATTAGTTTCATTTGATTGTATTTTTCAAGGAACACATTATATTCAGTACAAATAAGAATTTGTTTTAGTGTTCATGGTACTTGGAACATCATATGTCCAAGATTTTCATGTGTGAAAGTGTTTTTATGTAACCCAATCATTATAATGAATGGATTAATTAATTAGGTTGGCATGGCATAATATATATAGTTGGTTCAGTTGAAAAGAATAATTTTAAAATCATGATTTATAATTTGATAATTAATTTTTTTTGTTATGACCCAAAACGATGTTGCATTATATATTATCATGTGAAGGTCTATTAAAAAACTATAAAAACTCATCACGTTCTTCATAAATTCAAAACCTTTTAGGAGTCTTTTTAAGTAAGAAAAATTTCAAAAAAAAAATGAATTTATGAAAATGATGGGTTTCAATAACCAATTTTTAAGAATAGGGCCTACAAACATAATGATATCCCACATCTATGGTAACATGTTCTTACCAAGAACAATCTCTTAAACATAGACATGGACAAGTTGTTGATTGTCGAAGAACAATGTCAATGTTATTTGTGCTCACAACTTCAAATCTTGCTATTGTGACATTTTCTTTTTCATTGTTTGAATTGTCAATTAGATGTGTTAATGGTCTAATGGTGCCTAATTGCTATTACTTGTTTGTTGCTTCTACATCAAGAACTTTTGTAACTTGAGCCACCATTACAAATGTTGCAACAATTGAAGTCAATTGCTCTAGTGTCCTTAGGAAATGAGATTGTTTACTTAGGTTTTCTTTTTTTGTAGTTGTCATTTGTTGTGCTCCTTTTGAAGGTTTTTCCTTTTTGCCTTTTGATATTGTAGGTGAATTTACAACCTCTTCAAGTTTTTCCTTTTCCATATCTTTTTTTTTTTCTAGTGTTTTTAGCATTTCCTAATCCAAGGTCAAGCTCCATGATATCATTACCTACAACTTTTTTCTTCTTCTCGTAGCTTCACATTTAGGGACATTATTTGGTCATGATCTAGGTCAAAAATCATTTAAAAAAATTTCTTTTTCACTTTTTTTTAGTGATCACACAACTTTAATTCCCATCTTTACATATTAATGGAACTAATCTTTAACCTCAACATCTGATCCATAACTAGTGAGTTCAAAAGTAAACAATGGAGGATGATCAATTTGAAACAATTTTTGTTATACCTAATTTTGAACTATGTGAAAATACTCACCATTGTTGTCATCATCTTTAGTTTGCACTTTTGGTTTATTATGCACAATGAAATCCAATTTGAGTAAAAGCAAAAATCACCAACCACATCAATGTTCAATGAATACATTTGTTTTCAACAAACATAATCTTGAGCTTTTATTTTCAAAATTTTAGTACATAGAACTTAAGGAATTAAGGCTTGAAAAGGAGGTGATGATAATCCTATTAGAATTGAAAAAGGTGGGGAAAAAATTACAGGGATCAAGTTCATGGTAAGGAAGTTCTTTGTGTTGGACATCGCCTTGTGAAGGCAATGGTGGTGGCCCCTATCTGACAATAAAAGAGATGGTAACGGTTGTAATGGAATTGGTGGGGGTTGGCAATAATGGTTTGTCATTTGCAACAAAGTGGTAATGGTGTTACCAAAAAAAAAGTGGGGTGATTTTATCATGACACTCCTTAATAGACTCAAGACATGTTAATAAATGTTTGTAGATTATGACATGCCCCCAAACTCCTTGAAGAACCCAAATGTGGGTCCCAAAGTGAAACAATGAAAAAAGGAAAAAATCGGGGCACATTTTTTAGCTCGTAGCACTTCAAGGGTAGGAGGGCATGCTAGAGCTTTAGGATGGGACTAAAAGATTTCACAAGCAATTGTTCAAGATGAAATCAACCTACACAACTAAGGAAAGAAGGTGGTTAGTGTAAGTTAAATGCAAGTGGTGCAACGAACTTAGTAAGGACAACTTCAGACACAAGATTTACATGACCTGCAACCTTTGGGAGGAAACACCACTCCCTTCCCTATAGTATATTTTATGACTATGTGCTGAAACTACATCCAAACGGCACTTTTTCTAGGGACTCCTAAGTGGGAGTCCCAAAATTAGGATTCTTGCTCTCTCGAAACTTTGCTACATTTCAAGACCTTTCCATTTGCGTTCATCCACAGAAAATTACTAACACTATTTTAGGTTACAACGGATCCAAGCCCTGTGTTATAGGCTTAGCCACTTGCGTTTTGCAGTGGTCAAATTTTGGTGAAAAAGTGAAAATAATAACCCAGATTAAAAAAGGCTTTCACATTGCCATTTTTATTTTTGCATTTTGGCAAATTTTCAACGAAAACAAATGCTGATCAGGAATTGCCAGTTCCAGGGTTTTTTTAAATCCTCAGAGAACCAGTGATTTTCATGAAAGAAAAAATGAAGAACCAGTGGTTTTATAGGCAGTTATTTGGTGTTTTCAAGATTTTAATACCCTGGTTACACATCAGAGCCAGTTCTTTCATTTTCTGAGAACCACGATTAAATGAACACTACGGACCATCCTGCTCACCATGTGGGGTGATGCAATTGCTGATACCTGCCCATTACTGGTTACAACTTAAAACCAGCAAGTAGGGCATCCTAAGAAGGGCATCCTAGGAGAGTTTCACAAGCTACAAAACAGTTGTGTCTCATTCCTCACACGAGTTTCTACCAACACCAAGAAGGATTATGTGACCCGGTACTCACCAGCGCACCATCCATCAGAATCCCATTATGACTGAGTCATGGATGAATCAGAACTGAGTTACCAAGGTTACTAAGCTTCCACTTTGGTGAACCTCGGTAACCTATTCTGTAAACCTTCCTACTTCCACCTCACACAACCTAGGTAACTAACCACCTATGTAAGTGGGTACATATAAAAACAAGTTGGTAGGAAATGTAAAGTGGTTACTACTATTTAGGTAGGTAGGTAAGTAGGTAAAGCACTTGGTGGCCACTAAGTAGGTAAGTAGATACATGTTGATGGGTTAGTACATAGGTAACCCCACCTATGGGACAGACGGTAGACACAACTAAAGAAGAGTTTCCTGTCCTCACTCCATCCATCCTATGTGCTGTTCTGTATCCCTGGTGTGTTGCTGGTTCACTTGGTGGCAGCATGGTTGCCCATTACTTTCAGTGTTGTCTAGGAGGAGACTTCTGACTGTCTCACACACTTGAAGCCTGAGAACCTAATAATGTGTCACTCGGTTCGATTACTGTGGATGATAACTTCTTTCTGTACACGCACCGCATTAGTACCGACCTCAACTAGGGCCATACATGCACCATGCTGGGCTAGATTGATTTCTCAGGGTGGTACCATGTCAGCACAGTTCTAGTATTCTAGATTCTACACATATGGGCATTGGGCATTCATTGTCTTGCTTCTCACAAAAGAGTTACGTGTAAAGTGACCTTCCTTTTGGGCCTTTCTTTCATCTTCCAACCCTTCTTTCAACCTCTAAATATTGTTATTTGCAAAGTATTAAATGCACGAGTTTGAAATGATTTGTACCTGTAGTACACACGTACAACAGCAGTGATTGAAGGAAGGCAATTAAGAAAAAACAAGAGTCGATGGAAATGATCTTCATCTGAGTTTCAGTCCTTGTTTAAACCCAATGTACTTTTTTCGCTGTTTTTAGAAATTTCAACCCCTTTATGACCAAACATGGGTACTGGTGCTGTGTTTTTTTTACTTTGCGGATATGGGAAATGTGGTCAATTTTTCCAATATTTTTGCAAAATTAATCAAATTTAACGTAGGAAACAAAAAAAATCACACAATTGTTTTTTTGGTCAAAGAAAGGCGAAAATTTCAGAATTGTTTTTACTGATCTTCACTTGCTTGCCTTGAGCAGATCTAAATTCTGTTCAAGTCTAACTCCACAAACGACTCCCTTGGTGTAATAGCATGTCTGGATTGGATCCAATATGTGAAGTTTGAATGCCCACAAAAATTCATAGTTATAGTTTCAACACCATTTAAAGAAGAGGCAATTGCCTTGACCGCCCCCATGTTTTAAAAAACTAGGTTCCAAGCAGGGATTTATTTTATTTTAAAAATGAGCTTAAAAAATTGGTGACATTTCCCCCCAAAAATAGAAAATTTAGTTGAAATTATACTAAAAAACAGATTTGTCCAAAATTTTCTCTGGAAAAAAATAGAACGTTTCAAAGACTAATTAACTGCCCGTGGTCAAGAGTCACCAGACTCTAGGATTACCAGCTACAGAATATAATGATCCTTCAAATTTGGGCCTCCCACCATCTACTCCATACTAGTTATCCAATTGTGATCATGCTTAGCAGGAAGGATATATAAATAAATTTATATACACTTTGTATTCCATGTCCAAGGTGCCAGGAATTGGGTGTCTCCACCTCAAACCTCAGCTCTCGAGGAAAGAACTGGAAGGTAGTTGGAACAGGGTTGATACATTTCACAGAGTGATTACATACAAATTGAGAATCTCTGGCAGAGAGCCTCCTAAACCTTGGACTTAACCTGTCAATGCTGAGCTACAAATCGAAATTCACAAACATGGGCCTTGTTGTTTGTGCATTGAAGGTCTGGTGCATAGTTAGTGCTTTTTTGCTAGACCCTAAACCTAAACCCTAATTTTGGAGCTTGCATAGAGAACCATGGCACATACTTAGTTTTTCTTTGCTAAACCTAAACCCAAACTGTACTTTTTGGATCTCACCTGCACAGAGGACCATGGAGCATACTAAGTTTTTCTTGCTAAACCTAAACCAATACCCTAATATTGGATCTCACAGAGACAACCATGGTGCATACTTGGATTTTTTCGCTAAACCTAAACCCAAAACCCTACTTTTGAAGCTTGCCTGCTTAGATAACCATGGCACATACTTAGTTTTTTTACTAGACCTAAACCCATACCCTAATTGAAGCTTTGCCAACATGCGGAGAATCTGAACTATGACACATACTAATTGCTTTTGCTAAACCTAAACCAAAGCCTTAATTTTGAAGCTTGCCTGCACAGAGAGCCATGGCTGAGCAGCAGCAGCAAAGATTGTTAAACTCAACAAGAAACTGGTGGTGGTGCTTGCAGACTTGAGCTGCTTCTGCTGCTGCCTAATGTGAGCTCTAACTCATCTGGGACCTTTGTTGCAGCAGATACTTTCTCCAACTCTGCAACTGCATGATGATGATGGTGATCCAATGAACAATCCTGTACAACATCATCTGTGCTGACGATTTCTAGGTTAATATCAAGCTTGCAGTCTGCTCTTCTGCTACTAGAGCCAGGCCCCAGATTCAACAGCCTTGCAGGTGCCATTCCAGGACCAGGCATGGTGCTTGTTGCAGCTTGTGGTGCGGCGGTGGGAGCAGCAGGGGAGCCACCACCACCATGCCAAGCTGCATTGCAATAAGGACCTGTCTGCAGAGCTGGTGTTTCAGATTGGGCATTGGTCATTGTTGTTGTTGCAGCAGGGAAGCTGCTGGGACCCAAACTCATGCCGCTGGAATCCTTAGTCCCTGATGGTGTGGATATTAACCCTAGAGCTGAGCCTGGTGGTCCTGTGTGCACTCGAATCCCATTTGCCCACTTGAAGCTGGTCGACCTGCAGATCATGTGTGGAAACTCTAGAGGAAGAGGAGCTGCTGTTGTCGTTGCTGCAGAGAAATCTGATTCCACTTCATGATCTGCTGGGGTGCGGCAACCGTCTGGAGTGTCACAGTAACTCGCAGGCTGCAGGTGATGGTGGTGGTGTGATTGCAGGTTTGATGCTGCTGCTGCTGCAGCACTGGCAAGGAAGCTGCTGGGATGGACTGGTGGATTACATGACCAAGCTGCATTGACAACATTTTTAGAGAATGCATGTGTGGGACACTCAGGAAGACCATCTTTGGCAATGGCATCCCAATCAGGTTTCACAGGAATGCCTCGGGCAGTAGGAGAACTGAGAGGTGGTGTGACTGGTGCACTGCCCCCAGAGATGCCGCTGGAGGAGTTGTTCATGTTGTGGTGGTGGTGGTGGTTGCAGCCTACCTGCATGGCTGTATGGAAAGGTGGTAAGCTTGCAGCACTGCTGCTGCTTACAGACTTGCTAGCAGTAGTAGCAGTTCTAGCACAGCTACTACTACCAGCAGCTCCTCCTGCACCTGGACCTGCAGAAGCTGAAGACAAGCCTTTGAGCCATGGTATGAGCGATGTGCAGCCATCATATTGACCAGCTGCTGCTACTACCCCTGGATATGACGACGAGGTTGGACTCACTGATGGCGATGGAGATACAACGTCCATTTGCTGATCTTCAGATGATGGTGGTAGTGGCTTGCTTCCCTGCAGCATGCAGCAAGCAACACACACACATCCATAAAGCTCCATTTCCTTGCCTACCAAAAACAAGCACAAGATTCACAAGAAAAGTTCTTGAAGCTCAAGCGGCAGACCGAGTTTGTGAGGGGAATGCATATTGCAGCGTTCTACGCATTCTACCCACAAACCCTAGGAGAAGTTTTTGGCGGCACTAGGGTGGAAGAACGGAGTGAGGAGGACAAGCGTGGAGATCAGCTCCAAGGGCGTGTGCGTGCTTGCCTCGCGGTAGGTGTTGCCTTCCTCGTCCACGATCCAGCCAGCTTCCGCACACAGTGCCTTGAGGACTTCGTTGTTGTCGCAATGCTTGGGGAGCTTGTAGTTCCCGTACGAGCGCAAGCCCGCGAAGATCTTGGCCGCGATGGCTCTTCGACGCCGCTCCCTTCTCTTGTTGTTCTCCCTCTCCTTCCAAGTCGGTAACCGCGTTCCTGACGTCATGATAAATTTGTAAATCCTTCTCCAGTGGAAAATTTAAGGCAACTACAGCACTCGATGATCGATCAAGCGAGCTCTTGATCTCTAGACTTTCTCAAGCTCGCCTTCTTCGACTCTGCACATGATTCCTCCCCCCGGCTTGGCTTTGTTGGTTCTCCGCCTGATCAATCTTAGCTTCGACGGCGGGCAGTGGACATTCGGAGACGAGTCTTCAAGCTCATGGGAGTTAACCCTCGTCTGAGGATGCTGCTGCAGTTTGCATCCCCAATTACGAGCTTCAACTTGTGATTCCTCAGGAGCCTCATCAGCTGTGCACTTCCCAAGGAGAAAAACAAAAACTCGTTGATTCAAGTGTGATCATGAGCGTGCTGTGCGATGGAAGATGGGAAGTTGTTTCTTGCGACCCGTCGTGAGCAGATGCTGCTGCTGCACTCGACTGAACGGACAGTACTGGAATGAATTGCTGCAGCAGAGACAATGTATGCGCATGGTCAAGGCGGAGACATGAGCAGGCGGTAGCTAGCTCCAACTGATTCAGAGAAATTACTAGAGAACCAAAGAGATCCCCAGTTGAAGCTGCTGCTGCTGCTGCTGCTGCAATTACGACAAACTTTGTCCGACACACAAGCAAAACATGAGGAAGAGTTCACAAAGCGAGCGGAGCATGCACTACTAACTGACATGAGAGCTGCAAACCAACAAAAACCTTACGACGAGCAGCATGCAGCACTATACAAAAATCCAGCAACAAAAGACGCAGACGAAGAAGAAGAACAACTCCACAACAGCGGATAAGAGACATTAATCCGCCAGAGTTCCAACCCACTCACCCCCTGGAGTTTCGTTCTTCGGCCCCTTGTCTCCCTGGAGTTTCCCAAAAACAAAGAAAAAGGAAAGAGCCTCCAAATACGCCCTTGGCCCAAAAACAACAAACACTCCCAGAAACGAGGGAGTAGCGCAGCAGCAGTTTACCTTATCACCCTGCAGATTGCGTGCGTGCACACAGATCAAAGCAGGAATGGAGAAGACCGAAGAGGCCTGAGGAGAAGAAGTGATGGCACGGCTACAGCAGCGCATGCGCGCACGCACTTTCTCGAAAGCTTTGCAGAGGAAGCGAGAACCATGGGCTTCTTCAGCTGCGTTGCCATGGACGGCCGCATGCACTGAGGATGCAACGGGAAACGCAGTTCGGTGCTACTTCTTCTTTAGCGTTGGGCCGCGGGCCAATGTGGAGAGAGGGGGGTGACAGTGCGCGCGCTCTCTCGCGCGCGTGTGTGCGCGTGCGGGCGTGGTGCGTGCGTGCGGGCGTGCCGGGGCTGCAGCCAAACATCGCGGCCGCGCGTTCTCCGTATGGGAACATGAATGCGTCAGGCGTATGTAGCGCGGGACGACGGGTGGCCCGGCCGCCCCACCTAACGGAAAAGAGCCCTCTACCTACCTACCTAGTTAGTAGCTACTGTTTTAGGTGGGGGGGGCGGGGAACCGAAAAAAAAGGTTTAAAAATGATACTTCCGGGCATACTACCGTCCGGGCAGCTCACCCTCCTCCTTTTGCTTGTTCCCCCACCTGGTTTGCTTTATGGGTTGGGGGAAACCGGTTTTGACGTGTGCCAAGAGTGGCGTTTAAGAAATGGAAGGGAATGGTCGCATGGAAGGGAGGGAGAAATAATGACCACAGGAAATGGCTGTTTTTTTCCTTTGTTTTTTGGGGAGGGTTTCCTTTACTCAAGGTTAGGTGAGCTATTCTCAGAAGAGGAAAAGTAGGGAATATTAGAATCACTTTGATATACTGGAGTTACATATGGTGGATTTGTTCAACTTTTTGGGGCTAACCAGACATTTTAATGTTAATTTCCCATAACAATCTTGATTTATTTTCCCATTGCACTACCTACTTTTGAGTAAGATTTGTATCCTCTCGAAACCTGATTAAACCAATTTTTTCCATGCTAGGAATGTTCCTTTGGAATATTTTTAATGTCATGTTGAACTAAGACTCCAGTTCCTGCCACCATAACAAGCATAGTCAGTCACACATGGAGAACATGCAGCAGCCTTCTAGTACAACTAGTGATGGATACTGTCAGGCCGGCCTTTTGGCATTGTAAGTATGATCTTCTAAGCCTATGTGAATCCACTACAAATTATGTGTCTAACACACAACTTTGATGTTGTGGGTTGGATTATCTTGACCTAAAATATGTTGGTGAGATGCAAAGACAACTTTGATGTTGTCGGTTGGACTCTTTTGACAGAAAATATGTTGGTGAGGTGCAAAGACACCTTTGATGTCATGGGTTGGATTCCCCTGACCTAACATATCTTGGTGAGGTGTAAAAGGTCTAGAAGCTTTTTGGAATCTAGAGTAAGCAAGGAAGTACTCATGTAAGAGAGGAAATCCATTTTGAACAAAGGCACGTGTGCACATTTAGTATGTATCATATAAAAAAGAAAGAAATTCTAGACCTTTTTGAACAAACCCTTCACTTTTTCTCTACCATTGTAATGTGTGTGTTTTGGGACATAAGAAAATGTGCTCATTCAAGAACTTTTCAATTAAAAAGTGCAAAATTTCTATATGCAGACACTGATGTTTGGTAACGGCTTACTAGCTCAACCACAATGGGACAATCCACTGAAATCCTTTCTAACACCATCTATAACCATTATCCCATATATATATATGAAAAAACATGTTAATATACTAGGAATGCAAATACCCGGGTATTGATTTCACCCCTAAGAAAGATTTCATGCCGCAAAGAAGGGTTCCATCCTTCAAATCTCTGGTTACTATTTACCTCCATTCTTTACACCAACAAAAGACTTTTTTAACCCATTCTTCAGTATTTACTGCTCAAGATGAAAATAAAATTTCTTGAGTAGAAGCATAAAGTGTTATGAGCATTTCTGTTCCATTGTAGGGAAGAGTTGTGCACAATAGAGAAGAACCAGTGTGCGGTTATTTGAATTTATAAACAACCACCAGTTCTGGTTTTAAAATTATTTCAGAATCAGAGAACCTGCAGTTTCGATTCTTTGAAAGGATCAGAATCGACCAACCTCCACTAGTTTTGGTTCTGGTTATTTCACAACCCTAAAAGGTCTGGTGGCAATGACCTAGCAATTTTATGGCAGGTTATTTGATTCTTTCCCAAAAGAAAAAGAAAATGGTGGTTATATATACCAGAACCAGGTCTTTATTTTATTGAGAACCACTGTTGTGAGTCCTAGGAACCACCCTGATAATTGTCAGGTATTTCTTATAACTGCCCAACACTGACAAGAACCTCTTGTTTTTGCAAAACTAGGGCCCAAATGCGAGGAGGATAGAATCTCAACACAATGGAATAAAGGGCAATGATGTGCCTCCTTGCTCCAAAATTGGTCAGAGGAACCTCCAGTTCCAAGTTTTTGAAAGGTTTCAAAGAATGGGCAGGTTTCATGAAAACGTCAACCAAGAATTGGGTGGTTTAGGGTAGGTTCTTTGATTTTATTGTTTTAAATCGTCAAATCAGAGATTGATATGCCTTTATAGTTAGGTATTATTTTAAACTAGTTTTTGATCTTGATATCTATGTAGACCTTTATTTTATTTTGTTGGAAAACTTTGTACCCATGCAATCTCTAGCATTGGGGAGTGTGTAATATGTACATGGAATTGCACCTGATTTTGGAATGGGACTTGAAGGTTTAGAATTTGAGATAATTAGGCTCAAACCCCCACCTTGAGAACCTCAAAGTAAATATAACAGTGCAAAAACTAATACCAAAGTTCTCTTTCAAAAGGAAGATCCCCACAACACTGGTCAAAACCACTATTTTGTTGGGGTTCATGGTTCAAACTTGACTGATAAACAATGCATTTGTTGACAATGCTTTCATTTGGTTGTTCAACTTGTAGACCAATAAGAGCTTGAACATCTTAGTTTCATGTGACAAGTATGATCCAACTCTCTTTCTGTTTCATTAGAACTAGTGTGGCCTGTGCCAATTGGCCCATGTGTGAACCCATTACAGAATAGGGAAACTCAACATGTGGACATTGTTTTGCAATGTATGTATCGATTTTTTTAATAGCCAAATATGAAAGGAAATCATGCTTGAATTGAATGGCAAGCCTGCAAGTTGGACCTTCAACTGAATTTTCCTTCCAAAACCTAGTTTTTTAAATTTTATTTGAATTTTCAGTGGCAGAAATAACTTTAAAATCGATATCTGTCACAATCTTAATCCAAATCTTACCAAATAAATTCCAGTAAATACTGCTCATCAAGATCTTTCCAACAACACCAAAAGCACATTCCAATTCCTCTGAAACTTTTAGACAATTGGAACCAAAATTAGTTTTTCAAATCTTCTCAGGTATGTGCTAGGCATGGGAAATTGATGATACACTATCCAGACATCTCTGCAAAACCCTGTTTGAGACTAAATGAACTTAAGGGGGTTATATCAGTGCCCCATACGATGGGGTTTTCCTTTCTCAAATTCCTCAGGTCCACTGGCAAGGATCCCAGCATTAACTAGCATAAAATGGCGATTGTCCTGAGTGCATTTTTACAAAAGTGTTGTCACAAATGGTGACCTAGAAAGTGCCAAGGTCCAGATGTGACTAATTAAATTATTTTTATTTTTAAAAATGGCGAAAATTCCTAGAGATCACAAATTTGTCTTCTTGTTTTTCGGTTTCTTCAAAAAAAAAATTTACCAAGTTGCGAAAATTTTGCAAAAACAAAAACACTGGTGCCCAATACCAATTCAATTCTAGTTCTTACTATTTTGAGTTGGGAAAGTTTTAGGGGTTTCTGGGGGCGAAAGGGCAGGGGGCTTAATGGGAGGCAGCACCATGAGAACACAGCAGCCACACTAGTGTGCATGTGCATGGCCACTAAAGATCTAGAGACCGGAAGGAGGGGAACTTTAGCACCCACATTACACTACTGCCAAAGTGCCGGCCCAATGGAACATTCCTATTGCTCAAAGGCTCAAAATTGGGCCCGTTGGCTTTGCACTAAAGCCCAAGCCCGAGAATTCAAGAATGATATGCTCACCTACACGGCTTTATTTTCATATCACATTTTCTTGGTTCCGCCTATCAAACAAAGAACATTCATACAATAATAACCCAACTTTTTGAGCTTCTCCTAAGAGATTGTGTCACTAATTTATTCATTAATTTTTCAATTATAGCCCTTGGATGGAATGAATCTTTCATAATGTGAAAGGAAGCGGGAGGAAGAGGTCACAAGGAGAACATCCCCACCTTTCAATAGACCTAGTGTAACTTGTGCTGCTGATCACATTTTTGAATGTTGACTGAATTTTGAAAGGGAAAATGGTACATGTTTTCTTCAGCCTAAGTTTGAAGTCCAATTTTTATTAAAATTTCAGTTCTTGTATTGAATTTTCAATGACAAAAAAAACTCAAAACTCAATATATTATGCATTTTAGGTCAAATAGTTATGAAGTCACCTCCCATGAAACCTTTCACATGAAGTGCTTTCCAACAATGTCAAGAGCATGCCTCAATTTCCTTGAAAATTTTGGTTTTAACCTTGGCAGGTTCTTGAGACCCAAACCTGAACTGGCAACTCCTTGCTAGATGGAACCAAGATTAGGACTGGATTATGGGACTAGCCTTTTGCAATACATGGAATTGAACTTAAAGCCCTGAATATATATATTTCAAAAGATGTGAGGTTCTTTAAGTAGGAAAGTTGATTTTTTTCTCAAAAGTTAGCAAGTAGGCTGAATTTGTTAATCTAATTTGCTATAAAACATGCTTACCTTCACAAATCCAAATTTGGATTGTTGTAAAATTCAATACCTATACAATTTAAAACCTTGGATAATGTGTAATATGTACATGAAATTAGACCCTGTTATTGAAGCAAGCCCAAAGGTTCTTGAATTTGAAAAATAGTGCCAAAATAGGAACTATATAGGTTTGGAAATTTGAAGAACAAACCTCAAACCCGGACCCAAAGAACCAGCAAAAAACTTATAAGTGCGAAAACCAGAATCAAAGCTTTGAAAAAAAGGAAAACCCGTAAAACACTAGTATACACTCCTCACCAATGAAAATATCCTCACCTTTCACAAGTGGAAGGATGGATAGGATGAAAATAGAAAAGGAGAGGATCCCTTCTTGAGCCTGTTGGTTTTACACAACCCCATTAATTTTACATGACTTGCCCTTGGGCTAGCAAATTTTACTTAAATATGGGCTAAAAACATGATAGAGGAAGTCACCATGAGCTAGTTATGAGCCTTGAGGGGTTAGAGATTTCTTGGGCTTTGGGCTTAATGTCAAGTTGCTTAACTTTTTGACCTGTCTAGTATGGGCCACAATGAGTGTTTAGGACTGACAACAAACCATCATTCCTAACACCAACAAAGTGACATGAATCAAAGTATCATAATTTCTGACATTGCAATTACCAATGATTCCTAAACATTATTTCAACATTTCCACACTTGATGCAAATTAGTAAATACCATTGAGTTTGACATCCATCCATACCTACAAAGTAATCTTTCACTTTGTTGGAAAGAGAGAAAAAGAAATAAGGATAGAAGGATGCATGCTAAACATTGAGTTGATTTGTCATTTTGTGAGACTTTAATTAAAAACCAATTTTTTACTTTAAAATCTATTTTATTCAGAAATTTAACATTAATTTTAAATGGTTACTAATGTCATCTTTACATTGATGTCACGCCATATAGATTTAATATTATTTAACATTTTAGCTGTGAATTTTGATTAATTTTAAGATCCTTAACAATAGTCTAACACTAAAATTAATATAGAGCATGACCATATTTTAAAAGTTGATTAGGCATCTAAATTAAATACTAATATCCCTCATATACTAGTATGGTCTCATCTCACATTTTTTTGGCAAAAAGTGGACCATCTTCATTGTTTTCATGTCATGCATACTACATTCGTGCCTAACCCTATCCAAAGTAATAGAGTTGCACTAAGAGAACATACAGAACAAAACTTCAAACTCATTGCATTGCAATAAGTCCCCTAGCATGGAAAAGTCGAATCTCATTCAGACTAAATTGTGTTCTAACAAAAAAAAATTGTTCTTGAAACATTTAAACATTATGTCATAACTATTTGACAAATATAACTATCTTTGGATGGCATTTTGGGTGTGAAAAAAAATTCCATTCCTATGAACATTAATGGTTTAGAATCTCTTTAGCAATGAACCTTCAGATTTTGATTTCTTTCCTTCAAGTAAAAGTGGGGAAAAAATTCAAGAATTTTGAGGTTAGGTTGGGGTTTAACCTTATAGTCTTGAAAGGCTTAAACAGTTGTTCTGGTGGCTTAAATAGTTGATGTGGTGATTACATTTAAAATATTTGAACATGTTTGTGGGTTATAATGAAGGTCAATCCCCTAATTGTGTACCTTTAGACAAACATATAAGGGGCCAAAAATTGCACATTCAAGAATGATCATCCAACTTTACATTGCAACAAAAGAAAAGCAATCCACCATTTAGATTATAATATATAATTAGAAATTCATGGACAAGTTTGAATGTTGACCTTATTAGATTCATGATACAATCCAATGTTCATTTTTCAACTTTATTTAAAAATTCATAATGTTTTTGTGTTGAACTCTACCCTTTGATTTATTTTGATTTACATTTTCTTGATATGTTGCTTCATCCGAGGAACGATAACTCCCTATCCATTCGTTTTGCTCACAATTGCCTAACTTCAAAACAAATGTAATTATATTTGACATTGTAGGGTTTGGTTATTGTCACAACTCATTAGCTAGCTCAAAATGACAAAACGTACGTGAATTATTAATATTTTGTTATCATATGCTCGAGTGAAACTTATTGTGCATTCATACAGGTGGAGAGTTGCATGGTTTGTTAGCAATTTTACATGTTTACAATGTTGGTATGCAAGTTACAATGTGGAGGGGTACATTTACAATAAAGGTACCACAATACAAACCAATAACAGGTCAGGATTAATTAGTGTTATCCTTTTTTTTATACCACGGTGGTCCATGTAAACACAACTTTTTTTGGTAAATATTGGAGATGTTTGGTTAATCCTATTTTTTGTCAATTTGTGTTATAATTGGTAGTCAAGATGATCTAAAAAGTTTTGACATGTCTCAACCAATTTAATAAACATGTTAAGACTTAAAGGATTTAAAGACTCCATGTAATTTCTAGTTTAATATTGGCACTTTCTAAGTGCCAAGACCCTATTCAAAAATTTAAATAATGATTATTATTTTTGTATACACATGTGCTTGACTTACTTCCAAACCTTTGGAAATTAATTAATTTTTTTTAAATGAATATAAATTTCCTTCTCTTTGCAACCCCAAAACCTAATATTTTCAAGGTTCTAGCATCACTAAATTTGTGAAAATTAGTGTTTTAATCTTTCTTTTTTTGTCACCACATAAATGTATTGATTTATTTGTAGTTAAAATAGGAAGACACTTGAAAAGGTATTATTCTTTTAATAAAAGTCAACATTAAATTAAGGACATATAAAGACATTTTTTAAACATTAAAATTATGATTCTTCTTAACCATAATGATGCATTATGATATTCATAATGATTACCTGAAGTTGAGGTTCATAATGATATCAGAGCGAGTCCATCCTTCTAGTGATCATGCTTATAAATTATATGCCTAGATGAGATTTGGAACAAAGATGGAACATGATAATTTAATAATCAAAATATGGCTGATTTTTATTTCAATTTGGATATGTTGCTTTCATGCTTGTTTGTCATTTAGTTTAATGAATATACTAAAGTATAATTGATTAAATATTTTGTTAAACATAAACATTTTGAGTGGATTCTGAATACATATTTTGTTCGGCAATGAAGAAAATTATTTCCCAAAATTTGGTCCATTGTTTGTTGCTACAATAGAAGTTGCATATTAAAGACTTGTTCAATTTTTTGTTTTGTTTTGCCATTTTGCTTTTTGGACCATTAGCCTTTTATGCTTTGATTTGTTGTAGAAATGAAATGTGTGAAATAAATAATGTACATGCATTGTATATAACATGTGATTTTGGTGGTGTTGTCAAATTAAAGTTCATTTTGTTAAGAAATATGTTTGGGTTATGTCCTAAGGGCGGTTGCTTCCAAAATATAAGGTGAAACTTATATATATATCACTTCAATGTAAATATAGTGCCAAGAATTGGACTATGAGATTTTGTTTAAAATATTCTCAATTTTAGCAAAATATTATTATAATGTTTTATTGTTTCATAGCATACAAAAATACCCCATTTTTCTCATCTACTAATGTTGTGAACATCAAACTTAAATTGAGCTAATGTTGGGTTTGGTTGCTAATCAATGTTTATCCTGGATCAGTTATCATTTGGAAAATGTTACTCAAGGGAATGATATTGTTAAAAATATTTCATGTTGAAGAACTTTGTAGTGTCATTCGAAGATGGTATAGTGTGATTTCCAATTGCTTAATGTGTCAAGGGTTATGACAAACTACACCAAAACATAATTAAACTTGAACCCACCCTTTTTTCATAAAAAAATGATCTTGAACAAGAACATGAAGTATAAGAAAATTATTAGACATAAATTATATCTATAACATGAAAAGACGTGGAAACATTTTATTGAGGTGAACAAGATTAAAGTGCAAGTGTGTACCTCAAAGTGGGGCTGAGAAACTAATGGTAATTGACTTTGAAACTATTTTTATTTGCCCATTACAAAACTAGCTCAAGGAAGTTTAAGGCCCACCATCCAAAGAACTTTCCTGAATATTTTCTTGAATATGCAGTATGGATTAAAAATGGATGTTCACCTAGATGAACTTCATCCATGTTATCAACGATAAGGACATTCAAGCTTAAACTTCACCATGAATGACAAGGTAACCTACATGAAATGCTATCATATTCTTTATAATGATCCAAAAAGTTCAATAATCTTGATATATGTCTTGTAATCTATGTTGGGATTGGTTTTGGATATAATTTGTGACAATTGTTGGTTGGTCACAATTGGGAGATTTATGAAATCTATGTCTCTTGGTTACCAAGTGCTAATGTGTATGAACTTCAAGCTAGTAGATGTTGATGGTGTGTGAAGGTTTCAGTAAACAAGTCATAATGGCTTGATCATTCATTGATCTTATCTTTAAATTTGTTCTTCATTTATATGTGATTTAAAAATTCTATATGATGGATATATTATTTAAGCAATTCACAATTGTGTTAGCTTTTAACGTTTGTTTTATCTTTTGTGCCTTGGACTTTTGCTTTTGGTATACAACCAATGCATGCAAGTTTTTCTGCAATCCATAATGTATGCACAAATCTCATATTGGCTTCTCAACTTTAGAGCACACAAGAGATGCAATTGACCCATAAATTGCAATTTCATGAACCATTAGGACTTGTTTTAGTGTAACTTGGGGACATGTTACTATGATATCAAAAGAACCCTATGTTTGAAATGCCAATATTCACCTTACATGAACCAGCACCTACATTGGTTACCATGGTAAAAATCCCCCATAAAAAACTCAATTGCTTCTAAACATTATAAATATCCCATCCTTATGGTTCCCATCAAGCTTCCAAAGTGTTACAATGCAACCACAAAAAAAGGACAAAACAAACTAAAAACCACCAAAGTAGCCAATTTTTTTCTCAAACAAATATACCAATTGAAACCTAGCCCCTTTCTTGTCTCATATAGGTCATCGTGAATTAAGTTAGGACAAGATGTTCAAAAACTGTTATGCATATGCCTATCTACATCCAAGTAACAACCATGAACTCAAATGTATAATACAAAATCACCATTCAATATGTGTTTTTAGCATCATGTTCACCATTCATACATTTCTTGCAAGGTATAAGTAGAGCAAAATCATTACCCACACTTAAAAACTTAAATTCTTAATTAATGGTGTAATTCTTTGGAGTTCCCAATTGCAAGTAGTGATCCTTTTAACACATTATTCAAAAGTTCATCACAATTGTCATAACAACTACAGAAATGAAGATTTGGATTCCTCTCCCACCCACATGCCACTTTCCCAAATTCCAATGGTTTTTTTTGTTCAAGGCATTGAGTTTTATTACTATGTTGAATAATGCAGGCATATTGGAGTATTCCTTGATGCTATCACTGGTGGAAGGATCTACCTATAATACCTATATACATTAATTTTTCTTCGACATATTTTTTAGATATGAGTATTTATAATTCCAGTGATGAGAGGAACATGGAACTAGTACACATGGGTGATTTTTTGGAATTTATTGTATGTTCATCCTTGCACAATTCCAAAGACAATTCATACTTACCTCATTTTCAAGTTTAACTATCTCAGTCCTTTCCTCTTTCCATCAACATGGATAATAAAAACGCAAATTAGCATATGCCTTTTTATGTCCATGATATTTGTGCTAACTTAAATTAAATTAAATTAAATTCGAGAGTGACTTAAATAATCATGAACTATTGGAAACCATATGGGCATCATCACATATTGCATAATCTTGTTGGCAAACTAAATGGTGCATAAATCCTAATATTTGAACCCCATTAATCTTGAATAGGGTAGAAATACCCCATGGTTGTTATATAGGTAATGACTTTACATTCTCCTATGGTCCTATATATGCTAACTATGGTGGTTAGCTATGGGACAGCATTGTCAGGAACCCAATGAAAAACAAATTCCTGGGCAGCCACCATCCATCCAAATGTAAATACCATAGTACTAGATCAGATTTAGTGGTTGGGCTGATTTATTTGTTTATTATTCATTAAAATACTTTTTTGGTATCTAATATATATTTCAAGATTCTAGCTTCCATTATATAAATATTTAGTATTTTTTAGCACAAATAAGAATTTCAATCATTTTTCATCCATTTTGATATGTAACATTCATTATGTTTCTTTATTTTTGTTTGCATATTCAGTGATGTTTCTTGATTCTTCTTTGCCAACCCTTTGGTGCACCTCTATAAGATTCAAGAGACTATAGATAGTACTTTGAAGTAACTTTGTGTCCAAGTTGGATGCTTTAAAATGATATGCACCAAACATGTGCATTTCCACCAAAGTTCAAGGTCATGTTGTTGGTTGAGTAGAGCATCTACAAATACGGTGATGAAGAAGAAAATATGAAAAACATGCTATTGATTAGGACTTTCAACCCCTTAGGTTTCTAAAACTTTCCACAATGAGCAACTTGAATTTCACCACTTTGAGCAATAAAATGTTCAAAAAATTGCTGCCAAATCCTATCAAGTACATACTCTGATATATATAAGAAGGGAAGGAGAAGAATGAGAAAGAGTTGATTATCCTCCAACATATTTTTTTCCAGGAGGTTTGAAAAGGGGTATGTATGACTATGTATGTCAGGGACAAGGAAAGTATATAAGTAGGTGCAAAGGACTCAGACAGAAAGACATCCATATTTGTATTGTATAGATGTTGCATCATCATGTTAGACAAAGCAAAGTGTAAGCCTCTCTTCTCCTCCCCCATTGTCCAGGCTGCCAAAATCATGAAGATCTTCAATACCCACAGGCTATCCAATAAAATCTGAATAACATGCATTTGGTTGCTGCAAGCATAGGTTTAAGTATTGCAGCAATGGATTCCTTTAGAAAAATTCTCAAGGTACCCTTGAATCACAAGCAGAGAAGAAGCCCACCCTCAACCTCAACTACCCTATAAAGGCATGCAGCCAGCCAGCCAGCAATAGTACTGACTAAATCCATTTTCAGGATTTTCAAATGATTCTGAACTCCATAACACCTCATACCTATTAGGGTTTTAAATAATTGGTTCAGGGTTTGAAGGTGAAAGTGGTGTCACAAAACCTTTGTTTGCACGGAGGCTTCTTTTCCACAATTCCCTCCTTCACTCCTTGAATATGAACATGTTCAGCCCTCTTCATTTATCATTTTCCATTTTATTTTTTTGTTCTTCATTGCTTCTTTTGTGTTGATAGGTTCATGGAGCAATGTTGGTTTGTGATTTGCATTTTTGTTTTGTTTTATTGCCCAATTGTTGTGTAACAAAAAAAGAATGGGATAACTATGCAAGTTTTATTGGTGTAATCTTTTCATCTAGAATCATAGAAGGGTAGAGCAACAAGATGTATAACAAAAGCTAAAGGTATAACAAAAAAATATGTATGATCTAAAAATAGATATACCCCTAAACACAAATTCAAAATTAAAAAAACAAATAGATCATACATATAAATAGATAATTAATCTTATATATTTAATAAAAATATATTTTTTTCATTGTTAACATCAATAAACAATATAAAATAGTAATAAAAAATTAAACACAAGTTGATTATTAGACAAATATTATTATTCCAAAGATGCCACATATGTTTTAATCACCAAAATATTGTAAATGGAAAAATTATTGGCCTTGATTGCCAAAACAACTATGACTAGTTGCAAAAACAATTAGGTTTTTTTATCCATCCAAGATCCATTCACAATATTGGATGAAAAATGTGCACTTTCAATTTACTTTTTCATCCAAACATGGAATAGTTAGAAATTATAATCACATTTGTAACTTCATTCAATTATATCAATAGTATGATCACATATATGAATACAATAGTTGCATGTATGACTACACACATTTACAACTAAAACGATACATAGGACTAACGTAAATGTAGTTGTAAAAATAGTTGATTTGGACACTAGTTACATCTATAGTCGTAACCATATGGTTGGAATGGACAAGATTTCTTCTAATGTATAAAAATTGCATGCTCAAAGGAAAGTATGGAGATGGCATAACATAATTGAACTATGTTGGGCCTTTTATTATGTTAATGATGAAAAAAATATTGAAGAGGGGAATCTCTAAATCATCAAATGCGTCATTTGTTACAAAAATCATGTGAATGCACCTAATCCAAGCACTTAAGAAAAAAAAGGTCTAATAATATATTATATGACCCATGGAATAATTACTTTGAGAACACTTGAGTGTAAATCATGCCTTATTGCAAAAAAAATTGAAAAGGAAATCAATAATCCAATGAGAGAAAATGTGAAAAAATAACTAGCAAAGAAGAAGCCTAATGTGTTTAATAGTGTAATAACTAATTTTTTTGGTGTCTAAGATACTTTTCAAAATGATTATGTGCAATAAAAATATTCTTTTAAGACCTTGGCCTCTTGATTATGAAGAATCAATTGCCCTTGCAATGTGTGAAGAGTGTATGATTCAAACATTTAGTTTTACATTTATGTTCATAAGTTATTTTCCCATTCAAAAAACAATTTTCTTAAGAAATATTGCCTAACTTGGTGAAAAAAATGAAACAAAAATATGATTTGTGAGAATTTACAAATTGTATTTTTGTAATAACAATTTTTCACTTATGGATGTTTAAGGGGGCACACGATATATATTTTTTGTTATTAATTTCAATTCTAATTGATAGCATAAATAGGTAACTATTGGTTTGTTTAAAGCAACAAAAATTACTAGTCAAGCCTCAACCAACAATTTGATAGAATTACTTGATTAATATGACTTGAAAAGAAAATTCATTATGTATGTGAAAGATGAAAAGTCAAATTTGAAAACCCATGACAATTGTTTTGAAATCTATTATGACGTGTGAAATTATAGGTTTGGATGAAAGATTTCAATGTACTTCTTTTGGCCATGCTTTCTTTAAAGCATTTTGGTATGTTTACACATGATGAGAAACTTTGCAAAAATCTCATATTTGTTTTAATCAAATTTCACAATCAAATTTGTATAAATGTATAATTTGGCTTAATGTTTTTGGGAAAAGCAAATAAGAATGGCATAAGCCTTATGCAAATTCTAATCTTCATTCAAGAAAATTGAATACCTTAATGAAAATAAGGTAGATTTTTATTTTCTTATTACTTGAGTATTTTTTGTGCAAGTTTTTTTTTGAATTGCACCATTTGAAAATACTAACATTGCATGTATAATTTTGATTGCAAGTTTGCAAGCAAAATCATTATGTTCCAAAAGGCTTTGCAATTTAAAGATGTTATTATCCTTTGTTACAATGGATAGAACATTATTAGAATCAATGGGAGAGTGCCACTTCTTTTTACTTGGAACATTTTTGAAATAATTGTGAATTATTTTTCTTTGTTGTGAATGCTTGTGTTTTGAACTAGTCAAGAGGCCGCTAGTTGTTTTTAAATACATTGTAGTCTATTATGTATGTGTTTAAAGTTCAAGGAAAAGATTACAAACTCATCAACCCAAGTCACTTTGATTGATGATGACTTTGGGATTTTTTGAATTGGTTTTGCTTGCATCCAAGGTCAAAAGGGAAGTATCTAATGTTTTGGAATGTTTCCAAGTTTTTTTGGAAAGACATATGGGAAAAAAAAAATCTCCCAACATATTGTTTTTGATGCTAGACTTTAGATTTTAAAACCTTTGACTAATTGTCTTGTTTTATTGGCCATGACAAAGGTGTGAATATTGTTGAAGAATATGATAGGAGGTATTTATAATTTATGTTTTTGAAGTGTTATCATCATTTATATCTAGTGGCAAAATTTGAAGTTGGATGTGCAAAACAAGTAGTTGATGAAGATTGCAATTTGAATATATTTTTAATGGACTACTAACACAAATGAGCCAATGAAAAAACTTGTCACTAGAAAGTTGCTAATTTTCAGATGTTATCAAGTGGATCCCAAAGAAGTCAAGTGTCATTTTCAATGTTGGGGAAGCATGAAACCATGTATCATACATTTGGTTTTCGAGCTTGCCAAAACCTATGCATTGTAACATCACAATTTGATACTAAAAGGGTCTTTTCTTTAATGGGCATACTTATTAACCTAAAGAGATGTCATTTACAATAAAAAAATCTAGAAAATTTGATTTTTGTGAGAAAATTTGGCCAATTGATCTAGGGTTAATTGTAAATTACCATTCAATTCAATAGAATTAATTAAGAAGGATCTAGACTTAGAAGAGGAATTTGAAAATTTTGAATGTTCATTTAAATAGGTGGAAATTGTGGACATATAATATGTTTGAAGGACAAAAAAAACATTAGATTATTTTCGTTCTTTATTCATTTTACCATTTTTGATATTCTTGTAATTACAAATCAAATAAATATTGAAAATAATTGAACTTTTGATAATTGGTTTGTGAAAATTTACTTTTGAAAATCAATTGGTATGAAATGTGTGAGAATCAACATTTTGAGAACTAGCTGAAAGTGTTTTCCCAAAATTTTGAAACCTTGTCCAATTCTCTTGAAGATGAATTTCAACAAAACAAAACTAGAATGACTATTACAAGCTCTTTTAAAAATTGAAAATTGCCCAACATTGGTCAAGACCAATTGTAACCAAAAGACATGGTTTAAAACAAACAAATATGTAAACATACAATCTTGGAAACACTCTTACTAT
Organism: Sphagnum contortum; assembly: GCA_963920785.1. Classification (NCBI taxonomy): domain Eukaryota; kingdom Viridiplantae; phylum Streptophyta; class Sphagnopsida; order Sphagnales; family Sphagnaceae; genus Sphagnum; species Sphagnum contortum. The sequence continues at coordinate 1,925,172 of OY987278.1, forward strand.
GCTACAAATGAGAATATATAAAAACTCACAATAGTAACCTAAAATTCCATATCCATCCTTAACATCAAGAATAACTACATTCAAATGGTTTGTAGCAACAACAAGAGAAAATGCTAATCCATAAATTTGTTGACAACACTTTAGGCTGCTATTGTGCATTGCGGATTTGCACATTAGATAATGGTCATTGGAGATTAGCTTGAGATCAAAACCCTCAATGTCCATTTAGCCCATTTGAGCTACTAATATCCCCACCCATGACTATGCATTGCAAACTATGTTAAAACATACCTACACCAATCCCCTGTTTTGCCTTTGTTATCATGATGTAGCATCTAGTTTCAAGTCTGGGTTCAAACACTAGTTCATATAAAACAATTATAAGGATTGGTAGAACGTAGCAAAAAACAAATGGGTGTATTGACAATCTGCAAGATAACCTGAACCCAAACTTCTACTCACATTTTTTACTCCCCCTCTAGGATGCCCCTGTTGGGTTTCTTGTACTCAGTGGCCCACTGAATCTTTCACAACAGATTGATTACAAGATCTACAAGGCTTCTAATGTGTATACTCCCCTACAACTCGGACCACCTTGTCTTGTCATCATGCTGCACCAATCCCTCATACCAAAGCATTATTACATTCACCACTCTGAAATTAGTAGCTACTGGTGCAGTGGAAGAAATCCAGTAACTACCAAGAACAACATAGACTATTCTCCACTCATCTCTATTGCAATTCTGTTAGACGAATTTCGTTGTTAATCTCCTCTTGCAACCGCTTTACATTCTTCATTCTTGCAGCCAAATTCCACGGCTAGATCTATGTTACTCCAATCTCCACCATCTGCAACTTAGTAGGGATAAGCTTTGCATTATACATAAACAACAAATTTCACTATGCCCCTTAACATGCAATATTGAAGTTGATGTGGCGATGGCCAAAACGAAGAAACAAACAATAGACGTAAAGCTTTTCGTCGTCATTGCAGAAAGTTGACAATGACAAAACTAACAACCCTAAAATTTGTGCGTTCACACTAATTCATTCAGCTTCTTCTTATTTTCAGGTCACACAGTGTTGTGTGATTCTTTACTTTTATGTTTGACCTTCAGTTCCTGTTCTAAAAATAAATTAGTGTTGTCTCCATTTTGGGTCAGGGTTTAACAAAACAAAATCAATTTGGGTTTTGAAAATGAACTCATTCCATTCTAGTTCTTACTAACCAGAACCGTGGTTCTTACCGGCCCAAGTGAGTACCCACCAAACACTAGCCAAAAGTCACGACCAGTGTTGTGCAGTTCTTAGAGTTTGACATAACCTCCTGCTGTGAGGGGTTTCTCTATTTTTAAAAATAAACTGCAGAATCCAAAGAACCTCCAGTTTAGTTGTTTTTAAAAATTTCAGGATCAAGGAACCATTTTTTCATACAAAAGCTCAAAGAACAAATAGCTTTTATACTAGAACTGGCAGTTTCATAAAGAGTCTATGATTGATTCTTTGATGTTTTTGAGAACTGTCTGTCAAGGGTCCAAAGAGAAGCTTGTTTGCGAGGTCAGAGAGAAATCCATTTGTGGATTTTAGGCCTAAGCCTAATTGGCCAGTCCAGTATTCCATGCAGATGACCTCCAAAAATTGGGTACCTGAGCCAAGTTCTATTAGCCCTGCCTGGCCAGTCACTTGAAAGGAGCAAACAATATTCGACATATCTGTAAAGTACCCCAAACCGGGGCTACTGGGCCCCAATTTTGCCTAAAGTGGGGATGAAATGAGAAGTCAGGATGAAACAGTACACAGGAAAAAGAAACAGGGAATCAAATTAGTTTTCTCACCTAAATTAGTCCCCAGGAGAGCCTTTACCTGAACCTTCCAAGACTGGGAATGAAATGAGAAGTCAGGATGAAACAGTACACAGGAAAAGAAACAAGGGGCCAAACTAGTTTTCTCACCTAAATTGGTCCTCAGGGGAGTTTCACTTCCAGTTTTGAATTTGTCTTACCTGAGCCCTAACTACTGCTCATACTACTGCTCATATTCAGTTCGTTTAAATCAAGCCTCGTCAGAATATGATCCTGCAAATATTCTGAACTGATACGCTGTTTCATGAAACTATACCCAATTTCGATCACTATGCAACTACATGCAAATTGAGGATGAAACAGAGATTAGAGGTTCAAACTAGACCCCAAAGACAGGCTGACTTTACTGATAGCCATAATGTGTAATGCATAACTTTTCTTCACTGTAGGCATCTAAAGGGGAACCTAAGTGACATGAACCTATGTACCATGAAACTAGCATGGAAATGTGCACACAGAATGTGTGCAGGTGTAGTAGGTTTGGTTTAGTTCGGCAGCCTATATAGTTCTGGTTAGAAACCACAAGTGCTTGACTTGATCTCATCTGAGGGAAAGTATTCTGCCCGATGCGATTTTGCAGGTGTGTCCATCCCTCTTATTAGTCCAGTGAATTTTACAAGTTAACAGATGGTCAGTATCTTTGCCACACCTATTACGCATGTAGATTTCATGTTCAGAAAATCACCCTTGGTCATTTCAACCCTATCAGGCTTTCACGGAGCTAAGACATTCCTTTATGCATGAATCATCCAGAAAGACACTGTTCACCAACACCCAGTCTGCACACACAAGTGTAGAGCTTGACTTTTGAGCATATCAGCTGGTACTGGTATTCGATCTTTTATTTTTTAAAATCATAGCAGCCTGGTATTGGTATTGGATTTTTAAAAAAACCTTCATGCCAGCCTGGTCCTGGTATTAATGTTGAAGCTTGATTTTTGGTTGGTACAAGGCCAGTATGTACTATGTACGTGATGTTGAGATTGATAGAGCTCTTGTATAAAGCTGGTGTTACCTCAAGTGCCTACCAGGCCAGTATTGGTACGAGGTTGGTATTACTTCATGTTGCTACCAGGCAGGTATTCGTACGAGTCTGGTGTTGCCTCAAGTCATACTAGACTTGTCTGCTCTTTAATATCAGGATCAGTAGCAATCTATATACCAGGGTTGCAGCCTGGTATTTGCCCAACACTGGTGCACACATGCACAACTCGTGAACCATCTTATGTTGCCAATAAACATGATATGGAGAGAATCATGCCAGCCAAATTGCTTGTATAAAAAAGGACTGCATTGCAATTTGCACCAGGTCATTCCAGGTATGTGTGAATTATCCTTGTAAAATCCCACTTCGTACAGAACCAGTTGCATTGTACTTTTGGGTCATACTTTCTCAGTTTTGTTCAAAATCAGACCATGTGCTTGCTACGTTTGGAGGTATTTGATATAAGCAACCAACTCATATACAAGTGTGTTGGGCGATTCCATCTTCCTGCATTTACACTGACTAGACAACCAGCTACTGAGAACAAGTACCATTATTTTTGAGAACTGACAAAGGGGTGTGAGATCAGGCGTTCTCATATCATGTTCAAGAAAGGGAATTCTAGGGGTTGGAATCCCTTTCTTATTGCACGATCCATTGGTGATTTTATGAAAACATTGGGAATTTATTTGGTGCCAAAGATGAGATCCCTAGTTTAGGTAGATCAAGGAATTCCTAAGGTGGAAACTGTCTATGAGCAAGCATTCTCACTACATAGGCACCCAAGATGAAAAAAGGACCATTATGGCCATCTTGTGCAAGATGTTTTGATTATCAGGAACAAACCAGTGTTGTGTGGTTATTTTCCAAAGAAAGAACCCATGAGAAAGGCCATGGACACAAGCTTGATCAGCAATTCTCAGAAAATCAAAGAAATGATTTTGACGTTTAACCATAGTTCGAGAAAAACCCAAAGAACTGAGCAAAGAACTTACCCCAAACCAACGATTCTTTGCCACACTACAAGAGAATGCAATTTTTTTAACACAAAAAGCCACAGTTAATTATGCACGTGTCAGATAAACTTTATAGTTTCATCCATTACAATGTACAATATGTGATGTTTATTATGGCATACATCACATTAATAATTTGACATTTGGTAATGCCAATTTGATAGTTGGTGATTGGTTCTTCTTTCTTTTCCTTTTGTATTGGCCTTTCAACTTGAAAGAATGGTTATCGACTGGGTAACCGGTGAAAGATCATGGATTATGGGAAATAGTTAAGGCATAGGAGTGTCAAAGTTATTTCCAATAACCAATGACCTTGAGCGAATTACCAGACACATAACCTACCATTTAGAGGTTCAAGAGCAACAATGTAACCCTCCTATCAAGCCATGGATTAAAAGTCATGTAATCCTCTTCTCAATGGATGAAAACTCATATCCAACGTCCTGTCCAAACCATGCATGCATGGGAACGGAAGGGTTAGAGGTTATGCTTGGTGAAAGGTGAGAGGAGAACCAATCAAAAATGGGCTGCCTACATCTGAGTTTACCTATTCCCTAGTAGTCGACCGAAATTTCAACGCCACTCTCGTTGAGCTGCCATGCGCAGCAACTCATCGCGCTCATGAGATTGACTTCTAGTGAGATAATTCAGAGCTCATCGCGCTTGCAACTTTGAAGCACAGGCTACAAAAATGCAGCCAGCAAGAGTCTTTTTCCTGCCCACAAAAAGAAGGGGCAGCCACATTCCCAAAGTGTGTGTTTTTTTTGGTTCACTGTGTGTTTGTAAATTGTAGGTTTAAAAACTTCTAGTTTTCTTTGGGATCTTTGTAGCACGCGCAAAGTCGCTGGCTGACACCCGCGTGTTACTTCGCGCCCCCAAAAAAGAAAGAGTTATGAAGCTCTTTGCGATGGTGTCCCTACTAACCCAGCGCATCCACCTTCACTTGCATGCTCTGCGCAACCGCCAAATCGGAGTACGACGAAACCACCCCCGCCCCTGTTGTTTCTTTTTCAAAAAAAGGCCTCTGGGAGGCCTGGCAATTGCAACCACGGTAGCCTCTGCGCGATTCCAGAGTGTGCACCGCAGCTAAAACGCAAACCTCGTGGCGATGGCGACCCTTCCCCCGTCAACTCTTCTTTTGAGAAAAAAACAAAAAGGCTCCAGCGCCGTGATGTTGTTGGCTTCGACGAACCCACCAACGCAGCAACTGGTTCGTTTTTACTGCGACGTGACTTTGCTACAGAACGCAATAGCAAAGACTGACTGCGTCAGTCAGTTGTCAATTGTCAAACGGAAGAAGCTTGCCAGACATTGTCAGGGAGCAATCGAAAATTGAGCCGATTTTATTTTTGCCTTGGAAATTTGTATTCGGATGATTTTTTTAAAAATAATTGGGTTAGGATGGCCATGTTTCACCATTAATTTTCTCTCTCATTTCAAGTTTTTTTTCTGGATTAGATCATTTCTTCCCACATCATTCATATGGATATGGCCTCTTGATTCTAAAATTTTTATGGTCATTGAAGCATGCTAGCTCAACCCAATTCTCCAAAATTTTGTAATCTTGAAAGCTGCCTGAAACTAAGAAGATTCAACTTTCAATGATGGCATTTTCCTATTTCTTATCCAGATTTAATTTTGTTTTCATTGAAATGTTCAGGTTGAAGTCCTCTATTACTCTACCCTACCATGTCTAATTTTCAAAATTCAGAAGTTCTCCATAAAATTTGAGCTCGTTTGTGAGGAGTGTCCCTTTATTTGGTTTAGGAGTGTTTAGGTCAAATGACATTTAAGAGCTTAAACACTTCATTGTTGCAAGTTTTGAAATTTTATTTTATTTTATTTGACTTGCTTTTCATTTGAAAGACTCGCAAATACTTTCAGATTTTTTTTACTTTTTTTTTTTCATTTGAAACCCTCCAAAATACTTTTAATAAAGTTTGACTTGTTTTTTCATTTGAAAAAACTCACAATACTACTTTCAAAATATTTGACTTGCTTTTCACTTGAAAGAGTTATTGGGGACCTGTTTCTGGGAAAAGGGTTGCACCCTGAAAATGGGTAAGAAAATGTGTTGTTTTTTATTTACAGTGATTACAGAACCCATGTAGTTTTCATTTGATCCCACATGCTTGAGTTCACCAGGTGTTAGTTGATGTGAGTTCATTTTTGGGGAACTTGATAGGAACAGACCCAAGACCTGATGAGCCCTTGGTTAATGAACTGTTCATCTTACAGATGAAACTGCATGGCCACAGTGAACCAGCACCCACTAGCACACCATCCACTGGATGTCCATAATTACTCAGTTGTGGATGAACCTCAACTGAGTTAATATTTGGTTTCATCTTGGTAACCAATTCTGTAGGAAATTGGTCTTGCATATAGGCAGATAGGTAGGAAAATAGGCAACGTCTAGGTAAGCAGATGTTTATACATCATAAAGGGCTGTTTTTATTACCTACCTACTAACAACCTGCATGTGGATTGTTAGTAAGTAGATAGAAAAAAAGTAACTGAGCTAACCACCATGGTTATTTAGGGAACTGGAACCCAATAGAAAATTGTTTTCTGACCACTAACCATTCATCCTTCATGGTGCGCTGGTGGATGCTGGTTCACTGTGGCCAAACTGCAATGCACGACATCTTCCAGGACGGACCCTGTTTTGTTGGCTCATAGGAATATAAATGTATGTAAAACCTCCACTCTTTATCGCAGCCTAAATGGAGAGAGCCTTATATGCTGTAATCGGACATCACCAGCGAGTGGGCATTTCAAAAAGTGAAATGGCTGCAGAGGTGGGTATTTCACTGTTTGAAACATTTGCTCACATTACTTTTTTATGGTCATACACGCAGCAGCTACCTCAAGCTATCTTGGTGAAAGAAATTAAGATTTAAAAGTGTGTCAGAGTTTACAGGGGCTAACACCCCAGTCCTAGGGTGTTACCCTATATGTAAGACTTTGTAAAACCAACTTAGCTCAAACTGGAGAAGTCCACTGGTAGAATGAGTGATGATATAGAGAGTTTCTTAAAAATTTGCACTTTCTTCTCTGACCTGTAGCCAAATTTGGCTGATTCCTCTTACAGATGATCAGTAGTCTGGCTACATCACAAAATTGAAGAAGAGGGAAAAAACAAGCCCCCCAGATTCTAGGGAATAAATTTTTCTAGGCACACCAAGAACTCCTTGAAAATTTATCCAGGGCTCTAATAAATCAACATGTCAGTCCCTCCTCTTGCCAGTTAGTTTTTTAACAGAATTTAGTGATGAGGAGCCAGTCCCTCCTGGCTTATTTAGGTACTTGCTAATTTAGGTAATGTTGTAAAGTAACACATTTCGACAAATGTAGAGCTGAAGCACAAACATTCAACGTCCTTATAATTTACATGGATAGGCTACTTGGTTGTCAGAGTCCAACAATAAGGCAAGGAGATTCCAATGCTTTCTTTTTTGAGGGAGGGGGGGTAGGCTTTATTCGTTTCAGCAATAGTACCATTTCCACTTGCGACGGTTACAGGCAGCTTTAAATTAAGACTTGCCAACATTTGCCACAAGTAAAACTGCACAAAACAAGAGCTCCATATTTGTGAGTCGAACAGTAGAAATTACAAGAAGAGTTGTTCCTGTCAAACTGCTGATTTTGACAGTTCCAACTCTTTTGAGCAATTGACAGCCATGCTAATAAGTTAGTGCTGGCATTGTTTCATAGATGTAGTGGGCCAAAGGCTCACTTCACTCCAAGTGCCAAGCTTGGTAGCAGCTTTATGATAATAATTGCCTACATTTGCCAGAAAGGAAGACTACACCAAACCTGCTTAAGACAAAAACAGCTCTGTTTTTGGCAATGCATAATAAATGGTGTCCATGGTGTTGGAGCTCTACCAAGTAGGGAGACAAATTTGGCAAACTCATATGGTAAACCTGCAACATACTTGTGGTCTAGGGTTTCCCCTTCAGTTCTAGTATCTACTCTTTAAAACTAAGAGAGTCCAACAAGTTTCAGTTTAGACTATAGATGGATTACTACCGTCACCCATACCATGGTAAAAGTTACCAGTGTATAAGTGAGTGTTTCCACCAAGGGTCCCATACCACTGGCCAGGGTGAACAAGCACCCATTACTTACTGTACCATGCCAGACCTGATACCCAGCCTCAGCACAATGCCCCAGGCCAAGCTGGGCAAAAACGAAATAACCCTCCAAGTTTTGGTTGCTTGCTAGTGCTGTAAATATCCGGTTGTAAGACTAAATAAGCGTTTCTGCGGTCTCCAAAGCTCCAAGTCTAAATTTAACATTTCCTGGGCTAAATATAGCTCCTACTAAAAGAGGCCTCACTCAAACAGATAAACCCCCCTGTGTACTGGTTCACCTAGGCCTAATCATGGTACTCCTAGATGAGTCCATCCTTCACATGTTTTTCTGGACATCTTGGCCAGAGTGACCAGCACCACCAGCTTACCATCCACTGGATGCTGGTTAGCCCATGTAAATGTCAATAACCATATATACATTGTGTAAATCCTGTCCAAACTTTTAACACTTTTATTTGTTGGTGTATAAATATTTGCAAGATAAGGGTAACATCTTCATGCATTGATGATTTTTTGGCCCTAGGACGTGGCTGGGACTTCCTCCATGGGGCCTTAAAACCATGAGTGCCCTCAAATGCTTACAGTATGCTATATTTTATGCACCCATAAGGAGACTTGGAGCAGATTTGATCATGCAAATAACATGGTTGAGAAAAGCCCCTGGCTTAGGCGGAGATGGAATCTGATGAGTGGTGTAATCAATAGAAAGATAAAGTTTTCAGGAATTTTGAACTTTTATTTTGGGGGTTCTATTCATACTTTTTCTCAAGAGGAATTTGGTGTCGCAATATTAAACATGCAAACTTCCCAAAAGAAGGAGAGATTAAAGGAAAAAAAAAACAAGGAGCAAACAAGGACGGTCCTCTGGTAGGTAGTGCTCGTCCATCCTCACATGCAGGCCCCCCAAGTGGGTCCGGAATGTGCAGAGAATCCAGCCCACACCTGCTAAGTAGGCAGGTGGTATTCACTGCCTCCAACTGTTGTGCTTCAATAGAAGCCAACTCACATCTATTCACCATGTTTTTTTCTTTCTTGGGGCGGGGGGGAGAGAGGGGCGGTAAGTTCTGAACATTTTTCAACTAAGCTTTTGTCTCTGCTGTCCAAAAATGTCTTCTTGGGGCCCCAAAACGAATCCCAAAAAAGCCCTTTGAAGTTTTCATCTTGTGCCAATCAGCTTTATTCTAAACAAAATTTTACATATATGTTAAATGAGTTAATTTGAAATGGAATTATGGATGTGAGTACAAACAAAGGAGCCCATGCGATTGATTACTTTACAAAAGGACTATGATTTTTTTTTAGTTTTTTTTTCATTTTTTCATATGAAAGAATTTTTGAATGAATTTTTTTGTAACTTGTTACTAAAATATATATATAATTGTCCCAATATATCACATATTTTGTGTTAATCATTGTTGAATAAATATGAATTTTTTTTAATGTGTATTTTTTTCCAGATTTTGCGTTTCATTTTGAGATTTATCATAATTTTGAATCATACCAAAATATGTTAACTACTTTAGGTTTTTGTTTCTTGTATCATAAAATACAACTTTGTTTTGTATGTCATGCACATTACACCCCATTTACATGTGGTAAAAGACTTTTGAAATTATAAAATTTTGAAAAAAAAATTAATTTTAAATTCCATATTTGTTAAATTGTGAATGTTCTTTGAATGCGGGTAGTAGGTTATTACCATTTTAATTATTTTACCATAAGAATTATTTTATTAAAATAGTCCTTACCTAGTCCTTGATAAAATTAACCACAATTTAATGCAGCACCTATTCAAATTCAAACGTCCTTTATGAAAACCAAAACCCAAATTTAATTTAATATTTTTTTAATTTGAATTCCTTAACATTCATATTAATCATTTAGCACAAGTTGGAATCATTAATATAACTTTAAAATGTCAAGAAAAATATATATATTAAAAAACAAATCATAGTTTTCACCATTATCTGACATGGTTTTTGGCTCCTTTGATTATATTCACACCTTAAATGTTTTAAGCTAAGTTAACATAATTATGTTTTAAACTAAATTAACTTAAATGTAGATATCATGGTAAGGACCTTGTTTATTTCAAACCTTCATTGTTTTTAGTTCTAGTTCTCCTTTCATTCCTTGGCTTCATCAAACCCAACAAATTCTTAACCTACCATTCAGTTATTAGTCTCAAGTCTCAACCCCAACTATTTGCTCATCTCCACCCACAATGTTGATGTTACATATTCTAAAACTTCAAAACACAACTTGGACCCACCAAGTTTTATAGTTTGTGATTAGTTGAGCCTTGATGGTTATAATTTTTCTACTTACTAAATAGTTAGGCATTGATCTAATTTTTGTGCTTTTTAAATAAGCCAATCATTGATCTAATTTTTGTGCTTGCTAAATAGTAGTGCATTGATCTAAATAGTCCACATGTTCAAGCTAGGGAATAGATAAGTTTAATGACTCAATGCAAAATGAAAATCTAGCTAAAAAAATGAGGGAAAAAGTTTACTAGCCATAGATTATTTTGGTGTCTTTCTCTAACTTAGATTTTATTGACTAAAAAGTGTTGTGAAATATTTCCAAAATGCAATTAGGTGAAAAAGTTCAAAATCTTGAATTTTTCATATTTTGGGGAGTTGGGGTATTTTGGTAATTGTAAACAACAATCTTTTCTTACATTAACAATATATATAACCATATTGCAATAATAAAAATAGGCTTGTGAAATTGTTTAAGTAAATATTTGCTAAGTTTTATTACATTTCAATGTCATGTGTGGTTTTTTTGTTTTCTCTTCAATTTTTTGTTTTTATGACTAATCAATGTTTTTAATTAACCATGTATTTGCTTTGGTTGTTTTCTTTTAATTTTTTATTTATCCTAGTTAATTAATATTTCTATTTGCCCTTGCATTCCCACTTCTTAATGAAACTTTATTAGTCACCAACCTTTTTGTTTCATATGGTCAATTATTGACTTATGCACATTTTCATTAATGTTTCTTACTTAAGGTATTTGAACCTTAAACTATTAACGTTCTAAAATTGACACCTTTCTTACATGTTAAAAAGTGGGATGTATGGCTTAAATAAGTTTAATTAACTAACTTATCATAATTATTCATGTTCATAACATATTTAAAGTTGAAGGTGGTTTCAAATTTCAAACTAAATATAACTAAAAGGATCAATAACTATTCTTGTGTGAAAGAGTGTCGATGCTTTGACCACAAAGATTCAACTTGTTTTTAATTTTAATAATTTACTACAAAGTTTACCTTTTGATTAATTTCAAACTATTATTAAATTATTTGTTTGAACTAATTAAAACCTTTTCAAGGCACAATTAACTCATTCAAAACAAGGTTGTCATAGTGTTTATTTGTTCGTCACGATGCAACGGATGCATTTGGATGCAGACACACCCCTACATCATGTCAATATAGGCTCAACCTAAGTCAACCTAAGTCAAAGGGAATTTTAGGCTAACTGAAGCAAGCTTATGGGTGACTAAAACTAGGCCCATTTTGGTTGTCGTAAAGCATGTAACAACGAAAAGTTTTTGGTCACCACAGGCTTGGTGACCAAAAATTAACGACCAAAAAGTTTTGGTCGCTAAGCTTGCAACGACTAAAAGGTTTTCATCACTAATCGTGCAGTGACCAAAAACGTTTTCGTTGCCACAGGATTGGCAATGGAATACTTTTGATTGCCATGTGAGGCGACTTTTTGTCCTCTACTCCCGATTCTATGATGTGACTATACTTGAAAGTACATACGCTATCTGTGAAAGAAACAAAATACAAGTGTATTTTTAGATGTTAAATTACATTTGTTGTTGAAACTAGATAACTTACTTCTTATGCATGATTTATGATTTAAAATTGATAGATATATCTTTCAATCTTGAACACTTCAAATCCTGGAATTTTATGTTAAATTGTCACCCCTTCAAACCAAGTTTTAAGGATTCAACACCAAGTTCAACTTGGTTACAGACCACCAATCATTTATAATGTCATTCCTATCACATATGTTATCCAAATCAAGTTTTCCTTAATTCGTTAGAAAGCTAACTACAAGGCACATCTAGTTAGCAAATTGCAAACTTTGCACCCAAACTACTAAGAAGCTATGCTACCAAACCCGAGAGGGTTTTACGAAGGTAGTAAATTCAACTTGGTTGCAGACCACCAGTCACTTAAAATATCACTCCTATCGCATATGTTCTCCAAATCAAACTTTCCTTAACTTATTAAAAAATTAACTACAAAACGCATCTGCGTACCAAATTACAGGCTCTACACCTAAACTAGTAGGAAGTTGTGTTACCAAACTCGAGAAGGTTTGTGAAATTCCTCTAAAAATTTGAAACTCCCAACACTATCGTACTCACTTCTATTCTTTTGAAGTACCCCAAACATCCAACCCACTTTCCCTCTTTCCACCATCTATTAAAACTCATCCTCCTTCTCCTCCTTTTCCCAAGAAAAATAACATAAGAAGAAGACCCCCAAACATCTTTTCCTTTAAACTTTTCATGACCCGTCCTTGAGCTTATTTTCTTTGTCCAATGGAAGTTGTGGAAATATTTCCCTCCAATCCATGGCCTTTTCATCCTTCAAGAACCAATGAAACTCGAAAATGATTTGCCCTTTAATGGAGTTTAAGATGAGAATTTTTGTGCCCAATGAAACACTAAAAAGATTCCATCTTCCTATCAAATAGGATGATAACCCTCATAACCAATGGAATTGGAAGACTCATCTTTTTCCTTATTTTGGACATCTTGATGAAGTTATTGAGCTCGATCCTTATCCACTCATATGTTTGACTTTCACATCCTACTTTTTCATCTTAATTATTTCAAGTAACTAACTACTATGATAATTTAATGGTAGTAATAAATAAACATCCTTGAATCCCTACTTGACTAAATCCACTCTATGGTAATAATAACATTCATGAATACCATTTACTATTTTGATATCCCATAGTTATTCTTTACCATGTACTAATGAATTATGTAGTACATAATAAATTAAAATTAAAATTTCCATCACAAGAACCCCCGTGTATTTATAGATCCACTATCGAAATTAAGGTTTGGCGAATCCTTTGGAACTAGGATGTCTAAGTTTTCATGAGGTTCCATTGTCATTGCCACACATTGCACCTACCCTAATTTATTAAATAAAAACATTGACCCCCTCTAAATGCAAATACCCAATTGTTCTAACTACCCCTTTGGATTTTATTGATGTAGGTGAAGATTTAGTCATGGCGGATGATGTTGTTACGCCTTCAAATCCTCAAGTTGCACAAGTAGAAGAAGAAGAGTTTATAGAAACACCACTTGACATGAATGTTTCCCAACAATCACGCAACGAAAAACCGTTCAAAAAAGTGGTGTTTCTAACCCATAGGAAAAATAATTACACCTAATATACAAGTTGCCTAGATGAACACATGAAGGCATGCATGTTGGAGGTTTACATAGCAATGACGAGGACCCATTTTTTCCCAAAAACCAAGTGCTTTTGATTGTGGCACAAATGGTTTATGCGGAGCTTGTGCTTCGGGTTCACGTCGATTAGAGGACCATTCCAGGTAATTGAGCCAGTAATGTGCCTCTGTATCAACCAGATAAATTTACGAGGGCAAATCCATCAACTTTTCCAAAAATTTGCCCACCTCCTACAACATTTCTTCCAATTCTTACAAGGTCGTGACACGCCCCCAAGTTCCTTGTTAGACCCAAAAAGGGTTCCAACTATCTTAAAGAGTGAAAATAGTTGGAACTTGGTGCCGCTCCTAGCTTTTAGCACTAAAAGGGGTGAGAGGGGCGTGTTGAAAGCTCTGGGATTAGACTAGGATGAGGGACAACATATTTATTTACTTGGTCCTACATCAAAACCAACCAACAAGTTGGTTAGTTCATATTCGGAAGCACTCTAGGTGTTGGGACAAGTCACGGGCAACACATACTCACTTGACTCACCACGACCCGGACTTGGGGAAAGCCACCACCTTCCCCCATTTAGTATTCTTTGTGTTTGCCCATGGCACTTACATCCGAATGGCTTTTTGTCCCGGGACTCCCAAAGAGGAATCCCAAAACTATCCCGGTTTGGACTCTCGGGACTTTGGGAGTTCATAACTCCTAGCTCAGACCTCCGATTGGGATGAGGTCTCAAGCAAACGTGTAGCTCTCCTCAAGAGGTTTTCAACAGTGTGTTGCACTCCACCTGCACACATTGGGGTTGGGTCGATTCTTGACTTTTAGTGGTCGGGAGTCAAACTGTCAGTTTGACTTTTGACCCTTCTTTCGACCATAACTTGTGCTGCATATGTCCAAATGACTCATGTGAGGCCATTTTGGACATTTACACTTCAAGACCTTTTCAACAGTATAAAGAACACCTCAATGAGAGGTGTTTGGATCCCTGAAATCAAGCTCTGAAATTTTGGGAGTCCCGGAGGATTCTAAGTTCCCACTTTTGGGAGTGTGAGTTTCATCCTCACATTTGCCTCAAAGTGGGGTTGCAACAAGGAGACCCCAGTTCCTCCCCGATCTACCCATGTCACTCCCTCTTTTCATCATGTACCACCAATACCAATTGTTCACAAAACAACAACACCAAATATTTCTTATACCCAAAATCTAAATCTTGTGATGAGTGACCAATTGTTTAACAACCTTATGAACAAAGTCCCCCTCGATCACCATTGAGCAGAAACAACCTCATATATGTAGCATAGTTGGATGTTGTGGTTCAAATGGCATCTTATTTGTCATTTGACACAATAGACAATCAAAGGCGGTTGGCACAAGATGCTAACATATTATCCTCCACAAGATAGGACGACATTACAAAACATGCTCTGGAGGCATTATAAGGGGGAATGGGCATAAATGAAAATACAACTTTGGGAAGTGACCTTGAAGCATAATGCATTGCCTAGAGAATTGGTTGCATGTCAAGCAAAGTGTTTTGGGCTATAACAAGATGCTGCTACTCAACAATAGCGCCACTAAGGGGGAAAAAAATGTTTGAATTTTGCGGAAGACATTGAATGCTACCATCAAATGTTGATTAATATGAAAGAATAAAGAGATGATGAAACATTTATGAAGCCAACGAAATGGAAATTTGAACCACATGCATCTTGCACGTATTTTGGCAAAATCTTGAGTTTTGCAAATAGAGGTGAAACTCATAAGAATGCAAGTGGAATATAATGAAGATGGGAGGTTCCATTCACATGGTTTGACATCATGGCCCATGATATCCGAAATGTTTCTTGAAAATTTACCCAAGATTGGTGGAAAATACAAGCATTATTTGGGCGACACATCCCAAGCTAGATTGGGAATATGTCATTGTTGTGTTAGAAAAAATAGGGGAACTCTTGTGGCCCACAACTTAACCCTTCACACAAAATGGGGAACTATGCATCATCTATTACTCCCCATTTGGACCAAGAGGAGCATGGATTTTGGGTACTTGTCAACACTTGTACCATCTACAATGCCTCATCACTTTAATGGTGGCAAGGAAGAGATGTCCACAATATAGTGCCCCATTTCATCAACGCAAACAATTTAGTCTTTGAACGGTCATGCCACAACATTGGAAATACGATGTGTTTTACACACCTAATAGGCCACAAGCATGGGGTGCAAACATGAAATGGATTTGGAATGTTGGCATGTTTGTTATTACATGGAGGAATCAATATGATGAATCCATGATTTTAAAAACATGTGAATTTTTGTACATGTCAACAATCAATACACAACACTGTTGGTTTTATCAAATGTTTCGATGATGGTATAACCCAAGAACCAACAAATTTGAATATGGTTTAAATCCAGGGCGTGTTTAGTACAACATGATGGGGGAGGAGATTGAGCGGGGGTTCACCATAAGCAATTTTCAAGCTGAAAACCAAGCTGACTTGACATGGGAGGAGACTAATGAAGGGTCATGTTTGAAAGAAAATGTTGTTTTAACATTATTAACTTCAATATCTCAGACATTTACAATGTTCAATGAGATAAATAATCTTATTGGGTTGAATGCAATTTTGAATGGGGAACCGATTAGGCTAAGAAATCATGTTAGACAACAATGTGGTATCAATATTGGGGATAGTAATAGTGGAAATAACATATCGTAGTAGTATGGTGGAGTGGAATTTGCCACTGGATGCAACATATGTACATTGTATACTAGCTTCAATATTGTACAAAATTGATATTTATACAACAATATGGTTAAACAAGTTGTGTCCTCTAAGAGTTTGTCACAATTAATGTAGAACTAATTAATTACAATCATATGTAAAATTTTACAATTGAAAAATGAATTGGATGAATGGATATGGCCATAATTCTTAAATATTGAACCTCATTAATGACCATGTGATTGGAGCAAATGGAAAACATATCATTGCAATGACAATGAATTTTCATTAGAGATGGTTTAAGTAGGATGACAATAGGCTCCCATAGTATTTTGTCCTACCATGTTCTTTTCCATAATAGGTTAAAATGAATTTATTTAACTCAAAATTTGTTATATAACTACTAGAAAGATATCCTTATATAATGACATCTTATATGGTTGGACCCTTTTGGATTTCTCGTTTTTTTAAAAATTTATTACATGCATCTTTTGAACTCTCTTTATTGTCTTTCTATTGGAAGCTTATTATGGTTTTTTTTTTGGACAACACTCATGGCCTTTCTTTACATTTTTAGTTGTATAATGTAAAAGAAAAAAAAACATTACATTTTGAAAATTTCGAGAAATCTTTCTTTGTTTCTATTATTGTAATTTTTTTGTACAATTCTAAATTGTGTAGAATTTTTTTCGTCAATGGTAGTGCATGGCAATTTGAAGCCTAAATTATTTAGGTGTGTAGCAAAATTGCATCAAATTTTACTTCCAACAAGGAAGGATTATTTTTTATTTTTCCATTTGTTTGCAACATGTTCCATTCCAATTCCCAATGGGTTCCCATTAATAACGCCATTCTTTTATGAGGGGATCACTTTCAATTGCCACGCTTGTGTGGCGACCGAAAACCTTTTGGTCACCACAATGTTTTCCTTTTCCCCCACCCCCTATTTTTTTCCCTTTTTCACCTCCACCCCCCCCCGATGGTGACCAAAACCTTTTTAGTCGTCACATGACTATGGCAACAAGTGGCAACCGAAAAAATTTGGTCACCATGCAACTATGGTGATCAAAAACCTTTTAGTTGCCACATGCAAATGGTGGCTAACTTTTTTTTCATTGCCAGAAGAAAGTGGTGACTAATTTTTTTAGGTCACCACTTGCATGTGGTGATTGAAAGGCTTTTAGGCACCATAGTCATTTAGTGACTGAATTTGGTTACCATCTGACGACACCAATTAAATTCAATCACCATCGAAGGACAAGTATGTTTTCAATTGTTGTCATTTTGATTACCATCTGGGAACCGTCAAATGGCAATCAAATTTGTTGTTGCCATCCAATGGTGACCGATTTTGTAATAGGTTTTTTCAAGGTATATGAATTTTAAAATGAAATCCATGATTCATTTTGACAACCTCTATTCTCATTTGGGTTTTGTGTTTTTGATTGCCCCATTACAACCATTGTGAACCTTGGGTGAATCGAGATGATCAAGTCCTTAGTGAAGGGCTATTTTTTCTACATTTTGCGAATATTTTGGACCAGATTGAACCTTGACTTTTCAAGATTCTAATTATTTCTAACAATTAATGCTTGGAAAGACTTTTGGTTTTTTGTCATCCAAATTCTAAAAAACGTCATCAAGTAGACAATCAAGTAGACAACCATCAAGCGTACCACCATCAAGCGGTCAATTTGATCAAAACCCCTTAAATGAATTATCCCACACATCATCTAGGAATTGCCCTCGAGAACCTTTGTACGACCCACCTTCAACTATGCACAAATGAGGGGCTACAAAAATGTTTGGTGAAAAGAACATTTCATTGGCATAGACCTAAAAACATCAAAAGCTTAAAGACAACGATCCTAAATGAATCGCCACATGAAAATTCTAAGAAATTGTCATGACATTTTTTTTGGAACACACAATAGTATATCTTGACAATGCTTTTATGAAGAAGCAAGGAATTGGCCTAAAGAAGTATAAGCAGGTCATGGAACATAAGTTTTTGGCAGAACTAGATGGATCTTTATAATACACCAAGCTTTGAATTTTCGAGGAGTTTTTGGAATGGTTTGAATGCAAAATTTTGGATTTAGACCATAAACTTGTTGGAATGGTTTGATGTCTTTTATCCACAAAAAGACATGGTACACTGGATCACATAGGTGGTGAGCTTGTGAGAGAAAATTTCACGGTGGGCCAAATCCTTGAAAAATTGGTTGAATAAAAAGGTGAGGCTTGCACTATGGATGGAAGAAGGCATTTGAAACCTTCCAGCCCAAATTGGAAGCCATGATATGTTATGGATTCTAAACACAACAAATGTGCCCCCATTGTTAGGTGGAGACAATCAAGGTGGTTATGGTGTGATGTGCAAGGTGTGAATCGCAAGATTTGATCACATTCCAAATGTGATTGAGTTAGCAGGGAAGACATCAAAGACATATGATAAGTAAGAAGCATGTAAACAACGATTAGTGGAAGCCTTGGCATGCCTATGCAAACATCCAAATGTCATCAAATTCCTTGCCATCACATAGAGACCATGGAGGCATACACATCATGGTGGAATGGGGGAACTTTTTGAAAAATGTTGGATTACACATGAAATATTCCCCCATTACTGATAATCATCCCTTATTGCAACAAAGGGGGTTAGATATGGAAGGGCGAACACAACTTGTTGTCTTTAGGTGAAATCATGTGAAGTTAGCATGGGCATTCATAAACATTATGAATGCAATATATCATTGTAGAATTTTGCATAATGATTTTTCCAAGGACAACACTATGTTGCATTTTTCGACAAATAAATTAAATGTTGTCTACATATGTGTGTGCGATTGGGGTGAAACCAAACACTTGCAAGAGGTGACGCCATCATTGTATGACTTTGCAAAGCAGCAAGCTGCCACCAACGCAAAAAAAAATACATTGGTGGGTTGCCCTAGAACTATTTTTTGTTTATAACAAGTCAAAAATTACAAATTCCCCTCAACGAATGGCCAAGCAACATGCCACAACTTTGAGGTCTAAAACATATTCAATGGGCAAGCTAGCAAATGTCATATGGGGTGATGATTACACTACACTAAAATGTGTGTTAGTTCACACTAGGTTTCACTAGATTTTGAATGAATTTGGACATTTTTACTATGGTGAAACTAATCAACCCCTTAGTGAATGGGGACAAGTTACCACGGATAGTGAATTAGTTCATTAATACCTAATGAAACAAGGTTATTTTCAAATGAAATACAAATTTACCAAGCCATTCACTTGTTAATTAATTATCTAAGCAACATGGAAATCAATTAAATTTAAATTATATAATATATAATATTATTCATAATTTTATGATTTTTCATATTATGAATTTATTGACACGTGTCACTAACTAGGTTGGGTTAAAAAATCTAGCTTAGGTACATAGGCCACATAACCAACATAGGCACCTATTATAAGGAATTAAATAGGGAAATTTTCAATCAACTTACCATTTTTGACCACACATACATCACTTATAAGGTTTGATCCCTTGACTTCTATAATGGAAGCAAATACACCTACAACCAAACCACCCCATTTGTTATGATTATATGTTACATTACATTTTATTTATAAAATGTTTCATTTTAAACATAACAAAAAATATAAACTTTGAAAATTCATATCTTATTGAAATTTTGTCCAAATAAACTGATTCAAATTTAGTTTTCAAAAAATTCAATAATGTACATAAGTATATTTATTTCCTTTTGAAAGTGTAAAATCATTTGAACAAATGTTTTTGTTGAATATCACTATTCAATAACATTTCAATGACCATTCTTTTGAAAAAAAAAATGTTTAAGAAATGGATAATATTTTTGGTAATATAATAATATTACCTATGTTAGGTTACTTTCAATTATTATAGGGCTACTTTTGATTAATTTAAATTATTTCACCTTACATTATTTATAACTATTTATGGTTATTATCAATTATTTTTGGCTATTTCACCTTAGGCTACTTTTGATTTTCTAAGTTACTTTTGTTTATTTAGGTTATTTCACTTTAGGCTATTTTCGATTATTATAAAATGTTTTTAGCTATTATAGGTTATTTTTCTTTATGTTGTAGCTATTATACATTACGTTTGGCTATTTTAAGCTATTTCACCTTAGGCTATTGTTGGTTGATTTTGGCTATTGACCGTTATTTCATCTCATGCTATTATTAACAATTTTAAGCTATTGCATGTTATTTCACATTAAGTTATTTTTTTCTATTGTAGATTATTTCACCCTAGATTATTTTTGGCAATTTTAAGCAATTTTAATATATGATTATTGTGACTATTGGTTGTTATTTTATTGGGGTTATTAATGGTTATTGATTGTTATTTTATTAAAGCTATTGGTGGCTACTAATGGCTATTGGTGATTATTATAAGTTAAATTACCATCGGCTATTAATGGTTATTAATCATTATTGATGATTATTCTAAGTTAAATTACCATAGGTTATTAATGGCTATTGGTGGTTATTTTATTAATGGTTATTGATGAATAATATATAAATGATTATTAATATTTATTTTATTGGTGGCTATTTTTTAGTGGTTATTTTAAATTAAATTACGATAGGCTATTAATGGTTATTAATGGTTATTCTATGTTAAATTACCATAGGTTATTAATGGTTATTGATGAATAATATATAAATGACTATTTATATTTATTTTATTGGTGGTTATTAGTGGTTATTCTAAACTAAATTACAATAGGTCATTAATGGTTATTAGTGATTATTATTATTTATTCTAAGTTAAATTACCATAGGTTATTAATGGTTATTGTGGCCATTCTATTAATTGCTATTTTATTAATGGTTATTAATAGTTATTCTATTGTGGTTATTCTTATTATGGATATTGGTGGATATTAATGGTTATTATATTAATGACTATTAATGGTTATTAATGGTTATTTTAATAATGGATATTGGCGGCTATGATATTACAGGTTATTTTTGGTTATTCTAAGTTATATTACGATTATTGGTAGTTATTTTATTGTAGGTTATTCTAAATTATTTTTCATAGGCTATTAGTGGTTAATTTAGGTTATTTGCCTTAGGTCATTATATTTTTATTTTAGATTATTTTAAGTTATTATACTTAGGATAAAATAATTTATAATAACAAAAAGTTGAATAACCTTGAATAACCTAAAGTATAACTTTAAATAACATATATTAATTTAAATAAAATAAGTTAAAATAAGGCTAAGGTTAGTTAAATAATCTAATTAAAAATAACTTTAAAAGCCTATAATAAATTAGTTATGATATTTTAAGGTAAAATAACATATAATAATTTAGGGTATGATAATTTATAATAATGTAAGGTATAAGTTAGAATAACTAAGGTAACTTAAAATAATATAAGGTATATTAAAAAGTAGCATATATAAAGTATTTAAAACAACATATATAGAAATAAACCTATTTAGTACAATAAATTATAATAGTGATTATGTCAACCAGTAGTGAAACATGATGTTTACATAATGATATTATAGTGAAATAACTTTAACCAAGGTGAAATCATAAAGTGTAGTGAACTTATTTCACTTTTAAAGTCCCATAGTGATTTAGACTAATGAACTGCCCCCCACTTTTGTAGTAATGTTGGGATGTAGAATATTTTGTGGACAATTCAACCAGATGTCATTTGAAAAATTGATCCATAACATGTATGACCCAAATCCAAAGGCATGAAAAATTGTTCCACGCATCATGTGCACATTAATGGGAATTTTATACAATTGGACTACACCTAAAGAATGTTATTAAAGGCAACCATAGACAATTTGTAGTTGCTAAATATGGAATATGGTGTAATTTGCATGATCTTTCAAAAATGACATGTTATGGACTTGCAAATTTTATAAAACCCAATTTTGTAAGCAATAATGTTGTCATGTGTGATCGGATTTGAGATTTGTGAATCCACCTTCTTTACACATTTGAAATTTGTGTATGGATCTATGTTTTATTATGATGATCGGTTTTTTATAAACATAAGATACAATGATCATTTATAATTTTACACAAATATTGCTCATTTATTTTTTAATGTTTTGAATTATGGATGATTGGACTTATCACTGATAATTTGCTCCGATAAATACTCTCATAATTGATAGACATTATCAATGAAAAAGAATCAATAAAAATTCATTTAAAGCAACATTTTTAATGCAAACTTTATAAGGCATTCACTTTGTATACTTTTGTTTTCATTTTCAAATTTTTTTTGGCATTGCCTACCAAGGTGAAGATATTGTGTTTAGGTTCATTATAGAAAATAATAGCTTAATAGATTTTGGCCCCCATGTAGTAGGTCTATTTTTATGCAAGGATTTTTAATGATATTTTGGCATCTGTGGAAACTTGGGACTAGTGATAAAATTGTGACATCATGAAGGAGTTTGGTTTCTTTTAGAGGAGTGTTTTTGGAAGGTTATATTTTTGCGTAGTGAAATATTGGAATTTCCATGATTATTCTTGTGCCTTAAGATATTTTTTCATCAAAATGGCAAAGACATAATGACATTGAAAAAATGGCAATCGAAAATTTTCAATTGTCGCAGGATTAACGACTGAAATTCATTTTCGATCACCAATCATAACAGGGGGAACTTGAATATGACCAAGGATTTTCCTATGTCCATCTTGATGGACATTGACATAACACCCAATGCAAAATGGGCGCATCACGTTGGTTCTGATAACCCTAATTCAAAAAAGACATTTAGTCATGAATGAAAGACCAAGTCATTCAAGGCACATTTTTAAATTTTTTATTACAAGGGCCATGAACATTTATTTTTTAAAAAATGCATGTTTTCTTAAAAATGAATGGCCAATAGTTTTGAACCTTGATCAACATTTAAAAAATGGATTACATTTATAATGATTTCAAAGATTGAACTTCAAAGTTTTCAAATAAATTTGACGTTGGAATTGTTTGTGTGCTTAATGTTGGAATTATTATAATTATTTTAATAAATTTACTCATTAGGAATAACCTTTTTTCTTTGAAATTTGTGATCTCAATTTTTTTGGCAATGTTTTTTTTTAAAATGTTTTTTCTTGAATTTGCATTTTTTTCCATTTTTTTCCCAACAAGAATTGCCAAATTAGGAAAATTTGTAACCAACAAAATGTGTTGGTTGGCGGGGGGGGGGGGGGGGGGGGTAAAGTTCAACTATTTAAATCCAAAATTCACCAAATTGAATTGCTTTTACTTTTTCAAAGGAAAAAAATTGTAAAACATATTTTTACATCATCAAAAAAATTTATATGTTGCAATTTTTTTTCAAAGTTGTGTAATTAATCATTTGTATTAGTGTATGATTCATCTTGTAAAGAAATATGGCCTTGATAATTAAATGGTTATATTGATTACTTAATTAATGTTTGTTCTTATAGCAATTTCTACTAACTTAAGAAGGCAACAACATCAAGAAAAGATTTTTTTGAAAGAAATGTTTTTGGGTCATATGTATATATATATTACCAAATTGATAATAAAATATAATAAATAACCATAATATTGAAAGACTTAAACAAGTTTCCAACTACTTGAACCAAATTTGGTAATCTTTTTATGGATGATTACCATTTTAACATCACAAATGTTTTTTAATCAAAGGAAATGTTTTTTTTAATTTTACTTACAATTTTGCATGACACGTACTTTTGTCACATGACATGTTGTGACAAAAATACAATATGTGATTCCATGATTTGAAAAAAAAAACATTTGGGGGGGGGGGGGGGTATGATGACATGGCATGTTATTTTACATCATATTAACTAGGACCTCATATATCCATGTCATAATTTTAAAATAGAAATTATCTAATGCAACATGTTACTATAAAAAATGACTAAAAAACATTTCATTAAAAATATCCTAATCAATTAGCCCTTTTTTACCAAACCATACAATAGTCCATTTTGTCCTCTTTCATTAAAAACCTAGTGAATTTGGGTAATGAAAAAAGATGAGATTTTTTCTTATGAAAATAAATGTATCTACAACACTTCTAAACATCTAAATATCGAAGCTAGCAAACATAGTAGTTGTTGATGCTAGATGTGGCACAACATGTAATTCCATAGTTTTTGTGACCATTATAGGAAGCATTTGTTCCCCAAGAGAAGAACGAGAAGGAAATACAATGCAGTGATATTGGCACAATACTAACCTTTTTAACTACATGTTGAAAGAGGCATGTAGCCTTTGCAAATGTACATCACAAGGTCCTTAATAAATCTTTGATGTGTTTCATAACATTTTTGTATGGGTGTGTTGACCCAAAAAAAGAAATGATTATAAAACCAATTGCCCCAACCCTTTTCTTCCCTTGTTGTCAGTTGTGTTCTATTTTAGAAAGATTAACCACCACCCTTTCACTTAATATAAATTTTCTTTTAGCAAGCAAACAAGGATGAACATTATCAACATGTATTCTCATAGGAGTAATGTCAATAGTTTTTCCATACTTGATTAGACCCTTTATAATAACATAGTTAGACTGGTTTAAAATGTTACCAAAAGCTTATTGGGGCCGGCAAATGATGCAATTCAACATTTGAAGATCCAATAATCAAGTTGTCATTTATAACAGAAAAACTCTAGCGAATAAAAGTTCTACTATGTGGTTTCCATACCAAAACTTGTTTTCTATAGCTTGAATATACACTTCATTAGAGGTAATTCGTAAGACATTCTTGCAATGCTATTGATGCACACTTTCCACATCTGAAAAACTATGAGATCAAAAAGGGACTATGTTCACATCCAAGAGAACTTCATCAATTCCATTGACACTTTCATTGACACGAATTTCACCCTCAGCCATTATAAGGCTCCAAATAATAAGCAGACACACTTGAACACCAAACCTTAAAATGTCACTGTACTTTAAGAACACACAAAAAAAATCAAAATTAAAATTCTTCAAGCTTAAGTTGAATTCAATTTTCAGCCATATGAAATAGGTAGATCTCAAAGTTTCAAATGCATAGTGAAATGTTGCGAGCCAAGGAGCATAACCCTATCTCATTTTTCTTTCGTTGTTTTCATTTTCAAACTCACATTTGAATCCTTCAAGGACAGTGGGGGTGTGTAATTTGGAGCTTCAAAAGGCTAGAAGGTACTCCTCTTTTTTTTGGTTACTTATTTTTGGAAAAGAAATTTCAATTACATTGCAAAGGATGCAAGCATCCTCCATCTGAAGTCAGGTGGTAATGGTAGGCCTAACTAGTTCTTGATTTCCACCCATGCAAGACCACCCCCCATCACCATAGCTCACCTATTATAAGCACTCGATCATTGAGATGGAAAGACCTATTACAAGTGGCTGATCTTTGAGATGGAAAGATTTGGCCATTTAATTTGTGCTAACTTGACGTCCTTTAAATTCTCCCCTTTTTTTTTATATTACATTTGTACATTTTTTGAATCAATGGTGTGTTTATAAATAAAGTTTTGTAAGGGTTTTGTAAGTACTTGGGTAAGAATTGCACAACCATGTAATATGCATGTTTTCATCGTCGCAATTTACAACACTTGGAAAAAGAGTCCCATTCTTTGAAGAATCTTAGCTTTGTGTATTTGCCAACAACAACACTAAAAGGCCGCATAGGCCAATATTAAGCTTATCTATATAAGCATACTTAGTTACAAAATGCTCCATTTATTTGAGGCCTAATATGTCCAAAATAAATATTATAAATCTGGTGAATATATTGTGAAGTGGAATTCCAATCCACTCTTTACTTTTAAACCATAAAGTTAGTTGCATTAAAAATCTCAAAATCACAGCCATCTGAACCAATAGGTTGTGTGTGTGTGTTTTCTTTTGGGACCAAAAATAAAATCAACAAAACATTTGGAAATTTTTGTATTTTTTAGTGTAAAATTGACTAATTTTGCTAATATTTTGGGGAAAATTTTCAAATTTTTGATAAAACAAAGTTGGGGGGGAGAGGGGGGGGGGGGGGAGACCTTACATACATCCGCGGGGGATTTGCCATTTTTCCTTTTAGTTACAAAAAGGAGCAGGCAAGAACATTTATCATGTAGAGAGAAAGGTCTGAGTGGGTACTTTAGGATGACCTAACACCAATTAACACAGGGCACTTTGAGATGACCTAAAACCAATTAGGTTAGGGTACTTTGGGATGACCTAAAACCAATTAGGATACCCTTCTAGAAAACGAGCTAAAGACAAAGCAAGGATGGGCACATTTTAGATTTAATATAGTGCATGACACCTAAAGGCGACTTGTAAAAAAATTTGGGCCAAAAATTTCAGCATAAATCTGAAGAGTTTTTTGAATTTCGGTTAGGGGATGTAGGGTTAGGGTTATGGAGTGGCGCGACTTCTACTCCTTCTGGCGGGCTCGTGCATAGGCATGCACAAGCCCATACTACTTCGTCTTCACCCACATCCAATTCGCAGATAGTAATGACCACCATGGGGAGATTTAACAAACGAAAACAACAGTTCAAGAGATTGGCTGAGGCTAGGCAGGGACATTGTGACAAGGATGAGTCTGGATGCAAGGAGGAGGAGGAGGTGACTGTGTTCGACGGCGAGACGACCGTTGATGTTGACTTTGACGTGTTTGGCAAGGACATTGTTTGGCAGAAGGAAAAGCTTGAGTTTGAGGACGTGGAAGAGCCTGGCGAGGACAGAGCGAAGCAGGCGCAAGGACGGTTGGAAGAATTACAAGTCCAGTTGGAGAGCAAGTGGCCTACCCGTTACGTGGGGAACTCATAACGCTCAAAGCACCAGCGTTGCCAGAAGCTGAGGAAAACAACTATTGGGACCAAGAAACTGACCTCATTCTTTGCACATGTCACCAATGGTGATAGCAACAACGGTGATAGCAACAACGAAGACGACGAGCAACAAAACATTAATGACGATACTAGTGAAGACGAAGAGGAGGCGACCTTGAACACCGCATGGAAGGATTCGCAGTGCCTTATGGACGTAATTGCTCTTCTTGAACAACAAAGACAAAAAGTTGCTCAAAAGGGTGAAAGTGTCGCAACCCCACTTTGGGCTAAGTTTGAGGGTGAAGCCCACACTCCCAAAAGTGGGAATTTGGAGTCCTCCGGGACTCCCAAAAATTCAGAGCTCAAGTTCAGGAGTCAAAACACCTTGCATTGGGATGTTCTTAGTGTCATTGGAAAGGTCTTGAAATGTAAATGTCCAAAATGCCTCGTATGAGCCATTTGGACATCTGCAGTTCAAGTTATGGGTTAAAGAAGGGTCGGGAGTCAAATTGGCAATTTGACTCTCGACCACTAAAAGTTTGGAATCGACCTCTTCCTGACGTCCGATCGGGGAGTGCGACATGGCGTTGGAAAGCTCTTGAGGAGATCTACAACTTTGGTTCATACCTCGCTCCAATCGGAGTTGGCACTCGGGAGATATGAGCTCTCAAAGTCCCGGGACTTGAACCCGGGACAATTTCGGGACTCCAACTTGGGAGGGCCGAGAAAAAGAGCCATTTGGATGTAGCCTCCGCAGAGAGGTGCAAAGTATACTATATGGGGGAAGGTGGTGGCTTCCCCCGAATCTGGGCCGTGGTGAGTCTTGTGTGTCAAAGTGCCCATGGCTTGTCTTAACACCCAAGGGTGTTCCCGAATGCTAACTAACCCTCTTGTGGTTGGTTTAGGATGCAGATTCAAGCTTGATAATCTAGTCCCTCTTCCTAGTCTAATCCCGAGACTTCTAGCACGCCCATCTACCCCCTTTTAGTGCTGGAAGTCGGAAGTGGCCCTTAAGTCCCAACTTTCCACAACTTTACATAATTGGACCCTCAAGTGGGTTCAACAAGGGACTTAGGAGTGCGTCAGAAAGTGTCATGCATTCGTTGCAGCGATCTGTTATCCCAACTTACCTTCACCTTGTTAAGAATGGAGAGAAGCAACAATCGGCTAGCGCAATGACGGCAATAGCCATAAACGGCAAAGGTGCGTATTGCGCGAAGGTAATCCGAAATTGGGCTAACACCTTTCTATGTTCGAGTGCCATCCCCATGTCAGAACACGAAAAACATAAAAAATTAGGATGTTTCCTTCGAGATGAGGACATATGAGAGAAAATCGACACCTACCTTTGAAAAAACAATTTCGAGGTGTGCATCCACACTTTGACAAAATACATCAACGAGGAGGTCTTGCCAAACCTTGATGGTGGGCTCTCTGTGAAATTATCCAAGCACACATTTATTCGATGGATGAAATTTTTTGGACGCAGTTACTGATAAGCCACCCAAGGAGTGTACATGGACGAACATGAACGAAACGATGTTGTTGCTTATTGTGGACAATTCCTCGCAAAAATGGTTGAGCACGAAAAGCGGATGCCAATGTTCACCGATGATTGTTCGGACGTCATCTGGCCCAACTTGCAAAATGGGGAGAAATTGCTAATTTTTGTCACACATGACAAATCCATATTCCACACGTTTGATGGCCAAGGAAGGCAATGGCTTCTAGTTGGTGAACAACCTTTGCGCAAAAAAGGAGCTAATTTAGTTCTGCATGTCAACGACTTTCTCGCTGATGTCTGTGGATGTCTGACATTTGCGGACAACGATGCAACCACGAACGACGAATGTGCGAAAGAGGCCTGTGAGATCATGAAGCCTAGCAAAAATTACGACAATTGGTGGACAACTGAAGATCTTGCCAAGCAGGTTGTTGAGAAGGTGGTACCCATTTTCGAACGTCGTTTTTCGAATGTTCAAGCGTTTTTCGCATTTGATAATGCCACAAGCCACGTTGCATTCATGGCCGACACAAATGAACTTGGGCAGTGGCGGCAAGTAACCACAGATGCGGCCTACAACTTATGACAATGGGATTGTTCAAGAAATGTGCTTTCCACCCGCACATCCGCCACTTTTATATGGGGAGCCCAAGGGCCTCAAGATCGTTCTCAAGGAGCGTCGTCTTTGGTAACTTGGGCTCCAACTTGAATGCAAGGATCAAAAAAACAATTCGTGCAAAGATGGAAAGGCGTGCTGCACGCACAATGTTATGGCAAGTCAACCAGACTTCAAAGCCTAGCGCTGCCTATTGGAGGAGTTGCTTGCAGAATGCGGGCACTTGTCCATTTTTTACCCAAAATTTCACTATGAGTTGAACTACATCGAGAACTTCTTGGCAGTAATGAAGCAACGCACGTGGGACAATTGCAACTATACTTTTCCAGGGTTGTGCAACGTAGTCCCGCGCGCTTTTGCAGATGTTTCGATTGTGGAAATCTGCTGGTATGCGCGACGTGCGTTTAGGTATATGGATGCATATCAGACTGGGCTTATTCGGAAAACAGCCGAAGTTGCTGTTAAAAAATACCGCTCCCATCGACAAATTTCGCACACCACATTGGAGAACATTGACTAAGCCATAGCAGGGTTAGGGGTTATTTAGCCCTAACCCTTAAGCTCCCTATAAATCCTTGTGGCCAAATATGGGCCACCCCAGCCAAATTTGGACAAAAGTCATCAATTTCGATCGGCAATATCTCTGCCAAAAAAAAGATTTTGACAAATGGGTTGCATAACTTTGTTCAACATGTGAAGTATTGCACAAATACGCCGAGTTTTTGGGGTTACACGTTGTGTAGGAAGAATATTTAAGCTCGACATTTGGGGTCGCCTTTAGGTGTCATGCACTGTAGTTGATCTAGATTCAAGAAGATGGCACATATATGGGGGAAGATCAGACAATTAGATCACCCACTAAAGTCCATTTTACACTGGGATCAACTACAAATTATATGGTCAATGGCATGTGTAGGGGTTAAGCATAGTAACTTAGACACCCCCAAGCTAAAAGACTTATGATACTACCCATTAAGGCCTCTATTGGGGGCTGTAAAGTGTATAGTGTTTCTCATAGATTTTCATCTTCCAGAAGTCATGGACCATTTGAAAATGTAATATGGTACAAAAATTACCAAAGGAATTTTTGTTACTTACACATGGGTTACTTGGCACACCCTCTGTACTCTGTCCAAAGCAAAAGCATCCATGGTAGTCCTGCTGCTCATGAACACCAGTTTGGTGTGCCACTCACTGCAGTTAGTCATGTCAGAGTGGATCCAGGCTAGGGATATGGGATACCTACCCTTAGACCCTACTACATTGGGTGGCAGCTTTGACACTAATTATACTCTTTCTAGAAATGTTCGGGCATGGCAAGTCGGGCATTGTACCCGAATGAAGAGCTCGCAAGAAGTTGAATCTTGATAGAAAGAAAGGGAGGAAAATTGAGATAAGAGTAGAGACAGAGAAGGTGGGTGGGCAGCAGGCCGGGTATGCTCTCCCATGAGGGCGACCTCTGCATGGATTAGAGGAAGAGCACCTCTACATGCGAATTGTCATGTGACCATGATCACTCCTTAATAGCCCCAGGCAAGAAGTATCGAGTCACCGCCCATTGCTATTGTCACAGACTTTGCAGTGAATGAGCTTGGACCCGGGAGCTGCCTCAACTTCCAAGTTTCCCACTCCAGATCAGGAGGGGGCCGGACTGCATTGATATGAGACATAAGTACAAACGGTATGCACACGCTGGGTTGTTGCTATTACTCCTTTCCTACACCTACTGTACTCGCGCCACCCACCACTTGATATAAACTCTAGTTAACCACAGTGATTAGCTAGGTAGCTGTTTTTACTACCTATTTACTAACAACCCTTACCTAAGTATGAACCAGTGTTGGGCGGTTCTCTATTTTTTTGGAGAACCTCCAGGGTTGGTTCCTTCTTATTATTATTTTTTGAAAGAACCTTTGGGAAAGGTTTTGATTTTTTAAAAAATGTAAACCCTTCAGTTAAGGTCGATGCTTTTTTTTAAATATAGGGGATTCTTGGGTATTAGGGTTTTAAGTTTGTTTTTAAAGGATCAGGTCTGGGTAACAGTTAGGGTTTAGGGATTATATTGTAAAAAAAGAGAGAAAATATTGCATTAACAATGCAAGTACTTGAAAGAAATGAATTTTTAAATTTGAAAATGTTATAAAACTATGTCTAACTTGCAACAATCATGTCCTTAGTGCCTATTCACTACTCACAACTATAACAATCTATTTCTTCATAGTCAAGCATTTGGGCATTTGACATTGGACAACCATCAATTAGGCTAAACAAACACATGACTTGAACATTGCAAATGACAAAAGCCCTCAATGCACATGAGAGTTATAAACAAAATTGACTAGACAAACTTCCAATCATAGAAGATCAACAATTGACCTTAACATCTAGGGACAAATCATTTTTCAAAATTGGGCTTTTGGGCATTTGACATTGGATAGATCATCAAACATAGCTCTAATCTAGCTAAACATTACAAATGACACAAATCCTCAATGCTTATGAAAAATGTTAACAAAATGGATTGGACAAACTCACCATCACAAAAAATCAGCAACTAACCTTAAAATCCAAGGACAAATCAAATAACAAATGAAAACATATGACTTGCAAAAAATGATGCCACGTGGCACTCTAAAAATTTAGATTGCGTTTTGAGCCCTCAAGCCTACCTCCACCAGGGACCTGTAGTCGATGCAGCTTTTAGTCGATGTACTGACTATACTCGTCGACTATCTACGTAGATAGTCGACTAGACTACCAGATGAACGGTTAGATAGTCGACTAGACTATCGGGCAACGGTAGTCTAGTCAACTACACTACCATAGTCGACTACCGGGCAACCGTCTAAAACGACTATTAGTCCGTTGTAGCCGGGTCAATAAAACCTCAAAATAAATGTAACTTGTGACCGATTAATAATATATTTTCAAACAACATTACAACTTCAACAGCTAGAATCCATTGTCCAAGTGCCAATGGGTTTTGTTCCTGATGGAGCTACGTGCATTGTGATTCATGTGAGTAGTTGAACATGCTAGAAGTCAAGGACCAATTACCTCCATGTCTGCTCAGGCACTGCAAGTGGAGAGTTGAGCTCAGGTTGATTGAGATCCTCTGAGGTAATTAGTCCTGTGCGACTTGGGAATTGTATCGAGTTGCCAATAGCAGGCTGATAGGATGAAGGCTGAGTGAGTCAAGCTGTGGACGAAAAGTGGGTGGTAGGCGTTTCACTTTGTGTTGCTGCAGAAGTTGTTCCTTGCATGCTTGCATTGCTTGGATATTCCATAGGAGGAGCCATGATCTTGTTAAGTTGTTAGACAAGAAATATTGTATCTGTTTTACAAAGTGGCAAATTCTCTGTTTCCTGCATTCCACCAGTATAGAATCACACTTCATGAGACCTGCACATATATTTTACAGTTGGTAATTCATCTCCTCTTCTTGGGAGTTCTGACAATACTCCCCCCTCTGCAAGCATATTATTAGGATGATCTAAGTCACAGGTTGCAAGACAAAATGCCCATGATGGAAGAAGAGAATTATGAATATAGAGTTTTCGATGACATTGTGAGCAGATTAAGACTAAGGGGATATTGATTGTGGGGGTTGGATGATGGATCAGACTGTGCTATGCATTCCATTTTTGGACAGCGCGCTGGAGCTTGGAACCACTAACCTTGTTAAGTCATGTACTTCACAATGCACCTGCATCATTTAACCAATCATTCTGACTTGCAACTGTTGAACTTGAGCATTGAGATTACTCATGCCAATACGTTCACAAATTTATTTTCATAATTGCAGAATTCCCAGTTAAGTAGAGACTACAGCCTAAGGAACTGGAGATGGTGTGCAAAAAAAAGCTGAAGTACCATGGTTTTGTTGGCTGAGCGGAACAAAACGGTTATGTTTGTGTGAGAATGACTGCCTACATTGTTTTGAGTGGAGGAGAAATGCCTCATCTTGTGGATCCTTAATTAGAAGTACTGGAGATCCGTTGTGCATGGTGCTTCTAGATAGGAAATGCAGGACTCGAGGTTTAAAGGTCTGGGTTGGACCAGGGAGATGATTACAGGCTCAAGAGGCATTGTGAGCGGTCTCTGTGGCCAAGTTCTATTGGGTATCGATGTCTAGTTATTCTAGTTCAGTGAATGATCGTCGTGTTGTTGGGAGTGTGAGAGTCTACAGGTGCATCATAACCTCGTGGGCTCAACACATTACAGACTGCAGTCTACAATACACGCTACACATTTGTTGTCACTAATTTATCATGGAATCCCCTGCATCGTCTGCGCCGTCGATCAACATCTCAGCTTCGACCAATGATGGAGAGGTCGACGAGGTGCTTCATGAACCGCTTGACTCACGGCTTGTGCCGATCAGCGCTAACAAAACATCACCGGTGTGGCAGTACTTTGCCATGGTCAAGGACGGGCCGATCACGCGCAACAAGATCCAGTACGCATATTGTTGCTTGTTGTGCCTGAAGAAGTGCCCACACAAGTTCCTGGACAGCTTGGTTGCCATATACAATGACACAACCGGCAATGCTCGCAAGCACATGTTTTCTAAGCACCCGAGCTTGCATCTGGGCCCCCAGCACCAGTCGCTTAAACCCAAACAGCTGATATCGATTTCGACTTCTACATCCATGAGCACCAACAACATTCACGCCTTCATCAAGAATGGCAATGATGCTGTCATCGAGCGCGTTCATGCACTCGTTGCACGGCTAGTCGTCAACCACAAGGCGCCGCTATCACTTGCCACTGATGTCAACCTGAATGAGGTCATCTAGGCAGCGTCGTACTTGAAGCCAGGGTCATACATTCTGATGACACCTGGTAAGATCAATCGCGCGCTCATCTCCATGTTCTCCAAGTTCACTGTGTGTGTTCAGGCGCTCATTGTCAAGGCACGCGCAATGTACATGCCGGCCGGCTATGACGAGCTTACTGACGAGTATGCTGGTTCCAGCTGTGGCTGGCTTGTGGTTTGCCATGACGGTTGGGACTCCATCATCAAGCAGTTCTTCGGCATCTCAGTGTACTGGATCGACCTGCAGTCGTGGATCCGGTACAAACTAGTGCTCGGCTTGGTTGTGCCAGATGGGCATAACGCCCAAGCGTGCAATGATGCAACCATGGCTGTCCTGAAGCGCTATGGCATCCGTCGTAGCGACATCGTCTTGTCGATCAATGACACAACAAACACGTCCCTCGCAACCAGTCAACTACTCGTTGGCACGGATGGCACCTGCAACATGCACTTAGCAAATTTGGTTTGCGACCATGCAATTGGGAAACGAAAAAGGACTATTAACAAGGAGGTTGTTGACTCATTCGAAGAATGCGAGGACTTACGCCTAGCTGTGCGTCGAATGATCGGATACGTTTGGAATAAGAAGGCCAAGTCGCGCAAAATCAACTACGAGAAGCGCAACGAGCAGATCGGCTACAATGTGATTAAGGTTGGCATCGATAACGACACGCGTATTTTAGGCTACGCACGCATGTACCAACAAGCATTACGGTGCAAGTGGACATTGCACCAATACTTCGCTCATGAGAAGTCATCGGTGTGCAATGCCTACGAGCTATCAGACGAAAATTGGCAGTCTGTGGCTAAGGTTGAGGCCATCATTCAATCAGTTTGTGCCCTATCATTCACGACACAGATTGATTCCCGGCTTGTTGCTAGCGCTAACTGGCCCAATGTTGTCAAGACCAAGATCGCTGCTAGGCAAATGACTTATTTGGTCGTCAACATGGTGCCGTCATCTCATTCTGGTGAGCAATCAGACAAGGAGGACGACTATGGTGGTGATGGCCAATGGGATGGCAAAACACGATGGGACCACGTGCCCAAGGTCAAGGTCAGAGCCGAACAATTGGGCGTGATCGGCAGCATGTTGCGCGACCGCATCCAGAAAGAGTTGGACTCGTATTTCCCATTCCCTAGCGATCAACAGCTGGTGGCCATGATATGTGACCCAGTCATGCTAACACTGGCCTTGCCATGGCTATGTGCAGCTGGGTACAAAGACAATGTTAATAATGCTAAGGAGCTTTTCAAATCTGCTCTTGTCGACGAGGCCACACGCTCATTCCAACCACCCAAGCCCGACGCCATGCATAATGTGCCACTTGACGATGATGACGTTGATGTACAAGTTTGTGATGATGATGATGTGTTTGGTATGATCAGCATTGGTTCACCTAGCCAAGACATTGAAAGTAGAGCAAGTGATGCTTTCAACACAACGACTCCAAATGATTTAGCGAACGAAGCTTTCAAGGAGTGGATCTTGCTAAAGGTGGACTGGTTGGCATGGCTTTTGAACGAACAAAAGTTGGACGAAATCGACAAGAGCAAGGTTCGCTCAACCAACTGGATCTACGTCAGTGAGATTGTCGATGTGTCACAGTGGTGACGTAAGAATGGTGTGCATCACCGCCTCACAGAGCGGATCGCAGCACGGCACCTCGGCGCACCTGATTCCAACGGTTTGCAGGAACGTGTGTTCTCAGTCTGTAAGCACATTGACAATGCGCTTCGGCAGAACTTGGGCAACGCCAAGTTTGAGATGCTGTTGATCTTGGCGTTCAACAAAGTGTTTATCAAAGACATGGAAAGCAAAGACGTATTCACGGTCGACAACTTGATTGCATCGTTGAACTCAGCAACGGATGCAACCGAGGCAGCCGCAAACATCATCAAATACTTTGATCTTGATGGCAATGTTGAAGATGATGAAACAGACGAGGGCATGGAGATAGTAGCGATGTTGAAATTAGCAGCTTATGACATCCAACAACAACACGATGCAAACAGGTCTGCCATCGCTCAAAAGAGGGCTCGCAATGATTAAACAACAACTGTCTATAGTTGATTAATTCAAAGCCAGAGTAGTCGACTATGTAGTCGACTATAGTCGACTATCTATCTATGCTAGAGGCTATATAGTCGACTATAGTCGACTATCTATCTATGGGTTAGAGGATAGATAGTTACAACTACGACTACATGTAAATAAGGACCGACTACAGGTCCCTGACCTCCACTAAATAGAACAAAATTGACCTTCTAAAACAATGCACATGCCCAAAAACACTTACAAAAGGACAACAACTATAACATATGAATGAAAAAATTCACAAAAGGTTTCAAATTTTAGCTAGATACATATGGCTCCAAAGCATAACTAATACAAAGGACCACACAACTTCTTAGCCTTAATTAATGAACCCACATTGAAGACTAGTTAGGCCATTCCTAGGTTCAAGCCATTTCATCAAAGGAAATTCAATATCAAATGTGACATAAATAAATACCTATGCTACAACACAAAACAAATCTTCAATCTTAAACTCCAATGTTGCAAATGCACCAAGAAAAAAACATAATAGAATTATTCTTGCACAAGAAAAATGTTAACAAAAAAAAAACAAATATTGAGGATGAAAGCAAAAACCTAAACCTAAAATCAGAGTTTGAATTTTCTTCAAAGAAATCTTGTTCTTCAATCAATCTGTTGTGCTTTTCAATCATAGTATAATCCTTTTCCAAAAAATCTAGCTATGGCTTTAAACTTTAAAGGTTCATCATACCCAACAAGAATGTCATTAGGCTAATTCTTGATGATGGAAATGAGTCAATCTAAATTTTCAATCCTAAGCCTAGGTTGCTTCAAGTTAGTGATGAAAGTGGCAACATTAGAATTTCGCCTTATTTCAATTTGTGATCCCACAATGTTAATTATTTAATGACAAAAAAAAAAAGACATGGGGAAATTGCACAACATGTTATGTCCACCAAATTAAAAGGTTTTCAATTTTAGCTAGTTGTAGAACCAACTATTGATATAAGTGTAATTCATTCTTCAAGGTGGACATGATTCATCATTTGATACAATCTACCCAAAAAAAAGTCATCATCTTGAACTATTGTCAATTGATTTGATATTGCCACCTTAATAGGATTCAAATGAAAAAACACAATCAATAAAAGAGGGTTTAGGGTTTAGGGTTTAGGGTCATAATCTGTCACGATTTGAATGGCATGTGCATTGCCCACAAAATATTCTATAATTTTCGTGTTTTTGAAGCAAGGGTCCAACATGATTGCCAACATGTTATGGGCTTTGGCTTGATGATAAGTTTAAGCAAATGTTAAAAATAAGGATAGAATATTGATGATTTGCATCATCATCTTTAACTTGAATTCTTGAACTCTAAATCAAAGTCCCCACGAATCAATAACTGATTTAAAGCTTGGGCCCTATCCACATTAGCTTCTATGGCAATGCATAAGGTGAAGGCAAAATAAAATGCATCTGACAACAACTAATAACTAGCACTTTGATTCAACACAAAATTTCACAATAGGAAGGAGAGTATTTGTAATGGCTTGAGCAATAGACCAAGATTGAAATATTGGCACTTTAAAAAAAAATGAATAGTTTGTTGCCGTTCATAACAAATGGAAAGAACATTCCAATATTTCGATGTTTCCTAAAAATTTGATGATTCAAGAAGCAAGCCTCGTTTTCATTAGAGTTTTCAATGTCTTGGTAAGCAAACGTGCAATAATACAAGACTCTTGCCACTATTGACACCCCTTACCAAAACTTTTTGTCTAAGTAATGGTCTTTTGCAATGCAAATTGAACTTTTTTCACACTAACTTTTTAAAATCCAGCATAGATTTTACTGTTGTTAATAACATATTGAACTTTGCTTTTGACATGGGATGCCCAAAACATGACCCTACAAAAGGGCATGCTAGATTAAAGGTAGAACCAAGAACAAAAAAAATCAATCCAAAACTCAAAATGTTTAAATTAATCCCTTCATTTTTCATTTATGAAATTACTTTGTTAAGTAAGTTAAAAGAATCCAACAAAGTTTTTAGATAGTTTGCCATGATTGCACTTACAATATTGTGTGCTTCAAAAATCCCAATTGTTAGATGACAAGGCTCCCATGAAGTGTTGATGAAACTCACAACAATATCAAAGGTATCAAAACATGCACAAAACATCCAAAGGTCAAATGAACATGTACAAGTAAGACAAGATGCAACGGTAGGGATGACACAATTATCCTTGGTTTTTCCCACCATATTAAGGAGCACTTTAGTCAACATTTAGTGATAGGATGGAAATAGTGCACACCCACATTGTTGCAAAACCAAATGTTGAAGCCACAAATTTATAATAGGAAACAAAAGTTAGTAACCTTTTGTAACATATAGAAACAATCCTTTAAAAAATGCATGTTATAATGGATTTAATTTGTGGTAAGGCCATTGGCTACCAAAAAAGTTTGTGGTTTTAAAAGGGGGGACAATTTTCCTCTTTTTTTACCCTTGTTTTTCATTTTGGTTTCTACAACCTTTTGTAGCAAAAACAACCCCCATTTTTTGTATAGATCTAGATGTTGATGACAAGCATGCTTTTTGAAAACACTTGTGCCATGGTTTTTTGTTGTAGCTCACAAGCCTTTTGTGTTTTCCTTGCACATCTATGAGTTCCAATTGAATATAATGACAAATAAAACACCACATCATTTGGGGGTTACAAATGGCCATTATTACATCATTATTCACCATTAAAAAAAAACCCAATAAGTTTATGATCAATGACTAAGAGACCATAAACTTTGATTAGTCGCTAGCTTTGGAAGTAAAGTTTCCCAAATTACATCAAGGTGATGCCTCTTGTGATCCAAACTCAATTTCAAATTGAAACATAAAATCAATGTCATCTTCTTCATCACATGAAATTGTTGCTCTTGTAATTACTGTGGCATTTGAAATAATTGTTATAGGTTATGTGGCACGTGTCAATGTCATTGATGAAAACATCTTTATAGTTGTTTTTTCAATTGTTGTCTACGAAAAAACTAAGACATAGAGCTTATTAAAACTCACCAACATCCTATCCATGATGGAAGTAACTTCCTCCAATAAACTTAAAGGTGTAAACAACTAGCACTTAAGGTTACTGGAAGTAGTTGAAGTAGATGTTACATGGTGAAAAACTTGCTAATGTAAGAAGTAACAAATTAATGAAACAAAAAACAAAATGACAGAGAGAAAATATTTACTTGCAAACATTTGCAACACACAATGATGAATAAATGAGCACCACCATCATCACAAGGATAATAAAATGTTTTGTTGCAAGTTACAACACACGATCACCACCACAATGACCATGATAGCTCTGATGTTCTATTGCAAGTTACAACATAAAAGACCTTTTGGATGATGAATTTGATGTTTTGTTGTAAGTTGCAACACATAAGACGATGTTCTGCTATAGGTTATAACGCATAACACCTCCACAATGATGAATTTAAATGCAAATTTGCTACAAGTTGCAATACACAAAACCTAATGTTTTGTTCAAACTATAACTCATAAGACTTTGTGATGACAAGTTTTGATGCAAGTTTGTTGCAATATGCAACGCATAAGACCTATTGTTTTGCTACAACTTGTAACACATAACACTTCCATAATGACGAATTTTGATGTTTTGCAGCAAGTTGCAGCACACAAACCTTTGCAATGTCCAATATTAATACTTTTTGTAAGTTGCAACATACAAAACCTAATGTTTTGCTATAAGCTATAGCACATAAGGCCTCCACGATGACAAGTTTTGATGTTTTGTAGCAAATTGCAGCACACAAGGCCTTCATGATGATTAATTTTATTATTTTATTGCAAGCTACAACACATAAGACTTCAATGATGACCACAAAAATGATACTAAAACAATGGATGCTTTATTGCAACGCACAACCATTGTGATGGCAAAAAGTAGAAACTAAAAACTAAAAACCTAACCTAATGCAAAATAAATAAAATAAATAAAATAAAATTGTTTACACACAACAACCACCACAATACCATGATGAGGACAATTCATGTAGTATTGTAGCAAAGAAGGGTCCAACACAACCACCACTGAAATGATCACTACGATTATTGTAGCACAAAGTTTTATGGTGTTGCAACTTGAACATCAATGAAGGTCTAAGAAGAAAAAAGACCTACCTTTAAGGCTTAAACAATTCATGACCATCATGACAATCAATAGGATAATGCCAACATTTTACAAGTTTAGTAGCAAAAACTTCAATAGCAAGCTCAATAGCAAAAATAGGTTCGTTTAGTAGTAGAGATTTCAACATGCTTTGTAACCTAAACTTCAACAACAAACTTAGTAGCAAAAATCTCAACAACAAGAAACAAGAAAAAAAGTTGACAAAGGTTAGAATTGAGAAATACTTGCCTAACTACAAAAAAAATCCTAGCAATGGCAATTTAGCAAAAAGCTTGACAATGCAACAAACTAGCGACCATCACAAATGACAACAATGTCAATGGAATGTGATCTGCAGCAAATGGAACTCTAGGGCTGGGAAAAGAAAGTGAGGGAACAATGTCAAGCAAAAGAGTAAGCTCGATGTTTGGGGAGCTATGGAAGGCAACATGCAAAGTGCAAAAGGAACCAAAACCCTAAACCCTAGGGCTGGGAAAAACACCCACTAGTGCAGAGTCTTATGCAGAGTTTTGGAAATGACGGTCATTTGGTTCCAGGGTTGAACCCAGATCCTAGAATAGGGCAGGTCGTAGGGTAAGATATTTGTTTGGGTATCGGAATGACGGCCAAGGTTAGGGTAAGGTTATTAAAACCAGAACTGGAACTGCCAGGTATTACCCAGATATCCGGAGAACTGCCCAACACTGGTATAAACCCCATCATCTTAACTATTCGTCAGCTCTTTTCCTACCTATCCTGGGGGATACCAGCCCTACTACTTACCGAACGGGTTACCAATGTGAAACCAAATTTTAACTCAGTTGAAGTTCATCCACAACTGAGTTAGGACACGCATCCAGTGGATGGTGCACTGGTCACAGGTGCTGGTTCACTCCGGCCCCCATGTTGCCCTTTTCATTTTTTGTCCTTATCTCATTGGCATTTTCCTCATCTCCAGCATCCAGTATGTACATGCCAGAACTCATAGACACTCAGGAATCCAATAAGAGAGCAGGAAACTCAATCTCTCTTGAACATTCAGCAGTACATTGGCAGTTCAACACTAATTATATTATTTGTAGAAATGTTGAAAATTTCAAAATCTAGTTTTTTTAAGAATTCTTTTTTTGTGAAGTAATAGAGAGAATATTTTTGAATGTTTAACAACATTCAAATCTTGGTCATGGAATCTTCAAAGCTAATTGTACAGACATGTGTTGAAGCTGCCCCTGTACTACCCGTACACATGCCTGGGAATTTGCTTCTTTGATTCTTACTTTGTCTTGTATAACATTTTTCCTTGTTTGGGAACAAATGGACCAATGCATGGCAAAGAAAAGTAAACCCAACTTTTTCTAGAATCATCAAGTCATGAATCCCCAATCCTTCAGTAATGGTTTTTTAGGTGACAATGGTCAGCAGGAAAACCCTAAACCCTGAACCCAGTAACTCTGGAATGGAGTTAGTTTGTTTTGAGGTTGTGGAATTGCAGTTTGATTCATCTGACAAATTTTAGCAATTGCATGGCATCTTCTCAAAATGGGTAGGTCACTTGACCTAGTACCTGGCACCTATGACGGTACCCACTACTGGGCAGGACAGGGGAGGCCAGGGCTATTGAACAGGGGGAAAAGAATCTGCCACAATCATCTCGACTAGTGGGTGCCCGTGACCTTCGGACACGGCAAAAAAAAAAAAAAAAAACACAGAGGTCCTGTCCGAGGTCCTGTCCGTCGAGGTCCCGAAACCCTGGGTTCCCGTTTTCGGAATCCGACTGTCCGGGCCTTGGTTTTCACGCACGACGCGGCAAGAGGCACAAACGATTTTTTGTGGGGGATTTTTTGTTTGCCGAATCCGACTGTCCGGGCCGGTTCCGCCGGTCAATTAAAACGTGGAACCGTCGTTGGACGCACAGACAGACGCACGCACGCACAACACTGTTGTAATTATATATAAGATTTGCCCAATGCAGAATCAAATCTGACAAAACAGAATTAAAGTAAGCCACTAAAGAACTCAAAATATTTTAGTGTTAGAAATTTTGTGACAATCCATCAGAAATTGGAGATTAGGTCTAAACTTTGATCATAAGAAGTCTTCAATTTTTGAGGCTAATTCCAGCACATTTGTACATAACTTCCTCCATCTCTTTCAGCATGACTGGACACTTGAGATCTAGTTGCGCCCCAAATCTTCGGGAAGAAATTATTAGGAGTTTTTTTTAAACCATTGTTAAGCTTGAATTCAGCATGCTGAAACACCTTCAGTCTGGGCCACTCTTCTTCCCTTAGGAGAATATTTGAAAGGGTGTTAAAAGCAATATCCTCCCTTTATGAATTCAATCCTTATTCCTTTTCCCCACTGGTATAGGAGCTCAGACCTAATGTGGATCAGTTCAATTGGGACAGATTGGGGGGGGGGAGGGGGTTACCTGGATATGTCCCATGTCCTCAGATTGTTCCTCCCTATCCCTCTCTCACCTCTTACTTGCTCCTCCCCCCTACCATTTTCTGGACAACAATTAAACAGGACAATTTTACACCCACACACATCCCACAGCCCTAAACAGCAGATCTGACCTACCAGGACAACCCCCACATACATAACTTATCTACCAACTTCATTCATGGATAGCAAGCACAACCCTTGTCACCATCTTGGATCACACCATCACCCACTGTCTAACAATTGGACAACAAACATAAGAATGAAACAACCCACATGCACAACCCAGCTTTCTACTTAACCTTTTCCTACTCAATGCACACCCTGAAGGGTGCTAAACTCACAAATTCCTTCAATTCTCCAATTTTTTTTTATTATACTCAAACTTTGATTGACATTTGGATTATTTTTCTTACACAATATCTCCAAAGAAAAATAAGTGATCTAGTGGCTAGAATCGCCCCTTCAATCAAAGGGTTTAGGGTTTAATCCTTTTCTCAAATCGTTTTTTTCCTTCCATAAACAAAATGGACGAAAAATAGCCTCTAAACACCTTCTTCAAACTAGATGCCATGGGGAAAGAAAATTGTTTTTTCGTCCTACAGAAAAGGGGATTATGTTGCCTTTTCCCCCTAATGGAGGGGAGTAAATTACCTTTTCCCCTAGGGATGAAGGGGATTAAGTTGCTTTGAAAAGCAACTTCCCTCAAGGAACAAGTTCCCAAATGTTTGACAAGAAAGTCTAGGGGATAAAATTTGTTCAAATCAAACATTATTTATACCGTTGGAAAGCTTTTGAAATGTACATATCTCAAATGATCTTGCATTCTTGATTTAAGGTTATGAACTAAAAGTTATGATGAAAAAAAAACCAAGGGTCAAATGTCCAAATCCCCTTCTCCCCTAGGGACTCTCCCTTAGGGAGAAAAGGCTTAAGTTACCTTTTCCTCCAAGGAGATAAGGACTAGGTTGCCATGGGGAGCATTTTTCATAAGGAGC
This sequence comes from Sphagnum contortum, assembly GCA_963920785.1. Lineage (NCBI taxonomy): Eukaryota > Viridiplantae > Streptophyta > Sphagnopsida > Sphagnales > Sphagnaceae > Sphagnum > Sphagnum contortum. The sequence continues at coordinate 1,968,804 of OY987278.1, forward strand.
ATGTTCCTAAATGTTTGACAAAAAAATACATTGGGTAAACTTTGTCCAAATCGAATGTTTTTTATACCATTAAAAAGTTCTTTAGACTTAAATATCTAAAATGATCTTGTATTCTTGATTTGAAGTTATGAACTAAAAGTTATGGTTAAAACAAAAGTCAAGGGTCACTTGAAGGCCTTTTCCTTGTGAGAAAAAAAGACTTATAAATTTGAACTTTGACTCTTCTTTTTGTCATAACTTTTAGTTCATAACCTCAAATCAAGAATGCAAAATTATTTTAGATATCCATGTTTTGAAATTTTTCCAATTGTATATAAAGAATGTTTGATTTGGACAATGTTTATGATGCGCTCCTAACTTCTTTTATAGACTCAATGTGAGTCTAAAGTGAAAAGAGCAGAAGAGCAAGGAGTTGGGGCACGCTCCCTAGCTCATAGCACTGTGGGGGTAAAGGGGCGTGCTGGAGCTCCGAGATGGGGATTGGGAAGAGTGACAAACGTCAATTATTCACACGGACTTGCACAAACCAAATAACAAGTTGGTTAGTGCATAGTTTGAGCACTTTTGGTGCTAGGATGAGCCACAGGAAAACTCAAATTCACAAGATTCACCACGCCCCAAACTTAGGGGAAGCCATCACCTTCCCCCTTATATTATATTATGTGCCTCTCCACAAGGCCCACATCCAAATTGCATTTTGTCCCAAAGTTGGAACTCCCGTGACTTTGGGCCCTCATAACTTTGTGTGCAAACCTCCGATTGAAATAAAATCTAAAGCAAAGTTGTAACCCTCATCAAAAGCTTTCCAACGGTATGTTGCATGCCACCTATATGCAAGGAAATCGGGTTGATTCCCGACTTTTAGTGGTCGAGAGTCAAAATGCCAATTTGACTCTTGGCCTTTTTTTTGGCCATAACTTGTGTTTCAAATGTCCAAATGGGTCATGCCCAACCTCGCAAGCCCTTGTTTTGGTCGTGAGCCCAAGGCTAGGGTTGCGACAATTTACCCCTTATATTTTCTTGTCAAACATTAAAAAACTTATTCGCAAGGGAGAAGATTAATTTAGTCCCTCTTTCCATAAGGCGAAAACAACTTATTCCCATGGGATTTGGAAATTTGAACTTCAACTTTTGCTTTCATAATAACTTTTAATTCATAGCCCCAAATCAAGAATGCAAGATCATTTTAGGAACCTATGTTTAAAAAAATTTCCAATGGTATAATTTTTTTTTGATTTGGATAATGTTTACCCCTATATACTTATTGTCAAATATTTGAGAACTTGCTTGCTAAGGAAAGTTGTTTATTAGGGCAACTTAATCCCCTTTTCCCCCAAGTAACATACTCCCTTTTTCCATGGTATAGAAGGCAACTCCTTTCTTTGAAGGAGAAGGCAACTTAGGTTGGACATTTATTAAACCATGGGCCAAAAAAGCCACAATTGGTCCAAAAAAGGTCATGATTGGTCAAAAAAAATTACATAAATCTTTTTCATTTGTAGAAAATATTTTAAAAATAAAAGGTGGACACAAAGTTTGTCAGGCCATGAGTCAAAAAATTGTGTTTGGTCAAATTGTGTCACATATTTTTTTTCTCTTCTATGATTTCTTTTATGATCCATGGTTATTCTACTTGTTAAAATGGAAGGAAAGTGATGAAGAAAAAGAAAGGACAAACAAACCGATAGTAAAAAAATTACATTAAAAAATTAGTTACCCTTTTTGGCTCCATTATAATATGTCGATACTTCAATTTAAAGAAATAAATCACTTTACATTACAATTGATTGTGACCTCAAAAGTGGTCTTAGGTGAAAAAAAGAAAAATGCACTACCATAATTTGGTGCCTAATGGGTAATGTTGATCATTCATTGTCATGGTGATGATGTTTTGTTCCAAATAACATTTATATCATTTGTTTTGTATTATGTTTATAGGATTGTACATTCATGAAGAAGGGGGGAAAAGTGGGCAGCTTATTTGTTTGTTTGTTATGATTGTAGGATTATCATTTTCATTATTCGCTTTTCATGGCGAATCAAAGATTTGGCTTCACTTAGATTGAAGGATTATGTGTTGGTGTGGGAAATTGGCAGAGCTTTGACTAGAAGGAGTAGAAAATTGCACGAAACAAAATGTTTTCTCATTATTGGAGAAAGTTAAGTATTTGAATTTAGAAACATTGTTTGATTTTCTATTGTTGTTTGGATTTTTTGTGCACCTATGAGAATAATGTTTTTCATGTTAACTTTGGTTTTTAAGTTTATGATGAGTTGGAAAATTTAAGGTTCTAGCTAATATGTGTTAGGCATAAAATTAGCACCCCCAACACCCTTACCTAATCACTCTCCCTTATACTTTGGAGAACATCTAAAACATGTCACAAATTGGTGATCACCCTTTCAACTTTTGTTATCCCACTTTAGGTTAGTTAATCATGTTATTATACCAAAACCTACATGGAATGGTTACAACCAAGTTACTGAGGGGTATCTCCACTTTTATCCCCCCCACCCCCCCCCCCCCCCCCTTTTTATGCTAACCTAATGCAAAAGTTTGTTCTTATCCTGACATGAACTTTCCCACCCTCTCTAGTGGTTTAAACTTTAGGCCATAACATGTCCTTGTCTAATTGAGACGACAACCATAATCCTTGTGCACAACCTCCCCACCCTTTAAATCAAACCATAACCTGAACACACAACATACATAATTGGGACAAGTTAGCTTCAAAGCGAATCTCCACACATCAAGGAAACAAAAAATTACATTGGAATCTGTTTATTCCTTAAATGTTGTTTTTTACTTCCACCAAGCTTCTCCTTCTCTCTCACATAATCCTACTCCCTCACTATGAGTAGCCTTATTTTCTTTCCCTCTATACCATATTATACTCCGAGCCATACTAACAACTTACACCTGCTCTCACTCCATAAGGCGATTTCTTTGCCTTTTTTCTTTCCTTATTTTCCCACTCCTCTTACTCTCATTCAAGAAGGCAAAACTTCTACTCTTCCCTAGTTTTCTTATTCGCATCCCAAAAAGAAAATTTTCTATTCTTCCCTACTTCTCTTGTTCGCATCCCAGAAGGAAATGCTCTCATTTCGAAGGGCAAAGTTTATATTCTTCCTTACTTCTCTTGTCCTCACTCCAGAGGGCATACCTACTTTTTGTTCCTAAGCTTCACAACAACGTTGTCCAACTCTCTCTTCTTTTTTATTTTATATCCCTTGTCCATTAACAAGCTCAAGTACCTCTTCTTGATTCTCCACCACATGCCACTATTCACCATGCTCATGAAGTTCCCCATTTGAACAGCCGCCCCTACCATCTTTGATGACTCTGCATCCATCTTTCATAGAGTGTGTTGATTTGACTATCTTTTCAGAAGTTTGATCACCCATGATGTTGTAGCCCCCCTTTTCACCAATCTTGCCTCCTCATCATGTGCCAAGATCTCTCCTCATCCTTACAACTCACAACATCATCATCACTCAAAGAAGAAGAAAAAAGGACCAACAATTGTTTTCCTTGATCTTAGCTTCAAGATAATGTCATTATGATTGTCCTGCATTAACCCTAATTGCTAAAAGCTATTGGGAAGCATCAACCCCCCACCCCCCTCTTCCACACCTCCTTATCTAGCAAGCGTAGTTAGTCTCGAACAAGGATAAGGTAACCCATCTTTATCATAATTCGGCTAACCTACTTCCCCCCTTTTCCTACCTAGGCCACCCACCCCTCAAGTCTTATTATGATAAGGTCACATGCCCTAACCTACCCCTATAGATTTAAGGTTAATCCCAAAACTTCCTTAGCCATCCTACCTAGGTTTAACCAAAATTAGGCTAAATTAATTAGGGCCAAACAATATGTTAAGATAGGTTGTTGGTGAACATGATGAATAACTAAAGGGTTTTAGAGTTGTCTTGAATTGGCATTGTCTCAAGAGCAATTGTGTTTGAGATCAGTACTTTTGGGAAGTGAATTTTGAGATGGGATGGGAGTGAATACCCTTGTGGGCACTTTGAGATAGGAACTCCATACAATCATTATCTGGAGATTGGGCATAAACTAGGAATTATGTAATTGGTAGATAAGTGATTGGGTTGCAATTCTTACCTTGTTCAAGCTTATGGGTTTTTGAGAGGAAATAGACTTCAATGAAAAATAATATCATAACTATTGATGTTCGATGAGAGTGAATCCAAAGATTCACCTAAGGCTTGTAGCATATAGATTTGCTCCACATGTTGCAAATAGTGCACTTACCACGTCACATGTACTCTTTTGATTTTGTGGGTTATAACTTGATTTTCATGTGTAATTCCTTGATTAGGATGCAAGCAAGATCTCCTAGTTTCTTTCTTTTAGGCTACATGACAACCTAGGCCCACACACAAATGATGTCTGAATTTCCATGGGACAGCCTTTGGAAGTGTTTTCGGGGCTTTCAATATCTCCAAGGTTACGGTCCCTCACCATAGTGTAAAGGGGGCCTAATGCATTTGGATACCTGATATTCCAAATGAAAAAAACAAAGAAAAAAAAGAAAAGAAAAACCTGGATGAAGGTGATGTTCTAGTAGTTTCTGGTTCAACCTGTGTTCAATGACTTTACATGAGAATTCATTCAAATTTGTTACTGAAAAAGCTCAACTGTAAGCTTCTTTTAAGCTCAAATATGATTGTCAAATTTAAGATAATACATGGAGGGAAAATAAGAGCTGGTTCTTCATCTTCTCCAATTTAGGTGTTCTGATATAAATTTTACATCCTAAATAGCACCAGAATTGAAAAATAGGAAAAACCTTTGTACTTTGCCTTGGTTTTCTCAGATCAGTGTTTTGTTTTTCTCAATTTTGTGGCAATCATCCAAAAGTAGCCAAATTTGGCGATATTCAAAATATGAAAGTAGAAAATTTAAAGCACCCTTTCATGTCACAAGCAATTGCAGCAAATTTGGACTTTTTTTTTCTTGAAACTTTTTGGGGATTTTTTTTTCAAAAATGCAGGGAATTTGTGACACAATATGTTTTCCAAATTATGTTTTTGCAAGAATCACGAAACTATTCCAAGAACAATAATTCACTGTCTCAGACTGTCTAATGATGAATTGGTCCCCACTTTTTGGAAATCAAGATGCCCACTTGACCCGACTTTATGAATGTATTTACCACTTTAAAAGTCATTTTGGACAAGTAGTTGAGCCATGTTTTCATTTCAACCACGATGTTAAGGACATTTAAAACATGTTTTTTGTAAATAATGTTTTCTCAAATATTTGTTTGTAAAATTGTAAGAATTGGATATAAGATCCATTTGTTCATCCTCAACATTTTGCAAACCTCAACTTTCATGGGATCATTGAAATTCACATTTGATAATCATCAATCTTGATAATCTTATTTTGTTCCAACCTTAGTTCAAATGTTACTTGATCTAATTTTGATCCTTTTGGTAGGCATTCCCATTCCCCATTCTTTCCACCTTGGCTTAACCTTTGGCAAATTCATGATTGCACCCTCCACAACATCCAAGAAACTCATTACATTGATCACATTCAAAGGAAGAATCTAAACATTTAAACCTGACCCACTTATAGACTTCAACAAATCCATGTTTTACATCAACAAGAGCTCCCATGTTGAGCAAGAAATCAAGCCCATCAACATATGGTAGCCACTTGTATTTATTATCCTGAATTTCATATGGCACTTTATCATGCCCATTCAAATCAACAAGTTTTCATGCATCCAACACATGTGTAACCATATCAAATACAGTCTAATAACTTTTCAAAACTTGTGGGGGGGGGGGGGCATGGGGGTCACTTTTTATTTTCTCAAGGTACCTACCCCCTACATTCAGAGGGTATTATTTTTCCACCTAATTATAAATGAGATGGATGTTAATACATACCCTTGTTTCTTTATAAAAATTGTAGTTTTGGCAATTGATAAATATCCACATTTGTTTATAAATGAAAAAGATTAAGTTATGTATTCAAATGCCTTTTTTATTTTATAAATATTTTGAAGGTTTCTTTAGGGGCTAATTGATTTTGTAAATTTTTGATAAAATTTACCTCCAAAATAATAATAAAATATTTTATTTTGAACCAACATCCTTTTGCAAAAATGTAAGTGAACTCCTTGTGCTCCAAACCAATCATTAGGTGCATAATTCCCAATTTTCGCATAGTTGTTGCAAACATCATCAACATTGGAGCTCCAATATCCACCAAAACATCCACTTGGTGGTTTCCTATGATCACTAGTAGCAGGTGTAGACTTTTGCCTCTTCCCCTTCAATTCAAACACACATCCCAATTGATCACAAATTGTTATTCACTGAATTCACCTCCATTTGCTTAGCAACATTTTTATGTCTACATGCCATTTTCACCATACCTTTTAGGTATTTTTATTTTTCAAGGATAGTCATAATTGTATACATAGGAAACATTGAAAATTTACCCTAGATAAAATGTGCTAGAATTTTGGATTGAATAGGAGCCTCTAGTCTGTTGAGTTTTTTTGGCACCTCCCTTGCATGCACTATCTCTTCATTGACTCTTTAACTCCCACCTCTATGGCGGCATCAAAACAAGTATTTTCTTCTTGGGAATTTGTCTTCCTTAAAAAATCTAGTGGTTAGTCTCACATATATTTGATTTAGCTGATCAAGTGTTGTTTTTTCATCATCAACAAGAGCTCCCAAAATATTTGTTTCAACTTCCTATTACACCTATTTCCCAAATGTCCTCACCACCACATTAGTTGCATTTCATGCCAAAAATTTCTTGATCTTATGAAGATCCCCACATTTGGCACATTTAAACTTGTTCTTCCCAATCTTTGAACAGTTTTTGACCTCGTGTCCACTTTACTTGTAAAAGGAACAAATTATAGAGGTAATAGTGTAGCTAGTAGTGGGAACTCCATATCACACCTCAACTTCTTTATTGAAGAAGTTTATTAATGTGGTGTTCAAAGCATTAACTTGTTTTTTTAAGCTATCTTTGAGGATTCACCTTTTTCTTGTATTTATTTTAAGGGTTCAATTGGGTCTCCCCCATTTCACCCAACACCTTTTCAATATTTTCAATGGTTTTCCTTACTTTTAACAAATCAACAAGTTTTCCTCCCAAACACACCTTTTTAAATTTCAAGTTGAACACCGAAAAGGAACCTCTTGATCTATTGCTTTGCTTCATCAATTCGACCACTGTGAAAATATTTTTAAGTTGACTCAAGTAGGTAGCTATGTGCCGACAAGGCCTTTGGCAAATTGCTTTTGACTTCATTATAATCTCATCATCATAAACCACCCCAAATTTGGCAATCATCAAACCTCTAAGTTTGACCCAATTTGGAGGAGTTGGATTCTTGAGCACTTAAACTAATCTTTAGCTTTTCCTTTTAAATCAAATTTAATTAACAACCTTGAAAATTTTGTTGGCATTCAAGTCCTTTTTAAAATTTCACACCAATCCGTGACATCTTCATGTTTAAGTCCAGAAAAAAAACTCATCCAAGCTATGTGGGCTTGCCATTTCTTCCACAATATGAACTTATATATTAGTTAAAGCTCTTCATCCTCCAACAACTATTGTAACCTCTTTCTGTTTGGTCTCAAACCATATGTTGTGTAATCCCTCCCAACAAATCACTACTCCAAAGTTCAATAGGGCATGTGATATAACATCCAACAATTCAATAGGGACTTAGCTCTTGTTCTACTTGTAGGATGTGATCATTAGCACAAAAAAATTCTTCTAATTTTGGTGTGAATTTTTTTGCAAAGGATATCAACTTCCCCACAAATCAACCATCCTTGGCATCAAATCTTGTTGATCTTGGGTTATTTATAAATATTCAATGTGGGTAGGGCCAACCAAAATACAAGTCACTTCTCTTGTAACAAGTTGGGTCAACTGGAATCCATCATTCCCCACCTTAAGCCAAACAACCGTTCTCCTGAAGAATTTTGAATGTACAATGTTCACAACAATGTCCCCAAATTTTACCTCTTTGGGATCAAAACCCATGATCCCCACAATACTAAAACTTGTAATGCTTAGGATCAAGGTTCTTGGTCTTGGCTCATGATCAAAATGGTGCTTGTCAAATGGTGAGGCCCTCATTTCCATCTTGCAACTATTTCATGCTCTTCATCAAATGCACGTCACACAAGCACCTTTGTTGAACACGCCCTGATACCAAAAATGAGTTCCAAAAAAGCCACAACATGAATATCTTATATTTTATCCTCAACACAATCCGTAAAAATTAGACCTTCTAGAGCCTTTTTTTCCTTTCATAACAATCAAACTTCAAATTATCAACTTCAACTCAATCACTTGGTTTGTATGGTATGGGGATGTAAGTTCATGAACTTAATAGCTTAATTTTTAAATTATGTCATTCTTTCTTCACTTCGGATCACCAAAATGGGATACTCACAACATTGTTAACTTTGATGCACTAGGTCATGCTCCAAAACAAATGCTTCAATTCACCTTATCTGAGCCCTTGGACCTATTTCTCATAACATTTCAACATCATAGAGTCACAATTGAGCTCAATGTTCATGCAAGGAACTTCACCAAAGACTCCATTTGCATTAGCCAAATAGGTAACAAACTTATAGCAAAAAATTGAAAACAAAACTTTTTGAACATTCTTGAACCAATCTAGTGAAGATCACACATGATTCCATGAATGAAAAAGAATCGAAATTTAAAAATCTCTGCATTGTTCAATTCTAGAGAATTCACATTCTCATTTATGTTGAAAAATTACATTTCTCTTTGTTTTCACACATTTGTCCTTCTAGAACCTCTTTCCAAAAAAATGTGGATTACTTAGACTAAATTGTTTTACTGATCCCTTCACTTTCCTTCAAACCCTTCTTTCCTTTCTTCCTTTTAGTATGAAATCAAAAAGTTCTTGCTCTCTTGCCTTCTTCTAAAAATTAAAATTAAAAAAAAGAAAAAACATTAATTAGATAAGAGCATCCAAGTAATCCTTGGTTGTTCACAAGTCGCCACTTATAATGTAAAAAATAGACTTAATTTTGTACTGGTACCAATCCATGAGTATGAATGGAGAATGAGTGGATAATAAACAAACTATTCAAACAAAAGCAACATACATGACACCATTTGGTGTTACAAAGGGATGTAACTAAAGACATGCTCAAAGATGCAGAGGGGATTAGTAGGAGCATCAAAATGCAATGCTTGGTGGAACAATTTGCCCTATGATGTGTTGTGTCTCATCCACCACATGCATGAAGACCAAGCCTTCGAAGTTGGGATGATTGTAGGTTGCTGGTGTGATGCCAATTTGAAATTGCTCTTCTCCTAAGGTGTGTTGGTATCTTTGACTCCATGTGTGTTAAAGTAGGACTACCTTGAATAGCTCCCATGAAGTCTCTGGTTAATTGCAAGTTATGTTGCTTGATGAACCAGGAGATTTGATTGGACTATCATGATGTTGTGAGGATTAAGATCTCCCCCACATGAGCTAATTCCATGTGAGTATTCTTTGAGGTAGGTTAGCTGCATCCCTTAAGCTATATATTGCTCAATATTCTTTGTTTATTGGTGGAGTGACAAACATTTGACTTTAAATTTTGATATGATAATTAATAATACTATCCCAAATACAATGGATCACTGAAACTACTCCTAGTGTAGGGGAAGTACTGGAGTAAGTCGTCATATCAAGAGATGATCCAATATTTGCCAAGGTGGTTTAAAGGCCATTGAAAGGATCAAGTCAATTGACAATGTTCTTCAATAAGAGTAATGTAATTTCTAATAATCTATTTTAGCTGTTCCTAGTTCAAAATGATCTCAAGCTGATGATCACAATGTTCTTGAGCAGCACTAATGGAATTTCTAATCATCTATTTGGCTGATCTAATTCTAATCAATCTGACTCATGATATTCTTCAGTAGCAATGAAATTTACTTTCTTCTATTTAGCCAATTCTCATTCATTGGAGCAAGGTATGATAGCAGACTACCTAGTTGCCAAGATGTGGCTTCCATCACCTTCATCAGGTTGATCCCAAGGAACAAATTTCCTGGCAAAAGCTTCACCAAGGTCCTAGGAGAGGTTGTCAGTGAGCAATTTGGTGCGATTGAAGAATACGTAAAAAATCACTGATTTCAGCAGCTACCCCTGCTTGTATTCAAGATACAAGAGAAGGCAACAGGCTACACAAGCAAATGTAGCACATGATTTGTGAAAGATTGAATCTTTGCAGAGACATCATATAAATTGCATGACATCCATATATGGGAAACTTCATTGGACAAGAAAACTAAGCTTGGCACCACAGTTAACTCCATAACACAATAGGCAAATGTCCATGCAATACAGGTGTCCTGTAGGTACAAAGAATGAAAAAACTTTTGCATATACTTATCCAAGAGATTTAAGGGTTCACCCACTAGTCTCCTCTTGCAAAACTTGAGTCTAAAACTCCTGCTTTCAAATTGCTAAAGATTAGAGAACTCTAACTCTGCTCTCACACTGCTCTTTTAAAAAAAAAAACTGGACTCTGTCTGCACAGATTGCTTATTTGTAATCTATTTGACATTGTTTTCCCAAAACCTTACTGTGACACATAAAGATTGTGGGTCCAACATCAAACTGCAAATCACCTGAATTTTGATCTACTTCACTGCAATGCTAACAAACTAGGATAAATGACATTAAAAAGACCTCTGCCAGTGTACAGTTTAACTGACAAGAAAGAAAAAAAACTCTGCCATGCTGAGATGACGAAAGAATGCTATTCGCACAGCTCACAAGTCGGGCCCTCTTTTCAAACTAGACCTCTTGTATTTATCAAGTTTAATTGACTCCCACCCATTTATAAATCTGCTAGACTAGGGTACAGCAAAGTTTCTCTCAACTATGCTTTCTAATAAGGATTTGACACATTTCCATCGTTTCCATTGGCTACAGCACCCACCTCTTTCCTTGTATTGTCAAACCCTGCATTCAACCAGATTTTCTACTTCAGTGGGTGCTGCATCAAAAATCCTCCTGCCTCAAATGAAAGGGTGCGTTTTGCTGAGCAACAGCCATCCATCCCACTTCCACGGATTGACATCAGGGCTGATCAAGTAAAAGCCATATGCCATAGACACCCCCACTGCAATTGTCAGAGATGCCTTTGCACAAGATGGAACCCAAGACATCTTCCCTTCAAGGGCTTTGCAGGTGCGGTCTGCAGCTTTCAGCTGTGCCTCTAGTTCTGGGCTCTGTTTAGCTGTCTGTAGCAGATGCTTGTGCTGCTTGACCAAAACAATCATAAATCAGTATCCATCCTTAATACTTGAGAAAAGCTTGAGGATAGGAAGATGGAGGAAAGTAGTAAACCTGCTTTAAGGGAAGTAACAGACAGTCAACACATAGCATGTACTGTACATTCTTTAAGTCATCCATGCACCACAAAAGAGTCCAAATGGTTGTATGTTTGACTTGCAACTGTCCATGCCAACCAGTATGATATACATTGAATCAGTGATTAGGACAGCTATGGAGCACCCTGTCTGAATACCTTTGTTCTGAAGGCCTGGAGTGTTCTACGCAGGTCAGACAGTGGTGTGAGTCGTGCAACTGCGTCTTTCCAGTCATTTAGCAGATGACTGAGAACATAATTACTTGCTTTTTGATTCTCCAAGTACAATTTCTCCTGCAAGAAGCCAATCACCACCAGATTAAACTTCCTTGAAAATGTTGGAAATAACTTCTGACACTAGCCAAGAGGGTAGTTGCTTGAGGATCTGGCAGAAATCCAGATAAGGAGTTCTTGTGTCACAGCAACCATCATAGATAGCAAGGGAGCAAAGAGACAAGGCACATACCCACTGTTTGTAGCACTCGGGATTCTGTGACAAACACCAACTAAAATTGTTGTAAGCTTCTAATGACAGTGTTTCCACATCTGCACCAACACATATTAACTTCAGATTACTATGTTACAGACCAAAACCCAATCAGTGCCATGAACAACAATATGTGGTTCTTCATCTGCATTTTAGGTTCAAAAACTTGATATCAGCAGCAAAAATGGTGGCCAACAACAACCTTCAGAGAGAGCTGCCAAGCTCAAGGGCAGCAGCTGTTGTGCAACTGCTCGTGTGGCTTTGCTCCGAAATGTCCCTGCCAGTGCAAGCTCCCTCACTACTGGATAAATAGATTGAAACCTCTCTGTAGCCTGTTCCCCCCATATATTCAGTAGTTGGACAGTGTAAGCTGTGCAGACCATCTTGTAATCATCTGCAAATCAGCATCTCAAAAACCAATTGCACATGTTCTGCTAAGGCTAATGATGAAGATTGCACTAAAATCAAGACAGGAAAACAGTTGGAAAAAAAAAAGATGACCCTTCAATCCTACAACATAAAGTCATCTGCAGTTCACCACCTAAACCCAATGGACAAAATTGATCACATCTATTCAGAATGCCCACCTTTGTCACAGTTGAGTCTGCAGGAAAGGAAGTTCGCATCACTAAGTCGAGGGACAGAGGGGGCACCAGTCTTTCTCCTTTTCGCAGATGACCATTGAGTAACACAGGGCGTGCTTTCTTTAGGTTTGCAAACAGAACACTGCCAGGAAAAAGCTGACTGTTATGTCTTGAACTAATTGGATTACTTGAAAACCCAATTTTGTTGTCTGAAGCACACATTATGCTTCACGACTATAACTCCTGTTGATTTTGAAGGGAATGCCATTTAAAAACCACTCACCAGGAGGGTTGGTGGTGGGGAGCTCTCAAAACATGGAAACATGCCTATAGTTAACCAGTTTGGAGGGGAGTGTCTCAGACCTCTCAACAAATTGAAGGACAATGTCACGAGAAGAGGGAGTGCTGGACTTTCCAACAGCAAATGGCAACAAGTTTTGCACCCACAGATACATTCCTGAAACCAAATCTCCTTGGGCTACCTGTCACAGGTGAAGAAGGATACAGACAGAAAGAATCAGCGTGCTTGTCACTTCACAACATCAACTGCCTCATTGCAGCTAGAAAAATTGAGAGAAGTTGTTTTGTGTGCCAATGAGTGAACCCCACAATATTCCCATCATAAGCTTGTAAAGCACCTCTTGTCAGATTCTTAGGACTTGAATATCTGTGTCGCCTCACAAACACAGGCAGATGGGTATGTACCCTTCCTACTGAATTAAACCAGCCACAGCCAGCCCTGACACATTGGTACCTTATGGGTAGAATCATGGTACTCCAAAATCTACTGTGTCATTTGTCTATTAGTTCTGAAAAAAATTCAGGCAACTCTCAGAGCTGAGGGTCAGGACAAATAACCTGGCCATACATCCACACCAATGTGGGGAGCTTGTCCTGCCCCTGAAACTGAGACTGTACTGTGCCAGCTTGTTGATGCAGTAGGTCTGGCCTTCTCCTCAATGCAATGGCCAACAGTACTAGAACACCTACCTGCAAAAAAGGCTAGCTTCTGTCAAAAGCCACATGCAGAAAGTCTCTGCTGGACTGCACCAAAAAAATCCACAGTCTAAGGATCTATTGCAACCACCATCGTTTAGTATAATTCTCCTACACAAATGGGCAAAAAAGGTGAAAAATCACAAGCCACTTGACAAACAATCAGAATAACCATGAAATAGATCTGTTGAAGCAAACAACTCAATGTTAGAACAACCTAGCTTCTAACATTGGACTGAAATAATCTTGATCTCAGATAATCTGAATTGTGACTCTGGAATATTATCAGGATAACTCCACTGTACTCACCAGAAGTGCACTAAGATCACAGCACACCATACACAATTTTACAAAAGCTCTATCTCACAAACTGGCATTTTCATGCAAGACTACCTCCATTAAATACAATTAAAGTCAACATGAATAGCACTGAGACACAACCCAATACTAAGGAATGGAGATTTCAGATCTGACAACATATCAACAGTCACAGAGAAAAAAAAGGATAGAGAGAGAAGAAAAAGACCTGACACCAAAAACAAAGAAGAAACTGAGGAGTGCTTTGGACAACAGCAACAATCACAATCTTCTCAGTGACCTTGAACAGCAGCATGTATGCTAGTGACCAGCTACCATACATCCCCGCTGGGTTCACCAGCACCAGCAAGAGGGTGGAGGTCAATACCATACATTAACCAATGTACTGGGTTTCTGCGACAAGACTGAACAGGAATTGCCTACTTGCAAAGCCTAAGCAAAGCAAAACCAGTCAACCAAAAGTACATAACAATATCACAGAGGGAGAATGAAACTTGAAGAGGTGCATTAGACTTACTTTAGTTTTTCCAGAAGGTTGGGGGATGGCTTTGGGGCCTTTGTAAGATCCTGACTGCTGGGATTGTGAGTCCTCCAAAATCTCTTTCAAAAGCCACAGCATGAACTTGGAAAGTGCTTCTACAGGTCTTTGTGCAAGCCAGTCACCCATCATCTTGCTCACATTCTCTGGGATGTAGCACAATGGTACCTGCAGCAACTCCAAATTTGAGAAACAATGCACTGCAAGCACTGCAAGCACAGGACAACACTCTTTAACACCACACAAGAGACACATAAGTTATGTGATCCAAACACAATAAGACTTGTGAAATCATGGAAATGTAATGGACTTACAGTTCACAAGAATGCTTTCTAGAATGGACTTCCAAGGCCTTAAAAGTTAGTAGTACCATAATCAACAAAGCACAGGAAAGAGAGTTTGTTACACAATATACAGGCTGACCTCAATTGTCTTGGCAACAGGAGACTCCCGAAGAATTTTGTTCCAAGCAAACTGGGCACTGGTAATGGATGCGAAGGCACGGGCAAAGTAATCTGCACATCGCATGAGCTGCACATCGGGAACAGAAGCAAAATTCTCCTGCCAAACAGCACATGGATATCCTAATCAGAGGGGCTGCAAGCAAACAATCATTTACACTCCCATCTGCTGCCAGTGACAATGTTTGTCCCACCATGCACTGCTGCTCTTCTCTGGGATTTATACATATACACAACCATCACATCCTGCTTTCAAGTATCAAAAAGAAAACCCATTCAAACCATACCTAACCCCATTCACTCTGGCCTGGACCATAGCAAACTTTAGGGCACAGTTTCATGTTAAGATCACTTACAGAGGCAGCTCCCTATCCACATTGAAAAGATCAGTTTCTCATCTAAAACAGTTTGCTGAGGAGGAGGAGCGGCAGAAAAATGAGTGCAATTAAGCAATCCAGAGAACTGTCCCAAATGTCACCCCAAATACAAAGCCAATTGTGTGCCCCCAATCTACAAAGTAAGCAAAACAGACTTTGTGTATGGCTAGTTGAAGACATCATCACAAAGGGAAAGCAACCAACTTCTTACTGTGATATCTGCAAGGAACGTTGAAAGATCAGATGTATCTATTGCAGCTGCAGCGTCCGCAACAGTTACTTTGGGCTTATTTGCCTTCTTTGGTTTGGACTTCTTCACTTCTCCAGCCACTACTGTACCATTGGCTTCTTCAGGCTGATGCTCCCCTGCTTCTGCGTTTGGTTCCTCTTCCCCTGATTCTCCTGCAGCCAAGGCAGCTGCAATCCTTGCCTCCATTCGATTCCGCCTCTCGGCTGCCTCTGTCTCTAGAGCTTGGAATCCCTTGAACTCTGCTGCTGCTCCTGCCTCTTTTGCTCCATTCTTCTCCCCCTCCTGCTGCTGCACTGATCCTGTGATTCCCTTCAACTCATGCCGCCGCTGTTTCTTCACATTTGTCACTTTCTTCCACCCATGATCCTTTCCATTGTTGCCATTCCTGTTCTCCACTCCATTGCTATGGCTCCCTCCATTGTCCAACACCCCACTGCTGTCTACATCCAAACCCTCTGTCGCCATGATCCTTGCCTAATGCAAAAACCCCACATCAAATCATCCACTATGTTACTTTACCAACCAAGCAAGAAACAGTCCGACACAAATTCCTTTCCGTCTGATGGACCATCCGAACTCTCCTTCTTCTCTAAAAACAGACACTCAAGCCAAATAAAAAAAGAACACGTTCACCCATATACAAAGATCCGCATCCGAAACCACTCCACCCACAAGACAAGATTGCCACGGCAAGAAGATGAGATCTCCAGAACCCACAAACCCGAAACTCGCACACCCCCGAGCAAGAAATCTCACCCTAAAACAGAATAAGAGACCCAAAAAGAAAAACCCTAGCTATCTATCCACTGTACAAAGAGCGAAATCTATCATAACCAGGAACAGGGAAAAAAGAACGAGAAAAAAACACTCCCGAAACAAGAAGAGAAACGACGACTCTCAAAAACAAGTGATCAGATCCGCAGACAAACAGACAGATTCCATTTCCTAAAATCAAGCTCACTCACTCACTCGATCGCTCACTCACCTGTGAAAGACGCACAAACCCCGTGGAGAAACACCAAAAGGCTCAGCAAACTCCACCGAGTGCAAGTCCAAAAATCTCCCGCAATACGCCACCAAAAGCAGCGAGATTTGAGAGGAAAGCTCCTCAGGCAACAGTGCAGCAAGCAAATCTACAACCATGAGCTACAACCAGGGCAATTAACTCATCGACAAAAAGGCCGTGTAATCAAAGCTCGTGTGTGGAAGAAAAAGAAACTGTGCGCGCTGGCGACGCCGGGACAACACCAACGAAGGAGAAGAAGAAGGCCACGAGGAAACAAACACGGGAAGCTCTTGAATATCTGACGTGGCACACGTAGATTGGTAGAATCAAGTCATTGAGAAATAATTTTTCGCTGCCCGTCTCGGTCAGCAGTCAGTACGCGTTCTTGCCCCCGCAGAAACCGCCAGTGAATTGTCAGCTGACGACACAGTTACAAATATCTGGAATGCGACGAACGAGCAGAATGCCAACCGTAATCGTTAGTCAACGCCGCGGAATGGTTCATTAAAACCCCCAACCCCTTTTTTATTAGGTTTAGTATATTATTATTATGGCCTGCTTAATTGGGAAAGTGGGTAGGTATTTTGAAGTTAATTAGTGTAGTACAGGTGGTTTTTTTTTTAATAATAAATTTACCCCCCCCCCCCCCCCTTCCCCCCCTTTTTCCTTTTCCTTCTTCTTTCTTATTTTCATTTTCTCATTTTCTTGGTTTTTATTCTAAAAATTGGATTGAAACTAAAAAGCCTTTTTTTTTTGGGTGCAAAATGTCTTTGTTGTGGCAAAATTTTGGATTTGGGGGGGGGGCCTCAAATTCAATGATTTTTGGAAAACCATTTTCCAGCATTTGAGAAAAAATAAATCTGAAAAGTCTAAAGAATCGCCATATTTCTATACATGTCTTCAAGTAGGTAGGATGTATAATTTTTTGCTTTCATTTTTAATAGTCAAAATTGGCTAAACTGACTTATGGATAATCACCATGTTGGCTATAACAGAAAGTTGAAATAAAATATAATGGATCACTGAGTCCAAGATGTAATTTATAAGTAGCTATAATAAACTCATGAGTTAATAATAATTATGATGAGAAAAGAAAATGTTTGCAACAATTTTAGACTGAAATAATTAATCTCAAGTTCCTTTTGAGGAAACATGTGATTATTTAACCCCAAAAAATGTGACTAATTAAGGGGTTTAAATTTGCAAATTCAGTCATACAGGCATTTTAAATGGGTAGCAAAAACAATTATTAGGGTTTTTAGCAGTGTTGGGTGGGTAGTTGACTGATATCCGGGTATTTAACGGGTATTATAACGGGTATATATATATATATATATATGTGACCATTGGGTGTTGTTTTTTCAAAAACCCAGCTTCATCTCCTGCCTGGGGCATTTCAAAAGTTGGTACCCGCCTTTCCCTCTTAACTGGAAAGCTCAAATACCTGTAACCATACCCTACCCACAGGAAAAAGATGCAGAGGGTATCTATAAAAAACCCAGATTCATACCTTTTTAATATTCAATCTCATACCCTTTTAGTAGGGTTAGGGTTTTGTGGTTTCTAGTGGTTTCAATTTTCACGTCTCTTTCACTTTTCACCTTTGCAACTTGCATCATTCACTTTGAGCTCTATGTAAATGTGTCTCATCAAAATTGTGAATGCAACCTACTAGTTTTTGGAGCTTTTTGGATGAATCGAGATTTTTCAAGGAAGCATAACAAATATAGAA
This sequence comes from Sphagnum contortum, assembly GCA_963920785.1. Taxonomy (NCBI): domain Eukaryota; kingdom Viridiplantae; phylum Streptophyta; class Sphagnopsida; order Sphagnales; family Sphagnaceae; genus Sphagnum; species Sphagnum contortum. The sequence goes on from OY987278.1 coordinate 1,986,980, forward strand.
CCTAATGATCTACAAGAAGGTAAGTGCTTCTAGATCTTTGCAACCTCCTATACATTAAAAGCAAGTCGCTTTTGTTTTCATCTTTTGTACCATCACATCTACATTGGTGAAAAGTAGAGAATTTTATGAAAGTTGCAAAGGTGAGGGAGGTGAAAGTTTTGATTTTTTCGACATCTATAGTGATTGTGGACAATGTTTTTGGTATCTTATTTGTGTTCATTGATTCATTTTGTTTTACACATTGTTGGCACCTGCATTGGGTTTTACTAGAAGGCACATTTGTGAAACAACGAGGGTGGGGGAGGTTATTTTTACTTGTTTACCCTAAACCTTAAACCATGTCACATGATGATTGTTGTTGTTGAGTTTAAGGTCTAGGTGAATTTCAATAAAATTCACAAATTTTTCTATTTTATTTATGTTAGTTTCTTAGTGAATCTAGCGGTGGCTTTTTCTTCGTGTCCTATCATGAGTGTTCATGATATCAATTTTAGTGAGGAAGTTCTAGTTTTTGCAAGATATGACAATAACAATATTAGCAATGTGCAAGTTGCATAGGAAGGTGGGGAGTTGGAGATTCCAAAAGTTGTTGATATTAAAAGGCATGATGCTGCATATATCACCAAAATGCACTTGGAAATTTTGCAGAAATAAAAATTTCTTTAGAAACCACACTACTAGACTTCACTCACTTGGGCATTTTAAAGGTGAAAAATAAAGAATGTAGATCATAACTAGATTATGAGATGTATAATTTGCCACAATGGTTTTGTTGGTCTGGAAATCCTAGTCATGCACACTAGGAGTAAAAAAGGATTGACTGCATACCATAATATTAATGATTTAACAAACATGAAGAAAACATTGATGTTAACCATTTTGCCCTAACGAAGAAATTGGCACCATTGCCCCAACAAAAGCTCCATGTGATTCACAAGTCAACAAAAAGAAGGCACACGTATTTCTATCTACAATATTTAAGTTTTTTCATTAAAAATAAATTCAGAAAAAATGATCCAACATAGGTGGGTTTTTTGAAAGATTTGATGTTTATGATTAGGGGGGTTCATGTCCATGAAAATTGTTGAATCCACGTAGCTTTAAAGGTTGTTGTATAGGCTATGTTCATGCATTTTTTCCGCATTGAGGAAAGCTTTTGTTGAAAATGTTCTACCCAATTTGGTAAAAAAGACCATGGTTATGTATGTGCAACTTGCATTGGCTAGTTGTTTGTTAACTATTTGCACATATGATTTATGGATGTTCATAGGAGTGCATGATATTTTTGTTGTGATTGTCAACTTTATCTCCAACAACTAGGAAGCAAAGCATGTGACTATTGGCTTATTTGAGGTGATAAACACAAGTGACATAACTATGGTTCCTAAATTAGGAGTTATAGGATAGGTTTGCTTTCATTGAAAAAATAATGGCTTATGTGAAAGATGAAGGGTCTAACTTGTAGACATGTGCAAGTATTTTTAATTCTATTATATCATGTGGTAATTTGGGGTTGTTGGAACCATTTGATGGCTCATGTTTTGAGCATGAACTTTCAAAGGTGTGCTAATATGCAACTACAAATGAAATGATATTTACTGGTCTAAACTACACATCTATGAAGGTTGTCCAAAGTGTCATCCAAAAATATATTACATGGCCCAAAAAATTCGACAAGGATAAACAAATATGGGATAAGACTTGCATCGATTTTGGATTGAAGCCCAAAAAACTAAACACACCCATGAAGACAAACTAAATGTTTACTTTAATTTTACCAAATTGATTTTTTGTTTTAGGAAATGCATTTTATGTGGTTTAAAGATGTTTTGATTTATTTTTCTATTGTTGATCATGTAGATTTATAAGTTAAGTATTGTTATTTCAAGATGCCGTAATTTTTTGGAATGCTATAATAACCAATTTGTGGCATTACAAAACCATGTGCATTTGTTAAGGACATGGGTTGGTTATGAAACAGTTGTGAAAGTTTTATCCCCAATTGTCTTTGGTTGTGTTTTCAACCAAAGTCATGGACATTGGTTGTTTACGGATGCCTTACAATTTGTCATTCTAATTTATCGGGACACCAAAGAAAATTATCCTTTAGGCTAATTCCTCATAACCTCATTGAAGAATATGTGTTTAATTATTGTAACCTTAGCCTTGGGCTCGCCACCAAAGCAAATGCTTGCAAGAATGCAGGACAAGAGGGAAGTCCGAGAGGCACATTTTATACTCTCAGGAATGCAAGAGAGTATGAGAGAATGAACTCTCATACTCCCAAGTGAGCTCCCACTTTGGGAGTTGGAATTTTGATGGACTTTTGAATCTTCAAAAAACGATTGCAAGGATTAAAACCCATTGAATTGAGGAGTTCTTTATATCACTGAAAAGCTATTGAAACGTAGATGTTTAAAATGGGATCACATGATTCATTTGGACACTTAAAACAAAAGTTATGGCCAAAAGAAAGGCCGGAAGTCAAATTGGCAGTTTGACTTTCGACCATTAAAAATCGAGAATCAACCCGATTTCCTTGCGTGCAAGTGGCGTGCAACATATCATTGAAAAGCTCTTGATGAAACTACAACTTTGCTTGAGACCTCATCTCAATCGAAGATCTATACACAAAGTTATGGGGCCTAAAATTCGCGGAAGTCCCAACTTTGGGAATTTCAGGACTCCCATTTGGGAATCAGAGGACAAAATGCCATTTGGATGTGGGCCTCATGGAAAGGCACAAAGTATACTATAAGGGGGAAGATGGTGACTTCCCCCAAGTCTGAGTCGTGGTGAGTCTTATGAGTCTAAATTTGCAAGTGACTTGTCCTAGCACCAAAAGTGCTCAAACTATGCAGTAACCAACTTGTTGTTTGGTTTGTGTAGGTCCGTGTGATTAATTGATGCTTGTCGCTCTTCCTAGTCCCCATCCCGGAACTCTAGCACACTTTTTTACCCCCAAAATGCTGTGAGCCAAGGAGCGTGCCCCAATTCCTTGCTCTTCCGTTGCAATTAATTTTTAATCGCAAGCGACATTTACAACTAAAATCTCAATAGTTACTTTGGAGAAGTTGCATTGACATTAGTCGCAAATGATAACAAATTTTGGATGAAAGAAAAAATCAACAAAATACACTCTCATCCTTTGATTGGTCATATACGTATTGTCGCTTGCAACCAAGATGTGATTTTTTTGGTGAACAATGAGAACACGTTATGTGTTGCCACATGTCTCAATTTTTAATAATTAAAAATATTTTATTATTATTTTGAAACAATCTAAGATGTTTAATTTTTATATTTGAATGGTTTAGATTGTGACACATGGTGCAATAATGTTTTTTGCCATGTGGCATATTAATTGAAATTTTCCAAATTAAAATTAAATCAATATTTAGGTATGTAGCTTAAACTAAGTACTTACCTACCTGTATACCTACCTACACATCTAGGCTAAACATTTATCTAGATAAGACCTATTTGATTACTACCTAGGCCAAATACCTACTTAGGTAAGTAAGTAGGTAAATTAAGGAAATAAGTAGCTAGGTGTAAGTACATGAATATTTATATTTTATTTTGGGTTAAGTCATTTTTATTGACTCATCCCATATGCCCATCTTTTTAAAGATGAAAATGTGAAATAAAACACCTTGTTTAAATCTTTTCAAGATGAAAATGAAAACTAAAACATATGGGATAAAAACATTTAGTCGCACACGATTTGGAACTAATAATTTTATCCCATATGTTTTGGCTTTCATTTTCATCTTGAAAAGTATATAAACAAGTACGTAAGTCATAACTAACTAACTAATTAATTATATTATTAAATAATATTAAATATTACTTAATTATATATAAAAATTATAATAATCTATCAACTAATTTAATTAACTAGTAATTGGCTAATATTGAAATAATTAACTAATTATTAATAACTAATAAATTATTATTTTGTAACCAAATAAATTAATATAATAACCGAAATATTCAGTATTTAATAATAGTGAGTACTAGTTTTTTTTATATTTAATAATATAATTAAAACCTATCTTAAGCTAACTATTTTATTATAATTATTCACATTATTATTTTCATTTATATAATTAAATTAAAATATAAATGTAAATATTTAATAGTAGCAATAACATTAACTCAATAATTATTGTAGTTAGTTGGTATCCAAGATTAATTATTTTATTTTTATTATTCATATTATTACTTCATTCATTAACGTTATTTAGGAACTATTACAATAAACGTTTTATATTTTTAATAAGTATATTTTTCCTTCGAATTTTTTTTTTCATTTGTATAATAATTTATTATATTTCCATTCTAACTAATATAGTAATTATTATTAAATAATAAAACTGATAATACAAATTATATATCATTAATTTATTATAATCATTGAATTATTAATAATGAATAAATATCAATTATAAACTTGAAATATAAAAACTTAAAACTATATATCAATATTTCTTAGTAATTATTATATTAATTTAATAATACTTTATAATTTAATAATAATAATAATAATAATAATAATAATAATAATGTAATTTGTAGCTAGCATAAGTTAGTTATTTTATCATAATTATCATAATCATTATAACATATTATTATGTCACTTCTTAGAACTATTATCATTTTTTTTCATTTTTCATTTTTCAATAAATAAAAATAATTCTTAATAAATACATTAGTCATTTGAAAAAATATTTATTTTAATATTTTAATATTTTAAATTAAATTTAATTAATATAATATAATATTAGTAAAATAATAATAAATGTCATTTGTAAGAATTTTAAGAAATATAATAAGATGGTTTGGATAAACTTTTAATATGGGCATAATATATTTAGCAAATATTGTACATAAAAGTTTAATATACTCAAAATATACACTATTTAATGTAACCATAATATCAAGGCCATTTATGTTACTAATAATAGTTGAATACACATATAATATGGTTTTTCATATAAATTCAAAATATACATTTATATATCCTAATACATTTAACTATATTCCTTAGAATTCACAAATAACACCATTGTATACTCATAATGTTACAATTAAATTGTTCACATTTATAATTAACAAGACATAAATTGTTCTTCTTGGATGAAAATTAAACCAAATGTTGTTCACATGGAAAGATAAACACTAAAATAGTTGCAAACTAGTTGCATTGTAATTTCAAATATGACCAACACAAGAAATAATTACAAAAATGTCCAAATGCAGTTGCAAATATAATGGTTACATTTTGACCAATTTTTACTATGTAATGGCATCTTATGGAAACTTTAAACATAAGATAAAAAGTTTAGAATGTGTGTGATAGCATTTTGGAATTCAAAGCTCATTTTGAATCAAAGTTAAAATTGATTCACTGGTTAGCTGAAAAGGATTAGATAAAATCAATGCGCATAAAATATACAATGTACATTTTTTCAATAGCCATAAGGCTTCATGTTTATGATTCATGACAGATTACCAAACCCCAAAAAATGACAAAAATACAGTGCCCACCTAAAAAATTTCTTTTTTTTCCTTAAAACAATGATTTTTTCCTAGAAATAAAAGTTTGTTATGCATTCATTGCTCAAAAAGTTAAAAACACATTTTTTGACTACATTGTCAAGCAAAACTTTTTAACTTCTAATTGGTCCTAGATTTAGTTATTGTATATCAATATCATTCACCACAAAAAAAATCACTACAAAACTCCACGTGTAACTTTAGTTTTGAAATATATTTGCAATTTGTTCCCATTTACTCAAAACCCAAATGCAAAATTTCTATGTTTGGGACTACAATTTTTGGGGTCTAATGCACTTTCACCACACAAAGGGGGGTCCATTGTGCCACCACCTCTAGCAGTAAAAAAATCCAAAATTTTGTAAAAAGAAAAAGACCAATCCAAAATGTTTCCAAAACATTTCTCATCAATCCTGAAAATACTAAACCCAAAAAACAAAAAAAATATGGCTCAATGATCTCATCAACTTTCGTCACTAATGTGCACACAATAGTACCTTGGCAACTTCGACAAACATTCGTCAAATAATTAATTAATTTTGAAAATATCATTTTCAACAAATCAAATATTTAAAAAAGATTCCTCATTTTCTTTCACAAAGTTATTCTTTGGGAAAGAAATTATTTTCCAAATTTTTCAACAATTCTCAAAATCATATAATTAATGTGAAAGGTGAAAATACTACATCCCTTGAAGCTGCTTCTATTCACCCGCTGCTGGCCCACCGGGCCCAGGCGTGTAGGTGCTGGTTCACCGAAGGCAGCATTTTCGTGCCTGAAATGTGGACTTTAGGATTTAGGGTTTAATTTGGGTATTTCCGCACCTAAAATGTGGACTTTAGGATTTAGGGTTTAATTTGGGCGTTTTCGTGCCTAAAGGAAATTAGGAGTCGTGTGCGGGGGACACATGCATGTGCCCCCCTCGCCCCCCTCCATGCACTTTGTTTGTTTCTAAAAACTGCGCTTCGCTTGTGACGGACGACATGTGCAACTAGTGTGTGTTTGTGTGCAGGTGGAATGAACGCGTCGGAGTTTTGCTTCTGGGAGGGGTCTTAAATTCAAGATGCGGGTTGGAATCACGTTTGAAATCAGTTAAATCCGCGAGTGTGAGAGATTATCAGTAGATTTAACTGCGATTTTTAGGATCTTGAATTGTGTGTAAAAGGAAGGAATTTGTTTCGTGGTTTAAAGGCAAAAGTAATTCATTAGTTCATCATGTCCAGGTTTGAGAGATGGACTCGCGCGGAGCCGATTGCAACGGGGTTACGAGAGTTGGCGGATCTGAGAGTGAAAGACGTGCCAGGATTCGTGCGGGAGAATTTCACCAGGGACGCTGTGCTTCGTAGAGCAAGGACTTGGAGGGATAGGTACAAGCACAAGTACATCGATACTGGTAGTATCCAGCCTTTGTACGATGCGTTGCTCGCCATCGGCTTACTTTCGTATGCCATCTCTTGGCCCACTGAGATCCGCCACCTTCGCGCTATCGAAGAGCTTCGTCGGCTTCAACTAGAGCGAGAAAAGCAGCAGCAGCAATATGCGTATCATCACTGACAAAGTCTACATAATGATAATAATAATAATAATATGCCAAGCTGCTCTTGCTTTCTGGTTCAATGAGGCAAATTTGCTTGAAAATGTGAATTCAAGAGAAACGGATTGCATCCGGTGAGCTGGAAGTCGAGTTTTGTGCAATTTCTTCTTCTGCTGCTGCTGATGGTGATGGTGAGGGAGGAGGAGCAACAACTTGTACAGGCCGGATCATTTTGCGCTAGACCTACTGTAGATCAGTATAGAAAACAGTATAGCAAAGTTTAGCATCACGACAATGGCCATGTATCTCTTTGGACTAAGAAATTGAGCGAGAATTTTCGTGACATGACAAAGAATTGGGTCTGGATTCTGGAATGGACTAGATGGCGGCGATTGATGATGCCACAGCACCAAGGTTGCTTGGATACAATGTTCCTATGCAATAACCATGTTTTGCACTCTTGTTGGTTGTTCATCCCAGTGTTGGGTGGGTACCCAGTTTGGCCAGTTACAACCATCTGTTCCAGTTAGTAGCAAACGTTTGATCTGGAATCGGGTCTGATTTTTGGAACTGGTTCTGCAACTCGATGCAGAACTGGATAATAACCAGAATCTCTTCCCGGTTCCATTTATGTTCCTTCAGTTCCAGGTAGTAAAGATCTGGACTGGAACTGGGTCTGATTTTGTAAAAGCGGTTCTGCAACCAGATGCAAAACTGAATAAGAGCCAGAATCAGGTTCCCAGTTCCAGTTATGCCCCTCCAGTTCCAGTTAGTAAAAAACAGAACTGCAATTGGGTCGGATTTTTGGAACCAGTTCTGCAACCAGATGCGGAACTGGATAAGAACCAGAATTGGGTTCCCAGTTCTATTAATGTTCTGTCAGTTCCAGTTAGTAAAAAACTAAACTGGAATTGGGTCTGGTTTTTTGGAACCAGTTCTGCAACTGGATGCGGAACTGAATAAGAACCCAGAATCAGGTTCCCAGTTCCATTTCCGAAATTGGAGTTTTTGGGTAGAAAACCAATTTGGAAAAAAAAACTAACTGCCAGTTCCAGTCCAGCTTACTTGAACTGGACCACATGGAGGGTAATCAGCAGTTAACTGCCAAATCTAGTCCAAGTTATTTGTTGAACCGGACTGGAACCAATTCTGTTTTTTGAACCAAAGCCAGATTTTTTTTCAGAAGAACTGGACTCAAAACTGAATTCCAGGTTCCATTTTTGTGTGCAATCACAACCATTCTAAATTTTTTCAGAGCTGGAACCAGAGGTTCTTCATAAAAGTCGAGAACCGCCCCAACACTGGTTCATAGTTTATACAAGTCTGGTACTAGTATAAAGCATGATTGGCACACGGTGTTAAATTGATGGTAATTCAATGTTAAGTTTTCGTAATTTTCAAGTTCATTCACATATGAATTGTTAGCTAACAATTCCAATGATATGGCATCCTAGGTGGCAAGTGGTGTTTAGCATTGGTGGTAACAATATCAATGACATGGCATCCTAGGTGGCAGGTGGTGTTTTAGCATTGGTGGTAGATAACATTCAATTTAGCCTAAATCCTAGATTTTAAACATTTCTTCAATGTTATGTAACAAGGCCAAAAATGGTCATTTAACTCAATGTTAGCTAACACATGGAGGGGGTCTAGATTCCACGTCCTTCCCACTTATTGTCCATATATTAGCAATTCTAGACCAGTGGTTTTTAAGGAATTTTTGTTTGTAGCCAAAATGGCTATCATCCATAGGAAGATGTAGAAGAAATGATGGTCATCCCTGGGTAAATTTAGCCAAATCTGGTTATAAAGCAGAAATAAATAATCATCCTTCTATGTTTATGGCTACACAATGAAAACCAATTATATGAATGTAGTGGTTTTAACCAAATTTTTTTACCCTCACTTTTGGCTACCCAAAAAACCTCAAAGATCACTTCTTTTTCACATTTTTAATTTGCAATGTCACTATTTGGCAAATTTTCACTAAGGGAAAAAAAAGACTACTCTAAACCCCTAATTCCCCCACTCTTTCACAAGACAATGATATTGCTACATACCTTTAGGGATACCTTTGGTATGAATGCTGTATGATGTTCGGGTAGGAAAATATAGGAAAATAAGTCGCGGCACCTAACAATGTCTTTAGGTGTGAATGCACAAAATTCATTGGTCCATATCAAGTTTCATCATTACTTAATGTTCTGTGCTAAATCTAAAAAATATAACGGCTATGTTAATGTTAGCCTATTTTAACAAAAAACTCACTAACACCAAGTGTTTATTTATTTATTGGCCTTGCCTACCAAGGCAAGGATATTGTGTTTAGATTCATTATAGAGTATAGTAGCTTAAGGGATTTTGGCCCCTAGGAAGTAGGTCTATTTTCGTATGAGGATTTTTGAAAGATGATATTTTGGGTTGTGTTGAAACTTGAGATTAGTTATAGAGTTACGATATCTTGAAGGATTTTGGTTTCTTTTACAGGATTTTTTTTGAAGATTATATTTTTGCTGGTGAAATATTTGAATTTCCATAATTCTTCTTTGGCCTTAAGATGCTTCTTAATGTAAATGGCAAGGCCAACAGCGTGACACACCCCTTGTTTATTCATTTATTCAAATGTGAATCGTACTTAAGACAGGTATAGACCTCAGTCTTACCTCAGGTCCCATACCAGACTGGCTATAAGGATTAGGGTTTAGGGATCAGATGGCTTTGGCATAAGGATCTAGGGTTTGGGGATTTGTTGGGTTCGTCGGTCTCTGCAGTCTCTCTGTGTGCAGTTGTGTGGCGACAGGTTGTATGTATTAGTGGAGGGGTAGGAGGAGGAGGAGGAGGAGGAGAGCATCAGATGGAAACAACAGGAGAGGAGGGGACTAAGCAGCAGAAGGCAGCAGGAACAGGATGGGAGTGGAAGGCTGATACGCAGAAATGGGTGGAGAGCTCGGGCAAGCCGCCTTTCCGCATCGTGCCTGATGATACCAAGCCCACCCTTCGAGATCCTGTAAGTACCTCTCTCTCGCTGACCTCCTCGCCCTTCCCTCCCTGTCTCTCTTTGTTTGGGTGTGTGTGTGTGTGTGTGTGTGTGTGTGTGAGTTTGTGTACAACAGTTCTATGCCCTACCTCTCCCTTTGTTTCTTTTGACACTGAACGCTGAATGTGTGTGTGTGTGTGTGAGTTTGTGTACAACAGTTCTATGCCCTACCTCTCCCTTTGTTTCTTTTGACACTGAACGCTGAATGTGTGTGTGTGTGTGTTTTGTGTCTCTGGATTGTTTCACAAACCCTCCTCCTCTCTAAGGCTCAAAAACCCTGAAACTCCATTTTTGCTGTTTGTCTCGTTGTAACAATGTCCATCTGTCAAAAAAAACAAAACCCCTAAAAGAAGAAACCCCTTAAAAAAACCCTAAAAAGAAACTCCTATACCCCCATAGCATCTCTCACCCATTTGGTGCTTTGCTTAAGCATTTGTAATACTCAGATCTCTCAGGATGAAGATATGAACCTCCTCAGTAGAGACAATCACAATAGCGACCCTGAGAATAACCTGTAGTTTAGTAATCTACAGTTTGCTTTCCTTTGAAAATCAAACTGTAGATTGCACTATTCAATCTGATATCACATGGCCTGACCTTTCCATAGATGCTTGCATATACAGGGACATGCTAAAATGAAATAAAAGCTCTTTCCTTCAGAAGCTTGTTGCAGCTTGAATGAGGATACTGTTGACTTTTTTGATTAGCAATGTCTCTTGAGTGCTAGCCAACATCACGTCTGAGTCTTCCCATTGCTTCTGGAAAGGCACCAGAAACTCAGGACACAGATTGTGTGTAATGGTTTGCCCAAGTTTTTGGGAAGATTATTATATGCTTATCTACACCCACTGTTGGGAGCTGATGAACTCAGTGGGTAGTCATGGCAGCTTGTCACTGCCGTTCGTGATGAAGGTGATGGTCTGTCACTTTGTGAGCGCCTCTCATGAGGTTGTGACTGCACTCATTGTCGTGTTACCTTTAATTGTTGTTGTGGAGATTTCTCTGCAACTTCATCAATCTTTCCATATGCCTTTGTTTCTTTCTGTCTTTTTAGGGTTCAAAGATGTTCATCTTCAAGCTGAGTGTTACATGTTTCAGTATTGGAATTTGACCTATTCACCACCTAACTTGATGGGTTCTATATGTTGTTGTTGCTCTGGTGGCTGTATTTGCCTCAAGATACGAAGATCCTTGCCTTAACAGTTTTTTGCGTTGTAATGAACTGGCACTTTCACCATCAGTATGAACCCGAGATTCATCTTATAAGGAGATCTTTAGGAGAATTTTGTATTTGTCAGACAAGTTTCTTTCTTTGCACATCTCATGTTCTGGTGGAGTCTTTTGCTTGCATGATTATCATATTTGGGTGGGTAGGCCATGAGGGCATTCTATGATGACAACTGAACAGTGTGATTCCCTTTGACTGGTATCATGACAGTTATCCACAGCAGATCTGATTGAAACAGAGCACATTCTGCTTCGGCCACCTCCATTTAATCAATGATGAGCCTTGCTGTGGTGCCAAGAAATTAAATGCTTTGCTGGGGAATTGGATTCCTTCTCAGCCAATTTCAACACAAAGAGATAGATAGACCTGGTGATGCAGGAGGCCTTGTCTCTTTAGGTGTGTGCTCCAGTATATTTTTATTCACAAAATGCTACATGAGGCTGCTGTACATAATAGTGTAAAACTTTAAAATCTTTCCCACCTCTGGTGCTCTCTGTGCTTTTGTCTGGGTTCAAATTTTTAAGGTAATATGCATGCACAAACACACCCAGTGCATTGGGCTAGAAAGTAATATCGTACTCTGGTATTCTTGGGATCTTACTGTAGAGTTCTTGAAGAAAGAACTCTGTTGTGAGGAGCGCAGTTTGGCCAACTTATAGCAGCACAAGATGGACTAGGAAGCCAGTGTGTAGATATTTTTCCCAGGGCACTGGCAGGTCAACACCCTGAGGTTCCAACTCTCATAAGTGCACTGGTAGTGTAATTATGCCTTGCAGCATTGCCAGAGCTCAGCAACAACTTACTCAAAATGAAAGAGACTCAAAGGGGATAATCCTATTATGCAAGTCCCAAGTACATCCTGCTTTAGTCTGGAAGTAAAATAAACTTTGTTTCTCCTGGTCTGCCACCATTTTCCAAAACCAGCCACTGTAGCAAACCATGCCAGCATAACACTATTTCTGCAAACTTTAATACGCGGATTTGTTCTACATGGGGTCTTTCCACTGGAAACAGGTTAGTCCTAGCTGCTCCCATCCTTCTACAAGTTGAAACACCTTGTTGGAGGTACATGTACTACTAAGGTGACAGCATTGTGTTTGTGGAGATATTTTGCTTTTGGAACTCAGTACATAAGTAAATTTGTTAATTAATATATATGCTTCAAACACATTTGTTGTGTTGGGCCCATCCACAACTGAAACACATCTGTCCCTCATGGCCTGGCCCTCTTAATAGCTGACAATATGTGTTGTACTTGGGAGGTTTGCTTTTCTTTGGGAAGTCATAACACAACACAAGCTCCCCCAGTCCCCACTAGAGCTGGGATAAATGCCAACACAACAATTAGGTCGTCCAGCTGACTTCAAAAAGCTGTAGTGTATCAGGTAATCTTGGCCCAGGATTCAGTTTTAAGAGGGGAGGGGGGACAGAAAAGCTCAATACTCTCAACAAAAAATTGTTTGTTCACACATTTCATGCTTAAGCAGAGCTCAATTTAACATGATAAACTGGAGCTTTGGAAGATCACACAGGAGGATGAAGCTTGAGAAGCAGGAAAATGGAAGAAACTTTGTTTGTCTGTCTGTCTGACCTCACCTTGCGGTTTCAGCCCTGTTGTTGTTCTTTGATCTCTGGAGATTTCTTCCATATGCCCAACTGGCTGCACCCAAAGAAGCTTTACAACGATCATGTACCCGCATCCTGATGGGGATGAGAATGTTGTTCTGTCTACTGGCAAATTGTGGGAATGTCCCTTCATCATCCCTCTAGTTATACTGTGTGCTTCATAGACAGGTGTGCTGTGCAGCAGATGAATGACACTTTTGCATTGTGGTGGGCACTTGTCCATACAGCTGGCCACCCTTGTGGAAATTCTAGCCTACAATTTAATTCCTTGCAAACTTTGCAAAAGAAATATAATAAAAACAGCTTTCCAAATCACCTCTGTCTATGAGTTCATTGGAATTTGCTTAAGCTACAAAAATCAAAAAATCCAACAAGATTTGGAATTTCTTCAGTTTCAAATTGTTAAAAGAAAAACTCCCCAAAAAAATTGCATGATTTGAGGAAAATATGTTTGCTCATTTCTGTGCTGCCTGCCACTCATACCAAATTGCACCCAACCATGCTCTTCAAATTTAGCAAAGAGTTAAGTACATGGTTGAAAGTTGCTCTCTAAACACTGACAAAGAACAGACAAGCTCTGTGTCTGTATCTGCAATCTTTTGAAAAATCCCAATGTCCTGCAAAAATACCATGTCAACATTGAACTTCTTTGGCCATCATTCTTCTGCAAGTCTCACATGTAGATAGAACAAGAAAGTTCACACCAAAAGGTAACAGGCATTCTTCTGGGCTCATTCCATTATGCATGAAAAGGGCTCACAATTTACACACAAACCATGTAGCTTGAGCTTTGCATCACTTCAATCAATGCCAACACTCATCATATTATGTTGGATTGAATCAATCCCCACAACCACATCAATTGGGAACGTTGCTTGCTTGCTTCATGCCTTGCCTTGGATTTCTAAAGAAGTTTTCTAAAAGAATGAACAAAAATCTACCTCTACAAATTACCCAAAAAAAAAACCCCAGAAACAACAATCGCCCCAAAAAAAGCCCACAAATAGGGAATTCTTAATTTCTTTGCTGCAGCAGCTCTCACTGTACATTTTACACACAAACACTTTTTTTTTCCTTTTGCTATCTCTTTTGCTATCATGCCATTCCCCCAAAAACGTAGCAATTACATTGCAAATTGCTCATAACTAATTTCCTTCTCCTCCTCCTTGGAGCTTCCAAAGGTACAAAATCCTCCTCACCAAAGTAATTCCTTACATGCAAATTGCTGATGCAATTCATCCTCTTTTGAGCTTTCCAATCATCACAAAATTCTTCTTGTCCTCATCCTCCTTGTTCTTCTTCATGTTCTTCTTCATCATCATCATCATCTTCTTCTTCATCTGGGATCGAACTCCTTCTGTTGACACTAACCACATAAGAGAGAGAAAAAAAAAAGCTTTGGTTTGTTGTTGTCATGGAGAAAAAAAACCAAAAACTTTGGATCATGGAGAAAATAAAAAGCTAAAGAAAGCTTTGGATTTGTTGTTGGTTGTCATTGAGAGAAAGAAGCTTTGGATTTTTTGTTGTTGTTGTTGTGGTGATGGAGAGAAAACTGGAGCTTAGATTTGGTTGTTGGTGGTCATTGTCATGGAGCCTGGCAAAGCAAAACGAGAGCCTCCTGGCAGCAGCAGCATCCATATATAGATAGAAGGTTATATACGGTGATGTATGTCAAAAGGGTCAAGCCTGCAAAAATTGGAACAGTGGGTGGGTGCCATCATCATCATCCATGGGACATGGAGCATCAGCAGCTTCCTTCTCAGAGATCAATAAATCCTGTTTGGCGCAGAACATCATTGCGCACTCGGCTCAAATCCCTTCCTTTGAGAGTACGTCCAGCACCTTCAAAGACAGAGAATGTGGTGGCTTGGCTATTGGCATACTCCCGTGCAAGAAGCTCATGTGGGGGAAGTTTTTCTTCACCTCCTGCTGCAGCACCATCATCATCTAGGCCTGCTGCACCCCATTCATCTGCCCAAGCTGGAACCTGGGACTTCTTCTCTGATCCCAGGATCTTTGTCCAGTCGGGTACATTCACTGGAGCTGACTGGTACCCATAGCTTGTGTGATGATCTCGCAGCTGCTGGTGGTACCCATGACCTGCTGCAGGAGCTGGTGGCATCATCATTCTGGAAGCTGCAGCAATTGCTCTTCCTGGAGTTATTGTTGGAACAGCTTCACGAGCACTCGAGAGAGATGAGAGGCCCAGTGAAAGACCTGGGTCTTTTTCCAATCCCAACCATCTCCTCCCATTGTTGAAAAACCTGAAGGATTCACTGCTGTCTGTACTATTCCTCATGTGGTGATGCTGATGTACTCCTCCCCCACCTCCTGCTGCAACACCACCATAGCTGCTCGCGTATTGCAGTGACGACTCCAGCTGGTGGGTGCTCCTCTCAGGCTCTTCTAGTGACCACACCGCCCTGCTGCAACTATCATGATCCGTGTCCCAGACATCTTCCTCCTTGAATTCGTTTTCATCATCTGATGCTGAAGAATTCAAGCTCACAGAGTGCTGTACCGGCGAGGATGAGATGCCGAACAGTGTTTCTGCCCTGCTGCTATATCGTGCCATCATGTTGGTTCTTCACCTGATGGTAACCCTTCCTTTGGCGGTGGTTTGAGTTGTTTTCTTTTGCCTCTGAATGCTTGCTGCAACCAAAAACAACACAAACGCAGCAGACAGACCCCTGCCCTCTCCTCACATACACAAGAACTTATCTCAAAATGCCACTTCCCCCCGGCAGCCTTCTCTCCCTTTCTTTCTTCAACCAAAACAAATCCCAGGAGCCTCTCTGTGAAGAACCCAAGTCACAAAATCCTTAACAACGTGTCCAGCAAAAAGTCTCTCGTAGACCTGTGATCGCTAGCTAGTTACCCTCTTGAACAGCTTCCTTCCTTCAAATTCCTACAAGACACTCGACCTTTTGCTTGCTCCAACAGCATGACAATCAATGGCACAACAACATCAGAAGCAGCAGCGGTTATCTGTCTCGTCTGTCTCTATATCTTCCTCTTCAAGCTCCTCCCAAAACACAAGAACCAGAAGACAACCACCTCCCGTCACTACGCTATTGACTTCAAATACTTGAGACAGAACAAAACTTGCACGCAATGGAAGTGCGCACTGTCTTCTCCCACACACTTCCTCCTGACAGCTCCTCTCAAATCAACCAGTCTCCCTAAAAACTATGGCACCAAAGTAAGCAACCAAAGTGCTTTCCGAAGTCTCATACACAAGCTACCTGTTGTTGGATAAGGAAAAGGGTAGAAAGAAAAACAGCCCAAGTCAAAAACAACAACAACAACAACAGGTGGCTGCAGCTGCAAGCTGGCTGCAAAGAAGCTTCTCCTAGAAGGAGGTCGAGAGAACAGCAGCAGGAAAGCAAGCAGCAACAACCGGGTTTGAGGGGGTGGTGTGGGGAGATAGATCGATTGCAGGCGGGAGGAAGGGAAGAAGACTGGACGATTCCAGGGGCTATTGTGGACCAAAAGAGGACTGGAAACTTGTGAAAGAAGCGTGGAGAAGCTGCGCACTATGAGCACACCGCGGAAAAATACAATCGAATGTGCGCGAGTCGCGCTTAAGAGCGAAAAGCTCGGAGGGAGGAGGGTCGTGATGCGGATGACGACGACGATGATGGCCGGCAACAAAAACACACACACATACACACACACACATAAACGCATCACAGCACCGCCACGCACCCCACTCCCACATCGTCCCATTACCGTCTCACTCACTGTCGTTAATGGATGAATAATTTATATCATCCATCCATACATCCATCCATGGACAAGGGCTCTGCTGTGGTCTTCATGAAAGAACGTACATCCATCCACTAAGAAGTGGTCTGTTTCATGACCAATGTACATACATCATCCACGGAGAGTTGCAGGCTTGGCTCAGATGTTCTTGAAGAATGTGCATCCATCCATCCATCCATCCAAGGAGAAGGGCTCAGCACTTCATCAAGAATGTATATCCATCCAAGGAGAAGAGTTGGACTACATCCATACATCGACGAAGAAGGGCTTGGCTCTTCATGAAGAATGTACATACATACATGGAGAAGTGGTTTTGGCTCTTCATGAAGAATGTACATCCATCCAAGAGGAAAGGCTCTTGGGTATGTATTGACCTACACAGTGAGGCGAGGTGGAGACGCCTCATTGGGTGACAAAAGATGCCCTTTGGATTAACATGCTTGTAATGCTTTTTATATTTAAAATGTTTTGGTGGGGAAGGGTCTTAGAATGTGAATTTTTTTTGTTTTTCTTCTTCTTCTCATTAATTCCATTTCCCAATTGAAGGCTTATTTTTAGGTACCATGGCTTTCTAATTTTCACGCTCAGCACGTGAAAAAAAATCGTTCAATAAATTCTTTGTTATCCTACTTTGATAATAAGACGTTTTTAATTTGGGGAGTTGGGGCGAAAGGCCAAAGGGAAAGGTGGTGGGGGGAGGGGGGGTGTGGGGAGGGAGGGAAGACATGGGTGGTGGGATGGATTGGGATTTTGGGGGAAGGGGGAGGGATATTGTTGGTCCCAAGAATTTCTCCCCCTAACTTCTCTCGAGTCTGCTATCATTTGGATGCATGTACAAACTACCAACCTACCAAATGAACTTGCTCACTCACGCTGGAACTT
This sequence comes from Sphagnum contortum, assembly GCA_963920785.1. Taxonomy (NCBI): domain Eukaryota; kingdom Viridiplantae; phylum Streptophyta; class Sphagnopsida; order Sphagnales; family Sphagnaceae; genus Sphagnum; species Sphagnum contortum. The sequence goes on from OY987278.1 coordinate 2,004,617, forward strand.
CATCTCCTTTTGCCCTTGTTCTAAAGATCCTCTTTGTCTTTTATAAGGTTTGCTTTACCATATCATCTATGGGGGGGGTTCCGTTAGCCTTAGGTAGGTCATCTTTTTTGCACTAGGTATCAGATTCCGGTCCTTCCTTGATCACCTTAAGGTAAAACATTTCTTTGTATCAAGTTAAAACCCCTTTTTCTCCCATTTGGCAAGAAATTTTCAACGGAATACATTAATGGCATGTGAAGAACGATCCAAGGGGTTTACAATCCCCCTCAAATCCAACATATAATGAGCTCCCATTTTCCCATAAAACAAATGCTTTTTTCGGAACTTCCAACTTGTGCCTTTGAATCCATGACGTTCAATTATTTTTCTTCCCATAGTAGCTAATTTTCTCTAGCATTGAATTGGCCTTTGCGAGAGTTCCAAAAGGCTACAATTGTAATTTGGGAGTGTCACTTCTCTTTGATAAACGTATCATATTAATTCCATTGTTATAAGGTCCCTATTGTTGTTTGAGATTTTCACTTCACTTGACCCTTGGAACTCTCAGTAGAATGTTGGTCCTTGTTGCCCACCCAAAAAAATAAAAACCAAAGAAGTTCTACCAATAAACACCTTTGGGGTCAAAGATAACTCTTTAAAAAATGGCTAAGTTTTTTTTAAATAATTGTTCGGACCCTATGAAATTAGAGTCACCTCAAACAAACGGAGTGACGGTATATATCTATCGTAACTATTTGTTTCATAATATACCTAGTGTGTACGTACCCATATACACCATGGGAAATAAAAGAACGAACGGCATCACAGAATTTTTGTCTTTGTGACAGCGAGATTGGTGATGTTTACAAAAGTAGTTTTGTCACTATGTCCAGGACCACCAGAATTTTGGCGTGGTCCAATCGAATTTTTGATCAGCAGAAAGCCAATACATTGTGGACCGCCCCTTTATAACTGTCCTCCTCCAAAAGGCTCGGGAAAAGGAATTCGAACCAAGGGAAATAAAAAAGAGCAGCTGGTCTTGCATATTAATGTGGTATCATACATGGCCGGTCACAAACCAATTAAGTCATACCAGGGCACCCCCTTACTCCCGTGCACGGTCATCCCCAGGAAGTTGTTGCCAAAGTCTTCAAGCTTTTGAGCCCCACCTTTTTAACTCTTGGAAGTCCCCCCCCACCCCCCAGGGTTATTAGTATCGGAACTGTTGCTTTTTTCTCGATCAAAAGCTTATGCAACTACTAGAGAGGCTAATCAGGTGGCATTATTTCATCCCAATACGATCTACATAGCCATTTTTAAAAATTTCGTCCTAATATACATTTTTATACTCAACTTTACTGCTCTTTTTAAATAATAATTTACAATTATGAACATAATAATAGGCCTCCAAAGTCCGTAAATTAATTATAGCTGCAATTCAAGTCATACCCGACAAAAATAAATTCTTAATTCCATCCACATAACCCAATAGCTGCCACTTTCCCGGCATAATGCACAGTCATGGTGTGCATTCCACTCAAAAATGTCAACTGAAATAATGTTGAAATCCACTCTTTGTAAGTAGTAGCACAATATTGGTGAATTTTTTTTTGGTTTTAAATACGGTTAATATTTTCAGGTAACTAGTGGTGGCCACGAAAAAAAAGGGTTTTTTAAAATAAAAATTTACCGGTAATTTTTCTGGCTCAGTTTTTGCAGACTTAGGACCTGCCAGAGCGAACATGCATAAATATCATGACTGTATTGTACGATTTGGTTTTGTTGTTGTGCAGCCTATATGACAAGATCGGAGATGCCACCACCGTCATGCTCGGCACCTCTTTTAACCTTTTGGAGGTATCAGGGGATGTTGCTAGTTGTTGGCCCAATGACTTCTATGTACGGGTAAATTAGTGCTGAAATTTTAGACCTTGTGCCCTTGAAATGTAGGCCACCAAGGTAAATCACAACCCCCCCCCCCAAATTAATCCCACCAAGTAGTCGGATGTCAGTTTTTGTTGCTCTTGTTTGTTGGTTATCGAACTTGAATAGGTTTAGGGTTTTGGGTTCAGAGTTAGATAAGTGACTAAAGGACTACCACACGCAAGTAAAAATGTGTCCCATGCAATAAAAAAAATTGCGCTTAAGTTCTTTTTTTATATTTGTTGTTAGTTAAATGATGTTATAATTTTTGTCATTGTCTCATTATTAAAACTCGCTTATCACAATCGTGTAAAGCCCCTTAAGAAACCTCCAAGTACGATTAACCAAAAAGGATCAAAAGGATGGGTTGGAATCAACATAGATGGGTACGAAAATTTCATTCTCTAAATGTACACCTTCCACCTAGCAACAAATGATAAAGTTAGACATCTGTGTTCATAAGCCGTTCATCATCACCTGGCCATTGGCCCATAACCCATATAGCTCCCGTACTTGTAATAAACAAAGATCTACTTAAGGGTCTTCTAACTATTTCTCTGGTTTCTCCATTGTCACTCTACCTATTAATTAATGGTTTAGGTGAGAACAAATGCCCCTTGTGCCTTTCTCCTCAAGGTGGCTACCAAAAGAGGAGGTATAAAAAGTTATCTGGGTGACTGAGTAGACCATAGCTTAGGCCTTGGGTGAATTATTTCCAAATATTACCCCAAAAAATTTGCTTAGATTAAATGAAGGTCTCTGAGTGAGTGCAAATCTCAGAGACCTTCATTTAATCTAAGCCGAGGGAACAGGTCAAAAATCACGGAAGGGCCTATACTCAGGCAGGCAAGGGAGCTGAAAATACAAAGGAAAAATCCAGGCAGTGCTTTACGGTCACTAAGAGGCCTTACTCAAAGAGGTGAAAGTACCAACATGGGTGCTCATTCACCCTGGCAGATGACACTTAGCACTGAATTCTGTAATAAACTTGCTCGCCAATTGTATTGTATGTCACCTTCTCAGAGGGACATTGGCCTGCTTGTGACAAGGCCTATTTGTGACAAAGTGATATGAGATCGATAATGAGAACAATGACAAATTCTTCCCTCCCACCAACCCTATCTTCATATCTCTTGACTTGTCATCAATTAGTTGGGACAACAAGGACTACCTCCAAATTGGAAGAAGAGGCATGTTTCTAACAACCATAGCATTTCCCTCTAACATGGTTGGCTGGCCAATTCTTCCACTTTCCTTCAATTTGGAAGATGGATGTTTCTAACTATCGGAATATGCCCCCACTAACATGGTTGGCCAAGTCTTCACTCCCTCCTATTTGGAAGAAGATGGACGTTTCTAACTACCATAACAACCCCCACTAACATGGTTGGCCAAGTCTTCTACTCCCTCCAATTTGGAAGAAGATGGATGTTTCTAACTACCATAACATCCCCCACTAACAAGATTGGCCAATTCTTCCACTCCCTCCAATTTGGAAGAAGAAGGACATTTTGAACTACTATAACTTCCTCCACTAGTGTGGTTGGCCAAGTCTTCTACTACTCCCTCCAGTTTGGAAGAAGATGGACATTTCTAACAACCGGAACATCCCACACTAACACCATTGGCCAATTTGTTCCCCAAGGACTTTCTCTCTCTCTTGGAAGGAGGGGGGCGAATTAATTTTTGAAAACCCATTTATATTCCAAACAATTGGTTTTTTTTTGGGGCAATTTATTGAGTGCTATATTTTGTATCTTTACTTGAGTTCTCATTGACTCCCCATGTATATATGTGTAAATATTGTGTACGTGCATATATATAATATACATATAGCATATTTTTAAAGTGGCCTTCATCCTTCTTTTTTGTCTCTTTTTTCAAAATAAAGATGGATTGAACTTGTTACTTGTTTGCCTATGAAAGTTCATATTTCTTTGGTTTTTTATTTAGCTTGTTATGAAACCGCCAGGGTGAAGGGGGGGAGAACATAGTTTGGGTGATCACTATGAAAATTCACCCTTCCACAACACCCATGGGGCCTTTTTTTTCTTTTTTCTTTTTTGTCTGTTCCCCTTCCTTTTGAACCCCCTGGACCCATCCATGGTGGCCAAAATCATTGCTGTTTCACCACCCTTGGTTTCATTGCCTTTCATTTGAATTCCCATGTGGTGAATTTGTTTTTAAATAAAGAAAAAGGTCCCATGGGTGTTGTAAAAGAGTGTCATGGCTATTGAGGGAGAGATAGCAGCTGCCATGGCTATTGTGGCCAACACATTTAGTAGTGATTGCCCAAACTATTTTTGCTTCTAACTTCACCTTCTGGAGTGAGGCCTCTTATTAGTGGCTATATATAACCTGGGATACATTAAATTTGGACTCAAGGACCATGATTTTAGCTGAGCATGGTACATTTCTAATGTTTAGAATGATCCCAAGTTTGGAGGGAGGGGAGCACTGGATAAGTTAAGTTGCTAGTTGCTACCTATTTTGGTAGCTACTAATCAGCCTCCAGCAAACCCTAAATAAAGTTCATTTCATAAAGCAAGAAAGAAAGGTTTGGGGGGAGAGGGGAGCATTTATGACATGTTATTTGCCAGCTATTCAACCAACCTACACAACAAACCCATCAAGGTTCTTCTTTTTTGTTGTGTACCAATTTATGTATCTCTTTGCAATCTCGTAGGAGACACACACACTTCCCTAACTTACTTGAAGTTATAAGAGAACACACACACTTCCCTAGCTTACTTGAAGTTATAAGAGAACACACACTTCCAAACATACTTCAAGTTGGGCAACACACCCTTTGGGAACATACTTAAATTAGGAGTGTAACTTACTTGTTAGGAGACACACACTTCCAAACATACTTAAGTTAGGACTCTTGTTGCATAAATGGTCCATGCAATCATCAGCCAAGCTGACAAATTACGACCCCATACCCAACCAAAAAAGCCTAACAAAATAAACCCCCCCCCCCCCCCAAGTCAATCACCTACAACATTTCTTTCAAATCCTACCCTATAAAAGAATTCACATTAACTAATGGGTCTCCCGTCCAAATATGTAGGTATTCAACTTGCAGTTCCCCCTGAGATTACACCTAACTTTAGGCCAACATTTTAGGGGGAGGGGTGTAGGGGGGTCATGAGTCCCATGGGGAATTTGATCAACCTAAATTTAGGCCAACATTTCAAATGAAAATAGTTGGGGCAAACATCCTTGAATGTAGGAGCGAATTAAGGTTCTCACTCTAGTATTTCTTTTTGTTTTTCCCTTTAAGAACACATTACACAATTAATCTTTTTTTTTTTCTTTATAGCATCCAATTTCATTTCTCCTTGGGAAGGATAATTATTTGAGTGAATTTGTGTTTTTTGGGTCCTTTGTGGATCTGAAGTACTTTGTTCATGCTTACTTGCCCAATTATTTGGGTTGGTTGCATAAGTAGATAAAGTAGTTACATGTTAAACTTTTTTTTTCTCAATCTCTACCCAGTTGGGATAAGCTACAGGTGCGACAAAGCATCTAACATGCTGGAAAGGTCTCGACAACAAGCAATATGTGTCGGTCATCAGTTATCAAAATGGCACAAACAGCACTTTGCTTGAGAGGGGGCATTCAACTGTAGCACAAAATTAAAATCTTCTTCGAAAAAACCTCCTTGTAAGGTTAGGTTTTTCAAGGTCTCCCATCTCCATCTCAATTCCTTTAAGGAACTTAATGGAAATCATTGCCAAGGTTTATTTCAATTGATGATCTATTGATTGGTTGGTTTTCTTTTCTTTTTTTCTTTTTTTCAATCCATTAAGTTTACTTTATACATTTTCATTTTATTTCATCTCTTCATATAATGGTCTCTTTTCATTAGTATCAAGAGGAAGAATTCAAGGTTGGGTCTCCTCCATATTCACCTACTTCAAAAAACATGTTTTCAAATCTATGGAGTTATGTTTTGAAGAGTTTTAACATAGGTATGAGGAGAGGATTAGCATATCCTTTCCGATCCCTAGCACTATTCTTGAAGTTTCTAAAGCTTGTCCATAATGGTCCAAGACATTCAGAATCAGCTTTTTGCCCCTCCTTACACAAAGTGTAGTCAGATTATCGTCATCCCTCCATCTTCGTGCCTATAACTTCAAAACAAATTTGATGAAGGGTTTTGTTTTTTTTCACCCATGCTTGTGGATGATCCATCTTCGTGCCTAGAACTTCAAAACAAATTTGATGAAGGGTTTTTTTTTTCCCCACCCATGGTGGTGGATGTAGCTTATAACTTCAAGATACATTTGTCAAGTCATCATCGTCCTCTCTCGTTTTCTCTCCGGTAAGTTTAAAACCGTTGTAGATATTGTACACATTCCTTCCATCGTATATATAATAAAATATAAACCAAAGTTTCTTTTTTTCAATTTTTTATGTTGGTATTCCCTTTTGTTTGTTATAGTAGTGCGTTTCTTTTTTAAGGGTGAATAGGTCGTAAAACATAGGTAATGGCTTGTGTTTTGTTTTTCTTATATTGTTATTATTCTCGATGGGGCGATGGGGATTCGTACAAAGTTTCTTTGGGGTGCATATTATCAAAAGCTCCACACAATGCATGTCCCTACACACCAAGACATTTAGAATCTCATATTTTTGTCAGTCACTAGCAACTTGTTACGTAATAAAATCTCTCCGATTTTTTTGGGCTCCTTCAATTTGGTTTGGTTTGGCTCTTCCCCCTACCCCTCTGTCCATTTATCACCAACAATCTTTCTTTCTTTCTTTCGGGTTCCGTCTGTTTAAGTAGCTAGCTTTTGAAAAAAGGCAGCTATCGAGTCTCCTTGTTCTTTGAGTCTATGCTCTAAATATGCCCTTGATGTGGTTTGGAAGTTGTTCGAGTTTGGACATGGGACATTACCTGACAAACAAGTTTGCTTATAATATTTGGGAGGGGGGGGGGCAAGCTAAACTCTCTCACGGGGGTCGCATTGGCCACCATTACTTTTGCCCATCACCACTGCTGCTGCTACTTTGTGCTGAACAAACAAAGTCAGGAGAATCTTACGGACTATTGGCTCGACTACTTGGGTGAATCCCCCAGTCAAGCACGCTAGGCATCAAAACTTCCCCTTCTATAACTGCAATACCTAACCTATGAGTTTGTCATTTGCATTGAACCTTCAAGAATTGTGATGAAAAATTCGAATTTTCATCACCCTTGGATGACTTCTAATTTTGGGAGCTGGTAACTTATGATGAAAGAAATCACATTCTTTATCCAACTCACAATTGTTGTTTTTCCTTTTGGTGAAGTTTTGGCGAGCCAAAAAAAAAAAAAAAGGCTGGTGTAAAAGTACATAGAGTTTTTTATGAAAAAAATGGGCCCAAGTTATCACATTTTGAGGAAAAAATAAAATCTAAAGTCACCATAGTTAGAGAGTGGGTTCCAACAAGTCAACAAGCCATAAGAGAAATCTTAAAATTTTGTACTTCCCCATCCATTGAACCTCTAATCAAATTTGGTTCATTCTTCTTGTGCATGATCACTAATGCACCTACATCACAGCTTTAGAAAAATAAAGTTGCCTACAACCAACCCCAAAATTACACTTCCATATATCAAAAAATCTCGAATCAATGGCCCAATATGAGGTCTGCTATGTTGTAGTACAAAAGCATATCATCACAAAATTCAAAGATTATAAATTGTCATCACAAACTTGTTAAGTTTCATAGGTTTGTACAATTTTTATACCAATTTTAAGTTTATATTAAAATCATATTAATTTCTTATCATGATTAATATGATTAATATATGTACATATTCAACATTTTGTATATTCAAATAGATAAAACATTATTTTTTTAATGATATATGTAAATGTTCATGTTTAATATACAAAAATCAAATAATTTTGTGCAAACTTACATCACAGTAATTACACAAATTTAGTTTAAATATAAATTATACATATTTCACGTCATAAATTTAAAAACATATATTTATATGTTTTGTGTCATTTTTTACATTTTGAAACCCACAAATTTTGCAAAGACATATTGCTTTACGAATTTCATATTAAATTTTTTTAATTTTGTGATATTGAAATTTTATGACAATGATTTACATTGATTTTATTTTCACTACATATACTTAGATACCTTTACTCAATTTTAAATCTAGTTGTTAGATCAACCCTAGTGGTGCGCAGTATGTCACCCTCCACGGTAAAAATTGGATGAAGAACAGCCAAACACATGCCGGTTTAGGTCAGGAAAATGGTTTTGTTCCTGCATGTTTGCAGAGTTTGATTAGGCTGGCACAAGCCGGAGCAAAGCTGTGCACGTGCAGGAGAAGAGTGTGTAATGAATAAGATCTCACTGGCTACTCCATGTTTCTGATTAGCTGATCATGATGATTGGTCCAAGTGGTTTGCTATTAGTAGTCCCTCACCTGTTTGCAGCAGCGTGAGTTTCAGTTTTATGTGTGGGGTTGCAAAACATTTAAATAACCTAAACTTAGATGTGAGAAATATTTTTGCAGGGTCACGCACTCAGCACCACTCGTTGCCTTCAAAGCAGTATATGCTTAATCACATCTTACTACTTATTATTGTAGTTGTAGTTATATGTGACTCAACACTTCCAACACTTTCCCAGCTGACTAAGAGCAGCTCCATCGGCCATGCATGGTAGCTTTTGAAGAAATACAGTCAAGTTTATGCCTGCGTGGGATAATAATTTGGGCTTTGGGCCAAAATATGTGCATGTTGAATCCTGCATAAATCACTGCAGAATTTTTTATTTTTATTTTAATTTTTTATTATTATTTTTATTATTGATTTGGCTAGATAACATGATTGCTCCAAGTGGTATTATCTAAGTAGTCTCTCCCATCTCTTACAGTCCCAAATTTCATATCTATGGGTGTGGGGTTGAGAAACAAATAAATAAGCCACCTTGGCCAGTCTTGGAGGCCCAAATAAGGGGTATGGGTTATGTTATTTCAAAAGCATCTCCTCTCGTAACATTAAAGCCATCTCGATGGAGGTTTTTGTTCAAGTTTTCTGACGTGGCATTCAATTACTGGCTCCAACTAGGGAAATTATTGCCCCCATAACCTAACTAGACTAAATTTTAACCTAGGAAAGACAAACAGGTAAGTCAGTAGCTCAAAGTAACTAAGGATAGAAGGCAACAACCAATGTTCAGCAGGTACCCAGTTTGGGGCCATGGTGAACCCCGCACCCATCAGTGCGTGCACCTCAAGGATGAATGGTAAGTGGTCATGAAACAATTGTCCGTTGAGTTTCAGTTCCCTAGTTAACTGGGTTATTGGTTTTTTCTATCTACCTACTAACAACCCACAAGCAGGTTGTTAGTAGGTAGGTAGTAAAAACAGCCTTACTTATGTATAAACCATCTACGTACCTAGTAGTCACCTTTTTTTTTTTAACCTATCTACCTACACATGAGACCTATTTGCCACAGAATCGGGTTACCAAGGTGAAACCAAATATTAACTTAGTTCAGGTTCCTCCACAACTAAGCAATAACAGGCATCCAGTAGATGGTATGCTGGTGGGTTTCTGGTTCATTGTGGTCCCCCTACTTTGGTGTGTAAGAAATTGTCTGTTCCAGTTTTAACTGATACTGATTTTGAAAACTGGAACTATAACAGAAATCAAAAAACACATTTTGGAAGCACTAAAATTGTAATCTGATTATCAGTTTTATTTATGTGTTGAATCAAAACAAATGTATTATAACAAAAGATGTCTCTATACATCAAATGATTTCACTAGATTTAACTGATTTCACTAGATTTTGAATGAATAGGGACTTAGTGAGAATGCAATGAATTCATTACTTTAATGAATGGGGACTAATGAACTGCACTCACTTTTTGTTGTAATGCATGTTTTTTAAAATAACGAGATGACTTTAGTTACCAATTGCAGTCCTGGTTGGTAAGTAAGAATTGGATCTAAATTGGGGCTGAACAACTAGAACTGAGTGTTATGTTTCACAGAACACGGCATGAAACCAGATTCTTGAATTCTGTTTTATGCGTGGAATTGGAATCAAAAGCAAGACAATCCCAACTTCTCTTTCAAAACCAGAATGAGAGGTTCTTCGTAAAAGCATAGCAGCTAGCTACCAGTGCTGGGCAGGTATTAGGAACTACCCCTTGGGTATCAGGGCGGTTCTAAAACAATCAAATACCTGGATCTTATGTATAACCCACACTTTCTCAAATGTTTGAAAGAGTCAAATAATTGCCCTTTAAAAACCTCACCAGTTTTCTTTGCCAGTCCTTTCATGAAATTGGACAGTTCTTCTTTCAGGTTTTTTAAATAACCAGATCTGGCGCTTTTTTTTTCTTTCTGATTTTTGCAAATTTAGCTTACTACAGCCTCTAGCCAGTCTCAAGCTAAAAAACAAGCTTAGTGGGACCAGGCCTTTTTTTACTGTAAAGTTTCACCAAAATCAGAAAATTAAAAATAAATATGGAAAATTATCTCACAATATTCTCATTTTTTCTGAAAAAAATCCTCAAGTTCCAAAAAAAACAATTATCTTATGTGAAATGAAAAATAGCCACATTTGGACTCTGCTTTTTATTTTTGTCGCAGTTTCTTAACTAATGTTTTTAGTGTTTAAATGTTTAGACAGATTCTAGAAACATGTCGCCATTTAAGGCTAAACTTCTCTTGGAATGCTAGCCAATGATGTAACATCTGAAATTTGAAAAATAAATAAATAATCACTCAATGAGACCATTATTTTCTCATCAACAAAGTTACACTTCCTTTTTCTTTTTGATTTTTTTTTTCTTAAAGATTTTTAGCACGCCTTCTGCAGAAAGGAAGGGGGAGAAAAACACAAAAGGAAAACAAAAACCCAGTTATACACTAGAGTCCAATGCAGATTCCAGACTAACAAAACAAGTCTAGAAACTGGTCCTCACCTCCTCTCATTCAAATCAGAAATGAACAAAGTGGAAGGGACCCATCCACCAGGTTCAATTGCATCAAGCTTATCACTGTTGGATTTACACTATTGTTGGGATTCTTGTCATGGGCCATGACCAATTGCAAAATTTGAAAATGAAGTGATTTTTGGGGGTTTCAATTGCCAAGAAGAAAAATAGCAAAAATAGCCAATTTTCTATATTTGGACATCAGTTAAAGGTTCTATCAAGAAACCCAAAATAAAGATGGGATGATTAAAATTTTGAGCTTTCATATCTATTTGGTTTATAGCCAGATTTGGTTAAAACCTTCCTATGGACAATCGCCACTTTAGCTACATCACAAAATTCATTTTTTTTAATTAGCGACCTACACACAAAGACTACGCAGCCTATTTTTTTTCTGGGAAAATTTTGCCAAAAAGGGAAATGAAAAATGTGAAATGTGAAAATGAAATGATTATTAGGATTCTCAATCAGCAAAAATTTCTGTATTTGGGTTCTCAATCAAAAGGTTAGCCAAAAATATAGAAGGGAGTTTAAATGTTTTTTAACTTCCATATCTCATTCAGAGCCAAATTTGGCTAAATCTTCCTATGGATGATTCTCACTTTCGGCTACATCAATCACAAAATTGACCAAAAATTAAACACTTTTCCTATGTGGAAACACCCCTTTGTTGTTTGTTGCAATGACCAAGGAAGGGTGCATTTTCTGTTTTGGAATGGATTTGTTGGGTCCATATTATGATCAAAGTGATCAAATCATTGAACTTTGGGACAAACTCCAATTCTCTTTTTTCTTAAAAAAACCAACACCCTATTTAAGTAACTAGGGAACCAACCATAATGAGCTTTAACCTGGTTGAGGGGAAGCACATTATGGTTGGTTCCCTAGTTAACAACCTTTCTGAAATGTGCTCTAAATGTGCTTCCCCTCAACCAGGTCTTTTGGATTTTCTTGCACAATTGAGAGCTCATGAAGCTTAAGGGTGGTGTAGAAACAGGTGCTGGGTGGGTCTCAGTTTTTAGAGACCCTCCGGGTCCGGGTCTCAGGAGCTTTTCTGCTACCTGACTTGGTTCTTTCTTTCTTTTTTTTTGTTTGTTTAGCAGACCTGGGGAGGGTTTCAAAAACTTGGAAAAAAAATCAGCCAGGTTTCAAAGTGCTGGTTCTCAAACAGTTCATATCAGCCAGTTCTCAAACATGGTTCTTAGACCACAGGTTTCAAAATTTCTGTTTTTTCAAAAAAAAAAAATTTAATTTCTACAAAAACTTTACAAATCCAAAATTTCATTACGAAATTTTTTTAAATAAATATTATATAAATTGTGCAAAAAATTTATAAGTCCACAAGATCATCAGGTTCAAAAGAACTTTCAAATTGTTCTAACTCATCCTCCAAAATCTAAATCCTTTTCAATTAGCTCTATTAAATTGGAAGGTGGTTTACAATCAATTCGAAGGTCATTTGGTTAATTTTTGTACAAATATTAACTTTTCTAAACTTTCTGATTATAAACATCTTTTCAAGTTTGTAAATATCCCTACCAAAGAAAAAATCCTTTGAGTCTCAATTTGTGACACAACAATCCCTAGGATTTAGGATACCAAAAAAACAACAATAGAAAACATGGTTTCATGCTTTGCCCACCATTGAAGAAGGCATTTCATATCCTTGGAATCCATTTGGTAACGTCTAAAAATCAACGTTTTCCTAGTCATAAGTTTTTTCACTAGTTTACTTAGGTTGGGAGTTTGTTCAAAAGTATTTACATCACAATTTGCATTTGTTGTTTGATCTACATAACCAACTTGCAATTGGTTGTAAATAATGATAGCATTTTAAAAGAATAGGATGTAATGTTCATTTATGATATTCTTCAACAATATTTACCCCTTCTCCATGACCAATAAACAAAGAAACTAAACAAAGGCTTTTAGTTTTGGGGTCTAGAATTAAACATGGCATGTTATGAAAAAATAATTTCTTCAAACCACAAACCTCCTTAATATTCCTAACAAACAAAGCTAATTCAAAAGCAATTTCAAAATCATCGTCAATCAAATTTACTTGGGGAGGTACGTTTGTAACTCCTTCCCTACATTTTAAGCACATGGTAATAGCATATTGCAATGTATCAAATAGTAACCAATGGCTACTAAACTTATTCAAACACGTGCACTCACAATAAGACAAAGACAATATTCAACAATTATTTGAGATATGTGACAAGTAAGAAGAAGGTGCACCTTGCCATTAATTTTGACAATATTCTACATGTTATAGCAAAGGATCGTAGCATCCTTGAATTTCAAGGCCTTTTGGAACATAATGATTTTACTTGCAAACTTGCAACAAGTAATCAAATGTTAAATATCTTTCAAAACAACATATTTCAATAACAAAGAAAACTTAAATATAAATAAATAAGATTGTACAAGATAAAAATGTTCACCTTGTCTTTAGTGGAGTATTCAATTTTCTAAAGTGAATCTTAGAATTTAAACATGCCTTAATCCATTCATAGCTACCCTTTCTTGACTTTTTGAGCAAAGTTATACATTTCTACAAATTTAATTGGGCAGACTTGATATAAACCAAAGGTTTTGCAAACCTTTTCATTAGTTGTAACATATTGAAATGCTTTAGAAAAAACATTAAAAAAAATGCCCTAATTTTTTTTATCTAAACCTAAAATATCACATTTGATAATTGATTTTAATGTAGTTGACATTACATTTAAATTTGACTTTTCATCTTTCACATATGCAATATAAAAAAAATCAACCCCTATTAATCAAGCAATTTTGTTAAATTCATAACCAAGGCTTGTCCAATAAAATCTATTACTTCAAATAGCCCAATAGTCACTTATTTAGGCTACTAATTAAAACCTTAAAAATTAATCACCAGAGTAAAAATATCATGTGTTCTTTTAAACATCCAAAACTTGACATTGTAGATATATAGTCTACCAATTTTGGCAAAACGTATACTTGTTTCATTTTCTCCGCCAATTTAGGTAATATTTCATTAAAATTTTGTTTTCTAAAAGAGAAAATAACTCAAGGACATAGATATAAAATTCAATGATTAATCCAAACACTTTCCACAAATTGCAAAGGTAGTTGATTTTTCACAATTGAGAAACCTAAGTCTTGCCAAAAAATCTTTATGTTGTTTGTTATCGTTTTTAAAAGGATCCTTGACCGAAAAAAAAATTAGATATTACAATTCTTACAACATTTTTTTTTTGGTTGGTTTTTCCTCTAAAAGTCCTTTTATGACAACATTTCCTTGTTCCTCAATGTTTTTGACAATTGTTGCACGATCATTATCCACATGTTTTTTCACAACTATTATACCATATGTTTTATAATATGATATTAATCCTCTCTTTCTTTAATGTTCAGGTTAAGAGCATGCACATCATTATCATAAAAATACAAACATTTCATGACTTGAAGATTTCCAAGGTCAAATTTTTTATCATCATTTACACACAATAAAAGGCCTAACAAATTGCATTCCTATTCTAACCTCTCAATATTTTCTGTGAATAGATGTAATCTTTCAACCTATTCCTTTCCATTTCATTAAGAACCTATTTTTATGCATTAACATATTTTGTTGTGCTTTGTTTTATTTGAAAGTTAGTTCAAAATTTTCATTTTCCATATTACATTCATTTAGACCTTCATTTTCATCATCAATTATAATCACATTTTTGTTTTGAGTTGACTCCATTTCTTCAAAAACAGTAGAAAAAATAGTGGAATTTTTTAAATAAATACAAAATTTACCACAATTAAGGGTATTGATTATAATTACCTATTCTGAATATAAATATTAGCAATTTAAAACAACTAAGGCAAAATTAGTAATGTAGCCACAAAACATCAAACAAAAAATACAATTGAAGCAATTACAAGCATTTACACGGTTATTGAAGGATTATCAAAGGATTAGTGAAATAAATTTTATGTTAAAAAAAAATGGTGTTGCAAAAGTAGAATCACCCTTTTTGCTTCCTTTTCCTTTTTCATTCTCCATATCAAGCAAGGTGATTAGTAGCTCCAAAACATGTTTAGAGCTTAAGTTCTTGTTTTTTGTTTGCTTTGTCACTGTAGTGATTAACATTAACTTGTTATGTTCTATTGGTATTCTAATAAGCTTTGTTGCCTTGCCTTATTCATGTTTGTTGACATCCTTGTTGTGTTCTAATGGTCCTTATCAATGTTTGTTGTTGTGATATGTTGGTGTTTGTTAGGGCTCCTTGTTGTGATTTATTGGTTATCGTTTAGGCTCTTTGTTGCATTTTGTTTGTGTTCATTGGCGCTCCTTGGCGCTCCTTGATGTTTTGTTGATGTGGCGATCCACGGTCCTTTGTTGGTGTTTGCCAATGCTCTTCACTATGGTTTATTACTGTTCATTAGCATTTTGGCGTTCTTCATTGTGAGATTTCTCTTCCAAAATTGACAATATTATTTTTTTAAGTAAAAAAACAACTACAACATCTCATTTGAATTGGGAACTCGTCTAGAATCTTTCTGTTCTACAAAAAACTTTCTATTTTAATCATTTGGAAAGGGAAAAATGGTAAACACTAATTTGTTGGTGCTTGTTAGTGTTCCTTGTTGAAGCCTATTATATGTTGATGCTCATTAACATATAGGTGTTCCTCACTATGCTTTATTGGTGCGTGTTGGTTTTTAAAACTAATATTTCATTCCTACCTTCTCTTTGCAAGTATGCAAGTTGGAAATCAAGAATTTTTTCATTGATAACACATTGAAGGTTTTATTATTATTATTATTATTATTATTTTATTTATTTTTATTTCTTTGAAATGTTAGTTTCATGCTTAAGTGTTTTCATTTTTGTTATATTGAAATGTGTGTTTTCAGCTTTTTCAGTTATTAAATTTTTTTAATTAAACATGTTGTATATATTTTGTCATGTGTTAAAATAGGTGGCCACTTGCAAAGAAATTTTCACATCAATATTTTATTTTATTTTTAAAACCCTACCTACCATTACCAACTCCCACAATAAATGAAATTTATTGACTTTTAACACTTTGATACCTTAATAAGGTATCTAAAAAACTTATAAAATGAAAGGGTTTCAAGAATGTAAATTTTAGCCCAATGAGAATGTCATAACCCTAACCTTGGGCTCACGAGCAAAGCAAGGGCTTGCAAAGGTGTAGGCCAAGAGTGAAGCTTGGGAGTCACATTTCATGCTTTCGAGAGTGCAAGAGAGTGTGAGGGAATGAACCCCACACTCCCAAATGAGCTCCCGCTTTGGGAGTTAAAGTCCCACTTGACTTCCAAATCTTCAAAAGGTGATTGCAGGGGTTAAAATCCATTAGATTGAAAAGTTCCTTATATCATTGAAAACATCTTTGAACGTAGATGTCTAAAATGGGCTCGCATGACCCATTTAAGTTCTTTAACCACAAGTTATGGCCAAAAGACACGCCAAGAGTCAAATTGCCAATTTGACTCCCAAGCATTAAAACTTTGGAATCGATTTGATTTCCTTATGTGCAGGTGGTGTCTCACATACTATGGAAAAGATCTTGACAAGGGCTATAACTTTGCTTTAGACCTCATCTAGATTAGAGGTCTATAGAAGAAGTTATGGCCTTCAAAGTGGCATGAATCCCAATTTTGAGAATTTCGATACTCTAACTTGAGAATCCCGGGACAAAAGGACATTTGGGTGATGGCCCTGTGGCCAAGCACAAAAAATAATATAAGGGGAAAGGTGGTGGCTTCCCCCAAGTCCAAGCCATGGTGAGTTTTGTGAGTCCGTGTTTACATGTGGCTCATTTGTGCACCAAAAGTGTTTCAACTATGCACTAACCAACTTGTTTAGTTTGTGCAAGTCTATGTGAATGATTGACTTGCTTGTCACTATTCCTAATCCCGATCCGGGAGCTCTAGCATGCCCTTCTACCCCCAAAGTGCTACAAGCCAGGGAACATGCCCTAATTCTTTATTATTTCATTGTTTTCACATTTAGACTCACAATTGAATCTACTAATGAGTTTGGGGGTGCGTCAAAAAACCTCTAAATGGGTTTTTAAATGGGCAGCACCTTTAATGATACCTTGAGGAATTCAAGGTGAGAACTAATTTGAAATCCTAGCCAATTTTCATTTATTTTTTAAAACCCACCCAACATTAGTAGAAACCCAAGGGGGGGGGGGGAGGAGGGGGACACCAAAATAAAGTGCCTATCACAAGTCTTTGCTTATGAAGAATGTCCCCCACCCATGGCATTTACCCATCATGAAGGAAGATGCAAACATTATCATGAATTTAATGAAATGTAGATCTCATAACATATGATTACGATTATACCCCTAATCCTCAAGAGTGGGATAATTCATTTGTAATGTGTCACTCACACATGTCGATAATGCCATTAGTAGTGCCCATGTCAACTATCACAATTCACAGTAATGAACATGGAATTTATAAATTGTTTACATGGCATGCTTACGTGGCACCTTTATTTATGTTGTTGCACTATGAGGAAAAAAAAAAAAAAAAAAAAAAAAGTTTTATAATTGGCCTTAAACTTTATTTTTGAGTTGCATTGGACATTTGCAACTCATTATATTTACACGCCATGAGTGCTAATGGACAAGTTGCATGAATTGTATAGTTATAACTCACCATATATATGGTGCAATTCATTAAAATTCAATTGCAACTTTGTCAGAACAACTCATCTTCAATTACTATGTAATTCTATTATAATTACACACATGTTGTCATGTTGACATCATTAATTATCATCCATCTATCAAAATTTAACATGTGGTGTCAAGGACACGAAGATCCACAAGAATAAAGGCTAAAAGAAAGGTTTAAGTCTAACTTTCAAACAAGGAACAAGATAAGATTATGCAATTCAAAAACAAAAACACAAAAACATAAGAATTAAGAACAAAAACACGAGATGTGCAAAACAAACATGAAAATTAATTTTTATTATGTTAACATATGCAAACATATGCAAACATAAACATGAAAAGAACATGACAAGGTTATGGTTCAAGATCGTGCCTAAAATTGTTGTCGAACAATTTGAAAGAAATGAGGGGTCCTATTTCTATTTATATCCCTTTGGGGACATAGTTCAAGGACGTTTATATGTGTGCATTGAATTTTAACTAAGAATCAACTATGAGTTATTTGAAAGTTAATTAAAAGTTAACTAGACTTAACTAAGAGTCAATTGGAAGTTAACTAGGAGTTAATTAAAATTTAATTAGGACTATGAATTAATTAGGATTTAATTCAAAGTAACTTGGATTTAACTATAACTTAACTAATATTTAATTAGAGTCAACTATAAGTGAATTATGAATCAAATGAAAGTGAATTAGAACATAACTAGAAGTTAATTAAAAGTGAAATAAAATTAAAATTAAAATTAGGTACATGGATGAACATTCAAATGAATGAACTCCATGGCATTTACATCCATGACACATGGCACTATAAAAAAAATTTAACATAAAAATTATTTTCTTTTCAAAATATTATTCTCCATCATCCATTATGATTATTAATGATGGTCCGAAATTGTGACACATTGCACAATATATTTTTTGCCACATGGGAGATTAATTATATTATGGAATAAATAAATAAAAATAAATATTCATTTTAGTAGCTAGGTAGGTCGTACATAACCATAAGTAGGTAGGTTAGTAGGTTTTACGACCTACATACCTACATATTTACTTAGGACCTACTTACTAACTTAATTAAGTAAATAAGGTTTTATGTTTAAATAGGTAAGAAAATAGAAGATTAAATGAACTAAATAATAGCCATGAATGTTTTTTTTCAATTTATGTTTTCCTTTTAAGGTTAATTTTTTTTGAGTTCATCCCAAAATGGTACATGTATTTTAATGTGAAACATAGAAAACAAGCCTTCTTTATATAATTTGTAACATTGGATTCCAAGAAAAAACATATGGGTTAAATCTTTTAATTGTTCCCTAGTTACAAATTGAGTTGCAACTATAGAAAAATTTTCCACATGTTTTATGTTTTTTTTTCATTATGTAAGTTATACAATTAAATTATTGATTATATGATAATTGGATATGTGAATTAATTAACTAATGAGCTAATTATCTAAATTAATTATCAATTTAATTAATTAGTTCATAATAATTTAATTTAATTTAATAATTAGCAATTAGTAAATTATTGAAAAATAATTAAATATTAAATATGAATTTGGGTAGAAAACATGAAGGCATAAATAATCATATCCATATGTACATTGAATTGAATTTTAATATAATATATATTTTTTAAATTCAGATCTAAATTAATTATATGTATACAACTAATTAATTAACTAATTAATTTAGATAATTATTTATGAATTAATAATTATTTCAAAAATAATCAATCTAATTCATTATGAAATATCTCCAACTTGGACAAATATTCATCTGATTATTATTTAATGAGTAATTAATTTTCTATTTAATGTAAAATAAATATATGCATTACATTTATTTATTCATATTAGTAGTCAATTATTTAATGTAATCAATAAGCTCATAATAAGTAAATGTATTAAACATGGTTAATATTTAATAGTCTAATTACTAAAACAATAAATTTTTATAAAACATTACATATGAATATGTATCTTTATCAAGTTATAAGTAGTTACATAATAATCATAACATAGTTAAACAATAGTACTTTAGTAGTGGTGCATTAGTGTCCGTACTAATCATCAATAAGAACCATAGTCGAAAATTAGTTGCAAATGTATTCCATAATGGATGGTGAAAATGTGAACATGTGGCATGATTGCATATTTGTACATTGTACACTAGTTGCAACATATTTGTTGCTTTAATTACACACTTATAATAGTTCTAAAGTAGTTGCCACATGAAACTAAAAATGCAACTCCTAAAAAAATCAAACATGGTTAACTACATATGTATATTTGATATGTATAAATTATTGTATAAAAGATCTATTTTCAACTCACTTGCAAATATAATACAATTAACTGATTTTTTGACATGACAATTTATTTATTAATACCATGTATTTATTTAGGGATAGTTGAACAATAATTGTATATGAGTTGTTTTTTGAACTTTAGTTGCAAAATTATGTGGTTTCGACAAATGGGTTTTTTCATATTGTTATTAACATAAGGTTTCATAGTATCATTCTTGCAAAAAAAAAAAACCACATAAACTATTAGTGATAAGCAAATTTGTTGCATTTGTAAGTAATGCATTCAGGCTATAGGGAAAAAGTTTAAAGAATCATCAAGAATTTGAAATTAAACATTTGACAAGGGTAGAAATTTTGAAACCAACATGAAGTTTTTTGCATTCATCAAATGCAAGCATCATGAATGCAAGCCTAAAATCTTTGGATTGAGCATGGTAGAATGTTTAGTGTTTTAAGAAATGAAATAAAATATTACAAATCAAACAAGTTTTTTTCCTCGAAATTAATATTTGAACTTTTCATTTTG
Source organism: Sphagnum contortum (assembly GCA_963920785.1). NCBI lineage: Eukaryota > Viridiplantae > Streptophyta > Sphagnopsida > Sphagnales > Sphagnaceae > Sphagnum > Sphagnum contortum. Next base: position 2,025,033 of record OY987278.1, read on the forward strand.
AATTTGATATCTCCAAATTGCAACAAAAGATTCTTGTGAAATTTTTAACAATATTAGATTAATACCTATAACATCTTCTCATCAAGAGCTTTCCAAAGACACCAAGAACATGATCTGAAGCATCTCGGCTTGGTGGATCTCATAATTACAAAACAAACTACCTTTCATCATAGATAGATATTACAATGAGTCATTAGGTTATGTTTGTAGTTTGATGAATTTGATAAGAAGGTAGAGAGGATGCATTCACAATGATATGCACCAAAAATGTCACAAAAATATATAAACTTAATCAAGGCCAAGGAGGATTTCACCAATTTGCAACATGTTGTGAAAAATCAAATTGAATTCATTATTTTCAAGGAACATCGACTTCACTTCACCCATCGAAATCCAACAAGCATAGGATTGTGGGAAAGTCAATGACTATATGTTATGCTCTCCAAGTTCCAAACTCTACACTATATTGATGATTGGAATGACCACCCCCAAAATTATTAAATCTAAATTAGACCCCCTTTACTTTTAATAGATATATCAATCCTCCACTTGAATTCATTGCTAAACTTCTTTTCAACCTCAACAATATGTTGTTATCGAGTTTATATTGCAAACTCCAATATTCAAAGTTTTTCCTAAATTAGTTTCCATGAACTTTATTTTGGTAATGGTCTTGAAAGTGATGGTCCTCCACGGCCAAAATATTCCTTGGTGAATTGCATTTCCAACTGTTCACTGATTTATTGCACTGCTTACATTTCCTTTTAAAGCTTGTCAACCTAGTTCTTGGACTTTTTTAAAACCTTTGTCCTTGTGGTAACCTTCACTTTAAGTTGAACAAACTTGCCTTCATAAAACACCAAATGTTGAATGGCAATGTGGTGGTTCCTGGCATCTACTTGCAAGTGTATATTATTGACATGAAGAAACTTGACCTTAGATTGTAACTTATGCATTTGTTCAAATGTTTGCTTTTGGACATTTTATATAATCTTGCTTGTAATTTAGTAACTTGTATCTTGACAACTTATCAAGCTTCAACAATTGTTTTCTTAATTTTTTGAAAATCATAACTATCTACCATTTTTTCTAGAGCCCCATTATGTTGGTGCATTTGGCTCAAGTAGTAAACCAAGACCGTAATATCAAATAAGAGTTCCTTCGATCAACATTAATCCTTACAAAATCCATATAAAAATATTGGATGCCCTAGAAATCTAAACATTGAGAAGGTAGTGGGTAGGACAAGAGAAGTGTTTGTTGAAGTGCATATTACTAAAGAATCTTTTTTATGGTGATTATAGAATAGATTCCAATTTCTTTGTAAAGGTCGAATAATTTTATGTTTGGAAACAAATCAACCTCTAAAGGGGTACAATGTTGAGCAATAGAAAGAATACTAGATCTTGAACTAGGTGGCCCCATTTTAATAAAACTTTGAGGTCATGTTTTTTATTTCTTGTGTTTTACATTCCTCATAACGTTGATTTGTTTTGGTTACTTCCTTTTCCTCAACTTGTTCATGCTACTAAGTTTATGTTTTCTAAGTAATTGTCATCAATATTTGGGTTGGATCTCTGGTCATTGGAAACTAATGTCAAAATATTATCTCCACCACTTGAACATGTCCAAATTCAATATTTTATTTTGCCCATTAATTGTGGGTCTCCTCCAAGATTTGAAAATTAATTTACATGTTTTCCCTTCAATATATGGCAAATGTTCCCCATTAGTTTATTGGCAAGTAAGAAACTCAGAATTTAAACCCAAAAAGGTGCATCAATTTTATAATTCACAATGGTGAGGTGCCAATAAGAAAAACTTTCATGTAGAATCCTTCCTTCTCATGGTAGGACTTTTTATTTACAATGGTTACATAATCTTTAATCCATTTATCCCAATTTTGCTTCAAACATTTCTTTAGGTTGGACTTTCACAAGTTTTCAACATCACAAAAAAATTCGTTTGGTATTGATTGTCTCCTTACACACCATGGTTCAGATTACCTTCAAATTTTATTAATGGATTTTGTTGATGAATTTGGCACCAATGTTAGTTGAATTCTTCCCATGTGCACCATTCAACACATGTAACGAAAACTTGTTATGCCCATTTAATATCTATAATATCCACCGAACTTTTTCATGTTGTTAGTTCTCTACACAACAATGGTGTTGTTGATACAGTCTTCCCCTTTTTCTTTTTCTTTTTTATTAGTAGTTTATTCTTTAATTCACTCAAAATGTCACAACCTTTAGCCTTGGGCTTGTGACCAAAGCAAAGGCTTGCAAAGGTGCGAGCCAATAGTGAAGCCTGGGAGTCACATTTCATGCTCCCAAGAGTGTAAGAAATTGTGAGGGAATGAACCCCCCCTCCTCACTCCCAAATGAGTTCTCACTTTGGGAGTTGTAGTCCCAATGAACTTTTGAATCTTCAGAGGGTGATGGTAGGGGTCAAAACTCATCGGATTGAAATTTTCTTTATACTATTGGAAAGATGTTATAAGATACATGTCTAAAATGGGCTCGCATGACCCATTTGGGCACTTAAAATATAAGTTATGGCCAAAAGAAGGGCCTGGAGTCAAATTGCCAATTTGATTATCGACCATTAAAAATCAGGAATTGCTCTTATTTCCTTATGTACAGGTTGCGTGCCACATATTGTTGGAAATCTCTTGACAAGGGTTAAAACTTTTCTTTAGACCTCACCTTAATCAGAGGTCTACACAATAAGTTATGGGTTTCCAAAGTGGCAGTAGTCCTAGTTTCAAAAATTTCGGGACTCCAACTTAAAAGTCCCGGGACAAAATGACATTTGAGTGTTGGCCCCATGGCAATGCACAAAGAATATTATAAGGGGGAAGGTGATGGCTTCCCCCAAGTCCAGCCCATGGTGAGTCTTGTGAATCTGTGTTTGCCCACGACTCATATGTGCACCAAAAGTGCTTTAGCTACACATTAACCAACTTGTTGTTTGGTTTATGCAAGTCCATGTGAATAATTGACCCACTTGTCACTTGTCCTAGTCCCCATCCTAAAGCTTCAACATGCCCCTCTACCCTTGAAGTGGTACGAGTTAAGGAACGTGCCCCAACTATTGTCTTTTTAATCCTTTGGACTTACATTTGAATTTATCGAGGAGTTTGGGGGTGTGTCACAAAACACCTTTATTTTCTTATGCACTACCAAATATGTGTTATCAATCTGATTTTGTAAAAAAAAATCATTATTTCAACATCTTCCCAATTACTCATCTTTTTTTCTTTTAAAAAGTTGTAACACTTTACAACTAACAAGAAAACAATGAATAATATGAGGAATGGGAAAAAAAATCCTTGTTATTTATTTCCTTCACTCCAAGGGTCATTTTGGCCAAGGATGTGGTAACATATATGCATAACTAAAATGTCATGTTCCTTGGATGTTAAAACATCCTTGGATACCATGCTCATTATTGATCATTGTTTCTTACAATGTTCCATCATTCTTTAAACATGTTATGTATCAAATATCAATATTTTCCCGCATCCACCTTTCATAAAGTACTTCCACCAAAAATAATTCAATGTCATAATTGTGCCGATTGTACCATTGATACTTGCATCTAGATTTTCTTTGGATATGTTTGCTAGATTTATTGACTCAATATTCTTCAATAATATTTTCTTGATTCTAACAAAAGTTCAACATCTAATTTATTGAAACCTCTTCATTGTTCAAATAAAATAAATCTAAAAGTGTTGCGTTTTTTTTCATCTATCATGTTAATTTTTCCCCCTCTTTGGAGTCGCTAATCCTTTTGGAGTTATATCTAAAACTTAGTAAGGCTTGATTGTGTTGATGTTAATTAAAATGGGATTGGGTTCAAATTTATCTATGATCACTAGAATAACTTATTGTTTGACAGGTAATATTTCATTTTGCAAAGGCCAAATCATTGTTTTTTGAATTTCCCATATGAATTTTTTTGCTTTTGGATCAAAGCATGGTTCGGGTGTAACCAAAAAGGACGGGTCCACAGAAACCCACAGCCCTATGCGCTGCTACCACCCGAACCCTGACTTGTCACACCCCTACTGTCCGATTCACATTCATGTACACTCATCCCACCTCACCGACGAACGGCCTAGCTGCCTGATCACCGATTCAGCTCAATCCGAACTGCTACGCACCCAGCAACACAAAACTCAACACCAGACACGACTTGGATCATGCATCACAGATGAAAATGCTTAAGACAGAGCTCGGATTCTCATTATCAAATATTTTACATCTCCCGAGAGCACAAGCCTTGCCCTCAGGACTTAAGTTCCTCACAACCAAAGGGACTGATCATTCCTCAAAAACACTCTCTCTCTCTCTCGGAAACTCCTACAGCAACGAGCTAAACCAAACATCAGACGCAGCGGAAGATCACGATCATGGTTATCAACTTAGCGCTACCGAGCTATCCGAATTTCTTTGTCTTCTTCTGTCCGACTCTACTTCCTCATCTAAACACTGTCTGCTTCCTACGCGTGCAGATTCTCCTGCTCACAAAAAGAGACCAAGCTTTTACAGCTCCTCACTCACTTCCCTAGCTTCTACATACTAGCCATTCCTGACCAGCTCTGCATTCTTCTGCAGACTGAATCTTTCTTACATCAGGCACCAAAAATCCTCACCTGCCTCGGTCCTCCTAACAACACATCTGTTCTCCTGCAGACCGGAGCTCTCTCTCTGACCTTATCTCCTCATTGCCCAGATGCCTCTCTGCCAAAACACTCAAGATCTCACATTCCTAGCAAAAGAACAACAGATCGATTGATTCTTCCTGCTCCTCAACCCGAATCGCCTCAAAAACCTTCCTTGGGTCCGTAAGCTTCCCACAAAAGCCTCGCGTCCTCACTGTCCGAACCAGCCACGTTCCCGTTCACCGTTGCCGCCCATGCTTCCGAAATTCGGCTCCATCACCATTAATCATCACCCGCCGCCATTCCTCCAAGTACCTAGAACACACCCATCAAAAAGGAGAAACAACAACTGCACTCCATGCAGTAGTGATGAACGCCGAAAAAGATCAGCCAGTTAATTCGACCTAGCCGCCACACCACACCTTGTATCCCTACAAAGTCGGCCACCTCATTTCCCATTACACGGGTACCAAAAAGGACCATATGTTTTTATATCTAGTGGACCCCTTCATTTAAACATGTTGTAACTTAATGACACATTCGTACTAAAAGTTTGATTTTCTTCATGGATAGAGACATTACTAAGGTGTTAGTATATGCATAATGTGTCAAATTTGAACAAGTTTTAAGATTCTAGCTACCAAGTACTAGAAAACAATCTAGGATTTTGTCTTTTGAAAAAAAAAAGTTCAAGGACTCATAAGAAATGATTAATTAATTTTTTTGGCCCAAGATTTTTACCACAAACACCTTAGGTGCTAACGTGCATAAGATGTATGGGTGGGACAAAACCGAACGCCCTATTGCAATGTAAAAAATTTCAAAAAGTGAAAATTTTGGGAATTTTGGGCCATTGATAGAACATGGCCCACATTGGATAAATTTTACTATTCTTATTTTCAGAAATGAAAAAAATAAATTTAAATGCCTATATACAATTTTGAACAAAATTATTTCATTTAACATGAGAAGAAAGGGAGAAATATAAGATGAGTCATAAGGAAAAGTGAAGAAAAAGGTAAATTTGAGAGTGCTAGGAGTGAGTTTTTAGTGCTTAAAAGGAGGTACCCCAATCATGTTTGGACCCTTTTGGGAAACCAAAATATATAATTTCCTAATGTGGTATCTACCAAAAAATGTCTTCCTTTTTATCCCTTGTGCATTTTATTTATAATCATTTGAATATCTTTTGGTTGTAAACATCTTTTCATAATTTGATCATGCCTTGTTCAATAGAATTGCCCCTCCATTAAGGTAAAAAATAGAGCTTTTGAAACTAACTTCTTTTTTTGTTCAATAGTGAAATGCGCATGAATTTTGCAAAATGCAAGTAGTCAAACACCTTTTACATCCATATTGGATGTAGAATAAAAGATGATGCATTAGCAATTTGGTTTGGTATTATGGGATCTTTAATAAAATTCAACAATGAAAAAAGAACGTCTACCAAAATGAAATCCCCTAGGTTTGTAAATTATTGGGAAATTTCCAAAAAACAACAACAACCAATGAGCAATTCATCCTAACTTGTACGACTTGCAAATTAAGTAAACCTACACTAAAACACAAATTTGTTTCCTAATTAAAAATATTGAAATTTAAGTAAAGAGTAGAGCATCACTAGTGTTTCCTTTTCAATAGTTGTATAATTTCATTTGACATTATTAATAAATCTCAATGGATAATTAATTGACCAATCAATTAACTATTGATATTACATGCTAGCATTCTTCTTGCAACGAGATTTGAGGCATTAGTATGCACATTGAATTTTAGACCCCAATGAAATGTAATCAAAATTGGTCCATCCATGTACCAAGTTTTGATCATTTCCCAAGGCTTTTGGCATTCAATAGTCCACTTTGCCTTGGATTTGGGCATGAGTTTTGAGTTAATGCCATGATAAACACAAACTTTTTAATGAAACATCAACAAAACTAAAACATTTTGTTGAATACCTGATTAATGTCCCTAGGATTATTTAGTGGTGGCAATTTCCATAATTATTGAAATTTTCTTAAGGTCTAGTGGTTTCTATTCTTGGAAATAATATAGCCCAAAATGCTTGTAGAGTAGATTAAAAACATGCATATTTTCAAATTTAAGCTAGTGCTAAATTCTTAGCATTTGTTGAAGCAAAGTTGAAGCTTTAATAAATGTGTTTCAATTTTAGGAAAACACTAAAATCATCCATAAATAATTTCATGAAATTATCAAGATATTCCTTGAAGGCAATACTAATAACTTTTTGATATGTTGGTGGAATGTTTTTTCAAACTAAATCACCTAACAATCCAAAGAAAAGCTCCCCAATCTATAATGAAATTGTTTTGTACATATGTCAAAGGGCTATCATAATATGATGGTAGCTTGAAAATCTATTTAGAAAAAAATAGATTTCATAGATACTATTGCATCTAGTATTTCTTTAATAAAAGGAAGAGGGTATGGATACTTCTTTGTTAACAAATCAAGCTTGTGAAAAATTGATGCAAATTCTTAGCTATGTTTTTTTTTAATACCACCATAATTGGAGATAACCCATTAACTTGGTCTAATGGCCAAATGATTCATGCAAGCAACAATTCTTCCAAATATTATTTGACGACAACAATGTACTTAAATTTCATTCATTGCCTAACTTGATGACTGTGAGGAATGGAAATACCCAGTTCAATTTGATGTTGAGCAATTTGGGGTGGAATCCCTTTGAAATCTGAGTGATTCCTTGCAAACATGTCCTTATATATTCCTTCAAAAGTTGTTTAACATCTATAGTTAATTCTAAATTTAGTTTGATGTTAGTGTTGATTTTAACAATATGCGGAGTTTTTGGCATTCATAGATTCAAACTTCAAACTTGTTCTTCCTTTTGTAACATCCAATGAAAGATCTATAAATCTTATACTTGAATTCTTGTGGGAGTTGCATTTACCAAACTGGATCCTTTAGTATGCTAAAATTTCTTTTCAAGTTTAGTAGTATCAAATCTAAAAGATTTAGGTGTAGAGTCCAAGGGCAACTTGATTGTTCCAATGGAGGATGGATTAAATTATGCAACAAACAAAACGTTTTCCTCCTCATTGATAATTCCACTGACAAAATCATGACGCAACAACACCTCATGTTTTATGGTTCCATCCAATCTTTTAGTGACAACAATGCTTATGACTATGCCTTTGTCTTCATTGGTGATTAAGTTGGCTCCCCAATCATGGGAAACTTTGGCATTTCTTAACCAAAGTCTATCTAACAAGATGAAATAATTAGCATCTAGAACATTGTTCTTCATGATTACAAAGGTAACCACACAAAGGATTCCATAGATGTGAATCATGATATTCCTAAATAAGCCCATAGGTTTAGCAGTGGTTTGATATAAAAATTTAAAATTATGGGGGGCTAGTTTGTGTTTGGTAATCTTGGTTTTTTCTTTTAAGTGTATGGTAAGGATGTTGACCCCAAAACCTCCATCTAATAGGACATCTTTTGTGGATTTTTTTCCAACTTAAATTGTATGATTGCTGGCATATGTGGATCTACAACTACCAAAGCTACCATACTATTAGTTATAGAAAATTCATGAATTTATGTGGGAGAAATTTTGGAAAAAAAAACTATTTGAAGTCTAGAACAAGATTGAAAGTTGCCTTAAGGTCAAAGTGAACTTGCTTTCCAAGAGCTTCTTCCCAATTTCCTAAATTGACACATCCTATTTGGTTGGACTTAAGTAGTAATTGGTTCAATAGTCTAGGAATTATTAGAATCGTTGTCATATTCAAGCTAAATGGGAGGGGCTTGTTTCTATCGATCATGAATTGCATTTCTAAAGATTTTGGAGTTGTTCTTCTTTAGCCCATTTAGTAGTAAATTTAGCCTTCAATGGTTCCTTGTCTTTAAATGTCACATTTTCAAAGAGCTTGCACAAGTAATGGTGATTACGGACACCATGTTTACCAAAGGTTTGTCATGCTTGGCTTTGTTGTTTGCTATTAAATTATTTTTTTAATCCTTGAACATTATTTAAGTTGTTGTTTTGTGTGGGCAATCATAGATCATGTGGTTATTTTGTCAGAAATCTAACATCAATAAACAAGAAAATATTTTGACTTACCAAAATTTTGATTTCCTCTGTTGAAATTTAATTAACATTTGTTTTGTTGTATCTAAACTTCATTTGCCAAAAAAGTTTTCCTTCAAATTTTAATTTGAATTGTCTAGATTGCAATGGCATTTTTCTTTCAAATGCCATGGTTTCTTACATTGTGCACACATGACATCAATTTTCATACTCTTGATAGTACGACTAACATTTTGTGGGGTGAGTGGTTCCAACAATTTTTTGGTAGTTGTGTGCATTTCCAACATTTATTTCATTGCCAATTGTTACTACCTTGTGCTACAAAACAATATCTTGCTTCATCCTTGTGGTAGGGTTTTCCATGAATTTTAAAAAAATGATTGATGTTAACCTTTTAAAGAAAATTTTCTTTGGGATTGATTTTTTTTTTCATTATGAATAATTTACAAAAAATAGGGGGAAATATGTGCATTATATTGTTATCATATTTCATAGCTTACAAGGAATTTAATGGTATATTTTAGTAATATATTTCATTTTCAAATTTCAAAAATAATAATGAAACATCATCAATAACACATGATGAAAAACTTTTACATCAACACAATTGATAAAATTTCATATATGTTTTTTACTATTACCATTAATTGCAAGGTTTTTTTTTTCCAATTTTGTGACATAGTTGAAATGGCAATCATCCATAAGACGCTTTAAGTAAATTTGGCTACATACTAGATATGAAAGTAAAAAGAAACTATAATCTTTTTATATTCTTGTCTACCTATTGAACTTATGATAAAAATTGGCAATTTGGAAAAAACAATCCTTCAAAATTTGCTGAATTTGGGTCAACATTTTCATGAAAAATCCTTTGTATAGGTCGAAATCATATTTTTCATGTTAAAATTGGGTGAAATTTCACCCCCAAAAAAACACTACTCAATTGGCATTTAGGAAATCTTAACAACACATTTGGCCTTTAAAAATTCTCCAAATGACTAAAGTCAATTGAAGATTATTTATATGTCATTAGCGATTCAATTTAATTTTTTCAAGCCAAAGCTAACAAATTGATTGCCATTTTGGTTCAATAATAGCATGGATTAATCTTCCAATGTTATTGATGATAATACTTATGGAAGCATATGAAAACAATTGTTGGTTATTATTACATTTATGGATTACTGGTGCATCAATTGAATAATATGATTCAAATTTTTGTTTCTTAGGTAAGTGGTCACTAATAAAATTGCAATGAAACTTAATGGCATTAAGAAATATACAATCATGTGCAAAATGATCCTTTTGACATGTTTGGCATGAAGGTCAAATTGTTTTCAACCTTTTACCCATAAATAAGCTAGCAAAAATATGAAATTGATCAAATATTTAATTGATATATGTAATTCATGACTATTTATCATTTAGATAATTTGTTAACCCCTAAGCATCAAATAGGCCCAACATTAGTTACTTTTTAATGTAAATTCGCATTGTCCTAACATTTGAGGGTTAGATCTTCTATTTTTAATAAATTTGTGTACAATAATATCATCCCTTCATCAACACAATAGACATTTTTGTTTGAAATTTTATTGCCTATATCTTTAATTTGATGTTCAAGGTGGAAACTTAATCCTTGAATTTAAGTCAAACAAGATCAAGTAGTATTGACAAAGATTAAAATTCAATTATTCATTTCATATTAACAAAACAAAATAGTTGTAAAAGGAAAATCCTATACATAAAAAGGAATCATCTAAAATTTAACATAGGGAATCAAATCATGTTTTGTACATGATTTTTGGAAAACAAACCACTAATAACATTGAACATTCACCATTGGCAAACAAACAAATGTGATAGACATTTTACCTCAAGCTTTTAGAATCTATGGATTCATCAATGATCATGTGTGTAATGTTTCGTTATTTAATATTTTATCATCTGTCAACAATTCCAAAAAATTCCAAAAATTAACTTCAAATTTGATATGATTTAAAACCCTAATATTCCAAATTGAGAATATTCATTAGTCCAAGATCTTGTGTGATTGATTGCAAGCTCATCTTGATTAGTGAAGTATGCAATTAGCAACATATGTGAGAACTATCATAATGGATACCATTATTCTTATGACTATCTTGTACACCATCTTGTCTTGTCCTTCATCCATGTTATGTTTGTTCTATTCTTGAACACTTGCTATTTTGTGTGTTTTTTGTTTTTACTTAATGCTTGGGCTTTTGTTGTTGAATTTGTCTTGGTGTTCATGTCTTGGGGAAAAGATTGTGCTCATGTGCAAGTATATAGGACTATAACACTTTTTTTCTTTTTCTTTTTCTTTTCTTTCATTTATTTCAGAAAAAAAGAAAAAAGAAAAAGCTTTACTTGGCTCTTATTTCTACTCATGCTTGTCCTTTACTTTCTTTCATTTTGTTCATAAAGAGCCTCCTAAAAAAGCCTGGAAGCAAGTTCTCAAATTGCTTGATTTTTTAAACTCAGAATGTATAAACTTTTAATGGGTTTTTCATGGTTTTCAAGGGCAAAATGTCTTTCTTCTGTAAATTCTCACAACAGAAAAAGGGAAAAAATATGTGGCTTTTTTTTTTTTTTTTTTTTTTTCTATTTTAACCATCCATTTAATTTTATTATTGGTAGAAGTTCACCACAATAGGTTCCAGCAGGTAGCCAAAAATACAGACAAATGCTTACTTTGCTTACTCTGGTTATAGCCAAAATTGACCAATTTTTCTGAAAAATTTCCTGTAGAACCTTGCCTGATTTTGCAGCAAGGTGCCTAATAATAATATTATTTTTTCATTTTCTTTATGCTGCAACAACAACAACAACAACAACAATAATAATAATAAGTTAAAATTATATACTATACTAACTAATGAAGGTAGTTTGGTTGAGAATTTTCGGCATGGCAGGTGGGTATTTTCCAGTAGTTTTGACAAATTAAAAATAAAATAAAAATAATCAATCAAATCAGTGCATAATCAACCTAGGTACTAGGGTATAAACTATAAACCTCAAAGTTCTAATCCAGGGGGTGATAATAGAGATATTTGCAAAGTAATCGTGCCTTTGGTCCCTTGTTTCACCCCTTGTTTTTGGTTAAATGCTTGTGGACTTCTATTTTTTAATGTCCATTTTATTTATCTCAAGCTAGGGTTTAGCCAAACTGCGGTTTCTTGCCCCCCATATCCGCTGACTTTATGGATATCTCTAATCACATAATTTCTTGGCCTTAATGGGAAATTATTCTTCTAATGTTCTAATAATTTCTGATAATACAGTCATCCCTAAAGTAACCCTGTCTTCACCCTGTCTTTGGGCCTCCTTTCACCACCCCCTATCCCCTATTTCCCTGGTATCCCATAAATCTCAGTATGAAATGCCCGATACTCAGCATTGAATGCACAAGGTCCGAGACTAGTTAGACTAATTGTACAGTTAGGAGCAGTGAAAATATATGTAGAAGCAGTGGAGGCGCTCAGGAAAAAGGAAAGACAGGAGAGGATGAAACTCACTTTACTACCAAAATTGATGGTTTTCAAAATTGATGGTTTTTCTGAGTTTCATCTCCCCCTGGAATGCTAATGTACTTTTCTGCAGGTTTAAAAAAATAAATAAATCTCATCTTGTTTATGACCAAACTCAGTTTACCACCAAAATTGATGGGGCTGATGAGTGATCACCTCTCTTACATGAGATCTTCTCCATTCTGCCATTTCCCTGTGCTTCTAACAGCTTTCAGACTTTGGCCTCTGTTGTGTTGTGTTGTGTTCTGTTTCCACTTTCACTTTGCAACTTTTTCAGCTTTCCGATATCATCAGGGCCCAAAACACGGTCCCACTTCCCTGTACATACTACATACTGGGCAGCAGCAGCAAGAGAGAGAGAGAGAGAGAGAGAAGGGGGGAAAAGGAGGCATGAGGTTGGCTCATACTGTCTATAAGATTTCGTTTGAACATTCCAAGATTTGAAAAAAAATCAGACATCATCAAAGATGTTTTGGAGTGCTTGGGTCCTACTACTGACTGACTGCCCTTTCCCGGAAAAAACAAAGGTTTGGTGCCATCTGGCCAAATGGGCCAATTTTTTCTGTTCAAAACTAACAATCAAGATGGAGTCAATTAGAATAGGGCAAGGTTCAAGATTATTTTCACTTGTAACCGATATGCTCAAAGAGCTGATTATCGGACATAACGGATTCTACATTAGAATTGAGCTTACGAGGAGGTAAGGGTCACAAAAAGAGAGTGAGTTATGACGTTTAGCTGACCGATGATCAAGAAGAACCATCGTATGAATGTGTTAGAAAGTAACAAAATATGTAATGTAACTAGGGAGTTCTTGTCCAATGGCATATTGCCACGTTAGCAAGAAAGGCATTGCAATCACATATGGTCGACCAATCAAAAAGTAATCGTTTTCCGTTATAAACCTTTTTTGGAGATCACGGTATGGTATTACGTAAAAACCCTAAATGAGCGAAGGGTCCTAAATGCAGGCAGTACAAAAAGTACTAAGAAGAAGACGTTGTTGAATGAGCCAAAGGTCCTACATGCAGGCAGTACAAAAAAAAGAAAGTACGAAGAAGACGTTAAATCAACTAAAGGTCCTCGACGCAAGCAGTACAAAAGCTACTAAGAAAGTGTTTAAATAAGCAAAGGGTTCGTATATGGAGGCAGTACAAAAGTACTATCCGCATTTTCTTTTTCCATTTGCTTGCCCTTAAACCAATTCATAATTTTCAATTTTCCCGAAAAAAAATATGGATGATGCTGAAAAACACATTTGGACCTAGCAACAAATTATGCACCTTTGTGGGTGTGTAATGGATCCTAGTGTCCTTTACTACACACCTAAAACATGCATAATTACCGGCACAAATGTGTTGTTTGGTACCAACGAGATGTGTTTGGGGACCCTTTAAGCTTGTTTAACATCTTCTTCCCCACTGTATTATTATTATTATTATTATTATTATTATTATTATTATATAAGTCCAAATTTGATTTTTTAACTATTTAAAATTTGTACTTCATCCAATGTACCATGTACATGCCATTTAACTGCTTTTGGGTGGAGATTGCTCTTATGAGCTTTGCTCCTCCATCAGCACATTCAGATTCCACAATGCCCTCAAAGTGCCTCTCAACTGCAATTTACTCATGGCCACAATTTTACTTATTTATTTTAAAAGACCAAATTTGACCCAAAAAATTGGCGAAATTTTCCAAAAAATCAAAAAAATACTCAAATTTTCATTAGGGTAATAATTTAAAAAAAATTCCCCCCCCAAAAAAAATTAATCCAAAAAATTAGAAAATAAGTCGTTGCTCACATCACCTCACACTTACCATAGGTTTAACAAGGCTATATGATTTGGTTTGGTTTGGTTTGATTTGATTTGATTTATGTATGTGCATTTGTAACAACAATTAGAACGACACGCAAATGTCAACACGGATGACAATTGTGTGACAAATTATTACAATGGCATTTTGTGGAAATAATAAGCATCATATGGTGGTGGTAACACGGATGCCCACTCATAAAGTTTAGTTCATAAGGGGGGGGGGGGTTGTGTTTTTAATGTCTTGCAAGAGATGGACCCGACACCCACTCGTAAAGTTTAGTTTGTAAGAGGGGAGTTTTTAATGTATTGGCAAAGAGATGGACCCACAATTTGATTGGGAATCTGTAGTCAGCTGCCGTCTCCTTTAAAGGGGAGTTCTCGACCACTTAAAGTGCAAGCTACCCGACATGAAGGAACCTCCCAACATTGGCCTTTGTTGTTGAAGTCCTCGATGATCTTGTTGGGTCCACACAATTCCAAACACAACCAACCAAAAAAAGAATGAGTATATTATCAAGTTTTAAGGGATTCCATTGCGAGCAATGCCTTCATATCACGTGACCCCAAATTGCCTTTCCCTTGAAAGAGCCAATGCTTATAGAGAGTAAACCCAATACGATGAAAAAGGCAACCACTTCCAAAACCCCTTTTTTTATTGAATATAACACATCGAGCATTGTGAAAGGATCGTTCTATTGATTAGGCAACAACATGATTATGATTTTTCCAAAGGTAAATTTTAAGCACCATACAATATGGAAAGAAGTCATGTAAAAACATTGGAGGAAGAAGATGGGTCCACAAAAGCCCAGCTTCAAATTCCGGGGTCCACAAAACTTGAACTAGAATTTAACTTAGTGTGTACCCTAGTTGCTCAATCTCCACAACATCCCAATGGTTTCAAGACTTTTCTTCACAATTATGTGTGTGTGTGTGTGTGTGTGTGTTTTTAATGCTTTTGAGATTTTTGAAGATGACTAGGGGGGAAGTTCTCAAAGCTCCAAGCTGGGATGATGTTCAATGAACATTTTTATACAATCATAAGGAGCTAGCTAGTATTACTAGTTTTGAGTTTTTGACATCTTATGTTATCACATGATGTTTCAATGGGCCATAGGATTATAAATAAGGTGAGTAATATTCAATTTATTTCTTTTTTCCAAATGGACTCTCACCCATATATTCATAATCATCCCTAATCATAATAATAATAATAATAATAATAATTTTCTCCTCACAAGAAAAAATTCTCCTAGACTTTCTAAGTACAAAAATTATGTGAACTACTATTTTTCGTCACAAGATAATTCTCACATTTTGCATTATTAATAGATCGATGCCCAACACTAGAAAAAATTAATAAAAATCACCCAAATGAAAACATGCATCTAGAGATGAGTTCCAACAACATTTTTATTGGAAAATAAAAAAGAGAAGATTATTATTCTTCAAGATTTTATTTATTTATACTGCAAGATCTTATGAAAGATACTTACTTGACCACTCATAAGATGGATCTCTCCCAAATGTGATTGATATTGCATTTGGGAGATTCCTAGTGATCTTAGTTAGAATTATATGGTTTTTAGCCTCTTTCTTTAATAATATTTGGTTGGGTCTCTTTCTTTTTTTATTGGGTTTTCTTGTGTTAATTTTATTGGCTTTTGCCCTTAAAGGGTGGGAGAGACTATGCAATGCTATGTAGTTCATTTTGTCTTTTAATTTTTTAATTTGTTTTGTCCATTGTTAGGGCACACACATTAGGCATCTAGCTTAACTTGTTTAGTGTTCAAAACTCCTTTGGTCTAGCCCATTCATAATAGCATTTTTTTCAGTTTGTAGAGAAGGGGGGGGACCCATTAAGAAGGGGTGGGGTCCCATATATGGGTGACCCTAGCTAGTGCTTCTTCTTTTGGCTTGAACTTACATGAACCATACTTTAAAAAGCTCTTGGTTCATTCATTCCTTTGTCTATTGATCAATTCTGCACTTGCACTCTTTTGTGGATGCTAGCCTCTTTATGAGGTGTGCAACTAGCCTTTTCTTTGTGGTCATGGAGCACTTGTGTATCTTTTGCAGGTTTTGTTTGTTGTTTGTTTGCTCATTGTTGCCCCTCTCCAGATATAAAGGGGCATCTTTTGGTCGGAAGAATTGCTTAGCACCTTTGGGGGAGAGCTTAGGTGGGGGCCCCCTCTCCCCTCCCCTCTCCCCTCCCTTCCCCTCCTCTCCCCTCCCCCAAGTGGGTTATTATCCCAACTACCCATGTCCATTTGGAGCCAAGTGTCCTTGAATGTGCTAGAGAAGGGTAGTAAACATATTCATGTTTTTTCAGTCTTGTGGGTCCAACATAAGATTCGGAGAGCTGTTTCTTAGATTGCATGTTCTAGATGGGTCCAGAAGTTGGGGAGGGGAGGAAGAGTGGGGGATCTGTGTCATTCTTTTTGGCCCATTGTGGGACCACATGTGAAGAAGACAAAGCTCAAAGGTGATAGTAAAACTCAACAACTCAACCTTGGGTCAATCATCTCAAGAAAGGTTTGTGTTCATGGACAAAATTAAACCCAAGGTGAAAAATATATGGAAACCCACATGTGAAGAAGACAAAGCTCAAAGGTGATAATAAAACTCAACAACTCAACCTTGGGTTAATCATCTCAAGAAAGGTTGGGGGTTCATGGACAAATTTAAACCCAAGGTGAAAAATATATGGAAACCCACATGTGAAGAAGACAAAGCTCAAAAGTGATGATAAAACTCAACAACTCAACTTGGGTCAATCAAATTATCTCAAGAAAGGTTTGGGTTCATGGACAAAATTAAACCCAAGGTGACAAAAAAATGGGAAAACCACACATGTGAAGACAAAGCTCAAAGGTGATAAGAAAACTCAACAACTCAACTTGGGTCAATCATCTCAAGAAAGGTTTGGGTTTGTGGACAAAATTAAACCCTAGGTGAAAAGTATAGAAAAATCTGCCATTGTAGATTAGGTCAACTGATTTTAGACAACATTATTTCATATGGCAAGCTAGAATGTGAGAGAACCTTTTAGCTAGCTTTGGAGGTGCCCCCATTGAGCTCATCCTCCTTGAGAAGTTTGATAATCTTGGGCGCTCTCATTTCGCCCTTTGCACTATAGACAATCTTAAAGTTGCGGAGAATTGTCAATCACTCCATTTAATTGACTTAACCAATTAGCGTATTGTTGGTAGTTGTCGTGTGCTTGGGATGTTCCCTTAGCTCTTGCAGTTCTTGTTTTCCTTTTTGCAATGGATGTGTTCCATTTGTTCCCCCCCCCCCAAAAAAAAAAACAAGGTATCAAAATTTGATAATGGATGTACTAAGGAGGAGATAAGAATAAGCTCCACAAGTATGAGACGGGATAAAATTTAGTCTAAGTTTTGGTTTGGTTACTTTTAAGGTTACAAAATATTGTGGTTTTTGGGTGCAATATAATAAGTTATCCACAAAAGAAAGGGGATTTAGTGTTAAGAGTCTCAATTTTTTTAAAAGGGGGTGAACTCAAGGTGAGATCAAAAAGCTAACACTCATAAATTTATTAGAATTATTTAAAAAAAACTTAAGGAAGCTCCTTTTTCCCTCAATGTTATTGTAAAAAATAATTTTAAATCAAGTTTTTAAATTTTCCTTCATTACTATTGTCATTATGCTATAATTATAAACAAATGCTTCAAATTTTATTCAATAATTATTCAAATTGAACATTTAAAAACTCAATTTGAAAAATGAACTCACTTTGCAAAATAATGAAATGGAGAAAAGGAACCCAAAAGCAAGATTATTTTAAAGGATAACTTCATTGAGTAAAAAACAACTGAAGCTTGAAGAATTGTAGTAATCAATAGAAGTGCAACAAGTTAAGAGTTATGGGTACTTTTCTTTGCCTATGGAATCTAGCTATTGTATTTACATTTTTGGCTTTAAAAAACACACAATAACTTGTTTTGTGTGTGTGTGTGTGTGTGTGTGTCCACATTCATTTCTTTCGTACATGTATCTATCTATTTATGTACTATAGAGAACCAAAACCCTGACCCTCTCCTCCACTCTTTGGCAGAGAAGCCTGGAAAAAGGTTCACAAGATCATGCTTTTTTCCTTATAACACAAGAGATGCTTTGTATGTAGACAAAAGTCATGTAATGAAAGCCTTTGTGCTCTGAACCCTAAACCCTTTTTTTTTCACCTCTTTTTTTCCTTCTTTTCTTTGTTTCTTAAGCTCGCATGTGTGTGTGCATGCAATAGTGAAGGGTATCTTATAGGCCGTAAAGAAAGACCATGCATAAATTGTTATGGTAACTCATGGGTGTAGTAGTAAACAAACAAGTGCCTGACCCACTTTACTCTTTCAACAACATTGACGTCTGATGAGCTCTCATTTTCATCACCTTTGCATTTAGGGACCCAAAAATATATATATTGAGGAAACCATGTTCTTTTTTGGCCAGGTAATTGACGAATACTCAAAGTAAGTCTCAACACACTTTGGTTGCCACAAGCACTCAACAAGTGCAACGAGTTCAATGCAATGCCAATCTCAATACTCGTAAAGGACATATCCTTATGCATGTGGCACTCAGAGAAATTTCCTTGGTGTATTTCTTAGTGTATTTGAAGGGCCCTTTTTATCCATGAATATCACTCCCCTCCAAAAAAAAGAGAGTAGGGATCTTACAACTATTCCTTAAAAGTGTGTTGGAAATTATTGTCTATGTATATAGGTGTAAGATTTCTCTCACTTTTAAGGACGGTGTAAAAACGTCTCCCCCCCCCCCCCCCCCCCCCTTTCATAGGCCTCATTCTTTATGTATGTTTAAGTTAATCATAATGTTCGCCTTATACTTTATGATGGATAAAGCCCACAGGTGAAGGACATCTTAAAAAATGTGAGGCCAAATTCAACTATAACCTAATCTAGGTCCCTTATTTTAGGAGTGCCTCTCACTTTGGCACTTTACACTCACTATTACAAAATGTGGGTGTAATTTACTAGTCCATGTTCAATGAACAAATGAATTCATTGCATCCTCACTAAGTCTTATTTATTGAATCCATTGAATTTGCTTTAAAATCTCTTGATGTATAAGGACATATTTTTGTTAACTCTTGTGTTTAGGCTCACTTGGAAAACTATGGAATGTAACATTGGTGTTGAGTTTTGCGTTCAATGACAACATTTACACATTCACGTGATTTGAATCATATTTTTTCACACTAAGTCTCATTCATTAAGACCAATGAATTCACTCAAAAATCATTTGACATACAGGGATGCATTTTGTTAACCCTTGCATTTAGGCTCGTTGTGAAAACTATAACATGTAGGATTAGTGTTGGATTTTGTGTTAAATGACAACATTTACAGACTAATGTGATTCGAATCATATTTTTCTCTCACACTAAATAATGTGTGTTAAAGCTCGGAAATCACACCTTGAGTTGTTATATATGTACCTAACCTTTGAATTGGTTGAGGAAATGAATGTGGAATTTGGTGTGTACTATTATGTTATGCAAGGATTTTTTAATTTTGTGGTTCTTTTGAATCAAACAAAAAAGTTTGTTGATGAATTGAAAAGAGCAGATACCTTTTAGCAATTTGATAAACATCTTTGGCTAGGGCCATTGTAGCAAAAAAAAAAAGACCAAATAATCCCACATGTCCTATTGAATTAGGTCCATCAACATGACTCAATCTTCACGAAATGCATCAAGTATTTAACAAACATCATGAATGAAAAACTTATGTTATTTTCTAGAATTTGTCCAAATGGTTATTACAAGACAAAAACATTCGCAACACCAATCTAACAAGAAAGTTACAAGAACATTAATTGAAATGTTTTAGTGAATTATATTTCTTCGGACGTCTTTTCAATTGCAATGATGGTCTTTTGTTGGGCATCCAACGATTGACATAATTGAGAAAATTACTCATTCCCCACTCTTAAGCTCAAGCATATTTTGATAAGGTACTCTTTCAAGCATTGACACATAACAACAACCTCACATTCCTTAGAATTCTCACTCAATGCAAAATCTCGTATCCCCGGAGTTTCCACTCAACTAGGTCTCTTACTATCCATGGATTCTCAAAATTAAAATGACAGATAGTTGCAATTTCTTCATTCTTTCTAAGATGCCATTCACAAACCAACAACTCTTTGATCCCCTATTATCTTTCATCACCTTCACAAGACTCACTTCTTTTATTATGTTATAGTTCCTACATTTGCTATCTTGATACAATAGTGCGTAGTGAAAAAGCTCTGGAATCTAGTATTGCATAAGTACTTAAACACATACAATTATCATATGACATTACAATCACAACACCAACTTTGGCACTTAGCTTAAGAAATGCAACTTGTTAAATAGATTCTTTCACACTCTCACTCATAAATTTCACCAACAACCTCCCATGTTGAGCTGAGCCATCATAAATCTCCATAAAGAGAAACCACACAAACCACTATTTTTGCAACCACCATGATATAACTCACACTAGGCAACATCACCAATTTCAAATACACACCACCCTACAACAAATAAACAATCTAACTCACAACCACTAAGAAAAACATCAAGTTCAACAATCTCTTCCTTTGTCCTTCTCACATTCATTAGGTTTCCATCAATGTAAAATAAGTCATCCAACTTCTTTTTATCCCACACCATGACCTAAATATGATCAGATCAGGCCCAATTCCATGACACTTTGTTTGTGTGATAAAAACACACCCTAAGCTTTTCAAGGACAAACCCAAACCCACTCCACTAGCCTAGTCTCCTTGAATTACCCATCCCAAGGATAAGTTTTCAGAACTGGCATAAGTTATCAAGTAGTACTATGGTACCTAGTACCTAGCTACTCAGGTAATGCCATCTGCTATATATATAGCAAAAACCCAAGAAAATAATAATAAATTAATAAATTAAAAATAAAATAGTCCTTGCTGAGATGCTGCAGTATGGGCATTGGGGTGTGCTTAATTAAAAAGGTTTGCCAATGCCCCCACCAAGCCCTGATCCAATTACCACAACCATCATGTGTGGATGAAAAAACCATGGATGAAAAAACTCGTACACTATTGACCAGTTTACATGTCTACACGGCCTTAGTAACAACAAGTAAAAACCATTTAAATTTTTTTCCTATGATACTAGACATGTATTTGGCGGGTATCCAATGGGTATCACAGAAAATAAAATAAAATGATGGATGATTTTTATGTCATTTTAGTGTAGGAAAAGTGTTTATTAAAATGTGATGACATATATATTACATAAGATATTCGTAGTGTAACGGTAAATTGTCTTTCAAAGTGAAGGTGAGATGACCAAAGTCTAACACTTGCAACCTAAGTAACCCATTTAGCTAAATTACACTATGTAATTTAGGTAGACCATGTTACTTAACCACAAGTGTCCTAAATTTCTAGCAACATTGGTATTGCATAGTATACCATTAAAACCATTATTTGTTGTGTAAATCTCTATTAAATTATGATGGTGGCAATTTTGGGTTCATATTCTTTTCCAAGGTTTAACCTTAGGCATCCACATTTCTTTTGGATGAATTCATAATAGGTAAATTATATGCAACATTTAACATGGTACTAATGAAAACACGCCACCATTTGAAATGTGGTCATGAATCTCAACCCTTTTGAGATATAGTTTGATGTTTAAATGCACATAGATAGTAAGTGTTTGATCATGAATACAGGGATTCATCATTAAATGCATCATTTGTAGTTGGAAAAGTAGTGTAAATTGGATTTGAAACTATATCCTATTTGTGTGTTTTAATTGCCTCCAATGTTGTTTTTAAAAAATTATTGGATGTTTTTCTAACAACATGACAATTACCCCCAATGGGATCATTGACATGTATAATTCAAACCATATTTAGTATGCACATATCATATGGCACAATGAAAAGTGGAGAAATTGGCATTGCAAAAGTGAACACATAAAATTTTAAACATATTAAAAGAAAAAGTAACAAAATTTGAAGAAACCCAAGCAACAACTTTTGCAACATATTCAAACCACTCTTACAAGCAAAATGATTGTAGAATCCTACATGAGTTCCAAGAGCATTTGAAAATAGTTTTAGCCTGGGAAAATAGCATAATGGGTGGAAACAAAATGCCATTTTGAGTAAACAGATCAATTCATTAGTCACCACAATTCAAACAAAATCCATCATAAAACCATGTGCATTGAAAAGTATGGAAAATGCAGGATGATTTTGGCATATACCCTCCTCTCTCTTTACCCACCTGAAAATAATCACCATTGCTTGTGTAGTGGTAAAACCTCAAGTATGTAGTACAAAGGTTTAATGGCTATTTCAATAGTGTTGGGCAATAGACAAGCCTCTATTGTGAGCAAGGGCATTTGTTCATGCATCAACATTTGAAATCATTGTTATGGAAAACCCAATCTATTGTTTACACTATGGTGGTAGTATTAAGGTTCACATCATTATGGGGTCATGCTTTTAGGCAAGGACTATTGTGCATTCATTTTAATCTAAAACACTTCATATTAGATGTAGAGTTCAAACTTGCACCTTCTCAACAAATGAAGTTAATTTTTAACCACACCTAAATCAAATGTCTTGTAACTTAAAACACTAGATTAAAACCCAAAAGATTAAAGTGCTTTGGACTTAAAGCTCTAGAAGTAGGTATAGGGTTGGAAATAATATTTGATATTTCGCTTATTTCAAAGATTGACCCCATTGTTATGTATAATAGAAATGAGGCAATCTAAAGTGTAACTATGTTGTAAACTACCTAAAATCAATATAGTATTGTGGCATGGACCTTATGCATTCTACACTTTAAACCTTAAGAAGATTAAACCAACTACCTATTTAGAGTATTAGCACCGGTGCCTTGGTTTGAGTTTGGGCCATTATTTCTATACATGATGTTTTGCTTGCAAAAATCATTACATACTTTTTTTTAATTTAAAAATTACTCTTGATTAGTTAAATAGGATGATTGGTCTAAGTGATCTTTTATTAAAGTAGTCTCCCCACCTTTTATTGTTGCAACTTTCATGTTTATAGGTGGGACATGGAAAAATAGATAATAAGCCCATCTTGGGTTGTGAGAAATATTGTTGAAGGCCCAAATACCCCAAGTGTGGGTCATGACCATTTTGGGAATGTGTTCAATTTATCACTTTCATCTTATGCTAGATGTTGCTCATACCAAAAATTGGGTTAACCTTGGGTTAACCTAGGGGACCTTGGCCAAAGCACTAGTAGGAATGTGTCCCTAATTCACTAGTGAAGCACCATGGGTACACCATGAAAGATACTTGCTAAGTAAGTAGTGATCAGGAAACCATTTTTTGGTTGAGTTCCAGTTCCCAAGTTAACCATGGTCATGGTTAGCTCAATTGCCTTTTTCACCACTTACTTTCTAAGAACCACTCTTCATAGGTAGGTAGTTCAAACAGCTCTTATCTATCTATAAACCATAAACCATCTACTTACTCACCTATTTTCCTACCTACCTACCTCACTATATAAAAACCTTCTTCTTACAAAATGGGTTACCCTCGTGAAACCACATGTTTAACTCGGATGAAGTTCTTCCACCACCGAGTCATAATAGGCATCCAGTGGATGGGTGGTAGGGGTTCACTCTAGCTTCAAAGACTTGGGCAAACATGTACACTCTTATTTCAAATCTTCTTTCAAAAAAATTCATATTACAAATTGGATGCTTTGTCTTGAGCCTAACTACTCTCTCTCTCTCTCTCTCATCACAATCTTTGCCTTTTGTTGTTGTTGGCTTGTCATTGTGTGTTGTTTTCTTGTCACCTCTTGCCGTATAGTAGGGGGGCATAACCCCCCCAATCGGATGTGTTCGGATGAACATTGTCCAAACCCTTTGACAACAATACAAATTGCCAAACCCAAAGGAAGGACATCCTTTGGACCAAGGAGAATGTTGTCCGTCCCTTGTCCTTTGAAGGTGTACTCCTTAGTACGAGAAATAAGGTGTGTGTGTCACACGATGGTCTTGCCATCTACATTAAAAAGTATCTTCAGGCAAAAGAAGAAGAATTATGGAAACTTGAATATTACACCATGCAAAAATATAATCTTCAAAAAATCCTTGAAAAGAAACCAAAATCCTTCAAGATATTTATTATAACTCTATAATAACTAATCTCAAGTTCAACACAAGCCAAAATATTTTCTTTCAAAAATCCTCAATAAAAATAAACCTGTTACTGAGGGGTAACCAAAATCCCTTAAGCTATTATAGTCTATAATGAATCTAAACACAATATCCTTGCCTTGGTAGGCAAGGCCAACAAATGTATGATTTAAGTCTAGGATGAAGGTGTACCAATGCTTAGAGGATATATATAAATATGTGTGTGTGTGTGTGTGTGAGAGAGATCAAATTATGTGACCAAATCAACTTGGATAACCCTAAAACCACCTTTGATTATAACATAATCTTCATAATACTCTTGATGTACTAAAATACATTGTTGTGTCTTTGAAAAAATGACAATGGTACTAAATATCCCCATGTCAAAACAAACATTATTTAGTAACATAGTTATCTAGATACAAAAACTCAAGATGCTTTCATGGAAAAACTCATGTTTTTTTTGTTTTTGTTTTTGGGAATTAGGTTAACTACAAATGGATTGATTAATCATTTGTGGCATGCATTTATGTCGCCAATGTTTTGGTCCCTTTCTATCCTAACAAACCTCGACATGTTGGGACAAGTTTTATCATTTTCTCATGTAGTTTGCATTTTAGATTGAGTCTCATCCTTGTATTTCCACCATTTGTAGATTATCTTGAATTGTGTTTGTTGTTGTTCTCATGGCACATTTCACTTGCAACGATGACACGATGGAATAGAAACAACCCAATTGTATGTACCTACATTAGCCTAAGTCGACAATGGTGACAAACAAATGTCGGCATTGAAATTTTGTTCGATCAACAAGGTCATGTAGCATGCACCCAAGAAGCTCGAGGTTTTTTTTTTTCTTTTGGGGAGGGTGGGGTAGGGTTGGATTTTTTGGTTTTTTCTTTTCCCAATGTGTTCCCCAACATGTTCCCAATAGGAAGAAGGGGGTGGGGGAGAGAGGAACTTGGGAGGCACCCCCATTTAATTAATACAAAGATTAAAAAAAAGTACCCCCAAAGTTTGTATATGGAAGTAGGCCCCCCCAAAGTTACTCTCATTAGAACTATTTATGGTTTTGGTTCCCCTATCATGTTAGAACTTAAAACCCTTTGATCCAAATGGGGATCCTTCCGAGTAGAGTTTGGTGAAGCTTTTGTGACTTCAACAAACTCTCTTGGACCCAAATGTGCCTCTTTAGACCAATTGGAGGTCAATTGAAGCTTTCCACATCAAATTCAACAAACTCTTGGATTCCATATGGTTCCTTTGTAGATGGAATTAATTGAAACCATTCCATTCCACTCCACTTTGAACAAGGAAATGTAGCATTGGCTTATGGTTGGTCACACACCACATGCAACAACTCTTCTGAGGTTGTTAACATGGCTCTATCTGGGGATTTTATTATCTGTTGAAGTAGTCACCAATTGAGTTATCCATTGGAGCTACCCAAAAGTTGCAATGCTCCTCAATGTCCCCCCTTAATGCCCCATATACTTTCCTCAAGTTCATAGCTCTTGAATCATTGAGGTTTGCCCAGTTCAAAATTGTTCAATTGGTGTGATACCTTTTTACCTCTAACCCCTCCACCCACCCAACACTTTAGTGTCCACTTTCATGAAGGTAGGGTCTAATCTATCCTTTTTGGTTAGCTCACTTGGTTGGCTACTCCCAATACAAGGAAAACCATAATTATTGTGAACTCAATATTTTGAGTATTGCAAATTCATAAAAGGGCTCTCAGTGTTCACAACAAATGTTTAGGAGTTTTGCAAACATGCTCATTAGGGGCCAAAAGGTGAATGGTTGATTTGGTGCTACATTGTGATTTTGTTTTTCCATGTATTGAAGGGTGCTACTTCCACTCTCACCACCACCAATACCACTATCCAATCCACTTAAAAACATATTTAGGGTATTGGGTGAGCATGGGCCAACTTATGAGGGGGTCAAGGCTTGAGATGGGTCATCGAGTTAAATGATGACCTAGAGTCGTGGTAATAAGTTATTGTATAACCTTTGCCTCCACGGCCATTAGCCAAATCCATAACCATCCCACCTCAACTTCAAGTTGTGACAAGGAATGTCATCACATACATACAAACATATGCATATTTCAGACTTCCTTCATGCATTATGATATGATTTGTGTAATTATTAAGTTTATGATTAAATCAATTTCACATCTATAATCTCATTATTTTATTTTATTTTGTTTCAAATTCCTAATTATATTGAATATTTTAATTCTTCAATTCTAGATTGTAAAGACATTACATTAATATTAAGTTTTATTTCAAAAGCTAAACGTATACACTCGTATACAATGTCTTTATGTCATAATCTTCTCGTCTTGGCTTTTGACCAAGGATGGGTCTTGGCTTTTGACCAAGGATGGGGCAAGGGAAACAAATCAAGACTGACGCCAAGGCATGTCCAAATGTTAAATCCAATTGCACTAATGGCCTTGTTGTTTGGTTTGTGTAGTGGATGTGAGTATGAAGTGTTTCATCTAATTTTATCCCAAAGCTCCTATGTTATCTTTTTTGTTAATGGCATGAAGAGTAAAGGAGTGTGCCCAAGGCTTTATATTGAGGAAATATCTTTACATCTTTGTGGAATTTTGGGGGGGGCATATCACTCTAATTACATCTAATTTTCAGATTTTAAAAAAATTCAATATTTTTAAATTTAAAATATTACAAAAATAATTCTAGATATTTTGACCAAGGTCATCAAATATATATTACTCCATTAAAGTATTTTAAAATCTCATAATTGAATTCATTTCAAATGTCTTGATATGATAGTTATGTATTTTTTGTAATTTTTAATTTGAAATATAAAGCAATTACATTAAACTGATATATTTTTAAAAACCTTTCCAATGTAAATATCTTAATTGCAATTAATTTACATAATTTCACAATGAAATTACTTTCACATGTGAAATACAAAGTTACAAATTAGTCTTATATAATTTCTTACAATGTTATTTTGGGCTAATTTTCATTTCTTTTTCAACTTGAAAAATGTGATTTTGACCTATAGTAATGTTTTTTCATTGAAAACTCACTCAAATTAACCATATTTTGAAAATATATATTTCCAGGTCATCATATTTGTTTCAAACAAGTTAATATTGGAACTTCCAATAGGTTCCAATAAATAGCCAATAATATCAAAGGATTTTTTTAAAAAAAAACTTTCATATTAATTTATCACCAAATTTGGCTAAATTTTGTTCTTGGCGGTCATGACTTTGTAAACATTGGAAAAGGATGGTTTCATAATTATTTTTTATTTGAAAACATCTTTAATGTCTTCATTACATTAAAAAACTCTCATGTAGTAGTTATATGATTTAGGTTTGAAGATTATGAATGGCATGTTCAAAAAACATATTAAAAACTAAGTATGTGAAGGAAAACATAAGGGATATAGGGGTGTTCATGGAAGTGAAAATGATGAAAAGCTATATTATTTAGTGGTAGTTTGTGTGCTAAAACAACATAACTCCAATTTTGGTTATAACAATGTTTTAGAAAATATTGAAATCATCATGGTATGCATTCTTAAATAAAGTAGCAAATTGGCATATTTCATGTTGTTCATGTTGAGACATTAATATCCATGGCACAATTCCATTGACATAGTTTAGTCACATGAGTATAACTATGGTCTCCATTTAGGCTCCACATATTCTATGTGTGGCATAATGAGAGTGACATGTTGTTGATAGTTGTGCATTATTTAATTAGCATGAACCCATAGTTTCATGTTCCCTAGATTGCTCTAGAATCTTAAAATGTGAAGGGCAAAATTCAAAAACCATTTCCTAGGAATAAATCCCCCAAACACAAAAGAAAAAACTAAAACCTTATTCACATTAAATTAGGTGACAACAACAAACATGACAACTTAAAAAAATTAAAATTGTTATATAATAAATACGCAACAATTCAATGGATATAATCTAATCATGCCATTTTAGTTACAATATCCACATAAGCATAACATAGCCCACACATATTTTAAAATGTTTGATATGATTTGACTATAAATTGGATTGCATTAATTCACACATTCAATATTTTAATTAATAAAAATAAACATAATTAGTCATTTTAGTTTTGTAAATTTGATTATATGGTCATCATAGTTACAATAGTAGGGGTGGAATAGACTTTTTTTCTAAAGACAACAACCAAATTTTTGATAAATATTCTAAAAATATTTATTATGAAAAATGTATGTTATGTTTATGTTTAAATATTCCCACTATCAAAGGAAAAAATATATATATTAAAAATCCTATTAAATAATTAAATTAAACAATTGAGTTTTAAATGGATGATTATATATATATATATATATATATATATATATATATATATATAATCTCAAAAAAATAAAATAATGTTGTCATTGTTTTTCAGTTTGGGGTTGGAATTTTTATTTTATGCTATTTATTCATCCAAAAAAAAAGATGTGCCAAATGACTGAAATAACCATGTCAAAGCATGAATGAAAGTCTTGAGCTTAAATTGAATTGAAACCACCTTAAGAAGATTGTATATTAAAATTCAAAAATATTAATTTTGATTTATTCAAAATATGGTACTTTCAATAGCATTTTCTGAAACTTTTTTTGTGAATATTTACAAAGTAAATCTTTGAATAAGTTTTAAAATCATGCATTTGTTTGTTTCATTTGAATGCATTTTGATAAAGAAAATGCATGACAAAGTAGGATTTCCTACAAGTTTTTCATTGAACATTTTAAATTCAAAATTTGCCCATTTGTACTTTAAAAAAGCTTGTGTGGCTTGTTGATTAAATGTCCACAACTCTTTCATGAGGTTGTTGGTTCAAACTTGGACAAGTGTCTATTATAAACACACATGTACATACACAAGCTTGATTATAACACACATGCACATACACAAGCTTGTATGTGTGCATGTATGTGTATGTATACATGTATGTACATTAAAAAAATACAAATGACATCTAGCTATGACAATGGATGACACATGGTTACCATCATTGGATGACAACGCATTGTTACCATCATTGGATGTGTTACATGGTCATATTTCACAAAGAAAAAAACATTGTTCGATTTCTCTATCCATACCAACTAGTTATTGTTCATTAGGGGATTGGCCAAATTTATTTCAATTCATTTGACCAAGTTCACAAAAAATTTAATGGAACACATGGTGAATTCACCCACATTTCTTAGTAGTGATTGTCTTTTCTATTTACTTATTTTCATAGTAACACATACTTATGATATTCATGCAACATTCATATTTGAAGGCAGGTAACAAAAGTTAAGGCTCAAATGTTAAGATAAATCTCCTTGATGAACGCCATTACCTAAAAGTGTAGCAATGTTTATTATTTAGTTAGCTTTATGCTTATCATTGTTCAAACATGTGTTTTAAATGTTTAAAATTATAGTATGTTACTACCACAATCTAAGTAACCTCCATTCGTATCATGCCCAAACTTTTTTATTTTGCAGGTGAATAACATTTGGGTTCATTCATAGTTGGGGTTCCAAAAAGGAGTGTTTAACCAAAAAAAGACTTTAAAGAGAAATTTTAGATTTTCACAATGTCTAATATATTACAACTATGGTGTATTTTTGTGTTTTTACAATTATAATATTGACCAAATAAACTATTAAAAAAATCCAATAATTTTGGATGTTGTATAAAATTAATTTTGAGTCCCTTGACTCAAAAAGAATCAAGTGTTCATATTATAGTTTTTGGTTAAAAGAATGCAAAGGAATGCATAAAATGATGCAATTGATTTCAAACTTTTTATGTAAAAAAAACATGTTTCCCTTTACACAACTACATGTTCATTATGTCAATTTGATGAAAAAGAAAATCACATGAAAATTTCAAATTCTTGAAATTTTGAAGCAAAGGGCTACAAGGAAAATGATTCTTTTATCAAATAATTTGGCTACCTTTTTTATATCCGTTAGGTTCAAAATTTATAGCGTTAGATGCATGTCACATGTGTAGGAGATAATAATGTGAAAAAGATGTATAGTTGATTTTAGAAGCCCATTTTTTCATTTTCTATGTTTTTGCTTGCAAACCAAAATATTCATGCACAATTATGTATGAATGTGAAAAATCACCACCACCACATGAATTATCTTATATTGGACTATTCATTTGTTTGCACTAGAATTTGTTTAATGTAAATGCTATTTGTAGAAAGTAGTTTTAAAAAACTTTTAAAGTTTTTTTTCCTTTTTTTTTGTACCCCAACTGTGAATGGACCCATCTTGAACTCCCTTCTTCATTTTGTCAAGCTCATTTGGAGTTATTTGTGTTTTTTTCGTTGAACAACACATTGTTTTTTCCATTATGCCAAAAATGTCATTTTATGACTAGTCCTATACAACTACAAGTGGATAAGCGACTAAGATGAAAACAAAACCTTGGTATTGACCCCATTTTTTTTGAAAAATGGAAAAAAAAGGAAAATACAACGAAATATTGCGAATGTTTGTCATTTATCTTCAACAACACATACACATACAAAAAGAAAAAAGAAAAGAATTATGGTAAAATCAACTACCCAACCTAACCCTAAATTCAGCCTATCAGAATGTGTTGCATCTTCGACACGAAAGAATTACACAAATACAAGGGCCTCTTTCCATTGGGTTGTTGTGATTTAAAAATCTACCCCAACAAAAAGTTTTGATTACATTTGTTTCATCTAGTTCATAATCATCTCAGAACTTTACAAGTCAAGCATTGACTAAATGCGACTATGAGTCAACCCAAGAATCACTAGGAAATGAGGCATGTCATCTTTTCTTATCGTTCAACCTAAAAATCATTAGAGAATGACACCTGTCAACCTTTTATGCCTCAACTTAAAAATCGTTAAAGAGTGACGCCTATCATCCTTTTGTATGCCTCAACTTAAAAATCACTACATAGTGACGCTTGTCATCCTTTCTTATCTGATCATATGTTCTTACAAGCTTTTTTAGAAAGTTCTTTACATATGAAAAATTTATAACATTAATTATTTAAATTTTTTTTGCCCAATTTCAACTCTCTTCAATGAAATGTATGTTTATGCAACAAAGAACAAGGCTCCATTTCAATTGCTTTCCATTAAACTATTGTGATCATAACAACCTAATGAAAAGACACCTTAAATCCATGTACTTGTCTAAACACTGACTTGACTTTGTGAATGCAATTTACAAGCAATAGATTACTTCATGGTGTCCATGTAGGTTAGTTTTTGAGATTGGTGTGCATCAGTAGCAATATAAATGTAGCACACTTTCTCCAATTCTATGTACATACCTGCGCAACCCCTTGGAAGCAGATTTTAGGCTGACATGTCCTCCCAACTGGTTTGGTGGGGTGTCTAGCATGACATGTCACTCCAACAATTCTTAGGGGCCACCTAGGCCTGCACATGGTAATCAGATAATATGTCCACTCTATATGGCCAACCATGTACATCAGGCTTGAAAATGAGCCTCCGTAGATCCCATACCGTCCTAGGAAATCAATCATGACATGTCATGATTACATGACATCCTCTGGCTTCCTCGGATCGATTTCCTAGGAGCTCATGGCATCCATATAGGCATGTTTCTGAGCCTGGTATGGTAACCATTGTGGTTATCATACCAAGCATGTTTCTGAGCTCAAAGTACCATTCCATACCGTCTTTCTTGATACTGGATGGCATATGTGGTCCAACTCATCACCATGTTCAGAAGGGCTGCAGCATCAAAATAGTGCATGATGACAAAAATTTGAAGAACGCATGGTCATTGCTGAAATTACGGAGTATACTGAACAGACACCATCTCCATTCAGGAAACTAAGCTTGCTCTCTAGCAATCCAAAATTTTGAAACTCAGTAGCTGAAAAAGAATTCAACAGTATAGAGTCAAGCTAGCACACACAATTGGAGTTGTTGGCTTAATCAACTGCCATAGACAATTACACTAATGTAACAGGGACATGTACATCATCATCAACCCGAATCCTTGAACCTGGAATCCTTGAAATTCTGTCACTGTTATGTTTGTCTCAAAGGCCATTGAGCAACCTGCCAGCCCTATTGATATCTGAATAAATTTTTAAATAATGAAACTCTAAAGAGAAATATCCATTTTTGGAGAAGGGATTGGTTTACTATGGGGACACTTTTACTCAAGGTTCATATTGGCCATAGAAATCTTTCTTTGTTAAGCAAACCTCTTGTCCAATGTGACAAACAATTCACTATTATGATGACATGAATTTAGTTAAAGTGTGATAGCTGTGATGGCATGAAGTTGGTCTTTCTTCTGCTCAGGAGTGCTGTCATTACCTGAAATGTCGAGTTTTATATAAACTGTCCAGGGTTCAAGGCTCTCTCAATTGTATAAATCCTAAATCAGCCACAGATACCAGATCTGCAAGATAACCAGAATCATATAGTCAAATAGTTGTGGACCACAAGCAGAAGATGAGATTGCTCCATGAAGATGAGATGAAGACAGAGATGGAACAATGTCCAATGATTCTAATCATACTAAGCTACTGACCTGACACCTATCTAGAAAATCTAAAATGAATTATCAATGTTGACAAAGCAATAAATGTTCCTTACCAATCCAAGTATACAAGAAAAGTTCATTGGAATTTGGTGATGCTCTCCTTGTATGCCAAATTATCCTCATATGCTAAATTCCTGTGTGAAACACTTTCTACTTGCTATGAATGTCCTGTTTTTTTCAACGACCTCATCTTTTGGCAACTGACCAAAACAGGGCTACTAGTAAGAACTGAGCAAATTGACTTAATTTAACTCTGGAGCCTGAACTGGGTAGTAGTAAGTAAGCACTTTTACCCAAAATGCCTAATTATAGGTGCAGCATCCAAAAAATGAACAATGCATTAGTCTCAATCTGCCTTCTTTGCACGCTTTGTAGTTCTACGCCTTGATGCGTCCAGAAACTTTTTCCGCAGTCTTATTGCTTTTGGCGTCACCTGCAATAATGGGTCTCAAAGGAAAGTGAGTGAGTCATGAGGCACTTCAAAAAACAGAATTCCACTGCAACAATCACATCTAGAGAACTCAGTAAACATCAAAAGTAACTGAAGAGATGATTGAGGCATGTGTCAATTTTGTGAGTCAACTTCTAACATTGATATTTGACAATACTATTTTCGAAGCCTACTGAGGTGCGTAATTTAACCACAGCTATACTGATGATACACAGCTTTGCCAATGCTTTGTATTCAGACCACCTCCATTCCCCTATATTCTGAGGCAGATAATAGTTGCATGGTGAGATGGTGCTCTCAGTAAGCATAGGCATCTTAGAGAGGCAAGCAAGCAAGGTATGATCAAGAGTGATTTCAACTCTGAATGGTGCCACAAGGGCATTGTTGGCAGTGGGGAAGGTGCCAACTGTTGGCACCTTCTCCCACTTTTACTTTCTGAATTCTGAAAATCAGTAAACATTGGGGCCTGCAGCCCCATTCCCTGTTCCAGGGGGTTCCACTGAGGCAGAAAATAAGAGCTTTGCATTGAAGTTCAAATCCATGAAGACAATATCAAGCTCTGCGGATGAGAGAGAGTACCTCAATTAATTCATCTCCAGCCACATATCCAATAGCTTCCTCCAGTAATATCTGCCAGTCAATAGTCTAAAGAGAATCAGAGACCTGAGATGTTTCTTGTCTGCCTCATTGCACAGCAAAAAATATGCTGCTCCCACAAGCTTATTTAACAGTTTTAGCAATTGCAAATCAGCTTT
This sequence comes from Sphagnum contortum, assembly GCA_963920785.1. Classification (NCBI taxonomy): domain Eukaryota; kingdom Viridiplantae; phylum Streptophyta; class Sphagnopsida; order Sphagnales; family Sphagnaceae; genus Sphagnum; species Sphagnum contortum. The sequence goes on from OY987278.1 coordinate 2,059,189, forward strand.
TAGTCACAATCTTTTTATTCAAGGTCTCTGTTGGTAAAACATCAAGTGATTTATTTACACTTACCATTCGAGGAGGTGTCAGACGGACATTTTCATCTTTGCCAGCAGCTCGGATGTTGTTTAACTCCTTACTGCGCACTGGATTGACCTGTACCCCCAAGAAACTTGTCAACAACCTAACCTTTTTCCTGTCATATGAGCACCCTGGTCTGGACTCTGGACCAGCAGTTTCCTGGTTGTAAGTCCAGGTACAAGACCAGCCCCTGGATCTAGCCACAAAATAATTATCACGTCCCAACTTTTCTGGAAGAATGTTCAACATTGTGATCTCCTCTGAGTGTCACATGATATAAATTCAAACTTGAGATTATTGTGAAATTGTTCATGCAAAGTTGAATGTCTGTTTTCAACCCAATTTCCTGATATCAGTTGGTCAGGAGTGGATGGGCTTCAAAGTTAGGACTTAATATCAAAATTGGCCTTGTAAATTTCTGAGTAATAAAGAACAATTACAGCCTCAACAATTCAGATCAGCCCAGACCAACAACTCTAAGTACAGACTAAGTTGGAACTCTAGAATCCACAGATGGATAAACCTAGCATGTGGAATGGGCACAACTGCATTAAACTAACCAAGTTCATGAAATGATGATTTCCTTTTTTTCTGACGTAGTGCAGAGCTAAGTATCCATAGGTATCCATAAACCAATATATCAAGAATTGAGATGGGTGGACTAACCTCAAGGTCTGTTTCACGTGAATGCTCACCAATAACCATTCCATCATATGTCTGCACATCACATGTACTCTTCCATTCTTAAACCCCTCAACAACTCCTTGTTCTTCTGCATTGATTAGTAGTTCCAATCACAGAATTCTCCATGTTGAAGCTTTATCTTATATGAAAGCCTTCCTGGATTTTCAACTTAAGCATCTCTCATACACAAGGAAAGCTGGCTATGCGCAATACCTGTACATGTTTCCAAACATGAGTACTAAATAAGTACACATACTCACTACTAGGTTTGTCAGACAGGAAAATACTTCACACTTATCCTTTTGGCAGAAAATTCATTTTCTTGGGCCATAAAAGCTTGACATGAGTCCCAGAGATGAAATATCCTCCAATGAAGTCTACAATTGCATGGGAAGATTAAATGAATGAAGATGAACACCATACAACAGAAGGGGCTAGAGAGGGTAACAATGATCAAGGAAAACCTCCATTCCAGGTTCAACAAACAAAATGCCACGTGCTTGAAGGCCCATTAGGGCATGGGCTGTAATAACTCCTGAGGCCATGGACACCTGAACAATCAACAGGCAGGTCAGTAGGCAAAAAGGTGAAATACTACTTTATGGTGACCTTTCACAACCATGTTCCTAATGACAATGAACTTGTTTGCAAAAGAATAAGGCAGATATGCAATTAGGGTGGAGGTAGTACCAAAACACCTTTCCTGACGTTCCCCAATGGACCCCGATATTTCCCATAAGCTGCAGTAATTTGGCACATGATCAAACTTAATTTTCTGGCGACAAGAATTCAGTGCATGATAGTCATTGTCCACCAACCCATAACTGTTCATGGGACCTAGAGATTTGTTACTAGATTTTATATGGTGTACAACAGTAATAATACTAAACATAGAGCTGAATGTTGAATGTTGGCAACACCAGACTAGGATCGTATGGCACTGAGTGCATCATGTGGACATCATCACCTCAGAACAACTACACATACTGTCTGAATCAAGGGAGGACAAGGACTACCAAGGCAAATTGAAAGTGGGAAGAAAAGAGAGAAAGCATACTGAGAAAAGCTCGGTGCATGAAGCCTGTGCCATGTGTGTCAGTGCTGAACACACTCCGGTAGCCCACAAGTCCCCTGCCATCAATTGCCCACTTTACACTCTCTTAGAGGTAGCTCTAAGGGACCACATGGATCCTGGTCATGTTTCACTTTTCTTCAAGAGGCAACAAATCCTCTGGGACCACTAGTTGGACTACAGAGCTCATTCCATCTTCCACTTGTCAATTCTTCCTGTCTTGTCCATAACCTCTCTGTATCATGTTCAGGACTTAAAAACATGTGCTTTTGTGATCCATTCATTCTCAATTGGAAACTAGAGGACAACAGACCTTGAGGGACACGTAAAAGAAAGACGGGTGCGTCCTACTGCCTCTGGACATGGACCCATCTCCAAAAATTCTGCACGGCGATGTGAAAGAGCTTCAATAATAAGTCCTGCATGATCGTCATTAACCTACACCCATGACCCATCAGCCACTCAATGTCCACCAAGCTCAAATGAGATGACTGATTCCTGTCATCATTTCAAACTATGTTGAACTTTTAAGCCAGTGTAGTGGACTGCGAACAGTGAACAACAGAAAAAATGAACTCTGATGATAGTTGCAAGGTTAAAAACTGTGAAAATCACAACCAGTACTTTTCTGAGTGCCAATCAAGAATAATCTGAAGGTATCTGAGCCAAGTTAGGATAGCTGATGAGAATAGACCTGCAGACTCATTACACGATTTCTATACCTGCATCAGAAGAATCGGTACCCACCTCAATGATGACCTCCTCAATTGGTTCCAGTTTCTTCCCATTCTCCTCTTTGTACCTGGACACAAATGGGGATTTGCACATGAAACTCCTCTAAACTAAAGCTTTACAAGCATCAAAGGATACAAATCATTTTTCTTCCGGCAATACATCACAGGTAAGTGTTCTAGGATTCAATTTTGACATTTCAGCATCTGACTTGTTGCACAAGAGTGAGAGTGCTCATGCAGGGTATAGGGTCCAAGGTTAGGGGTCAGGGTGTGATGAAACAATCACAGGTTACTTACATAACAGCTGGTGGAGAGACAGAAAGCTCAAAACCCTCTCGCCTCATGTTCTCAAGCAGAATGCCTGCACGACAAGTATTCACAATAAGAGACAATACTGCATAACAACCAGGATCTTGAAATACACAAGCTTCACAGCATTCTACCTTGTACTTACCAAGTTGGAGCTCCCCACGACCTTGAACCTCATATGCATCCTGACCTGCAGTTGGTAATACACCAATTGACAAATTGCTTTCGGCCTCAGCCATCAGCCTCTCCCCTATTTTGGGGCCAGTTAACTGCAATGTGGTTAAAACCCCCCCAACTGGATGGTAAGGGATACTTATCAATCCATGCAGGGACGGTTTACAGCATACCATACCTTAACTTAGAAAATTGCCCAACATGATTCAAGTACCAGTGTGGGAGAAGAAGATTACTTGATGACCCTCACGGCCAGCAAGAGGTGAGTCATTGACACTGAATGTCATTGAGATGGTTGGTGGGTCCATTGCAGCTGCTGGCAAAGCCTCTGTCACCTGCATCCTGGTAAAACTTTAGATGCTGGTTGAAGCCACCTTGTGACTGATGGAAGGTACAATCTGGTCCCCGGCCAAATTGCATAGCACGTGAGTGTGAGCTATTCAGTCAAACCCCTCATGGGTCTAGATCAGTTGAAATGCCTTGTCATGTTAACAGTACCATAGCTCTACACCTATGGAGACCAATGGTAAGCAAGATTAGACTACCTAAGCTAACAGAAATTCATCATTCTGAACACTATTCTCAATGCATAGCAAACTGTTAACAAGGAAATTGGAAGACAAAAGAGAGTTAGCCATGGTTCACCTCAGCAGCTGACACAGTGTGGCCAATGGAGGGCTGAGATAACCCTGCCACTGACACTATGTCTCCTGCACCCGCGCAATCCACCAACACTGTGCTTGTGCCCTTCCGTTTCATTAACTTGACCACCTGATCATCATGTTGGTCTCATCAATCATACAAGTATCCTCTGTTTCTGATACCAACTTACCACCAAGGTTGCAGAGCGAACTCCACAGTAACACTTTCAAGGTAAGCAGGATGTCAGTTCTGACCGAACCCAAACAACCACAAAAGAATAAGTGTGGTCATGACCTTGTGGTTGTCACTCACAAAGTATCAGAGCATCACCTCTATCATGAATAGCAGTGACTAGCTGTCATTACTCCCCAGTGACTTTATCAGCTCACAACAGTAGATTCTCCCCAGTGAAGTGCTGAGATCTCAGACTCATCCTTGGCTCAAATCATACAAAGAATGGTACCAATTGACACACTTGAGAAGAAAAGAGGCCATTATGGTGTTCACCTTGCATTCATCAAAAGGAGTAGAATTGCCTTCTGTGCCACGAAGTCCATGCACCCTATCCCCAACTCGGACTACTCCTGATGCAATACGCCCTGTCAAGATCCGGCCTAGATATACATCACGCTCCATCATAGACACCTGTACACAACCCACAATTCTTTATGTCCAAATGAAGCCCAGGAGGGGAAGTTCTCAAAGAAAAAAAAATCTCTTTACCTCTCGAGATAGGTACCACAGTAATGTTGAAATTTTTAAAAACTGAACTGAGAATACACACTGGTAGTGCAACCTGCATGTCAGCCTTAATTAAGCCACAAAACATGCTGTGACCAGAGTTGAACCTAGCCAAGAGAAATTGGGGGTTTAGATTTACCAGCATGCGAAAAGGGGCATGCAGATCTCCATGGGGCGCAGCAACATGCTCCACTATAGCATCCATAAGTGGTGCAACAGTTCGCTCTTCACCTTCTGTGCATTTTGTGTATGCTCGTGACACCCACCCTTCTTTTGCAGATGCATACAGCACTGGAAACTCCAGCTGCTCATCTGCAAAGGAGAATATCGTCATTTTTTTAATCATTACTTTCTCTCATGGTCCAATAAGGAACTCCATTGACTTGTCAAAATGTCTATTTGCAAGTTCTCTACTTGAGAATGACTGGATTGTCTCTACAGAACATGTTTATCATTAGGACTGATGAAACAACAGTTTCACTGCAGATACCACACAGATCCCATTAGTCCAACATACTGTATGCAGGCCTGGTACAGAAGACCATCTCATTCTCAGGCACAATTTGCAGGTCAAGAGTTAGTAAACATTTCCACAAAAAACAAATACTATCACAACTATTAACAACTTCTCCATACATACACTTTAACTCAACCTGAATAAATTGAGCAATGACCTGATCATTTCCAACAAACTGATCATAACTATTAACAACTTCTCCATACATACACTTTAACTCAACCTGGATAAAATTGAGCAATGACCTGATCATTTCCAACAAACTGAGTGCCTGTCACAAGACTGTTAGTAACAGGAAGACTCTGTCAATTTCCACCAAACTGGATTGCGGCAAAAATCTTAAGATATGAATTACCTGATGCCCCCAGATTTGCAAAGAGATCAAAAACCAAAGTCTCCACCTCTGAACACCTTTGTTCAGTGACTGCCAACAAAAAACACCAGTTTGAGTAAAGGTTGGCCTTCTCTTCAGAAGTGGCCAAAAGGACACACAAGCTTGAGTGAGTGTGGGTGAGAAGAATTTTTTTTGTTTCTTATTCCAATACTTGATATAGAAAACTCCTGGCTACAAGAAGCAGGGGGAGAGGAGAAAATGGCGGAGTGAGACAAAAACCAGAAGGTCGGTCAACTTTATTGAGAAGAAGAATAGGACGAAGACCAAGTTTGAGAGCCTTAGCAACAACAAACTTGGTCTGTGCTAATGGACCTTCACCAGCATCCACCACCAATACTGCCCCTTCCACCATTCCCACCACTCTCTCCACCTTTGCTCCACAAAACACACATTGCAAAGAACGTATGAGAATTGGTAGCCTGTCCTTCACAGGTTCTTGTTCATCAGATCTCTGACTTATCAGCTTGAATTAACACAATAGATTGCTTGATCCCCCCCACCCCTTCTCTCTCTCTCTCTCTCTCTCTCTCTCTCTCTCTCTCTCTCTCTCGCCCTGTCTCTCTCTGAGAATCAGACTAAAGGATCAGTTTTTCTCTTCCAATACCTCCCAGTGGTCAATACTGCACACGCATGCTCTCTTTTTTTCTACAGCCTTGATCTGTTGTATGTCCAAAGATGAGCTTTCCATGGGCAATTCAGGCAAGAGATAAGGAGAGAGAAAATCATACCTCCCCACCAAAGTCAGCATGACCAGGAGTGTCCACAACATTCAGCTCCATTCCCTTCCATGTGATTGATGTATACTGCAACCAATAGTGCATTTGCCTCAGAATCATCTCTCCCTCTCTCAACCTCTTCTGATCACCTTGTGCATATTGCTTTGTATTAAGCAAGAATATGAGATCCTTCAAAGCTTCCAAAACAGAATGAACAAAAAACCCTAAATCTTAGACCTGCATGAAGCACCACCTTGCTTGTTACTGGAAGGGCTTAAACCCCAGACAATTTCTCTTGCAAGAGATTCTGAAATGGAGAACAGATTGAGAGAGGAATCAATCATGAAACCTGGAACACTTCACAACAGAAGTTCCGATAGAAGAAGATATGCAGACAAACCGTAGCAAATGTTTTGGGTTCTGAGGGAAGGTGAGTGGGCTCTGAAATGTCCTACAGTGGAAGCTTGGGAAAATCACTAACTCTTGCACAAACTTGAAAAACACAAAGAGAAAATCACAAGAAGGGGATGGACAGCGAATAGGGGTAGAGGCTAAACCTTGAACCGGAAAACCTAAAAACCTGAGGAGCATTTGATCATGAAATTGGCCAACACTCTTGCTACAATTTTGCACATACATAGATACCTTGGAAGCGATGGTGATACCGCGCTCGCGCTCCAGGGCGATGGAGTCCATTGCCCGCTCTCGCGGCACATTGGCTCCGCACTGTCGCAGTATACGATCCAGTAGCGTCGTCTTGCCATGGTCCACATGCGCTATGATGGCCACGTTCCGAATGGACGACGGCGACACGACGTTGTTGTCGACGGCGGAAGGATTGTCGACCACCTCCGGTGCTGCTGCTGCTGCCACCGAGAATCTCCTACGCCCAATTGCGGCCAGGAAAGACAAACCTCGCGCAGGAGCCACAGGGAAGCTTCGCACCATCCAGCTCGCAAGAGCAGGAGCACGAGGCATCATCGTTAGAAGAGGAAACACTCCTCCCGCACACATATGCGATCGCTCTTCCTCGACAACCTGAGCTCGAGTTCCGACTTCGCCTTCAGGGGTTCGGATTAGGGTTAGGGTTCGGATCAGGGTCCGGATTAGGGTTCAAAGCTCTGAACCCTAGCGCGCTTCCGAGACCTCTGCGGAAGAATAGAACGAGGCCAGAACAGGCGTAGGATTTTGTTTGTCTTCTATGTTTTGGACGATTTCAAGTCTCGCAGTAGTTTGATATATTGTCCAATTTTTTGCGAGAGTATTTTTTTCCTGGCGAGGTGGTGGTGTTTTTGTTGTTGATGAAGATGGAGGATTGTAGGAACTGGAATGAGAAGGAATATCGTGCAAGTATTGTAGCAGAGCGAGATGTGCATTCGCGGACCATCTTCGCTGCTGCATTCGTGCCTACTACTGCATCTGCTGTTCCTGAACATGTTGCCACAGCTTCCAGCAACGGAAGCGTGGCTCTGTACCCTGTGCAACCGTCCGTCTCCTCCTCCTCACATGTAAGAGCGAGCTCGGTCGCCCTTTTAGTCGACTCTTTGTTTAGGGTTTAGAATTTTTTTCTGTGCTTGTTTGAATTTGACAGGCCACATATCATGGATTTGAAGCTTGGTGTATTTTGGGTTTTTGCAGCTGCTGAAACTGGACGAAAGAGAGCTTCAATGGTACAATCTTGCGACGCTATCTTTTTCAACAATGTTTTCGCACGTTGATTGGCGCAAAGAGATTTGTCTCAATGGCTTGAGGGGATTGGGGATATGGGATTGGCTCAAACAGTGCAGGCATAGTAAAACCTTCGATGATTGTTGGGAAACACGACGGTCCTGCATATGGCCTGTTGAGCTATGGAGAGGATGACAATGCTTTGCTCTTGAGGTGTGAAGAGACTGCTGCATGCATATCAAAAGCTCACATTTACAGTTTCTTCGCAGAATTTTAGCGGCAAAAATGTAAATGTGCATCAAGACACAAGAGTCCTGGGTTTTCGAGATAGAACCATAAACCTTTGTCATGGGCTGCTGCCGTGGTCTGCTCTTGGCAATGCTCTGCTCTTGAGGTGTGAAGAGACTGCTGCATGCACGCTGAAAGCTCTCATTCACAGTTTTATTAGAAGAGTTCTAGTGGCAAGAACGGGTAGTAGATGTGCATCAAGATATAAGAGTTCAGGTCTTAGTGGAGGAGAACAATCAACATTGTGATGGTGTGCCAGCAAAATTATTTCTAAATCTGAATGTGAGATTTTTGATAGAGATTTGCACTTTTCTGGAAGGTCTTCTAGTGTCTGCTGGCATGATGGCATGATATATTAGACAAATTCTTAAGGTTGCAGAGCTGGGTCGAAAGAAAAAGGGTGTGAGAAGGAGGGTGGCTCATTTGATGTGGATTTTGTGACTGCAGTTGTGGTGATGATGGACGAATTCAAGGATGGCGATGGAAGGAGATTCATGCAGCCCTCAGTTGTGAGACCACATCAGGTCAGGAAGGATTCTGAAATGCTGTACCTCTAGGTTCCTAGTTTGAAAAGACCTAGATTACAATATGTGATTGCATGGATACATTCTAAAGTCTTCAGGTTTGGTGAGCAATCAACTTGGCATTCAACTAGTGAGTTTATTTTAATGATGTTAGCACTTGGTGCTTGAACCTTGTCTTTGTTCATGATGATTTGTCCTGGTGATATCCACATCCCTTGGCCCATCCATGTCAGCACCTGCTTTGTTCTTCTTTCTTTGTGGATTTGAATTTGACCAGGAAGGAAGCTGCAACCAACCTTAGACTTTCGGAACCCCCAACAAAGGTATCATGACTTGATTGCACCTCAGTTCCCATTATTCATGTCCTTTTTGTGTCGTGGGTTTTCCTGTGAATGTGTGATTTCTCTATCTCTATGACTATGCAGTAGGTACTCAATGCAATTGTTTGATACTTCAGAATTCATGAATATACATTTGGCTTGTGTTTAGTCTCAAGTTACTAATTATTGAGCAATGACTTTCAAGGAATTGAGTAGAAATCAGCAGATTGCAGCAGGTTGATGATTGAAGAAAATTTATCTTTGCTGATTAGCTCTGTTTGTCATCTATGGAATGCAGGGGCCCATTTAGTGCACTTTGTCCAATTCCAGAGACGAATGCTCTTGCTGCAAATTCTAGGGTACCATACTCTTTACTGTTCTGCTTCAGACCTTAGTATGATACTAATGAGTTTTTTCATTCTGGAACAGACTCAAATGTTGGTGTATTCTGAGAGTTAGACTTTTGAGACCCCTACTAGAGTTCTATCTGCAGTGCCTTTTATAGGGTGTATCTTCTGTATCCATTGCTATTGTTCAAACAACAGGGTGTATCTTGTGCCTCAGTTTTTTTCTTGATCTGTATTTTCTCTTTTCTTTGGTTTGGTTTCCCCTTTCTCAAGATTTCTAACTGGTTGATATGATGTTATCAGATCTGAAATATCCATAACCTTATTACTGTGTCATCTCTCAGTTTGTTTCAGGTTGTCTTAAATCGTAAGTATTGAGCATTTCTCAGTGTTTGTGAAGAAATGATTTGATAGGGTGGTCTTGTTTGATTGGGAGCAGACTGGTTGCCTCTTTGCTGCAGCTGGTGATGGGTGTGCATATGCTTGGGATGTGGTAAGCTTGTGATGATTCGTAAGTATCTACTCTGAAATTGCTTTGATTTGGAGTCTATAATTAGTGATAGTCTGATGTGTTGAACCAATTGAGGTCCCAAATATGTACTAGTTGAGAGTGGCACACCCATGGTATAACTGGTTGCCTTCAAAAATTTCATCCCCAGGTTGAAACTTTTGGGTGTGCTGCAGCTCTTCACCAGCAAGCATCTTCAGTGACTGCTTTTTGAAAAAATTGCTTAGATTAGGTTTTCCATTATTGTGGCTCTGCAGTTTATGATGAAGAAAGTTGCATGGTTGCACAGGAAACAGGCAAGAATACAATGGTGTTTCAGGGCCACTCTGATTATTTGCACTGTATTGCTTCTCGGTCATCCCACAATCAGGTGCATCAACCCATCACTCCATTGATTGGGGGCTGGGTGGGGGGGGGGGGGGGGGGGTGTGTTTCTTCTGTGTAATGAAGCCAGACAGCCTTTTGCTTTGATCATAATTCTTGGCATGGAGTCATTTACTAACCAACCTTCTGGCTTTGCAGATAATCACTGGATCTGAGGATGGGACTGCCAGAATTTGGGGCAAGTTTTGTTGAGCTCCTTGTCTCTTTCTAGGTTTATGAATGGGCCAAGAGAAAGGAAAGAGCAAGCAGGAGGAAGCCATAGGTGGCAAATGTTAGTGGTAGCATTTTAATTGGGTGTTTCTTTTGTAGGTGTAAATTTCTTCTCTTTGAAATCTTGCTCCCACAAAATTATCAACGAGGGATGTTGGCATTCGCTTGTGTGGTGGACACAGATTGTCGGAGTGGTGAATGTGTAGCAGCATTGGACCCATGGAATGCAGTGAAGATCAGCAAAAAGCCTATGGCGAAGTTGCCATGGATTAGTTGTTTGTCCCTTGATGCAAGTGAGAATTGGCTGGTAGGTTCACACATACAGGTGGCCAGTATAAAAAGTCTGGCTCTGACTCTGGTTATCTGATGCTTCTGTTGATTCAAGGGCAAGTGTTAAGGGTAACAAAGGATCAACATTTGTATTCCCTAACCAAACTGGTATCAGCTTGTAATCTAAGGGCTAGCTTTGGGTCCTAAATACTCTTGACTTATAGGGTCTAGATGTTAGTTTTTGAGCACCTGTAAACTGTTTACTATTGAGTTGAAAGGAAGCATTAGCTTACCAATACTGAGAATCTGATTTTGAATGTCAGTGACTTGACTGATTATTTACAGTCAATATGGTTGTCTCTGGAATATGAATGATTAGAAAAGGTTTGGGTGCAGGTTTGTGGGAACGGTGGGCACTGTGTGACTCTTTGGAGCCTACCAGGCCTGGATTGTGTGACACGTATCTGCATGCGTGCAACCCCTCAAGCTGTGACTATTGCAAATGACCAGGTGCTCTTTGCACACCAGCCAACTGTGGCCCGGTTTGTTTGCAATTCTGTTAACGATCCTTTTGTCATCTAGTGACCATTGATGACAGTAGCTATCACTTTGTTATTTTACTTTCTATGGTTAGTGGCATAAGATCTGGGAGTGTTGGATGCAGACCATGGTTGCTACTCAACCTAATGCAGCTTGAAAGTGTCTTCCATGTGGCTGTTTGTACTTGACATGTTTCATTGTATGTGTGCAGATTCTGACAGTGGGAACACAACCCATCTTGTCAAGATGGAGTTTTGGGGGCACCTTACTATCCCAGGCTGTGTGTGCCCCACTGTCTGCCTTCTCTGTCTCTGTGCATCCATCCGGGGTAACACATTTGTTTGCCTTTGGTGATCTGTGCCTTAGACATTCATGTATGATTGTTTGGGCTTGTAATTTTTCTGTGTTACTCTTTAGTAATCCATTAAGAGCAGTATGAGAAATGCATGCACTTGTTGTGACATGATAAATTGTCATGAGCTTGCATCATCCATATTTTGTTCTTAAGAAGTTGGGGGATCTTTCTGTACAGTTAACAGCAGTAGCTGGCTATGGAGGATTGGTGGACATAATTTCGGAGTTTGGGAGCCATCTCTGCACCTTCTGCTGTGGTTAATTGTGTCTCCTACAGGAGCTTCAAGCTAATAACAAGCTGTTGGGTGCTCACATTACTTGTTGGTTCAACTCCTACTAGTTTATGGTAGATGCTACCCAGACTATTCAACACCCAGTTCTACTGGAGTTCACTTACAATGAGACTTGGAGAACCTGGTAGCTTTCAAAATCTTCAGGGAACAATTGGGACAGCCACAATGCCAATCTTTTGCAGCTGTTTGAAAGTGTCCATCCCTGACAGTTATGCAGTAGCCCTGAGGGTTAAGATAATTGAAATTACAGTAAGTGGAGGAGTTGGCACTAGGTAATGCTTTTCATCATGCTGAGTCCTTCATGGTTTTGCCTAGGTAGTGTGAGGAGAAGACAAACATTTTACAGGATAGGTTACTGAGTTCAATCTTGGTAACTCAGTTGTGCTTTCATCTACTATTGAGTCGGGACAGATTTCCAATTGATAGTCAGTGCACTGGTCGCTACTGGGTTACATCATCCATGTTTCTTCACCAATGCTTTTCAAACGGTGTCATTTGACTTGATGATGGATATTGTGTCCGGTGCTTAGGAGCAATCCAATTCTGTAATCTAAAACCCTTGTAATAAAAAGAAACATGGCAAGTAGTTCGGGAATGTGAAGGAAATTGTATAAGCATACTGATATATCAGTGAACACTAGCTTGTAACCAATTGCTTCTACAGTCCACAGCATACCTGGTCAATTGATGCAAGAATCCTTTTGATGATTGAAAAGAGTACCTATAATTGAATCACTGATTAGCAATGTCTCTTGAGTGCTAGCCAACATCATGTCTGAGTCTTCCCATTGATTCTGGAAAGGAAACAAAAACTCAGGATGCAGATTGTGTATAATTGTTTGCCCAAGTTTTTGGGAAGATTATTATATGCTTGTATCAAAAAGCTGAAATAGAATTACAAAATCCAAATTTGAGAGTGCTAAGTGCGATTGACAAGATAGGGATTCAAATCATAGACAATTTTTAGACTGAAAAGTTAAAAACATTCCTGTTTTATCAATCCGTCCAACAATTCGTAGTGCCACATTTGTATGCACCTTATCCAAAGAAAGGCAGATTTTCAAATATCTCATATCAACCACACATTGATATTCACATCACAAACTACACATCAACAAAAGCCATCAATTTTCCGTGAGAGGACTTTTTAGACTTTTATTTTCTAATTTCTTTTATTGAACTACTAGAAACATATGTATTCCTACTATATCTTAACATAACCAACTCTCTTTACTCTAGGCTTGTGTTTAGAAAAGAGAAGGGCATATCTCCAATGGTGTCAAAGCGCACACCCCGCCACTTGTTGGGCTAGGAAACTGGGCCCATCATCAGTCTAAATGGGCCTTGCAAGCCATGGAACAACATGTTGGACTACCTAGCATTTGACAAAAAATTGTTCCCCCGAGCTTCAAGTACATACAAGAAAAAAATCTCCACGGACTAGAAGGGTCCTTGCAACAACTAGAAGAGGACTATGGATAATCAAAACCTTGGTAAAAGCTATGGATCTTGTTTGAAACAAGGACATGTTTATTGAAGAGGGCAAATAGGTAGGTCATGGAACATACCATTGATCTCTTTTTCTAACAATTTGAATGCGAAGACAACCTCTAGAAAGGTTACACCAGCATGTGTGCAAATAAATAAGGAGGATGCAACAATAGTTGCATGGACCTTAGGTATGCAAGAACATGGTTTGTCAATAACCCTGCAACAGCTCAAAGATGAAGGTTAAGAGCTCACACGAACAAGTACATGTGATAAAAGCTATTCGAATTTAGCCCAAAAACATAGGAAGATTGTTTGGGGGTGAGGTCCAACTTTTTGAAAAGCTTTCTCACACATGCAAATTTCGTCAATGGCTCCTTTTTCTTCATGGACAAATTACCCAAGAAAAAAAACTCAAACCAAAATGCAATGTTTCAAGTAAGACACAAGCTTTACAAGTTTTCACACATGAATTTTGCTATTGGCTCTATTTTTTTGACAAACATCCCCCACTCCATCTGCTTCTTTAGCTGCACAGAATATCAACAACCAGGGCTACCTTTCATTAGATTCAAATCCTTGTGAATGCCTCACCAACTTGGTGCTTCTACAATGCCTAAAACATCTCATTTATGTATCTAAATGCAATGCAGAAGACATAGTAAGATACAGGTGAACTTCCCACAGCTCAGAGAAACAACTAGCAAAGTGGCTGTTCTGTTCTGACTTGTGACTGTGTCCCAGGCATGAATAGGAGAACTGCAAATATAAAGAAGGTTCTGCAACTTGATGCTTCTCCAAAGCTAAAGCTTCCTGTTTGTGCATTTGAATGTAATGACAAAATGTGATAGAGGGAATTGTTCCTTCGTGGTGAACTCCAGAGTGGTTAGAGAGACAGCTACCAAGTTGGCTGTTGTAAGTTTCGGTAGATTTGGGGATGAATTTTGTTTTGCCTTGAGCACCTGAGGTGCGAGTTAGAGATCGGGAGAGAATGATCCCTGCTGTTGGAACCAAAATCTGCTGTTGATCTCAGTGGCCAGGGTAAGCATGAGATCACCCGATGCTCTAGTTCACCAGTTTGTGTAGATTCATAGTCGGTATGAGAAGCTACCTGAGAGAACCAAAATCCAGATTAATCCCTTCTAACACAAAATCTGCTGACATTGGGGGATGCACCTTCAACTGGGTCTACATGATACCGACCTTGTGCTTTCCACAAGAAAAACACTTCAAAATTATTGAACTTGATGGACTTTGAAAGAGCTTGAAAGTAGAAGTGCATCATATCCTATGCAATGGATCCAAGTCATCAGATTTTCTCAACATACCAATCAACTTCATTCAAAAGGAAATAACAATAGAAACCATTCTCACTATGCTTTCTGTAACCTAAGCTCCTCTTCCAGACTACCTGACTACCAATCCAAGAGTGTTGTGCATGTCAGTGTTGCATGTCAAATGTCTTGTATCAAAAAGATAAAAACCTTCCCAATTTGCATGTCCCCACTACTTTGAACAAGTCTTATCTCAAAGCATACGGTAAGCATTTTCCAAGCTCATGATCCTGCAGTAGCATGTGCTAGATGACTTCCCTCCTGGCATTTCAACTGTCATACAATATCCTGCAGTGAAGAGCTACTCATGCAGCGCGATTCTAGTTCACAGGCCATATTCATAGGCGGAGAACCTCAACAGGCCAAGTTCAATTGGTTTGCTCACAAACAACTGAGAGTATATGGGTGCATGCAGGTATGGATCAGGAGCCCCAAATCTTTTGATGTTGCTGGGAAACCATCCTTTCTAGAAATCCATTCAAGACTCATTCAAGAACCCACTCTCATCACACTTTCCATAACCTAAGGTCCTCTTCCAGATTAACTTCCTATCAACCTCAGAGTGTTTCAATCTAAGATTTCTTGATAAGAACAATTGCAGCTACATTTCAAACAGACAAAGTTTCACTTTTGAGGTTCTGGGAACTTGTCCTTTCACCCATCCTAATAAAGGCTTCACCAAAATGATACAAGTTTAGCAGAGAGAATTCATTAGCATGTGAAGCTTTATACATCAGCCTTATATTGTGCAGGAAAATTGTTCCTTGAAACTATTTGATGGCTTACAGCATACTATGAAAATGTGAGACCGCAAATAGGTGCCAACATATTGACCCTCAGTCTACAGGATCTTACCATAGTCCATAGAGGAAGGGAACAATTGCAGAGAAGGCTTGATGCATAGAAACAAGCATAGCATGCTTGGACAAAGTCACTTGATCATGCTTACCACATTAATGCTGAGATTGTGTGAATTCACTTCTGCAACCATGCATTTCTGTGTTGCAGATGATGCATCTTCCAGTCAAACACTCTCTTGATTCTTACCAGTAATTAACACCATTAACTTGGAACACACTCAAAAAGGAAAAAGATTCAAACACTTTGTTAGAGTGCAAGTTTTACACACCATTACCTTGTATTACAGATCTCTTCCTTACAGAAGAAGCTCTAAATAGAAATGCAACTTGTGAATAGATTAGAAGGGGAAGAAAGCTATTGCCTAATCATATTGCAATGATAGCTGACATTGTGTGCTAGACTTATCAATTAGGCACGAACTTGAAAGTCAAATTTTCCACTCTATTTTGCACATTTGATGAGCATATTTCTCAAACTCAGTACAATCTTATAGCTATTTGATACGAAGTCAACTTCTAGGACACACTGACATCTATGAGAACGAAATGATGCTTCCTCTTAGAAATCAGCCCTATTTGCATGCTCTCTTGCATGAATTTCATACACAACTCTTCAAACAGGGTGTTAAAATTACAGCTCTAATTTCATGCATATCAACAACACTTTGGGACGAATTTTAACATGAAGGACATGCAATGAAACCTCCAAGTTTAAGATACTCCTGCATGTCAAAACAGCATGCCAGTACCTTGCATGCCTATTGTTCACTTGATCTAGAATGGTTCATAATGAAGAACTGCTGATGCAATAGCTCAGTTCTAATTCACATCCGATTTGCACACCAAAAGACTAAATCTGATTTCTTGAAGACTACTGCAAATAGTTGAGAAATTTGGACACTCATGTCAAAAAGGATCCCGACACTGCTTGATCAGGGAAAGTAATCGTGCGGGGTAAGTGCTGTTTCAAGGCAGAAATGGCCTTTCATTTTATGGGTAACTAATTCTTTCACACAATCCCACTGGGGCGTTACCAAAAGGGTGCGATTTACCAGAGAGAATTTGCAAGCACAAGATCGCAAAGCTATAAACATCAGCTTTTTTGGCACAAAAATGCCTTCAGTGCCCTTCGTGGTGCTTAAAGGCCTCTGGTGCCCTCCATGGTGCTGCTGCACGAATCTTAGAGTGCAACATAGATGAAGACGAGTTGACCTTTGTCTTTGCCAAACCAAAATCAGCCAACTTCACCTCCACATACCCATCAGCAGAGAGTTCAGGGTTTGTGTTTGGACTCACCAAGATGTTATTAGGTTTCAGGTCACAGTGCACAACCCCTTGTCCATGCAAGTACTCCATGCCAGAAGCAATCTGTGACATGACATCAACAGCTGCTTGAGGTGTGAATGGCTTGTGTGAAACCTTTCGTTCTGCAATGTGCCTTTCAAGATTTGTGGGCATGAGTTCCATCACAATTGAACACTGGGTAGAAGCTTGATGGCAGCATATCAATTGTACAACATGTGGATGGTTCAAGCGAACCATGACTCCAACCTCAATTCTCAAAATCACGCTCCTGTTTCTCACAAAGAAAAGGATTGGAGGATTTCTCAGCACATGCCATCCCAAACCATGTGTACTGAGAAACTGATGCGAATGTGCCTGTCCCCAAAAATTCTCCTCGCTTCGCTCCAGGATGAGAGGCCAAAACACACCATGGAAGCGGTCCCAGCGGTAAGTCATAGGCATTCATGACATTCTGCACCTTCCACTGGAGATAATGTGCAAGGTTGATCCTTTCTCCTGTTCTAGAACCACCAGCATTACTTATCGACTGCCGAAGCTCTGCAATGCGTGGATCCCATAACTCTTTATTCTTCTGCATATCTTGTGCTTTGAGTTGTTCCAATCTTGAACGAACAGATGCCCATGTCCAATTATCAATGTCTTTTCTGAACAACCTTGTGCACGATTGCCAACCAACAATGACAGCAACAAATGCACATATGTTATCCATTTCCACAAGTATTGATTTGAGATTCGATGGCTCATCACTGCACTCTTGCACAATCAAGTCTGCTTTCTTGACAATGCGGAACAACTCTTTACAGATTGGATCAGCCAAAGTTGCACAAGTTGCACATGAGATAACATTTGCTGGTCACTATAGTGTCGACCATGCACTCGCACTGCAACACATTCACCTGCAGTTTTGAATTTTGACCAAATGTTCTATCATCCAGGTCACATATTGCTGTTAAAATCCTTTCCTTGAAGACTTGTGTGTTGACAGAGTTCCATGAAGGTGCTTGGAATATGAAAGTACCATCGGCACCTACAAAAGCACAATTCAAAGTATATTTGAAGATGTAATGTCCCATCTATGTGAAAGACTCATCACAAACACACTATGCTCAGTTCTGCAACATGATCTAACAAACTTCTGCATGTGTGCAGACAGAACTTCAGCTCATCCTGGGATGAAGTGCCAAGTCCTTAGCAAAGCTCTGGCCAAAAAACAATTTCTTGTAACTATGATCCACAACAGTGATTTTCATTTCTCCACTTGAATCACCACCATTTTCACTACTTCATGCATAAGCCAAGAAGATGGAACTAGCATGAAGAATGTAGATGGAGTACCGTCTGGCTGCAAAATTGTGTTCGCCTCAGACTGATAACCTTCCGAAGCATTCTCTGGCTCAGAGTCCGTGTCCTCCAACTGTGGCTCTGTCATGCAACTCCAGGAGTGGTCTCAATTCTCATTAACACCATAATTCATGGCTTCCATGTTACCTACTAGATTTAATGCACAAGACAGAAAGGTTAGGATCCTAAAGCATGTATGTTACCAGGTGATTTTATGACAACATTGTCAACTGATGACACAAACCAAGCAACTATTAAGAACAAATGTTGATCTTGAGACATGAAACTTACAAACATCAAAGGCATCCTATTATTGCAGCTTTGATGAAGAGAAAGTTTTCCTTGACTGGGAAAACAATTGAACACTGAGTGACACATGTGGTAAACTGGGACAGAAAATCATACTGATACCTTTGCTTGAACTTTGGTGCACCATTCTAACTGTTTTTCCACTTCAAATCTCTGCAAAGCGACATATTTGATGTACTCAATTGCTTTATCTAGCATGGAAGCTATGTCAGTCTGCAATGAAAAACACCATTTTCATCGATCCTTCTGTCATAGGAGGAGCCAAACTAAAGATTCAAATCACCTATTTACTTTGTTTGTGCAGGAAATGAAGAATTTCACAATCAGAAGTGCTGAATATGACAAGCTGTTTTCAGCTTGAAAATTGAGAGTTAGATCGACCAACATGTGTATACCTCATTTGACGATGGTATAAACTCCTGCAGGGACTTCATCTTCTCATCAATTCTGTTGCTTTGTGGCTATGATGCCACAACAAAAAACACCAATTCCTCACATTAAATGCCAATCTGTGCTTGTCCACATGAATAATGAAACACAAAACTGCCATAACACAGGAGGTATTGTGTTCTGGATGCTATTCATCATGAAGTTTTTGATTTTTTTTACTAGTGGGTACCCGTGACCTTCGGACACTGTGAGGTGCCCCTGCAGGTCCTGTGCGCGCTGCCCTGGCGGGTTTGGCACGATGAACCTAAACAAACCCTAAACAAAAATAATGGGCGAGAATGGTGAAAATAGATCTTAAATAAATGAGTGTTGTTAGCTTACATTCTAAACACAAATAAATATAAAGAGGAATTCCAAATGGAAATTTAGGTTTAGGTGCATTTGATATTTTACAATTTTATTTTCTAAGAGTCGCGGAACTATGTAAGTTAGAAAGCAGGGTGGTTCTTTTTATTTTTATTATTATTATTATTATTTGTTTGAGAGCCGTGGCTCTGTACCCCAAGAGAGCTGTCATGATAACCTCCGGGTATATTATTCGGACTTTTTTAGCTGATCGTCCCGCGCTGGCACATTTGCACTCCAAGGGCCTAAACAGAACCCTTTCTAGGGTCGTAGACAGGGTCCCGAGGACCTTAGGGATGCCACTGGCCTACTACTAGCGTCCTTTGCAGCCCTCTGAGGCCTCTCTGTTCTTCTTCCTGTGTGGCTCCCCGCGTCTTCTTCTCCTTTCCCTCGCACTTTTTTCCTAGTGCTTTCCGCGAGTGATACCGCAAGTCGTCCGGCGCAGCGAGTTTTGGCAAGCGAGAGCTTCAAATACAGGTGTTTTTTGTCAAGGCTGGGCGGAGAGCACGACGAGGACGCGGGGAGTGTTGGAATGCTCCAGCAGCAGCAAGAGGTGGCCATTTCTGACGAGTCCCTTTCAAGCCGCTGAAAGGGAGGAGGATTCAAACACTTTTAAGGATTGGTTTTTGTGTTGTGGTGCAAGTCCCGTGGAATCGTGAATTCGGTACCTTTTCTTTTGTACTAGGCGGTGCGCAGCAGCAGCAGATAGTGCAAAGGCATGGAAACTTGAGAAAATCCTGGAAGAAGCAAGGTGTGCAGCAGCAGATAGTGCACAGGCAGGAAAGCTTGAGAAATATCCGTCAGAAAGCAAGGTTTGCAGTGGCAGCAGATAGTGCAAAGCCATGAAAGCTTGAGAAAAATCCTTCAAAAGGCAAGGTGTGCAGCGTCAGCAGATAGTGCAAAGCCATGAAAGGTTGAGACAAATCCTTCAAAAAGCAAGGTGTGCAGCCGCAGCAGATAGTGCAAAGGCATGGAAACTCAGCGCACACCTGAAAAGTAAGCTGTGGGTTTTGCAATGCAATTTTTTTCCTGGGCTGGTGGGCAATGCCACACGGCAAAGAGATCGGAACTAGACTTAGAATCACGTTTTTAACGATGTTCTTCTTTTGGGCTATTGGTTTGTGTGTGCAGGCCTGACCAAGACAGTCTGGAAGTGGCTCGGATGGAAAATGGGGATGTAGGGAAAAGATCTTTGAGATGCACGGTGGGAGCAGTGAACGTTGTAATATGCATCTAGTTGAGGTGTTGCAGGAGGATGATGTACCACAATCACCACGCATGCAACAAACTCTTGCAAATTTTGGGGACCACCAGGATTTACCACCATTCATGGACTTTCGGCTACTTGATATTAATTTCTTTGGTGATTTGTCTGCCATTGTATGGCTTTTCACACCCACATATGCATCATCCTGCCCAATTGAAGTATAATCTTTCACCACTCTGATAACTAAATCTGTTGATGTTGGGTCTCACATGTCTGTTGCATCCTGGTGCCCACAATCGCCTCTCCGGAGGCAACATGTCATGTGGGAGCTAGCAAATCAGGGGAGGTTGGTCGAGCTTTTGCAGCAGTTTATCTGATTGCAGTTTCATTTGTGAATCTATCAGGGGAGAGAAGATGAATCACTTGACACGAAAAAGCCAATTTGTGCTGGGAAACCAGTCGAGCAAAACCGGACCGCGGATGTTCACAACCTATCTGAGCGAGTAAGTTTGAAATTTGACACTGTTTGTGGTAACACACAAAATACTCCTCTACTGTTTTGTGTTTTGGAAACCAATCAATGGTTTCATGTCGATCTGAATGGCCTCTGCCTGCATGTTCTGCCTAGCATCCAGAACACAATACCTCCTGTGTTATGGCAGTTTTGTGTTTCATTATTCATGTGGACAAGCACAGATTGGCATTTCATGTGAGGAATTGGTGTTTTTTGTTGTGGCATCATAGCCACAAAGCAACAGAATTGATGAGAAGATGAAGTCCCTGCAGGAGTTTATACCATCGTCAAATGAGGTATACACATGTTGGTGGGTCTAACTCTCATTCTTCAAGCTCAAAGCTACTTGTCATATTCAGCACTTCTGATTTTGAAATTCGTCATTTGCTGCACAAACAAAGTAAATGGGTGATTTGATTCTTCAGTTTGGCTCCTCCTATGACAGAAGGATTGATGAAAATGGTGTTTTCATTTCAGACTGACATAGCTTCCATGCTAGATAAAGCAATTGAGTACATCAAGTATGTGGCTTTGCAGAGATTTGAAGTGGAACAGCTAGGAATGGTGCACCAAAGTTCAAGCAAAGGTATCAGTATGATTTTCTTTCCCAGTTTACCACATGTGTCACTCAGTGTTCAATTGTTTTCCCAGTCAAGGAAAACTTTCTCTTCATCAAAGCTGCAATAATAGGATGCCTTTGATGTCTGTAAGTTTCATGTCTCAAGCTCAATATTTGTTCTCAATAGTTCCTTGGTTTGTGTCATCAGTGGACAATGTTGTCATATAATCACCTGGTAACATACATGCTTTACGACCCTAACCTTTCTGTCTTTTGCATTCAATGTAGTAGGTAACATGGAAGTCATGAATTATGGTGTGAATGAGAATGGAGACCACTCCTGGAGTGGCACAAGCAAGGCACAGGTGGAGGACACGGACTCGGAGCCAGAGAATGCTTCGGAAGGTTATCAGTCTGAGTCGAACACAAGTTTGGAGCCAGACGGTACTCCATCTACATGCTTCATGCTAGTTTCACCTTCTTGGCTTATGCATGAAGTAGTGAAAATGGTGGTGATTCAAGTGGAGTAAGAAAAATCACTGTTGTGGATCATAGTTACGAGATCTTTTTTTGGCCAGAACTTTTCTAAGACTTGGCACTTCATCCCAGGAAGAGCTGAAGTTCTGTCTGCACACACGCAGAAGTTTGTTAGATCATGTTGCAGAACTGAGCGTAGTGTGTTTGTGATGAGTCTTTCACATAGATGGGACATTACATCTTCGAACATACTTTGAATTGTGCTTTTGTAGGTGCCGATGATACTTTCATATTCCAAGCAACTTCATCGAACTCTGTCAACACACAAGTCTTCAAGGAAAGGATTTTAACAGCAATATGTGACCTGGATGATAGAACATTTGGTCAAAATTCAAAACTGCAGGTGAATGTGTTGCAGTGCCAGTACATGGTCAACACTATAGTGACCAGCAAATGTTATCTCATGGGGGAGACTTGTGCAACTTTGGCTGATCCAATCTGTAAAGAGTTGTTCCGCATTGTCAAGAAAGCAGACTTGATTGTGCAAGAGTGCAGTGATGAGCCATTGAATCTCAAATCAATACTCGTGGAAATGGATAACATATGTGCATTTGTTGCTGTGATTGTTGATTGGCAATCGTGCACAAGGATGTTGAGAAAAGATATGGATAATTCGACATGGGCATCTGTTCGTTCAAGATTGGAGCAACTCAAAGCACAAGATATTCAGAAGAATAAAGAGTTATGGGATCCACACATTGCAGAGCTTCGGCAGTCGATGAGTAATGCTGGTGGTTCTAGAACAGGAGAAAGGATCAACCTTGCAGATTATCTCCAATGGAGGGTGCAGAATGTCATGAATGCCTATGACTTACCCCGGGAACTGCTTCCATGGTGCAATTTGGCGTCTGATCCTGACGCGAAGCGAGGAGACTTTTTGGGGAGGGGCGTATCCGGATCAGTTTCTCAGTACACATGCTTTGGGATGGCATGTGCTGAGAAATCCTTCAATCCTTTTCGTTGTAAGAAAGAGCAGCGTGATTTTGAGAATGAGGTTGGAGTCATGGTTCGCTTGAACCATCCACATGTTGTACGATTCGTATGGTGCCATCAAGATTCTAACAAGCGTTCAATTGTGATGGAACTCATGCCCAGAAGTCTTGAATGGTACATTCAAGAACGGAAGCCACACAAGCCATTCACACCTCAAGCGGCTGTTGATGTCATGTCACAGATTGCATCAGCCATGGAGTACTTGCATGGACAAGGTGTTGTGCACCGTGACCTCAAACCTAATAACATCTTGGGTAGTCCAAACACAGACCCTGAACTCTCTGCTGATGGGTATGTGGAGGTGAAGTTGGCTGATTTTGGTTTGGCAAAGAAGGTCAACACCTCTTCATCTATGTTGCACTCTCAGACTTGTGGAGGGGCAGCATGGAGGGCACCAGAGGCCTTTGAGGACCACAAAGGGGACCGAAGGCGTTTTTCTGCAAAACGAGCTGATGTTTATAGCTTTGCGATCGTGTGCTCGCAAATTCTCTCCGGTAAATTGTACCCTTTTGGTTACGCCCCGGTGAGATTGCTTGAAAGAATTAGTTCCCCACAAAATGAAAGGCCATTTTTACCTTCAAACAGCAATTACCCTGCACAATTACTTTCCCTGATCGAGCAGTGTTGGGCTCCTGATCCACGTATGCGTCCAAATTTCTCAACTATTTGGAGTAGTCTTCAAGAAATCAGAGTTAGTCTTTTGGTGTGCAAACGGGATGTGAATTAGAACTGAGCTATTGCATGAGCAGTTCTTGATTATGAACCATTCTCGATCAAGTGAACAATAGGCATGCAAGAATATCTGGCATGCTGTTTTGACATGCAGGAATATCTTAAACTTGGAGGTTTCATTGCATTTCCTTCATGTTAAAATTCATCTGGAAGTGTTGGTATGCATGATACATGTATTTTCAATACCCTGTTTGAAGAGTTATGTATGAAATTCATGGAAGAGATCATGCAAATAGGGCTGATTTCTAAGAAGAAGCGTTATTTTGTTCTCATAGATGTCAGCGCGTCCTAGAAGTTTACTTCGTATCAAATAGCTATAAGATTGCACTGAGTTTGAGAAATATGCTCACCAAATGTGCAAAATAGACTGGAAAATTTTACTTTCAAGTTCAGCTATGATTGCAATGTGATCAGGCAAGAGCTTTCTTCCCCCTCTAATCTACTCACAAGTTGCATCTCTATCTAGAGCTTCTTCTCTAAGGAAGAGATCTGTGGTACAAGGTAATGGTGTGTCAAACTTGCACTCTAACAAAGTATTTGAATCTTTTTCCTTTTTGAACGTGTTCAAGTTAATGGTGTTAATTACTGGTAGGAATCAAGAGAGAATTTGACTAGAAGATGCATGGTCTGCAACACAGAAATGCATGGTTGCAGAAGTGAATTCACACAATCTCAGTGTTAATGTGATAAGAATGATCAAGTGACTTTCTCCAAGCATGCTATGCTTGTTTCTATGCATCAAGCCTTCTCTGCAATTGTTCCCGCTGTCTATGGACTATGGTAAGATCCTGTAGACTGAGGGTCAATATGTTTCCGTCTATTTTGCAGTCTCACATTTTCATAGTATGTTGTAAGCCATTAAATGCTTTCAAGGAACAATTTTCCTGCAATTTTCAAATCAATTTTTATTATAGCAGATCATCAATGTATATGTTGTTCACAATTTTAAATTTTGCGCTTAAAATGCAGTTTTATTTTCTTTTGCAGATTCAAGCATTGATTATCTCAATATTTTTGTCAAACAAGTTAAAGAACAATCATATATCCCATCTTTTATTTCATGTACTTTTGAATATTTAAAAAACCAAAACCTGAAAAAACTCTTAAACTATATTTAATCAAGATTCCAAATTTTACAATGTTTTAAAAAATGTTCAACGAATTGAATATTTGATCTTGAAAAATATTTTCAATTGCAAAAGCTTGAAATGATACATTGATTTTATATTTAATGATTATTTTAAAATTTGAGTTCAGATTAAATTCAGTGGTCACCTCTTACATTACAAGTATCCCTAATGAAATTATAACGAAAATTACATTTCCAAAAATAATTCATCACCTAGCTTTCGTAAATGGACAATATTATAGTCATGAAAAAAGAAATCTAC
Organism: Sphagnum contortum; assembly: GCA_963920785.1. Taxonomy (NCBI): domain Eukaryota; kingdom Viridiplantae; phylum Streptophyta; class Sphagnopsida; order Sphagnales; family Sphagnaceae; genus Sphagnum; species Sphagnum contortum. The sequence continues at coordinate 2,084,316 of OY987278.1, forward strand.
TGAATGATTTCTTAAATTTGAAAATCCTCAATGTTACTTGGAAAAGTTTTTGGACACATGCTCCCGAACTTTATGTTTGGATTTTTTTTGGCTCCAATACATCAGTCCCTAGCATAGAATCTGTTACCTGGGTCTTGGCAAACCATATACTCTGTCCTTTCTTGCCCTCCTGCTTGTCCAACATTGTTGTATTCTCCTTTATTTTTTGGCTCACATATGCAACAACCTTTGAAACCTTGCAAAAGCCCTTATAACTCAAGTTGCACATGTTAATAAATACCTATTGTTCATGAGAATAAAGCTTGTTGTGTTCACTTTCTATTCATCTGTAATAAATCTTCTAAAACAATCACATCATGTGCCCTATTTATGTCCTTTCTACTTCTATTTTAGTTATTTTCAAAAGAACATTCATTATAACATATGGAAAGAAAATGTGGAGAACACACAAAGATGAAATTGCATGAAAAAAAATAGCAAAAACAAACTTACGATCCTCCACAACCAACATCGACACCAACTCATTTAGTGTTGATAGGCAATGTTGTTGTTACTACTATGACCACTATTAACTATTTACACTTCTTGCATGAAATACTAGATTTGCTATGAATCATTATAGAAAAACAATGTTGGTGATGATGTTCATTAACCTATTTGTCCAAAAATAATCAAATGTATCCGAAAGAAACATTTATGTTACTTGTCTGATATGTATATAAGTTTTTTTTCTCCAAGAGAAAAAATATTTTAACATTTTGAAAAAAAAAGAAAAAAATGCCAAACGAATTGACTTTCAATATATTCTTTTGGTGAAGCTCTTTAATTATAGTTCCTATTTTTTTATTTTTTTCTTTTTCTTTTGTTTTTTCTTTTCATCAAAAAGCTTGGAATACTTCTAAACTTCATCCATTTCCATTCCTGGCCAATTAAACATAACTTCAATAGGAAACAAAACACGCTATTTGAATTTTTTTTGTTTTGTTTTCCATGAATGCTATATGGGTGAAAACATCCTTGAGTGATATCACTAAAAACCACCCCAAGGAATGGTTAAATAACTAAAAATGATTAAATCATTTTCTTGGGCCTTTTATTTAAAAAAAATTCACGATTATAATTGTTTTTTCTTTTCAAGTTTATCAATTGTAAGCATTAATAGATAGCTTGAAGTTTATTTTGGAACTTAAAAAATTGAAAATTCTTATTCTTAATAAAACATGCCCCTTTAGAAATTGATGACCTTAACTTTGGAAATTCATAATTAAATTATTATTATTCCATTAATTGCTGAAGTGTAACATAAAAATAGAATGACTTCTAAATGTTTTAGGGAAAAAGTTCTCATCAAAATTCTCAAATCACATTTCAAATTTGTGTTCCTGACCAAATGTTCAAAGAAAGGGACCAACATGACATTCTTAAAACTTTTTCCAAAATGCAATGATTAAAAACATCAAAATACACAATATTGTTGACATTATTAAAAATTCAAAAATTTTGGAACCTAATAAATGTACTCATTAAAAAATATGAAAATATGTATTTAAATGTTTCCTATGATATTTCAAAATTCGATGGGTCCAAGAAAATCAAATTGAGATGTTCCTAGTAGTATCACCCAATAATGTTTTTGTCATCTGCACAATCAACTTGGACACATAAAAAAAAATTCAAAAATTTCATCATTTTTTTAAATTTCAGAAGGCAACCTTAATTGCAAATATCATACCATAAAAAAGAAAAAGTGACAACCATAGATAGATAGAAAAGATACCTTATGAAAGTCTCAATCTAAAGCTTGTAATGTTCGTTTTGTAATTTTGTTTCCTAATCTATTTCTTCAAATTTGTGTTTTTCTTTCTCACAATATGCAGGCAAAAATAAAAGGAAGGCCCATAAGCATTGCCAAAAAATTAATAAAAAGTGGATGACAAAATTGCAATAAATAGAAAACAAAGAAAGAACTCTCAAAATTTTCAAAATAAAATGTTTTTTTTTCTTTTACATTGTACAAGTAAAAATGAAACGAAAGGCCATGAGTGTTATCAAAAAAAAAAAAAAACCCATAGGAAACTTCTAATAGAATAAAAATAAAAAGATTTTAAAAGATGCATGCAACAAGAATACAAAGAAACAAGAAATCCAAGAGGTGGTTATATAAAGATGTCAGTTTAGGTAGTTATATAACAAATATTGAATTAAAATAATTCATTTTAGCATATTATGGGCAGGACACATGGTAGGACAAAATAATATGGGAGCTTATTTTGTTCTACTTAAACCATCTTTGATGAAAATTCATCGTCATTGGAATATATCTTATAATGGGAAAACCAATTTGATCCTATATAAAAGTCTCACATCACTTGCTTTGTTACTTTCTTTGTAGACTCATCATGTCAACATGTTATTTGATGGATGTCCTTCCATCAATTCATCCCTTAAAAAAAATCATGCACATATGAATTTTTTCCATATTTTCCCTTGATTATTTGGGTATATGATCATATATTCTAAAATTGTCACCACATTCTTGGTGATTATACAATGCATCCAAGCTTAAAGGTCATAAATGACTTTGTAAATTATAATGATGATGGTACATAAACTTGGTTTAAAAAGAATAGGTTTAGGTTCTATTACGGGTTTCATATTTTTGGACCACATTTGTATAGGATGATTTTAACATGGATTTGTTTAAAATTCTTTTACTCTTGAAAAAATGTTTATTTTGATACATGTTCATCGCAAAGCTTGAACAAATCAAACACAAAGACATCAAAAAATTCAATGTTCAATTTTCTAAGATTTATGCTTGAAAATCTTTCCCAAATGACTTAACAAACAAAAAGTGCATTAATTCACAACATTTGAAATTATCATCATCATCAAAACTACTCCCTTTTCATTCTCCTTCTAACTCTACTTCAACATTGGGTTTCCATATGTTGGAGATGTAAAGTCAACATGTGTGGAATGGAATCAAAGTTTTAGTCTACAATTCACAATGAAAAACTTGGGATTTTGTCAGTTCCACATCAAGTGCACATTAAAAAGTTTTGGCAACTAGAGATCATTCAAAGAGTAAAAAAAAAAGACCTTGGAGTTGCAATGCAATGGATGTGGGAGAAGAAAAACAAATGATTGCATTTCCTCAGAAACAAAAGTGGTTGAAAGAACATTCTTATATGTCAATCTTGAGTTTGCGATATCTCTTTTAAACACAACATGATTAATAACAAATAAAGCTAATGTTGGAGGCTTCCCATTTCAATTTCTTACTTTTGATTTGCCATTTTTGCAATTGAATCTTTCAACATACCTTGGATGAAATTATCATTATGAACCCATTGTTCTTGCATATTTTATTTTAGGTACACCCAAGTGTGACCATTTGTCATTTCCACGAAAGTTAATCATCATCATCATTTTTCAAGTGTTATTTCTCTAGGTCTCATGTGGTGGCAAAGTACCTTCATCCACTAAGTCCTTACAAGGCTAATTTCAATGAAATTTTGAATGTGTGTTTACCTATGACTACTATTCTCCTATACTTACTCCCTTCTATTCTTCCATTCTTCTATTCAAAGCTAGTTTCACCTTGGATTGACATCCTCAACCATAAAAATTGTCAACAATTATGGTCATTAGTTTCGTTTTTGAAGAAAATTGGGTTGATTAGTTCTAGGTAATAATGTGATGCTCACAATTTCATTAAGAACCTTAAAGATTTTGAAATCACACCTAAAGCAAGTAGCATCAAGTAAGTTCAACTATTATGTTCAAATCCTTTTCTTCTTCCATTGGGAATCTAATACTTTGACATTATATTGATATTTCTTCTTCTCACAAGAAATTTTCCTTAGTTTTCATTGTTGGGCTTGTTAGACTTTTGAACCTTTGAAAGACTTTGTAGAATTATAGGTTCTTCTTTTATGGATGTTTTGTTCAATTTGTGCATTGATACTACATATTCATCTGTTTTTAAGGTTCTAGAGGCAATGCTCATAATGCATGACTCAAGTTCATGGGAGTGAATGTCATCTTATGGAAAGCGGTGAGGGCCACTCTTTGAGTTTTTTCAAATTATATTTATCTTCTTTTATACAAGATTCGACTATTGTCTTTGATTTCCTTACTTTATATTTTGGTGTGCTTCCAAATGAATAAGCCATCAAACATTCAATTGTCTCTCATTTACGTTTGTTTTGTGATTTTTTGGTTACTGAATTAGAAAATTGTTTTAAATAAATAAAACTCTAAGGTACATGATATTGGTCTTTTTTCTAATTTGTGACCAATTGTGAGAGTGGACCACCTAGTAATGTATATCAAAGCTTGAAGATAATGATTTCATTATGCATATTTTCTTAAGATCTTCACGTATTTTTAATTAAGATTAAAAATGCATTACTTTGTATTATGTAAAATTTTGAAAGTTGCAAGAGTTGACGATTAGCAACTTCTTTATTATTTCCCATGACAATGTTCATGGAATGTGTTGTCATTATATTGTAGTTTTGGCATAAGAAAATGTTGAGATTCTTACATTGTTTGCAACTCCAAAATTAATGAAATATTCTCCTACATATTGTGGTGCTCATTTATCTTGTTTTTGTTCATGCATTTGTTGTGGGGATATTGATTCCATATTTTTATCCTCCTCCTCTCACCAATGTAGGGAAGAGGAATGCGCAACAACCGAAGACAATTTGGAAAGAAAAAATCAAACGATGTGTCTTTTCATACATAATTTAATAAAGATGTGTCTTTTTGTTCTAAAAGAAATTAGGGCGCACAAATATACATGGGTTGAAGCCATAAACTTTGGTTCAATCCAAAGAATAGAATAGACTTGACCATTTGACTAATAAAAAAACATGAAACCTAATTGAAGTGTAAATACTATTTGAATAAATTTGTTTCAACAACTCATGTCAAATTATGTTAGAATTAAAATTATATAATTTTGTAGTTCAACCCAACGAAATGTGGAAACAAAAAGAAATTTATTTAACTTGTGTTCACATGTGCAATAAGATAAATAACAGCACTTTCAAATTGTCATGTGATTATATTATGATATTGAATCGAATTAAAATTTAATTCAATTCAATTTGGATTCTTCTAGCCCATAAAATTTAGGAACATCCTTTTATCAAATTCATCTCTCATTCCTTCAAAAATTAATAAACTATAATTGACCCATTACATAATTTTAAATTATCTTTTCACCATGCGGATCTGTGAGAATTGGGGGAAGCCTAACTAGTAATAATAATAGTAATAATAAACATTACAAGATAGATAACGAGACCAGTTGCAGCCCTATGATTCTGGATAAATCGAGAGAATAGCCTTAGAATTAAGGACCTATAAATAAGAAGCTTGGAATAGGATTGATTGCCCAAGGGGGTTAAAGCCTTCCAAGGGCCTCAACAGAAGCCTTTCTAGGAAGATCGGTTCCCAAGGACCGTAAGGGTGACAATGGTCTACTACTAGCATCTTCTTTCTGTGTGGCTCCCCACGTCTCTCCATTCCTTGACACACTTTTTTTCCCGGTGCTTTCCAATTCCCCACACGGATGTAAACCAGCATTCCGTTCCGCTCCGCTACTTGGAAAAGTAGTCCAATGACTTTTTTTCTCCGCCGTTCCGCTCCGCTACTTGGAAAAGTAGTCCAATGACTTTTTTTCTCCGCCGTTCCGCTCCGCCCTTGGAAAAGTAGACCAAGACCTCCACATGTTGGTGTTTTTTGTGAAGCCTGGGCGGAGAGCAGGACGAGGACGCGGGGAGTGTTGGAATGCTCCAGCAGCAGCAAGAGGTGGCCATTTCTGACGAGTCCCTTTCAAGCCGCTGAAAGGGAGGAGGATTCAAACACTTTTGAGGATTGATTCTTGTGTGTGGTGCAAGTCCCGTGGAATCGTGAAATCGGTACCTCTTCTTTTGTACCAGGCGGTGCGCAGCAGCCGAAGATAGTGCAAAGGCATGGAAACTTGAGAAAATCCTGGAAGAAGCAAGGTGTGCAGCAGCAGATAGTGCACAGGCAGGAAAGCTTGAGAAATATCCGTCAGAAAGCAAGGTTTGCAGTGGCAGCAGATAGTGCAAAGCCATGAAAGCTTGAGAAAAATCCTTCAAAAAGCAAGGTGTGCAGCGTCAGCAGATAGTGCAAAGCCGTGAAAGGTTGAGACAAATCCTTCAAAAAGCAAGGTGTGCAGCCGCAGCAGATAGTGCAAAGGCATGGAAACTCAGCGCACACCTGAAAAGTAAGCTGTGGGTTTTGCAATGCAATTTTTTTCTTGGGTTGGTGGGCACTGCCACACGGCAAAGAGATCGGAACTAGACTTAGAATCAGGTTTTCACGATGTTCTTCCTTTGGGCTATTGGTTTGTGTGTGCAGGCCTGACCAAGACAGTCTGGAAATGGCTCGGATGGAAAATGGGGATGTAGGGAAAAGACCTTTTGAGATGCAAGGTGGGAGCGGTGAAGGTTGTAATATGCATATACTTGAGGTTTTGGACGGGGATCCTTTTAATATGCCTCCACTGAGGCTGTACAAGGAGGAGGCTGGTTCTGTAACACTAGCACCACGCCTGCCACAAACTTTGGCAAATATTGGGGACTACCAGGATTCACCACCATTCATGGACCCTCTTCCGTGCCACGACTTATTTGAGACTTACCAACAGGATCCTATATCACTATCATCACCCATGCAAGAAACTGTGGCAAATTCTTGGGACCACCAGTATTCACAATTATCCATGGTGATGTCTCGGTACTGGGACCTATTTGACGATACGTTTCACATTGTATGGCTTTTCACACCCACATATGCATCATCCTGCCCAATTGAAGTATAATCTTTCACCACTCTGATAACTAAATCTGTTGATGTTGGGTCTCACATGTCTGTTGCATCCTGGTGCCCACAATCGCCTCTCCGGAGGCAACATGTCATGTGGCAGCTAGCAAATCAGGGGAGGTTGGTCAAGCTTTTGCAGCAGTTTATCTGATTGCAATTTCATTTGTGAATCTATCAGGCGAGAGAACGCAACAAAATTCCAATTTGTGCTGGGAAACCAGTCGAGCAAAACCGGACCGCGGATGTTCACAACCTATCCGAGCGAGTAAGTTTGAAATTTGACACTGTTTGTGGTAACACACAACATACTCCTCTACTGTTTTGTGTTTTGGAACCCGATCAATGGTTTCATGTCGATCTGAATGGCCTCTGCCTGCATGTTCTGCCTAGCATCCAGAACACAATACCTCCTGTGTTATGGCAGTTTTGTGTTTCATTATTCATGTGGACAAGCCGAGATTGGCATTTAATGTGAGGAATTGGTGTTTTTTGTTGTGGCATCAAAGCCACGAAGAGACAGAATTGATGAAATCAAGTCCCTCCAGGAGTTTATACCAAACTCAAGCCAGGTATACACATGTTGGTCGGTCTAACTCTCAATTTTCTAGCTCAAAACAACTGGTCATATTCAGCACTTCTGATTGTGAAATTCTTCATTTGCTGGACAAACAAAGTAAATGGGTGATTTGATTCTTCAGTTTGGCTCCTCCTATGACAGAAGGATTGATGAAAATGGTGTTTTTCATTTCAGACTGACATAGCTTCCATGCTAGATAAAGCAATTGAGTACATCAAGTATGTGGCTTTGCAGAGCTTTGAAGTGGAACAGTTAGGAATGGTGCACCAAAGTTCAAGCAAAGGTATCAGTATGATTTTCCTTCCCAGTTTATCACATGTGTCACTGAGTGTTCAATTTTTTTGCCAGTCAAGGAAAACTTTCTTTTCATCAAAGCTGCAATAATAGGATGCCTTTGATGTTTGTAAGTTTCATCTCTCAAGATCAATATTTGTTCTCAATAGTTCCCTGGTTTGTGCCATCACTTGACCATGTTGTCTTATAATCACCTGGTAACATACATGCTTTACGACCCGAACCTTTCTGTCTTGTGTATTAAATGCAGTAGGTAACATGGAAGTCATGAATTATGGTGTTAATGAGAATGGAGACCACTCCTGGAGTGGCACAAGCGAGGCACAGGTGGAGGACACGGACTCGGAGCCAGAGAATGCTTCGGAAGGTTATCAGTCTGAGGCGAACACAAGTTTGGAGCCAGACGGTACTCCATCTACATGCTTCATGCTAGTTTCACCTTCTTGGCTTATGCATGAAGTAGTGAAAATGGTGGTGATTCAAGTGGAGTAAGAAAAATCACTGTTGTGGATCATAGTTACGAGATCTTTTTTTGGCCAGAACTTTTCTAAGACTTGGCACTTCATCCCAGGAAGAGCTGAAGTTCTGTCTGCACACACGCAGAAGTTTGTTAGATCATGTTGCAGAACTGAGCGTAGTGTGTTTGTGATGAGTCTTTCACATAGATGGGACATTACATCTTCGAACATACTTTGAATTGTGCTTTTGTAGGTGCCGATGATACTTTCATATTCCAAGCAACTTCATCGAACTCTGTCAACACACAAGTCTTCAAGGAAAGGATTTTAACAGCAATATGTGACCTGGATGATAGAACATTTGGTCAAAATTCAAAACTGCAGGTGAATGTGTTGCAGTGCCAGTACATGGTCAACACTATAGTGACCAGCAAATGTTATCTCATGGGGGAGACTTGTGCAACTTTGGCTGATCCAATCTGTAAAGAGTTGTTCCGCATTGTCAAGAAAGCAGACTTGATTGTGCAAGAGTGCAGTGATGAGCCATTGAATCTCAAATCAATACTCGTGGAAATGGATAACATATGTGCATTTGTTGCTGTGATTGTTGATTGGCAATCGTGCACAAGGATGTTGAGAAAAGATATGGATAATTGGACATGGGCATCTGTTCATTCAAGATTGGAGCAACTCAAAGCACAAGATATTCAGAAGAATAAAGAGTCATGGGATCTGCACATTGCAGAGCTTCGGCAGTTGATGAGTAATGCTGGTGGTTCTAGAACAGGAGAAAGGAGCAACCTTGCAGATTATCTCCAATGGAGGGTGCAGAATGTCATGAATGCCTATGACTTACCGCAGGGACTGCTTCCATGGTGTGTTTTGGCCTCTGATCCTGAAGCAAAGCGGGGAGAATTTTTGGGGATGGGCACATATGGATCAGTTTCTCAGTGCACATGGCTTGGGATGGCATGTGCTGAGAAATCCTTCAATCCTTTTCTTTGCGAGAAACAGGAGCGTGATTTTGAGAAGGAGGTTGGAGTCATGGTTCGCTTGAACCATCCACATGTTGTACAATTGATATGCTGCCATCAAGCTTCTACCCAGTGTTCAATTGTGATGGAACTCATGCCCACAAATCTTGAAAGGTACATTGCAGAACGGAAGGTTTCACACAAGCCATTCACACCTCAAGCAGCTGTTGATGTCATGTTACAGATTGCTTCAGCCATGGAATACTTGCATGGACAAGGGGTTGTGCATCGTGACCTCAAACCTAATAACATCTTGGTTAGTCCAAACACAAATCCTGAACTCTCTGCCGACGGGTATGTGGAGGTGAAGTTGGCCGATTTTGGTTTGGCAAAGACAAAGGTCAACACGTCTTCATCTATGTTGCACTCTCGGATTTTTGCAGCAGCACCATGGAGGGCACCAGAGGCCTTTGAGGACTACGAAGGGCACCAAAGGCGTTTTTCTGCAAAACGAGCTGATGTTTATAGCTTTGCGATCGTGTGCTCGCAAATTCTTTCGGGTAAATTGTACCCTTTTGGTCACACCCCGGTGAGATTGCTTGAAAGAATTAGTTCCCCACAAAATGAAAGACCATTTTTACCTTCAAACAGCAATTACCCTGCACAATTACTTTCCCTGATCGAGCAGTGTTGGGCTCCTGATCCACGTATGCGTCCAAATTTCTCAACTATTTGGAGTAGTCTTCAAGAAATCAGAGTTAGTCTTTTGGTGTGCAAATCGGATGTGGAGGACACGGACTCGGAGCCAGAGAATGCTTCGGAAGGTTATCAGTCTGAGGCGAACACAAGTTTGGAGCCAGACGGTACTCCATCTACATGCTTCATGCTAGTTTCACCTTCTTGGCTTATGCATGAAGTAGTGAAAATGGTGGTGATTCAAGTGGAGTAAGAAAAATCACTGTTGTGGATCATAGTTACGAGATCTTTTTTTGGCCAGAACTTTTCTAAGACTTGGCACTTCATCCCAGGAAGAGCTGAAGTTCTGTCTGCACACACGCAGAAGTTTGTTAGATCATGTTGCAGAACTGAGCGTAGTGTGTTTGTGATGAGTCTTTCACATAGATGGGACATTACATCTTCGAACATACTTTGAATTGTGCTTTTGTAGGTGCCGATGATACTTTCATATTCCAAGCAACTTCATCGAACTCTGTCAACACACAAGTCTTCAAGGAAAGGATTTTAACAGCAATATGTGACCTGGATGATAGAACATTTGGTCAAAATTCAAAACTGCAGGTGAATGTGTTGCAGTGCCAGTACATGGTCAACACTATAGTGACCAGCAAATGTTATCTCATGGGGGAGACTTGTGCAACTTTGGCTGATCCAATCTGTAAAGAGTTGTTCCGCATTGTCAAGAAAGCAGACTTGATTGTGCAAGAGTGCAGTGATGAGCCATTGAATCTCAAATCAATACTCGTGGAAATGGATAACATATGTGCATTTGTTGCTGTGATTGTTGATTGGCAATCGTGCACAAGGATGTTGAGAAAAGATATGGATAATTGGACATGGGCATCTGTTCATTCAAGATTGGAGCAACTCAAAGCACAAGATATTCAGAAGAATAAAGAGTCATGGGATCTGCACATTGCAGAGCTTCGGCAGTTGATGAGTAATGCTGGTGGTTCTAGAACAGGAGAAAGGAGCAACCTTGCAGATTATCTCCAATGGAGGGTGCAGAATGTCATGAATGCCTATGACTTACCGCAGGGACTGCTTCCATGGTGTGTTTTGGCCTCTGATCCTGAAGCAAAGCGGGGAGAATTTTTGGGGATGGGCACATATGGATCAGTTTCTCAGTGCACATGGCTTGGGATGGCATGTGCTGAGAAATCCTTCAATCCTTTTCTTTGCGAGAAACAGGAGCGTGATTTTGAGAAGGAGGTTGGAGTCATGGTTCGCTTGAACCATCCACATGTTGTACAATTGATATGCTGCCATCAAGCTTCTACCCAGTGTTCAATTGTGATGGAACTCATGCCCACAAATCTTGAAAGGTACATTGCAGAACGGAAGGTTTCACACAAGCCATTCACACCTCAAGCAGCTGTTGATGTCATGTTACAGATTGCTTCAGCCATGGAATACTTGCATGGACAAGGGGTTGTGCATCGTGACCTCAAACCTAATAACATCTTGGTTAGTCCAAACACAAATCCTGAACTCTCTGCCGACGGGTATGTGGAGGTGAAGTTGGCCGATTTTGGTTTGGCAATGACAAAGATCAACACTTGTTCATCAATGTTGCACTCTCAGATTTGTGTAGCAGCACCATGGAGGGCACCAGAGGCCTTTGAGGACTACGAAGGGCACCAAAGGCGTTTTTCTGCAAAACGAGCTGATGTTTATAGCTTTGCGATCGTGTGCTCCCAAATTCTCTCCGGTAAACTGCACCCTTTCAGTTACGCCCCGGTGAGATTGCTTGAAAGAATTAGTTCCCCACAAAATGAAAGGCCATTTTTACCTTCAAACAGCAATTACCCTGCACAATTACTTTCCCTGATCGAGCAGTGTTGGGCTCCTGATCCACGTATGCGTCCAAATTTCTCAACTATTTGGAGTAGTCTTCAAGAAATCAGAGTTAGTCTTTTGGTGTGCAAATGGGATGTGAATTAGAACTGAGCTATTGCATGAGCAGTTCTTGATTATGAACCATTCTAGATCAAGTGAACAATAGGCATGCAAGAATATCTGGCATGCTGTTTTGACATGCAGGAATATCTTAAACTTGGAGGTTTCATTGCATTTCCTTCATGTTAAAATTCATCTGGAAGTGTTGGTATGCATGATACATGTATTTTCAATACCCTGTTTGAAGAGTTATGTATGAAATTCATGGAAGAGATCATGCAAATAGGGCTGATTTCTAGGCAGAAGCATCATTTTGTTCTCATAGATGTGAGCACGTCCTAGAAGTTGACTTCGTATCAAATAGCTATAAGATTGGACTGAGTTTGAGAAATATGCTCATCAAATGTGCAAAATAGAGTGGAAAATTTGAGTTTCAAGTTCGTGCCTAATTGATTAGTGGAGCACACAAAGTCAGCTATCATTGCAATATGATTAGCAAGAGCTTTCTTCCCCTTCTAATCTATTCACAAGTTGCATCTCTACCTAGAGCTTCTTCTCTAAGGAAAAGATCTGTAATACAAGGTAATGGTGTGTCAAACTCGCACTCTAACAAAGTATTTGAATATTTTTCCTTTTTGAACGTGTTCAAGTTAATGGTGTTAATTACTGGTAGGAACCAAGAGAGTGTTTGACTAGAAGATGCATCGTCTGCAACACAGAAATGCATGGTTGCAGAAGTGAATTCACACAATCTTGGCATTAATGTGATAAGCATTATCAAGTGACTTTGTCCAAGCATGCTATGCTTGTCTCTATGCATCAAGCCTTCTCTGCAATTGTTCCATTCATCTGTGGACTATGGTAAGATCCTGTAGACTGAGGGTCAATAGGTTTGCACCTATTTTGTGGTCTCACATTTTCATAGTATGCCGTAAGCCATCAAATCCTGTCAAGGAACAATTTTCCTGCACAATTTAAGGCTGATGTATAAGCTTCACATGCTCATGAATTCTCTCTGCTAAACTTGTATCATTTTGGCGAAGCCTTGATCAGGATGTGTGAAAGGGCAAGTTCCGAGAAACCCAAAAGTGAAACTTTGTCCATTTGACATGTAGCTGCAATTGTTCTTGTAAAGAAATCTTAGATTGAAACACTCTTAGGTTGATAATGAGTTAATCTGGAAGAGCACCTTAGGTTATAGAAAGTATGATGAGAGTGGGTTCTTGAATGAGTCTTGAATGGGTTTCTGGAAAGGATGGTATCCCGGAAACATGAAAAGATTCGGGGCTCCTGATCCATACCTGCATGCACCCATATACTCTCCATTTTTTGTGAGCAAACCAATTTAACTTGGCCTGTTGAGGTTCTCTGGCTATGAATATGGCTTGTGAATCACAATCATGCTACGTTAATAGCTTGTCACTGCAGGATATTGTATGACAGTTGAAATGCCAGGAGGGAAGTCATGTAGCACATGCTACTGCAGGATCATGAGCTTGGAGAATGCTACCATATGCCTTGAGATAAGACTTGTTCAAAGTAGTGGGGACATGCAAATTGGGAAGGTTTTCATCTTCTCGATTCAAGAGGTTTGACATGCAACACTGACACGCACAACACTCTTAGATTGGTAGTCAGGTAGTCTGGAAGAGGAGCTTAGGTTACAGAAAGCATGGTGAGAATGCTTCCTATTGTTATTTCCTTTTGAATGAAGTTGATTGGTATGTTGACAAAATCTGAAGACTTAGATCTATTGCATAGGATATGATGCACTTCTACTTTCAAGCTCTTTCAAAGTCCATCAAGTTCAATAATTTTGAAGTGTTTTTCTTGTGGAAAGCACAGGGTCGGTATCATGTAGACCCAGTTGAAGGTGCATCCCCCAATGTCAGCAGATTTTGTGTTAGAAGGGATTAATCTGGATTTTGGTTCTCTCAGGTAGCTTCTCATACCGACCATGAATCTACACAAACTGGTGAACTAGAGCCAAGCAATCCTGATATTCTCTGTCGTGAACTACAGGTGAAAAATTGTGCTCGTGTCTTCTTTGTCCTCATAATGTTTAAGCAATTGTGTGATGAGAGGTTGACTCCAACCATACCGGGTTGATCTGCAGTAACAATGCCTACCCCAAAGTCGATCGGGTGATCCCATGCTTACCCTGGCCACTGAGATCAACAGCAGATTTTGGTTCCAACAGCAGGGATCATTCTCTCCCGATCTCTAACTCTCACCTCAGGTGCTCAAGGCAAAACAAAATTCAGGCCCAAATCTACTGAAACTTACAACACCCAACTTGGTAGCTGTCTATCTAACCACTCTGGAATTCACCACAAAGGAACAATTCCCTCTATCACATTTTGTCCTTGCATTCAAATGCACAAACAGGAAGTTTTAGCTTTGAAGAAGCATCAAGTTGCAGAACCTTCTTTATATTTGCAGTTCTCCTATTCATGCCTCGGACAGAGTCACAAGTCAGAACAGAACAGCCACTTTGCTAGTTGTTTCTCTGAGCTGTGGGAAGTTCACCTGTATCTACTATATCTTCTGCCCTAATTTGGTGCTTGCATTTAGATAGATAAATGAGATGTTTTAGGCATTGTAGAAGCACCAAGTTGGTGAGGCATTCACAAGGATTTGAATCTAATGAAAGGTAGCCCTGGTTGTTGATATTCTGTGCAGCTAAAGAAGCAGATGGAGTGGGGGATGTTTGTCAAAAAAATAGAGCCAGTAGCAAAATTAATGTGTGAAAACTTGTAAAGCTTGGGTCTTACTTGAAACATCGCATTTTGGTTTGAGTTTTTTTTCATGGGTAGTTTGTCCATGAAGAAAAATGAGCCATTGATGAAATTTGCATGTGTGAGAAAGCTTTTCAAACAGTTGGACCCCATCCCCAAACAATCTTCCTATGTTTTTGGGCTAAATGTGAATAGCTTATATCACACGTACTTGTTCGTGTGAGCTCTTAAACCTTCATCTTGAGCTGTTGCAGGGTTATTGACAAACCATGTTCTTGCATACCTAAGGTCCATGCAACTATTGTTGCATCCTCCTAATTTATTTGCACACATGCTGGCGTAACCTTTCTAGAGGTTGTCTTCGCATTGAAATGGTTAGAAAAAGAGATCAATGGTAAACCCATGACCTACCTATTTGCCCTCTTCAATGAGCATGTCCTTTTTTCAAACAAGATCCATAGCTTTTACCAAGGCTTTAATTATCCATTGTCCTCTTCTAGTTGTTGCAAGGACCCTACTAGTCCATGGAGATTTGTTTCTTGTATCTACTGGAAGCTCGGGGGAACATTTTCTTTGTCAAATGCTAGCTAGTCCAACATGTTGTTTCATTGCTTGCAAGGCACATTTAGACTGATGATGGGCCCAGTTTTCCTAGCCCAACAAGTGGGGGGCGTGCCCTTTGGCACCATTGGAGATATGGCCTTCTCTTTTCTAAACACAACCCTAGAGTAAAGAGAGTTGGTTATGTTAGGATATAGTAGGAATACATATGTTTCTAGTGATTCAATAAAAGAAATTAGAATATAAAAATCTGAAAAGTCCTCTCACATAAAATCGATGGCTTTTGTTGATGTGTAGTTTGTGGTGTGAATATCAATGTGCTGTTGATATGAGATATCTGAAAATCTGCCTTTCTTTGGGCAAGGTGCATACAAATGTGGGACTACAAATTGTTGGACCCATTGATAGTATAGGAATTTTTTGAACTTTTCATTCTAAAAATTGTCTATGATTTCAATCCCTATCTCCTCAAATGTACTTAGCACTCTCAAATTTGGATTTTGTAATTCTATTTCATCTTTTTGATATGAGCATATAATAATCTTCCCAAAAACTTGGACAAACAATTATACACAATCTGCACCCTGAGTTTCTGTTGCCTTTCCAGAAGCAATGGGAAGACTCAAAACATGATGTTTTCTAGCACTCAAGAGACATTGCTAATCAGTGATTCAATAATAGGTATTTTTTTCAATCATCAAAAGGATTCGTGCATCCAGTGACCAGCTATGCTGTGGACTGTAGAGGCAATTGGTTAAAAGCTACTGTTCACTGATATATCAGTATGGTTATACAACTTCCTTCACATTCCCGAACTACTCGCCATGTCTCTTTTTATTACAAGGGTTTACAGAATTGGATTGCTCCGAAGCACCAGACACAATATCCATCAAGTCCAATGACACTGTTTGAAAAGCATTGGTGAAGAAACGTGGATGATGTGACCCAGCAGCCACCAGTGCACTGACTATCAATTGGGAATCTGTCCCGACTCAATAGTAGATGAAACCACAACTGAGTTACCAAGATTGAACTCAGTAACCTGTCCTGTAAAACCTCTGTCTTCTCCTCACACTACCTAGGCAAAA
The DNA here is from genome assembly GCA_963920785.1 of Sphagnum contortum. Taxonomy (NCBI): domain Eukaryota; kingdom Viridiplantae; phylum Streptophyta; class Sphagnopsida; order Sphagnales; family Sphagnaceae; genus Sphagnum; species Sphagnum contortum. The sequence goes on from OY987278.1 coordinate 2,100,510, forward strand.
CCATGAAGGACTCAGCATGATGAAGAAAAGCATTACCTAGTGCCAACTCCTCCACTTACTGTAATTTCGATTCTCTTAACCCTCAGGGCTACTGCATAACTGTCAGCGATGGACACTTTCAAACAGCTGCAAAAGATGGGCATTCTGGCTGTCCCAATTGTTCCCTGAAGATTTTGAAAGCTACCAGGTGCTCCAAGTCTCATTGACAGTGAACTCCAGCAGAACTGGGTGTTGAATAGTCTGGGTAGCATCTACCATAAACTAGTAGGAGTTGAACCAACCAGTAGTGTGAGCACCCAACAGCTTGTTATTAGCTTGAAGCTCCTGGAGGAGACGCAATTAGCCACAGCAGAAGGTGCAGAGATGGCTCACCAATCCTCCATAGCCAGCTACTGCTGTTAACTGTACAGAAAGATCCCCCGACTGTTTAAGAACAAAAAATGGATGATGCAAGCTCATGACAATATATCATGTCGCAACAAGTGCATGCATTTCTCATACTGCTCTTAATGGATTACTAAAGAGTAACACAGAAAAATTACAGGCCCAAACAATCCTACATGAGTGTCTAAGGCACAGAGCACCAAAGGAAAAACAAATGTGTTACCTCAGATGGATGAACAGAGACAGAGAAGGCAGACAGTGGGGCACACACAGCCTGGGATAGTAAGGTGCCCCAAAACTCCATCTTGACAAGATGGGTTGTGTTCCCACTGTCAAAATCTGCACACATACAATGAAACATGTCATAAGTATGAACAGCCACATGGAAGACAATTTCAAGCTGCATTAGGTTCAGTAGCAACCATGGTCCGCATCAAACACTCCCAGATCTTATGCCACTAACCATAGAAAGTAAAATAATCAAGTGATAGCTACTGTCATCAATGGCCACTAGGTGACAAAAGGATCGTTAACAAAATTGCAAACAAACCAGGCCACAGTTGGCTGGTGTGCAAAGAGCACCTGGTCATTTGCAATAGTGACAGCTTGAGGGGTTGCACGCATGCAGATACGTGTCACACAATCCAGGCCTGGCAGGCTCCAAAGAGTCACACAGTGCCAACCATTCCCACAAACCTGCACCCAAACCTTTTCTAATCATTCATATTTGGGAGAAAACCATATTGACTGTAAATAATCAGTCAAGTAGCTGCCATTCAAAATCAGATTCTCAGTATTGGCAATGCTTTCTTTCAACTCAACAGTAAACAGTTTACAGGTGCTCAAAAACTAACATCTAGACCCTATAAGTCAAGAGTGTTTAGGACCCAAAGCTAGCCCTTAGACTACAAGCTGATACCAGTTTGGTTAGGGAATACAAATGTTGATCCTATTTTACCCTTAACACTTGCTAATGGGCCCTTGATTCAACATAAGCATCAGATAACCAGAGTCAGACCCAGAATTTTTATACTGGCAACCTGAATGTGTGAACCTACCAGCCAATTGTCACTTTCATCAAGGGACAAACAACTAATCCATGGCAACTTCGCCATAGGCTTTTTGCTGATCTTCACTGCATTCCATGGGTCCAATGCTGCTACACATTCACCACTCCGACAATCTGTGTCCACCACACAAGAGAATGTGAGCATCCCTGGTTGATAATCTTGTGGGAGCAAGATTTCAAAGAGAACAAATTTACACCTACGAAATAAACACCTAATTAAAATGCTACCACTAACATTTGCCACCTATGGCTTCCTCCTGCTTGCTCTTTCCTTTCTCTTGGCCCATTCATAAACCTAGAAAGAGACAAGAAGGAGCTCGACAAAACTTGCCCCAAATTCTGGCAGTCCAATCCTCAGATCCAGTGATTATCTGCAAAGCCAGAAGGTTGGTTAGTAAATGACTCCATGCCAAGCATTATGATCAAGGCATAAGGCTGTCGGGCTTCATTACACAGAAGAAACACCCCCCACCCACCCCCGAATCAATGGAGTGATGGGGTGATACACCTGATTGTGGGATGGCCGAGAAGCAATACAGTGCAAATAATCAGAGGGGCCCTGAAACACCATTGTATTCTTGCCTGTTTCCTGTGCAACCATGCAACTTTCTTCATCATAAACTGCACAGCCACAATAATGGAAAACATAATCTAAGCAATTTTCTTTAAAAACAGTCACTGAAGATGCTTGCTGGTGAAGAGCTGCAGCACACCCAAAAGTTTCAACCTGGGGATGAAAATCTTGAAGGCAACCAGTACATACTTGGGACCTCAATTGGTTCAACACATCAGAGTATATATCACTAATCATAAAGTCCAAATCAAAGCAATTTCAGAGCAGATACTTACGAATCATCACAAGCTTACCATATCCCATGCATATGCACACCCATCACCAGCTGCAGCAAAGAGGCAACCAGTCTGCTCCCAATCAAACAAGACAACCCTATGAAATCATTTCTTCGCAAGTACTGAGAAATGCTCCAGACTTACGATCTAAGACAACCTGAAACGAACTGAGAGATAATAAGGTTATGGATACTTCAGATCTCATAACATCACATCAACCAGTTAGTAATCAGGAGAAAGAGGAAACCCAACCAAAGAAAAGAGAAAATCCAGATCAAGCGAAAAACTGAGACACAAGATACACCCTGATGTTTGAACAACAGCAATGGATACACAAGATGCACCCTACGAAAGGCACTGCAGACAGAACTCTAGTAGGGGTCTCAAAAGTCTGTAACTCTCAGAATACACCAACCTTAGTACAGTAGCCTCCTGCCTAAGTACGCAACTTGAACCTGGGAGGAGTGTGCGTACTTAAGCCGGTAGGTGCGCACTTAAGACCAATCACTTTTTTTTTTAAGCCACAGCAGCAGCTTTTGCAGTATCCTAAACCTAAACCCAAAACCTAAACCCTAAACCTTAAACCCTAAATCTAAACCCTAACTTAAACCCTAAACCTTAAACCTAAACCCCAAATCTAAACCTAAACCCTAAATCTAAATCCTAACTTAAACCCTAAACCTTAAACTTAAACCCTAAATCTAAACCTAAACTTAAACCCTAAACCTAAACCCTAAACCTTAAACCCTAAATCTGAACCCTATTTTTTCGAGAAAATAATGCGTACTTTACCGGGATGCATACTTAAACGGGTGCGTACTTAGGCAGGAGGCTACTGTAATGTCAATAGGACCTTGAATTTTCATTTTTGAGAGATTTTTTATGATCTTCAAATAACTTACCATAATGTTACCATTTCCACATAAATAGAAGTGCCATGGAGTTAATTTATAAATTCCATGTGCATTAGTGTGAACTGTGATAATTATCATGGGCACTATCAACGACATTATCGACATGTGTGAATGATAAATTACAAAGGTAAGTTCTTTCCCAATTTTTAAGGTGTAGGTTTATGGCCCCATTATTGGTTCTGCTTTCAATTTATTAATAGTTTTGGACAGGTAAAAGTTGCATTTAGGAAATTCTAGCTCATATAAGCTTTCCAAGTTGCTAAAAGCTTATTGATTCAACTTTTGTTAATTGTTTAATTTTAGAAGTTGGATAACCTGAACTATAGAATTGGGTGTAGGGTATTCCATCATTTTGCATCTTTTAAGCTAAGGAGCTTATTCACACATGTCCGCATTATCCAAACCTAGTCAAGTCTTGAATCAATGAAACTAAGTTTAATTGTTACCTGGGTCATTTATCAAGAAAGTTGAACATTATGATACTATGTATGTTTCTGGGTATTAGCCCTTCATATTAGATGGGTCCTGCAACTTGGAGATCATCTCATCATCTGGGATGTTGATGATTGGTGACGTCGTCCGCTGGCCCCCAGCTGCAGTTTAAAAAGTAGTAGTTTCACCGTCATCGCTGTTGTTGTTGGCTGCCGCCACTTCCAGCATCTCTTGTGCCATTGATGGCAACACACCATCATCATTCTCGTCTATCTCTTGTCCAACACCCCAACTAGATGCATAACTCAGCTGCTGTGCATTACAACCTTCAGCGCTCGCACCTTGCATCTCAAAATGCCTATTTTCTACATCCCCATTTTCCATCCAATCCATTTCCAGACTGTCTTGGTCAGGCCTGCATACACAAAACCAATAGCCCAAAAGAAAGAACATCATCAAAGCCCAACTCTAAGTCTAGTTCCCCATCTCTTTTTGCCATTTAGTGTTGCCAACCAAACCCAAGAAGAAAATTGCATTGCAAAACCCCTCCAACCAACCAGGGATATATTTATTTGAACACACGAGAACAAGAATCATGACTAGGATTGAATAACAACTTGATGCCAGACTTCTTGCACAGGCCAGACTTCTTACACAGATGCAAAATCAGGGAGTTCATCTCTTCTTTAAGGATTTCTTCTCAAGCTCTCACTATTATCTGCTGCTGCAGCACACCACCTTGCTTCAAGGATTTTTCTCAAGTTTTCATGACTTTGCACAATCTACTGCTGCTGCACACCATCTTGGTTTTTTGAAGGATTTCTCAAGCTTTTCATGCCTTTGCACACTAAGTTTTCATGACTCCCTACATGAAATGACTTGAAAAGAAAAAATGACACATCGTCTAGTGTTGGTTGAGTCATTGTTTAACACCTTGGGTCCAAGTTGTAGAAATTTACTTATCAAGTTCCTATTCTTCAAAATGATGTGAAATTTCCAAAACATGTCATTGTTATAACCCATGGAATTGGCCCATTTATATGAAACTTAACAATGTGCAACCATGTACAATTATCTTTAGTTGTAGAAGATTTATTTTGGGTCGTTGAAAACAAAAGATATTTGTGAAAGAAAAATGTGATTACACATGGAAAGTATTTACACAAACTCAAGATTGGCACATAAGAATGTTCTTTCAACCACTTTTGTTCTTTAGGAATTACAATCATTTATTTTTCTTTTCCCACATCCATTGCATTTCAACTCAAAGGTTTAACTTTTTCACTCTTTGACTGATTCTCTAGTTGCCAAAACTTTTTAATGTGCACTTGATGTGGAACCAAAAAATCCAAGTTTTTCATTGTGAATTGTAAACTAAAACCGTGATTCCATTGCACACATGTTGACTTTACATCTCCAACATATGGAAATCCAATATTAAAGTAGAGTTAGAAGGAGAATGAGAAGGGAGTAGTTTTGATGATGATGATAATTTCAAATGTTGTGAATTAATGCACTTTTTGTTTGCTAAGTCATTTGGGAAAGATTTTCAAACATGAATCTTAAAAAATTGAACATCGAATGTTTTGATGTCTTTGTGTTTCATTTGTTCAAGCTTTGTGATGAACATTTTTTCAAGAGTAAAAGAATTTTGAAAAAATCCATGTTAGAATCTTCCTTTACAAATGTTGTCCAAAAATATAAAACCCATAATAGAACCTAAAGCTATTCTTTCTAAACAAAATTTGATTTACCATCGTCATTAGAATTTACATGGTCATTTATGACCTTTAAGCTTGGATGCATTGTATAATCACCAAGAATGTGGTGACAATTTTAGAATATGTGATCATACACCCAAATATTCAATGGAAAATATGGAAAAATATTCATATGTGCAAGATTGTTTAGTGTGGAAATGCAACTCAAATTGCATTTCCACACTAACCTTAATTTGAATGTGCTGGATTATTTTTATTAATTTTTTGGCAATGCTCATGGGCCTTCCTTTCATTTTTGCTTGCATATTGTGAGAAAGAAAAACACAAATTTGAATAAATACTTAGGAAAGAAAGTTACAAAACAAACATTACAAGCCTAAGATTGAAACTTTCACAAGGTATCTTTTCTATTTATCTCTAGTTGTCTCTTTTTCTTTTTTATGGTATGATACTTGCAATTAGGGTTGTTTTTTGGAATTTAAAAAAATGATGAAGTTTTTGAGATTTTTTTTATGTGTGTAAGTTGATTGTGCAGATGGGCAAAAACATTATTGGGTGATACCACTAGGAACATCACAACTTGATTTTCTTGGACCCATTGAATTTTGAAACATCATAGGAAATACTTAAATACATATTTTCATTTTTTTTAATGAGTACATTTATTAGGTTCTAAAAAATTTAATTTTTAATAATGTCAAGAATATTGTGTATTTTGATGTTTCTAATCATTGCATTTTGGAAAAAGATTTAAGAATGTCATGTTGGTTCCTTTCTTTGAACATTTTGGTCAGGAACACAAATTTGAAACATGGTTTGAAAATTTTCATGAGATTTTTTTCCCTAAAGTATATGGAAGTCATTCTATTTTTTAGGTTATACTTAAGAAATTAATTGAATAAGTATAATTTAATCATGAATTTTCGAAAGTAAGGTTATCAATTTTAAAAGGGGCACTTTTGATTATGAATATGAAATTTTAATAATTTTTAATTTTTTTAATTCCAAAATAAACTTCAAGCTATCTATTAATGCTTACAATTGATAAGTATGAGAAGAAAAATAATTATAGTTGTGAATTGTTTTAAAATAAAAGGCCCAAAAAAATGATTTGGTCAATTTTTTGTTCTTTAACCATTCCTTGGGGTGGTTCTTAGTGATACCACCCAAGGATGCTTTCACCCATATAACATTAATGGAAAAAAAAATAAAAATCCAAATAACATGTTTTGTTTCCTATCCAAGCTATGTTTAATTGGTCGGGAATGGAAATGGATGAGGTCTAGAAATATTTGGAGCTTTTTGATGACAAGGAAAAAAAAAAAAAAAAATTAACTTAGGAACTATAACTAGAGAGCTCCACCGAGAACATGTTGAAAGTCAATTCTTTTGGCATCTAATTTTTTTTTTCAAAATGTTAAAATATTTTTTCGCTTGGAAAAGAAAAACTTATACACACATCAGACAAGTAGCATGAATTTTTTTTCTAATACATTTGATTACTTTCGGACAAATAGGTTAATGAACATCATCACCAACATTGTTTTTTTATAATGATTCATAACAATTCTAGTATTTCATGCAAGGGGCGTAATAAGTAATAGTGGTCATAATAGTAATAGCAGCGTTGCCTATCAAAAGTAAACAAATTGGTGTTGGTTGGGAAGGATCGTGAGTCTTTTTTGCAAAAAAAATTCATGCAATTTTATCTTTGTGAGTTCTCCACATTTTCTTTACATATGTTATAATGAATGTTCTTTTGAAATAACTGAAATAAAAATAGAAAGGACATAGATAAGGCACATGATGTGATTGTTTTTAAAAGATTTATTGCAAATGAATAGAAAGTGAACACAACAAGCTTTGTCTCATGAAGAATAGGTATGTATTAACATGTGCAACTTAAGTTATAGGGGCTTTTGCAAGGTTTCAAAGCTTGTTGCATATGTGAGGTAAAAAATAGAGGAGAATATAATCATGTTGGACAAGCACGAGGGCAAAAAAGGGTGGAGTGCATGGTTTGCCAAGATCCATGTGAGGGATTTTATGTTAGGGACTAATGTATTGGAGCAAAAAAAAGTCCAAAAAAAAAGTTCATGAGCATGTGTCCAAAATGTTTTTCCAAGTAACATCGAAGGTTTTGAAATTTAAGAAATCATTTTAGTAGATTTCTTTTTTCAGGACTATAATATCATCCATTTATGAAAGCTAGGTGATGACTTATTATTAGAAATGTAGTTTCATTATAATCTCATTAGGGAGAATTGTAATGTAAGAGCTGACCATTGAATTTAATCTAAAATTAAGTTTTAAAAAAATGATTAAATATAAAATCAATGTAGCATTTAAATTTTTTTCAATTGAATTTTTTTTTCAAGATCAAATCATATTCAATTGGTTGAACGTTTTTTTAAACATTCTAAAATTTGGAATCTTGATAAAAATATAATTTCAAAGTTTTTAAAATTTTGGTTCAAAAAAATATTCAACATTACCTAAAACAAAAGATGGGATATGTGATTGTTCTTTAACTTGTTTGACAATCAAATTGAAATAACCAATGTTTGAATCTAAAACATATAAATAATAGTGCATTTTTAGCCCAAAATTTAAGATTGTCAACAACATATACATTGATGATCTATTGTACTAAAAGTTCATTTGAAACTGCAAATTTATTGATTTAGATTCTTCTTAATATGGTTGCAAAAAGAAAATTTATAATGTTGTGATATAATGACCTTCAATTTTTGTTTTCAATTCATTTTCATATTGTTAATCTATATTCAATCAAAATCAATTGAAACCAAATATAAGATATGTAAATTCCTATTCTTCCACTATCAACACAAAAAAAATTATTTAATACATCAATAAAATTGTTTTTTTGAATTTGCATATAAGATGAATAATTTGATTACTTACTTTTTGTTTCTTATATTGATTCAATGTTCTTATTCTTAAGCATTCAACTCTTGATCAATGAATTGCAAATTTCAATATTTGATGCATTTAAAAAAAAAGATTTTATAACAAACTATAAATGTGTGAAAATTGAAGAGAAAAACTATGTGAGAAAGAGGAAAGAAAGGTGTGTTTTCTTTCCCCCTTCCCAACAACTCTTCAAATCTAGATTTTAAAGGTTCTATGCTTTTGAGTACTAAAAATTGATTTATATCCTACAATATCATCTTGATGTTAACATGTAAAAACCGTCAACACTATTTCTTAGAAGTTGTTGCTTTGAATGTTGTGAAACAATAAAGAAGTCAACTTTACTACACTCAGGGTTTTCAAATGGGAGGAAATCTTCATTGCAAACTCTTGTAGAGTAATGTTGCAGGTGGAGCAAATGACATTGATGGAAATTGTTTATTTCGAGATGTTGCAAATCAAGATTATGGGGATGTTGAGATGTACAATGTCTTGCATAAAACAATTGATGTCAATCTTTCATCTATCGGATTTTGTTCATAGGTTGTCCAACACTTGTAAAATCAAATTGATTATTCTCCATCCAAAAGCATTATGCCCAATCCCATTAACTAGGGAATATGATGTTGTTTGTATGCAAATTTACATCATGGCACTAACCATGTTTGGTTAATAAAAAAGACATTTCTTGGAAGTTTTTACAAGTATAAAAAAAAAATACATTTGCATATGTAGATTCAATTTTATATCTTTGTGAAATAAATCATCATTTGCACATAAGTGATGGAGCTTCACTTGTTTCTACTCCAACCCCTATGGCAACCTGGTATTTGTATGTTTGCATCCCTTATTCTTCCTTGACCTTGTAACTTCCCCTTTAGCTACCAAAGCCCCTATATAGTTACAACAAGATCTTCAACCTTTAGTGAGAAAAAGGGAGCAACCATTTTACACATTCCAAGGAAAAGCATTATTCTTCTAGTGAATAAGAATAATCATTTTATGTATTCAAGATGGATTAAATTTGTGACCTTTTTATTAGTTTCTAGAGATTCATTAGTAAAAAAATTCAACTTAGAATATCATTAATTATATAGGTAGGTGAATAACATTGTCCTTCTTATAACTATCATTGCTTGATGATAAATCATAACAAAATTACAATTTAAAAATTTGTGATTTTTTTGTATATGAATATAAAATATACTTACATTAATGGAAGTTTTTAAAGTTGTTATTGATGACATTGTAAAAAGGGATTGAAGATGAAGATGTTGCAATAGACAAAACATGACATGATAAGATCAAATGGTTTGTACATGTTTTTTTAAAAATTCATTTCCAAATATGACCTACTAAAAATTAAAAGTTTGTCTTGTTCATTACATAATTAATTAATCACTTCTTATTGTAGTACTTCCTAGACACTAGTTTTGTAATTTATAAAAATGTTGTAATTATCAAAAATCTTAAATTTGTTAAGGAAAATACATAAGTTTCTAGAATATTCAATAATTGTTTTATTTTTACATGAAATCTTCAATTTTCATTAATATTTTAAAAATGTGTGCTGAAAATGCCCTTGTATTGCATTAATCAATTTTTTTGAATATGTTAAATCACATGTGTTTTGTACATCCCATGAATATGTTGTAAGGGTTTAAGTTTATGAGAAAATCAGCTAAAATTCCTGTCAAAATGGAATTTGCTTAGGTTAATATATATCAACATTATAAACCAACATATCACCATAACATGTAAACCCATAATCAATCTATTGAAAGTTTGTATACTTGAATTGAAATTTGACATAAAAATGTGGCCAACACAAATTATTTGCATGAAATTGTATGTGTAGATTTAGTTCACCATATTCATGAATTCAATATGAATGAGATTGAAAAAACCATAAATTTTTGGTACTATTATTCATTTTTTCTAGATTGTTTCCATGTGAAGGAAAAGGGCAAAAAAAGGTGCAAACAACTTTGCACATCATAGTATAACTTGTGGAATCTTTATTCCAAAGCATTACAAAATCTACTAACAAAACTTCATAACCAAAATAAATTCGGGATGATGTATATGAACCTATAATTAATGTGTAATTTTACCAAACAAATCCAAGTCATTTTAATGTCTATAGAAGTAAAAATTAGCATGGATAGAAATACTCCATTGTGCAATTTCCCTACATTCACCATCCATTAAATTTATCCAATTTCATTGCATAAAATTACATCCAACTATTAAATGGATAAATTTTTTTGGAATGAAAACATTTGACCATTCAATTTACAAGATGGTCATCAATTTTTGCACACACACAATGAAGATGTACAAAATATAACTAAAGTTGGCATTCAACAACCATTTTTTTGTGGCAAATATTGGGAATGAAAATTATCAACAAACATGGATGAAGAACATTAATGAACCAATACATAATCAAAATCACAACAAAGGAAAACACAAGGAAATTTCTATGAAATGTTTGGAATGTAAACATTAAGAACATCATAATACGATGTTCCAAACTTTGTCCTAATTACAGACTCATAAGCCTCACCATCTATGTAACAATTCATACCACTATTACTTTTATGTGATGTTGATGGTGTTGTAGAGGTTGAAGTTGATTGGGCAACATTGAAATTAGCTAATTGGACAACATAGACCAGTAGTTGTGGACTTTGGAAAGGACTTCAAAGTCATCTTGTGCAAATTTGGTACATACCTTCATGTACGAGGACTCACAATGTTGAACACCCAAAGCACCACAATTTTTTAGGGGCACCCAAGGGATTTAAATGTAGAAGCTAATTTTGAATGAAGAATGTGATCATTTTTGTGACATGGACATGTTGATTACAACCTGACCTTAAAACAACATTAATGTGGATTAATGAAGAATTTCAAATGTGGGAAATTTCAAATTTTCAAACCCACAAACACTTGCTTACAAAATAAATTTTGAAAACCATAAGGTGGAATGTCAAACATGTCATCATCGTCATCAAGATCATAGTCATTTGAAACTTTTGCACAAAATTGGGTGGAATCATGAATATTTTAAGTGTGCTATTCAACCATCGGCTTCAACTCAAATTCAAAACAAAAATTCATCTCCCTTAAGAGTAAGGATGTGTTTATTTACACATTGGCAAATTTTAATTGAAATGCCTAGAAATCGTGCATGAATGAGAAATCATAAACTTGAACACAAGCATCATAAAAAAACAACAAATTTTAAGTAGATATCAAAAATGAATTGAATAACACACGTACCCAGTTGTGAAGTCAAACACAATGTCACCAAAAATGCAACACACACATATTAAGGTAGAAAGGAAAATGTAACCCTTCTTTTTCAAGCCACATTAAGGATTCCATTAAGAAGCTATGTTTGAATTTTTCATATTAATGTCATTGAAGAGGACATAATCTGACGTGCCCCCAAGCTCCTTGAGAGACTCAATTACAAGTGTAAGGTGAAAACAATGAAAGGATAAAGAGTTGGGGTACGATCCTTGGCTTGCATCACTTTGGGGGTAGAGGGCCATGGTACAACTCTAGATGGGGACTAGGATGAGTGACAAGTGAATCAATAATTCACATGGACCTGCACAAACCAAACAACAAGTTAGTAGTTTCCCCCTTATAATGTTCTTTGTGCTTAGCCATGAGGCCTACACCCAAATGTCATTTTGTCCTGAGATTCCCAAATTAGGACTCTTGTGACTTTGAAGGCCCATAACTTCTTGTGCAGATCGATGATTGAGGTGAGGTCTAAAACATAATTGTAGCCTTCATCGAGAGCTTTCCAAAAATATGTGGCACACCACTTGAACGCAATTAAATCAAAACCATTATTGACTTTTAGTGATTGAAAGTCAAATTGACAATTTGACCCCATCCTTTCTTTTGGCAATAACTCATGTTTTACGTACCAAAATGGGTCATGTTAGCCCATTTTAAACATCCATGTTCAAGAATTTTTCAAATTTCCAAAGTTTCAAGAACTCTTCAATCTAATGAGATTTGACCCCCTGCAATTGCCTTCTGAAAATTTGAAAGTCCATCAAGACTCCAATTCCTAAAATGGGAGCCCACTTGGGAGTGTGTGGGTTCATTCTCTCGCACTATCCTACACTCCTAGGAGCATGAAAACTAATTCCCGGGCTTCACTCTTAGATCGCACCTTTGCAAACCCTTACTTTGGTCATGAACCCAAAGCTAGGGTTGTGACACAATTTTTAATGACATCAATCCCAAAGTTGACCATATCCACATTGGATAACAATGTGAAAGGTATTGGAAACCATGGCCAGTTTTCATGAAGGAAGGAACAGACAAACTAAAGCACTAGCCTATTCACCATGGTCTAAATACAAAAATGATACAAAAAATCAAACTAAAAATCAAGAACATGGACAAAATCTCCCATCTTGCATTATGAAAAAACACATCAAGTTAAATCAAGTATGAAAATACATTTCATAAGAGGAATCACAAATCAAAATTGGAATTTTTATTTATTTAGTTTTTTTTAAGAATCAAAGGAAGATAAAATATAAATAAAATCATTCTTTTTTATTGTGAGATTTTTGAATTGATAATAAATAACTTATAATTAATCTAGAGTTTTTTTCACTAGTCATAGGGTTTCAGTATTACATACATATGTTTGTAATTTATTTACAATTCAAGAAAAAAATTCAACGTTTCAATAAATGATAGGGAATTATATAACATTTTATTCATTGTTATTTTCATTAAATATGTGTGCCCATGTTCATTATAAGTATAATTGTATTCCAATGACTTTACATACACTAGGTGTTTGCAAGAAGATGAATGATGGGGAAAGGGTTTGGATTTAGGTCGTAGGTGTCAAACTATGAAGTAATTTGTGAGTGTTATTAGCCTTTGGGTGTTTTCCTGTGCAGTGTTGTGCCAATTCAGCTGTTGGGCATTTTATGTTAGTAAGGGGAAGTATGTGTGCTTCAATTCCTTGGAAGTCAGAGAATTGGTGACTGCAAGAGTGTGCAGATTGAGTATTCCAACAGAATTTCATGTGGGCGGTGTCCATTTGTGTGAAGTCCAAGTCTGTGTGTTTGTGTAACAATTTATTTGGGGCTCCATGTGCGACTAAAAGTTGTATCAGGAAATCTAAAGTCTAGCAAACATACAATCAGTGGAGCGGCTATTTTCCTATCATCTTATTCCCCCCCCCTTCAACACAACAACTCTTATTAAACCAATGAATGAAGAGGAAGAAGAGTCTCCTTTGGAGGGCCCACGCATCCATCGGAACCGTCTTGCCCCGAGAGAGGCACGCTACTTGATCTAAGGAACAACGTGTAGCGGATGCTAGTTGGCGGGTAACTCAAAGAGCTGCAAGCAACAATGTGCTAAATGCGGCAGATGCCACCTGGTGGGCAGCTCAGAGAGCTGCGCACAGTGATGCGTAGATTCCTTTGGAAAATGTTGCGTGTGTTAACGCCCGGATGCTTTTGCATCCCAATAGGCAACAGGGAACGCGTATCGCGGATCGTCAAGCTCACCAGTGCCAGCAAGAGCAACTGCCGAAAGAGTGTCGCCAAGAAATTCATAATGCTAACCGTCTAGCGCGTACTACTTAGTGTGAACTAGATCGCACAAACCAAGGTGGGAACCAAGTGATCTCTTTGGCGTGCCGTGAATTTGACGACAGCCATGATGGTCATCGCCACACTTTAGGTGAAATGACCACAATGTGTGGCAAGTGCGGCACCCTACACTTTTTGGAGGAGTGTGCCGCATCAAGTTCGCGTGCCAATCCGCAGTTACACTGTGTTGTGCATAAGGTAAAGTGACGTTGCCCCCGTTGGCACCCCCATTAGAACCACTCAAGCGGCTCCTTACAAGTAACAAAACGGATGCAAAAGACTTTCGTTAGCGCATTCGTTCTTACAACAATGCGTTGGCCTTCATGTCTATGGGGGCCAACCTAGATACCAGTGTTGCCCAACTTGGCAACTATACTTACTGTCTTCGCGGTGAGCTTTACCATAGGATGGGGAGTCTACTTCCTCAGCCTGGCGAGGCGCCAAAATTCGCCCAACTATACATTAGCGATCCACATGTCAAGCTTGATGGCCAGATGGGCAATTTTTGGCGGCCTGAACAGGGACACCATGTAGTCGTTGCAAATGATGTTGCATGCATGTAACCCCTACACCAACATCTACCAAACGGCCATGGAACGACTCCAAGGCGGGGTTGTTGAACTAAGTCTTCGTTTGGTGAACGACCCCCGCACTGATTTGCGGCGTTACAATGCGCCAATTGTTGACGAAGTTGGTGCATTGATGGTTAGGGGCGATGTGGATGAAGCAAACGCACGTGACATTGTCGTTTGTTCGACTAATGGTTATTTTCAGCGTGTCTTTCCCCTACACAGTGCATACACGCCACTACACTACGTCCTTCTCTTCCCAAATGGATGGAATGGATGGCATGACAGCATCTCATTGAATGGATTTCAATGGGATGGCTCTGGGTTCATCCAAGATGACGATAATGCAGTAGGTGGTAAACACGGTTCTGCGTGCGTCACCATGCTTCAATTTTACGCATACATACTACAACATTGTGTCAACGAAGAATGGATTTTGTGAGCCGGAGGGCTTTTGCAGCAATTCATTGGTGACGCATATGCATGTACTAAACAAAATCGTTTGAAGTTTATTCGCGAGAACCAGCGACAACTGCGTTGTGACCTGTACTATGGTCTTCAAGATGCATTGAATGCTGGCGACGTTTTCGGGAAAATTGATTCTTTCGTTGTCATTCCAGGGCGGTGAGCATGCCATGGGCCAGCTGTACAAGGATGCCATGGCCAGGGTCCACAAATTTGGTAAGCCGGACCTTTTTGTCACGTTTACCTGTAATCCTAAATGGAAAAAGATTACAAATGCACTTCTCCCGGGGCAAACTACCAAAGAACGCCCTGAGTTAGTAACTCGTGTTTTAAATTTGAAACTTGACGCCCTTTTGAAGGACATCAAAGACGGTGTTCTTGGCAATGATTGCTAAAATTTGGGTCATCGAATTTCAAAAAAGAGGCTTGCCCCACGCGCACATTTTGCTCATTTTAGATGAAGTGTCGAAATTGCGCACTGCCAAGGACTACGATTCAATGGTATCGGCCGAGATTCTAGACCTGATATGCCATCCTGAAGCGTATGACATAGTCACTTCATGCATGGTGCATGGGCCATGTGGTCTAGATTTTTTCAACGCACAATGCATGGAGGAAGGAAAGTGCAAGAAAAGGTACCCGTGTTCCTTTAGCGAAGAAACGCGTTGTGATGTTGATGGGTACCCCGAATACCGACGCCGTCAAACCCACATTTTTGTAGATCCAAAGACGCAACGCGTGGTGGATAATCGGTGGATTGTCCTGTATAATCTTCACCTAACAACCAAGTACCACGCGCACATCAACATGGAAATATGTTCGTCCATATCTACCATCAAGTACCTGTACAAGTATGTGTACAAGGGACCTGACCGTGCTACTGCCGTTGTCGAAAGGCGAGCGGATATGCCTGGCCAGGATAATAATGCGCAGGCGGTCATTGCCAATGGTGAGTGGCAAAACCACGATGAAATTAAAGCATACCTTGAAGGACGTTATGTCTCTGCTTCCGAGGCATCATGGTGTCTTTTCTCCTTTAGAATGCATGACGGGACACCGTCTGTCACACGCCTTGCCACGCACGAGCCTGGAATGCATACGGTCGTGTACAATGATAATGCCAGTATTTTTAAAATTTTTAATAGCGAGCAAAACCAAAAAACAATGCTCACCGAATACTTCCAAGTTAATATTGATTACCCCTTGGCCAAATAAGTCACGTACATGGATTTTCCCTCCGTGTTTACATGGACCAATGGGACAAAAAAATGGACCATTCGGCAAAGAGGGTGTTGTGTCGGGCGCCTTTATTTCGTTAGTCCTTCCGTTGGCGAACATTATTTCTTGTGTACATTGTTAACGAAGGTCAAAGGTGCTGTTTCTTTTGAAGCTCTTCGCACAGTTAATAGTGTTGTCCATGACACATTCAAATCAGCATGCATTGCATTTGGTTTGTATGACTCGGATGACGAGTGGAATGCTTGCTTGGAAGAAGTAGTTGGCATGCGAACAGGTGCACAGTTGCGGTCTCTATTTGTGACCATCTTGGCCTTTGGTGTTCCAGGTGAGCCGTGCATGCTCTGGGACAAGTACAGAGAGCACATTTGCAATGACTACAAGGTAGCATTGCAACATTGCGGTATAGTGGAACCGTCCATTGAGCAAATTGAGAATTGGGCACTACATTCCTTACGGGATGCGCTTGCCAAATTTAGCAAAACTCTCGAGGATTTTGGCCTTCCTACCCCCTTTGTTGCCTTTGATCGGTTAGAGACCAATCGCTTGCTTGAGGTGGAGCACGAGTACAATGTCAAGGTCTTGCAAGCCGAGGTGGCTATGGACATTGAGAGCCTCAATGATGGGCAACGTGCAGCCTACAATGGCATAATCGATGCATATGCTGCCCATCATGCTAAAGTCATCTTTATCGATGGCCCTCGTGGAACGGGTAAAACCTACATTGAAAACTTGATTTTGAATGTTGTGCATTCGCGTGGCGATATTGCACTTGTTGTCACCTCTTCAGGCATTGTTGCGTTTTTGCTTTTAGGCGGGCGAACAGCCCATTCGTACCTGAAGATCCTGATCGCGCTCGACTGTACATCCTTCTGCTATATCCATAAGCAGGATGATTTAACGGTACTAATCCATCAAACAAAGTTCATCCTTTGGGATGAAGCTCTTATGACTAATAAGCTCGCTTTTGAAGCAGTGGATCGAACTCTGCGTGACCTTACAGACAAGAACGAGCCTTTTGGCGGCATTATTTTCGTCATGTCAGGGGACTTTCGCCAAGTCCTTCCAGTCATCCCCCGGGGATCCCATGCAGACATTATCTCTACATCAATCAAGAACTCCTACCTATGGGAATCTGTTGAGGTATTTCGTCTTTTGGAAAATATGCGGGCCAATGATGTTGTTGTTGTTCACCTTGATCTTGAGAATCGGACTTTTGCAGACTGGCTTCTTTATGTTGGCAACAACGAGCTAGAAACCATCGATGAGGACTACATCAAGTGTCCAGACATGATGGTACTCCCTCCTTCGGACACACAAGCCATGGCTGTGGCCAT
This sequence comes from Sphagnum contortum, assembly GCA_963920785.1. NCBI lineage: Eukaryota > Viridiplantae > Streptophyta > Sphagnopsida > Sphagnales > Sphagnaceae > Sphagnum > Sphagnum contortum. The sequence continues at coordinate 2,118,071 of OY987278.1, forward strand.
CTACCCTTGACTACACGAAGGCCAGGCCACAAACGAATATTTGCATGAGCGTGCGATTTTGGCTCCTCGCAACAAGGAGGTTTCGTTAATAAACACGATGGTTTTAAGCTACCTTCCAGGCGCACAGGTCAACTTCTTCAGTGCGGATTCCGCAGAGGATACGGAAGTGGCAAACACATACCCTTTCGAGTTCCTCAACATTTTGGAAGTCAATGGCATGCCTTCACACAAGCTGCTACTCAATATTGGCACACCAGTGACTCTGCTACGCAATCTCGACCCATTGGCTAGGCTGTGTAATGGGACACGCCTGATTGTTCGACGCTTCACGATGCGCATCGTTGAGGTTGAGATCATCACAAGCAAAAGGGCCGATAATGTGGCCTTTATCTCGTGCATTAAGTTCATTTTCGATAACAACGGTTTGCCATTTACATTTGCAAGGAAGCAATTTCTTTTAGGACAGGCTTATGCCATGACTATTAATAAGTCTCAAGGGCAGACCCTTTCTCGTGTTGGCCTTCATCTCATAGATGATGTTTTTTCGCATGGCCAATTTTACGTTGCCTTTTCACGCGCCAAGGCACCAGCGAACATCAAAATTCAGCTGCTAGACATTGTGCATGGCCAAATTGGCCTTATGCACAATGTTGTGTACGAACAAGCCTCCCTTTGAGGCTGCATGCATCTCCTAAATGGCTCCGTGAAAAGCTACGTTCACGACGTGCAGTTGTTTAAAATAGAATGTTTCTTTGAAATAAATATGGTTTAAAGAAATTGGGGGACTTCACAGTGTCCGAAGGTCACGGGTATCGTCCATCCGTCTGTCCCATCATCCATCCCGTCATCCATCCATCCAAGTTCCTCATCCCGGAAGAAGAAGATGATGGAAGAGGAGGAGGAAGCAGGAGGACGAATGGCAGCAACAACAATTTATTACTTGTATAATATCCTTAGTTTGTCCGGTGGTGGTCGTCCTTTCCATCCATTTGTCCTGTCATCCGTCCTGTCATCCATCCATCCAAGTTCCTCATCTTAGAAGAAGAAAATGATGGAAGAGGAGGAGGAAGGAAGAGGATTAAAGAAACTGGGGGACTTCACAGTGCCTGAAGGTCACGAATACCCATTATATATAATATTTTAGGTGTCTGTCTGTCTAGTCGTCCTCCTTGGGGGTAAGGGGGTTAGGGTTAGCACGCCCTTCATAAACGCGTTTCAAAAGAAGAAAGCTTCGAATTTGCTCAAATCCTCCACAAATTTCAACGATTTCAAAACCTGTTTTTTTTCTCCTCAAAATGTGGTGATTTCAAAACTTTTTTTTTTCCCTCCTGGAAATGTGGCGATTTAGTTTTTCTTTTGGAAATTTTCCAAAATGCTCGCTTCACCATGTATGTTTTCATGGGGGACTTTTCAACGAATTTTTGTCACAAAAAATAAATTAACTAAAAATAAAATTAGTTGCTTTGCGCCTTTGTGTGTGTCTCTTTTGGTTTAAAGAAACCGGGGGACTTCACAATGTCCAAAGGTCACGGGTACCCACTAGTTTGCAAAATAATAGAACATTTCATTATCTGTTTATGGAATTCAAACTCCCTTGTAATAACAATTTCACAAAGATTTAGATTTTGTTGTTTTGCTTCCATCACAATCTGTTATAAATTGCATGCAAAGATGGCAATATCATGGTAATGCATTTTGAAATGCTATGGTATCTTGTTGTGCATGGTTGATTGTTTCCATCAAATTCACACATTTTTACACAGATTCTATAACTTCCATTTCCTTTTTTGCTTTTCTTCCAACTCATTATGCCACCTTATTGTTTTAATAATTTTCATCATTTATATCATCTTCTTCACAATTTCAAAAAGTATAACCTTGGTTGTTTGATCATCTTTTGTCAATAACACCTTGCACTATTTTACAACCATTGGTTGTTTTTTTTTAAAGAAAATTTATGTTCATCGACGTTCCATGATCATGATATGTTTTCCTTGACGTTGCATTATTAACAATCAACGTCTTTTGTAAAGGAATTTACGTTTTTTCCAACATATTTGTCCAAATAAGCTTTATTTCAATTTAATTCTAATATATCAAGTTTATCAAATAATTTTCATGTGAAATTCTTCAAATAGTTTCAAATGGTGTTGGTATTTTGTTAGAATCATGAATTTAATTGAGAATTAAATTCCAAAGATAAATTATAAAACAAAGAGGTGTTTGAATTTGAGTTTAAAAAAAAAATCAAATTCCTCCCTCACACAAAAAAAATTTAAAAAGAGGAATTGTGAAAAATAAAAATAAAAATGAAAATGTACGTTATGTGTGTGTTTTTCCATGTATGTGTGTGTTATTTTGTTTCAATCATCAATTTAAACGAGAATTAATTAGGTGAAATTTTATAAAATGAAAGAGGTCTTTGAATTTGAGTTTTATTTGTCTTAAGAAAAACAAATCCTCCCTCACATAACAAACGAAAAATGAAGAAGTTTGATTTTGATTTTGGTTTATATGAAAATGCACATTGTGTGTGTTTTTCCATATTCGTGCCTTTCCAAACAAAAATAAACAAATTAAAAAGTAATATTAATCATAGATTATTTGAGATTTGTGTTGCTACACATTACCAATGACGATCAAATGATCAATTGATGAATCAAATGAATTGATTTTCTGAAAATTAAATTAAATTTGAATGAAAACATCTAATGCCATTGCATGCAATTTGAATTAAATTTCAGGTCAACTAAATTCAATTCAACAATCTATATAATTAAAAAATGATGCATGTTTAACCAACTATCTATTCCATTCATACTTACCTACTCCAAGCTTGACTAACTAAACCTACCCACCAATATGGACATGTTATATTTCTTTTCATGTCCATGGTATCTATGTTATGAAATATTTGAATTGTGTCGGTGGCTTTTTTATGTGAGAATTGAAACATCAATTCATGACAATTGAAACAATCATTCAATGAGAAATTTAAAAAACAATAATTCAGTATGATCATGAAATTTAACCTAACATTTCAATATGAGAATTGAAACAACAATTGAATGATTAAATTAAAACAAGTCAATATGGTGATGAGAGAAATGAAACAACAAAGAAACTTTTGGTTATACACTTGATCAAGCATTTGGAATCATCATGCATGTGCATGATGATGTTTTTCTCCCCTTTTTTACTTGTAACATTTGTGGGAAATGTGAACATCTCAATTATTAGTTGAATTAAATTTTGATTGAAGTGAATTTCAATTCAAAAAAATTAAATTGAAAAGAATTGGGATGCTTATTGGTGGAAAAGGCATTGAAAATTTGCTCATGAATATTGTGGTTTAAAAAAAACTTTTAAAAAAACACAAATATGAAAAGGCACCTTTCCATGCTTGTTACTTGGGAATGAAGTAAACAAATTCAAATTTGGACCTATCTAAATGATGACTTATGGAACCTAAAGCTTTCTACTTAAATTAGGTATGAAGAATCATCTCCACTAGATTTTTTTTCTTCTAAAAACCTTCTTCTTGAATAACTACTTCACTATTTTCCCTAACTATTTACACTTGCATGAAAATGCAAAATCAAATTGGGAATGATGATGATTCATTGGAGCTAGTTTGGGATGATTATAAGGTCCCATAATATTTTTCCCAACTAAAACTTTAATCCAATTGGTGAGTTGAATTTAATTGTATTTAAATTCAATTCAAACTCCAATCAATAAATTTGGATTCAATTCAATTCAAGGTGCATGAAATGTCATTTAATATTTTCATTTGAATGGAACTTAATTTTCAAAAAATCAATTCATTTTTTTTCATCAATTCATCGAATTGCCATTAGTAGTGGGCAACTACGTGGAGCCCAACTAAATATGTCTCTATATATATGTATGTACCATGTAATATTATATATTATGCATTATTTATATAATATATATACACATGTAGATAGTATGATTTCTTGTGCTTGGGTAAGCTCTTGCATTCTTGATAAACATGTAGGTGCTTTAAAAATAATGTATTTTTATTTATTTAAGTGTGTAACTTAAGGGAGGTTGATTATATATATATAGTCCTTCAACACATGCATATTAGGATTCATAATATATTCTAGGACAAGGAATGTGTGTGTACCTCTTTATTAGTTTTTTCTAGATAAAAATAATGATCCTAGGGTTTTTTTAAAATTAGAAATTATTTTTTAAAAACCTCATTGGCCTAACTAGATTTGTTTTTAAGACATTGACCTTAAGATGTATGTTATTAACTCACTCTGAATTTTATATTTTAGTTGGTCTTTGCACCTACAACGATATTGTGATAAAAACAAAAAACCCTCACTTTTCTTGGGTTGTTTCTAAACATTATTAAACATTCAACCATTAGACTAAATCAAGGTTCAATTCTAACATTTCTCAAGTTGGTGTAGGCTTTAACTTTTAAGAGTCTTGAGGGATTCAAGAAGGTTGATATATCAAGCTACCAATGTAGGTGTTGGTTTATTTTAGTTCATGCCCTTGCCATTAGCCTAGGTCAAAAATGGCCAAAAAAAAAAAAAAAAAAAAAAAACCCACGGTCAAGGATAAAATTCTAAATTTGTGAATTGTAATTTAATAGTTAAATAAATCTTTAAATTTTACTTGAAGCTTTAATTTGAAAATGTGAGAAAGAGGTTAGAATTACATATATGAAAGGAAGAGTGAGGCCGACCAAATGAAGCTTCCCTTAAATCCGTCCATTTGGTCGGCCTCCCTTGAAGCCGTGCAATGAAGCTTCCCTTGAAGCCGTGCATCCGTCCAGCCGGATGGACATTTCATCCATCTTGCCATCCTTCTATTTTCTGCCTACTCCCTGAAGCCGGACGGACAGTGGCCACAGATAGTAGCTAAAAAAAAGGTAGTCTTGGTACATAGTTATAATGACAAAGTCAAAGAATCGGCCAATGAAGTGACAGTTTTTCCACGAAAACCATCAGCTCGGCAAGGTTGTTGAAATGAAAGGAACCGACGGTTCTTTTATTCCTGTTGGGTTCTCAAGAACTAGAATCAAAAGGTTAAAGAACCGAAGTGGGAAAGTGAAGGATCGGGCGAAGGGGGATCGACAGGTTAAAGAACCATAGTCGGAAATGTGAAGGATCGGACAGGGGGGCTCGACGAGTTAAAGATTCGGAGTGGGAAATGTGAAGGACCGGGGCGAGGGGGGGGGACCAACGGTTGTTTGAAAAGAAAAGTTTTTAAAAAAAACCAAAAACATGAACCAAACATTGTTGAAATAACACACCAGTGCATTATGCACGGGGTTCACACTAGTAACGATGAAAGGGGATGGAGTTTTATCAATTCAATAATCCCTTCCCCCTCACCCCTTTTAATTTCCCTCACATGTATCGATATGGTTTCCAATAGTTCATCATTATTTATATCGATCTCAAATTTGATTTTACTACATAATATGAATATGAAAAGGCGCATGTTAATACATGCGCCTTTTCATGTCATTGTTTGAAAAGTATTGAAATAATAATGATTTTGAATAATAATGATCTGAATTACATAAATACATAATGATATTATGAAGTATTTGAAAACATAGACTCTTGATAAATCAAGAAAACACCAGTAAATAAAAGAATTTTTGCAACCAATGAGGTGAAACAACATGCATCTAAAGGGGGTCCATGTTTTTTCTACTTTTGGGGGAGGATAGGGGTGTTGGATATTTGATGTTCTCATGGTGTTCTCATTGTGTTCTTATCAAGTTCCCATCATTTTCCCAATAACTCCTCACTTTATCCCATATCCTTTGCCCTAAGTCCAGGGTGGTTATTAAAAATTGCACCAAACACCGATCAATTCACCGTGGGTATCAGGGCAGCTCTTTGCATTGATAATGGTTGTTCTAAATTTTTTTCCTTCAAATACCCGGTTTTAAATCTATAACCTTGTTTTTTATCAAAAAATAAATACCCTGTTTTGATAGATAATCATGATTTTCGATTTTTTGAAAAATTCAAATAACCATGCAAAGAAGCATTGCTTCTTTCTCCGAAACCCAGAGTGGTTCATTTAGGGTTTTAAAAATAATGTGAACGTGTTGCTCTTTTGTTCTGATTTTTTCAAATACCCATAGCTCATGGTTATTAAAAAAATCAAATACCCACCCAACACTGGTAGCGACCTTGCTTGCTTTTTCAAAGGGGAGGATGCATACAAGACAACCCTAAAGATGGGGGGAGATGTCCATGGTTTGAGTGGTGGAAAAATATCACACAAAAAAAATTATCACATGGGTAAGCATTCTGGTCATTTTTGATTGTCAAAAAATGAGAGCTCAACCAAGAGCCAGAGCAATCTATGAGTTTTGTGTGATTCAAAGCACCACATCAAAAGACTTGTGGTAGAAAAAACCATACTTTTTGATGGGCATCAATCAAACAAAACATAAAAATGAGGCTTCTTGTCAAGCTAATCCGTTAGCTACACTACTTTAGAGCATCGCAATATGTGACCCTGGATAAATGTTATTTCTCACCTTCCTAGTTTTCGTTACTTGCTCTTTTCCAACCCCACCCATAAAACTGAAATTGGGATTGCAAATAGGTGGGAGATTAATACCATAGTAGTACCTTGTCATGTTCGACAAAAAATATATTACTTTTTAAAATATCAAAAAAGTTGAAAATTAAAGTCCCCTTCTTGCTGAAATTTAAAATAAATTATTGTTTATTGATGCCAAAATTTCATACGATTCTTGAACTAGATAGTAACAACCCACCCACTTGGACCAATCAAACTACTTATTTAACCAATCAAAAACAAGAAATTTACAATTTGCCTGTGTTTATTAGACGGTTCCTCCTCCAGGGCTCCTCTACAAGAGACTTCGAAAGCTTTTTGCACCTTTTTTTTTCAGGGTCACAACATTCTTCCAGTGGATCTCCTGGATATGACATATGACTACTACACCTCATGCAAGATTTCCAGTGCAGGGTTCATGTACTGAGCTCTAGTGGAGATGCTCTTAGGTGGTCCAGTTGAAGGAAGATTTCTTCCCACTTTGAACTTTAAAAACTGTAGCCAGTAAACATAAATGTGGCGATACCCTCCCCAAAATAACAGCTTTCTGTCACTTATAAGGCAATTTTTATTTTATTTTTAAATGGGAATTTGTGACAATTTTTTTTTCCATTTTCAGAAAAGTGTTTTGCCAAGAAAAAAATCACTGATATTCCCACTGGCCATAAACCATAGTATAGAATATTCCAAAAACTCCCCGGGTCTTTGACTGGGTAATAGGAATATTCCAGTATGAGCGGTCAGATAGTCTGGACTTTTGGGAATATTTTGCATAACAAAATGTTCGGGTTATTTAATCCATGACCATGTGAATATTCCTATTTACTAGGGTCAATATAACCGAGGGGTTTTTGGATATTCTTATGGCAAGGGTTAAGAAGCCCCCGTGGGCTTTTAAACCCATGCTATAAACCCATAAATAAGGCTCTCATATATGGATTACCAAAAGGGCCATACATTTCCCATACCCGTTGCTTCAAGGAATATTTCATTATCGCAAGGTAGAGGACAATTTTTTTTTCTTCCCCTAGAGCCCACGATTTCGAAGCCCCTAGCATGGAGTTTTTATTCTAGAGAAGGGTATTTTGTTTTGAGAATATGGTTTTTGATTCTAGGCACAAGTTTTTAAAATAATTTTGAGCACACTTGGAACTAAAATACTTGAAATTGTGCCTTGAAATTGAATGTGAAAGCATTTGAATATTCTTATAATTCAAAATTATAAACATGTTCTAAATACACAAGTCCAAGCCTCGTGCTTAGAATTAAAAAACCCCCTTATTGAAATTAAAAACCCCATGCTAAGGGCTTTGAAATTTTGGGCTTTGGGAAAAAGAAGTCTTCCTTATGCTAATGGAACTTACCTCATGTTAATGAAATATTCCTTGGAGCAAGGGATATGGAAAAAATATGGCCTTTTGGTATTCCATGAATGTGACCCAACTTTCACCAATGCACCATTGAAAAAATAGGGTATGGGTTAGTTGGGATGAACCCCAACTCTCATTGAGCTAAAACCCACTTCAATTTGTTCCTATCTAACCCTTATTTTCACCTGACCTACCCACCCTATATCACACATGACCTATCAACTTTAGAGGTGTTCATGAGGCAAGTATGTAAGTCACGTAAGTCATGATGGGTTCAAAAAACACCCATGAATGCTTGCATCTTAAACAATGCTCTTTGGAGTGCAAAGGTGAAATGAGTAGAAGGTGGCTCATTGAGTCAAGCACAAAACTACAACTAAGTTTGATTGATCAATTGGAGTTCAATGCATGTAGTTTGCAAAAGGTTCATAAACTTGTGGTGTTGATGCTAGCATGTGAATTGTTGCTAGAGTTGCCAATGTCCTTCCTTAGTGAGACCTCCCAAAGATGTCCTTGGAATGTTTCAAAACCTACCAACCATATTGAATATGAGTGTCCAAGTAGAAATTTTGGTTCCGAATGGGACATTTTGGTTAGGGGACATTCCAAATTGGCTTGAATGATGAAGGAAATACACCAAAATGATATGATTGCAAAGATGACAATGAGAACAATGAATGACAAGGATGGCAACATGGGTTGATGAGGCTAACAATGGGATGATGGAAACAACGTGACGATGACAAGGTCATAGGATGATGGAAACAAGATGAAATGGTGGGAACAATGATGGGATAATTGGAATGGTGATAACAAATGATGATAGGATGACGAAAATGATGACCATGCAATTGGAACAACAATGAGGACTATTGAGGATGGTGATGAAACAATGGGAAAGATGGCATAAGGATGAGAAAAATTCCAAGAAACAATGAAAATTACAACTAGGGGACAATGAAAGCCAATAAGGGATGGTAAGGAATGGTAGGGCAACGTGGGGTGTTGGGTTGGGAAGAAAAATGTTTGTTTTTTCAAACAATAGGGGCTGATGGGGTGGTTGTAAAACACATTGGGGAATGATGTCTGGATGCAAAGAAAAATGCTAAGGGACATAAGGGCATTGAATTAAAATTTCAAAAATGCAAAGAAAAATGCTAAGGGACATAGGGGCATTGAATTAAAAAGACAATTTTTTTTTTTTGAAAGATGAACTATGGAAGGTGTCAAGTAAGATGCAAAAGGATGGTGGGGGGCACTAGGAAGCAAGTTAAGGAATGTTGCACATGCTAAGAAGTACATCATGGACAAGGGGGGGGGGGGTGGGTGGGGGGGGTGGACAAGAATAGTGATTTTTTTTTTTTTTTTTTTGGGTGATGGATGACATGATGATGAGGTGGGCAATGATGGGGCATGACATGGATGTTGGGGGGACATTGGAAGGATGAAGTTTGAGGTGAAACAAGGCAAGTCCAAACATTTGCTTGGACAAAATAGGTAAATTTAGGAAAAAATGAGAAACAATTTATTACTAGTAGTGAAGGTAGATTTCCGAATCATCATCTTAAGACATCTTTATTTAATTGATATCCTTTTTACCAACCCTAGTTATGCAAGATTGTCAACATTTCTACATGTGGGTTGGGTTCCATTTGGAAATTGGTTTTTCCAAGATTGAAAAGGATGATGCTATTGAACTTTTGCTAGTTCACATCCAACTATAATCTCCTTCCAGTAACTGGTCAACCTTCTTCCCTTTGTGCTCTCAAAAGGAGACTATGCCCCTTTGTTAAGCACAGGAAATGACGTAAGTTTTTGTAATGGTGGCTGTGGACAGCTGGAGTTCCCACGGAGAATGTGCTGTACTTAGGTGGGCCCAATATTGCTGCAGAAGTGTACCACAGGGAGTATGCCAATGCTCGGATCTCATGCATCCAACAGAAGGCGCTTGAGAGGACATTTTGGCCACTTAGAACTAAAGAATCTGAAAGTGTCAAAAAAAAGAAGTGATCAATACTTGAGCATGAAAAAAATAGAAAAAAGGAAAAACCCACTTCACAAAAAGACAAAAAGAGTGTAACAAAAACAAGATAAATGAGCACCACAATATGTAGGAGAATATTTCATAATTTTGGAGTTGCAAACATAGTAAGAATTTCAACATTTTTTTATGCCAAAACTACAATATAATGACAACGCATACCATGAACATTGTTGTGGGAAATAATGAAGAACTTGCTAATCGTCAACTCTTGCAAGTTTCAAAATTTTACATAGTGCAAAATAATGCATTTGTAATCTTAACTAAAAAATACATGAAGATCTGAGAAAATATGCATAATGAAGTCATTATCTTCAAGCTTTGATCTACATTGCTATGTGGTCCATGCTCACAATTGGTCACAAATTAGAAAAAAGACCAATATCATGTACCTTAGAGTTTTATTTACTTAAGACAATTTTCTAATTCAGTAACCAAAAAAATCACAAAACAAACATAAATGACAAATAATTGTATGTTTCATGGCTTTGTCATTTGGAATCACACCCAAATATAAAGTAAGCAAATCAAAGATGATAATCAAATCTTGTATAAAAAGAAGATAAATATAATTTGAAAAAAATTCAAAGAATGGCCCACACCCCTTTTCCATAAGATGACATTCACTCCCATGAACTTGAGTCATGCATTATGAGCATTGCTTTCTAGAAACTTAAAAACATAGGAGTATGTAATATTAACGCACAAATTGAACAAAACATCCATAAAAGAAGAGCTTATAATTTTACAAAGTCTTTCAACGGTTCAAAAGTGTAACAAACCCAACAATGAAAAGTAAGGAAGAATTCTTGTGGGAAGAAGAAATACCAATATAATGTCAAAGTAGTAGATTCTCAATGGAAGACTAAAAGGATTTAAACATAATAGTTGAACTTACTTGATGCTAATTGCTCGAGGTGCGATTTCAAAATCTTTAAGGTTCTTAATGAAATTGTGAGCATCAAATTACTACCTACAACTTATCAACCCAAGTTTCTTCAAAAACAAAACTAATGACCATAATTGTTGACAATTTCCATGGTTGAAGATGTTGATCCAAGGTGAGATTAGCTTTGAATAGATGAATGGAAGGATAGAAGGGCATAAATATAGGAGAATAGTAGGCATAGGTAGGAAACACACATTCACAATTTCATTGAAATTAGCCTTGAAAGGACTTGATGGATGAGGGTACTTTGCCAACACATGAAACCTAGAAAAATAACACTAGAAAAATGATGATGATGATTAACTTTATGGAAAGGACAGATGGTCACACTTGGGTGTACCTAAAATAAAATATGCAAGAACAATGGAAGAGAAGTTCTAAGGCCATTTCATGTGTGTCACTAATTCCCATTTGTTTTTTTAATTTGGTGTGTTTGAGTTTCATAACTTAAAGAGAAACTAATGCACCAAGTAAGGGTATTGATCCAAAGTTTGCTTAAGACAAAACCTAATGAACCAAGTAAAAGGCGTATCAAATGTCTGCTTAAGGAAAAACTAATGAACCAACCAAGAGTATCATAAATATGTTTAGGAAAAAATGATGAACTGACTAAGTTAATTAGGGGTATCAAATGTGGGCTTAAGAAAGAAACTAATGAACCAATTAACTTAAGGGTGTCAAATGTCTAATTAAGAAAAAACTAATGAAAAAACAAAGGGTATCTATCATAAGTGTGCTTTAAGAAAAAAGAATGAACCAACTAACTTAAGGGTATAAAAAAATGCAGTTAAGAAAAAACCAATGAACCGACAAAGAGTATCATAAGTGTGCTTAAGAACTTAAGAAAAATAATAATGAACAAAGTAAGGTTATCAAAAGCCTGCTTAAGAAAAAAAAAAACCAAAGAACCAACTAATTTGATCAAAATTCCACTTGAGAAAGAACTAATGAAACCAACAACCAAAAGTATCAAAAGTGAGCTTAAAAAAAAAAGACTAATCAACCGACTAATGGTACCATAGCAGGCAACTTAGCCTGGCTTAGCAGCAAGGTGTGTAATTATTAATTTTTATTAATTTTGTAATTTATGTTTGGTTTGGCACTAAATAATAATAATAATTTAATGATTCAACATTATACACTAAATAATGTATCAGAGTTTTGCATGGTAGTCAAATAGTTTTCAGAATTTTTGGCAAATTAGAAAAAAAAAACTAATTAATTAGTGCCTAATCAGGCTAAGTTAGGCACTACTTAATTAGTGCCTAATGGTTTCAAAAGTGACCACCAGGAATACAAACACTTACCCATGGACTAATAATAAAAGATAGATGTTAAGGTCAAATGTTGTGAAAAGAAATCTAGTTGGGCCAATGAGGTTATAAAGATATAATTAAAATAATAATAATAAAAACCCCAGGATCACTATTCCTTATCTACAAAGAACAAATAGAGAGACACACCCACATTCCCTCTCCTAGAATCTACTAATAAGCATGGCATTTGGGGGGGGGGGGTGTTGAATTTAATAAAATAAAATAAAATAAAATAAAAATAAAAATAAAAATCCTCCCCCTATGTTATATTTGATATTGCGCTTTTATATATAAAAAAGTTAATCCTGAAATCATCTACATATTTTTCAAGATTGCAAGGGCTTACCCAAACACAAGAAATCAAATTATATATATTTATATGTATTATGTAAATAATCTATAATATATGGTAGAGACATATACACATGTAAATATACATATAAGCATGTATAAATTTTTAAAAATAAAAAATAAAAAAATATACCTATGTAGAGTATTATGTTGATTTGTTTAACAATGGTTAGCTCAATAGATTAGGGTTGGGAATTTTGTCGGAGGGCCTAAAAATATGAGGGGTATTTTTGCATTTTTCATGTAGGGTACAGTAGAGTACCCATTGTTTATAGCCCTAGAATTAAGGATCTATGGATAAATAAGAAGCTAGGAATAGGATTGATTGGATAAGGGGGCTGAAGGGATCCCAAGGGCCTAAGAAGGACCATTTCTAGGAGCTTTGTAGGGTCCGAAGGACCGAAGAAGGTCCTTTTTAGTGTGATAAGGGCCTATTTCTAGCGTCCTTGGCTCCCCTCTGAGGCCTCTCTCTTCTTCTTCTTCTTCTTCTTCTTCTTTCTGAGGCTCCCCGATCTCGTCTTCTTCTCCTTTCTCTCGCGCATTTTCTCTCGTGCTTTTCGCGATTCCGCAAGTTGTACGTCGCAGCGAGTTCTGGGAGAAGGAGTCGTTGATGTTGTTGTTGAGTTTTTGGTGAAGGGAATGTTTATTTTTTTTTGGGTTTATGTTTCCGGAGGGGTTCTTCAAGATTGAGTCTTTGGTTGCAGCAGCGATGGCGGTAGGGAAGGCTACTGGTGATTACTGACTGATTGCCTGACTAAGAGGAGGAGGAGCAGGAGGGAAAAGGGAAGCTGCGAGGGAAAGAGTGTTTGCGGGTTCGGGAGATGGAGGGAGAGGGGCGGAGAGAGAGAGAGGTGAGACAGACGTGGGGGAGAAGAAGAAAATGCAAAGAGTGCTGTTTTGAGTGGCAGTGAAACATATATCGCGAGGAGAACAGAGTCCAGAGAGAGAGAGAGAGAGAGAGAGAGAGAGAAAGAGAGCGGCAAGAGGTGGGGAGAAAAATGTTGCGGTTATTCTTGTCAATCCATCTTCGGGAGAACTTGGTTATTGAAGAATCTACGAGAGCTCCAAATCATAGAAGAAAGCGACCAACCTCCGGCGCATCTCCGCGGTAAGATCTTAGCTTCTCGAGACTCTGGTGAGACTTAGGAGACTGGAATTCGGCCAATTCCTTGGACAAGAAAAAAGAGTTTCAGGTTTCAAAAGAGGAAGCAGATAGTGTGCAAAGGCATGAAAAGCTTGGGAATCCTTCAAAAAACCAAGATGGTGTGCAGCAGCAGCAGATTGTGCAAAGTCATGAAAACTTGAGAAAAATCCTTCAAGCAAGGTGGTGTGCTGCAGCAGCAGATAATAGTGAGAGCTTGAGAAGAAATCCTTCAAGCAAGGTGTTTGCTGAGCTTTTCCTCATCCCCTGAAAGTCTTGCTACAGGTTTTTTTTTCTTCTTCTTTTTCTTTTGTTTCTGTGTGATTCTGAGCTCCTCCTTCTCCTCTTCCTCCTTCTCATAATGTCTGAAGCTACTGCATTGCAAACCCAGGAGACTTTCAATTGGATTGCAGAGCCACATGAGTCTTTGTAAATGGCGTACCTGCCAGAATGGCGAATGCTCGATGCTGTGACAAACACACCGCCAGCAGCAGTAGTCAAAGCAAAAGGCGATTCAATCCACCACCACCAAAGAAGAGATCACCTCCCTGATTTGGCATCTGTGTAAGAAGTCTGGCCTGTGCAAGAAGTCTGGCATCAAGTTGTTATTCAATCCTAGTCATGTTCTTGTTCTCGTGTGTTCAAATAAATATATCCCTGGTTGGTTGGAGGGGTTTTGCAATGAAATTTTCTTCTTGGGTTTGGTTGGCAACACTGCATGGCAAAAAGAGATGGGGAACTAGACTTAGAGTTGGGCTTTGATGATGTTCTTTCTTTTGGGCTATTGGTTTTGTGTGTGCAGGCCTGACCAAGACAGTCTGGAAATGGTTTGGATGGAAAATGGGGATGTAGAAAATAGGCATTTTGAGATGCAAGGTGCGAGCGCTGAAGGTTGTAATGCGCAGCAGCTGAGTTATGCATCTAGTTGGGGTGTTGGACAAGAGATAGAAGAGGATGATGATGGTGTGTTGCCATCAATGGCACAAGAGATGCTGGAAGTGGCGGCAGCCAACAACAACAACAACAACAACAACAACAGTGATGACGATGAAACTACTGCTTCTTTTGTAACTGCAGCTGGGGGCCACCAGGCGACATCACCAATCATCAACATCCAAGATGATGAGATGATCTCCTGGTTGCAGGACCCACCTGATGATTCTTTGGATCAGAATTATGGTGGTGACTTGTTTGGTGAGCCTCCTGATGCCAATATACAGGTTTTCGCAGACACGTTTGCTGGACAAGGGATAACAGGACGATCATCACGCATGCAACCAACTGTTGCAAATTCTGCAAACAATTCTGGGAATCATTCTTTCATGACCAGGGCTGCTAACGCAGAGGCAGCAATGACATTAGGTGCCTGTCGGGCAGCAGGTTTGATACGCCAGGGTGCTGGAGCTGAGGCATTCAGCTATGTGCGGACACTTAAGCAATTGGGTGGTACAAGGCAACTTCCTAGCATCACTCCTAGTGCTTCTGTGGGACTTACTCAGGGCCTTACTGGAAGCCAAATTCCTTGTAGAACCTCTTCACCAAACTCTGGACCACCACCACCCATATTGGCCCCAATGCTTCTGCCAAAATCACCAAAGCTGTATGGTGGCACAGCTTCTAACAGCTTGCCATGTAATAACAGTAATCAACAGATGCAAAATTCAGGAGCCATTAATTTCCCTGTTTTTGCACGCCCAGCTGCACTGATCAAAGCCAACTTGCAAAGCTTGAACATTACATCTATCCTTCCCTCTAATTTGGTGCGCTTCAAACTACAGCAAGGAGGAGGAGGAGGAGGAGGAGGAGGAGGAGGAGGACAAGTGAATTTGGAAGTGAGCACTTCAGCCAGCTCATCAATCACAGAGTTGACAACAACAAATGGGGGGAATGGTTTGGAACCTCAAAATGGATTCTTGGCAGCTCAAAGTGAACTTGGGATGCAGTTTGAAGGTGCAGGGAGCCGATCATCAAACCTGGGTGTGGACACTTGGTCGCCAATGTCTAGAAAGAAGGGGGAACAGGTCCATGCTCTTGCATCTGCAGCAGTGGGCGAAGAGGCTATGGATTGTGGAAGTGAACCTGCAGACCAGAATGCATGCTGTCATTCAAATGGGACAACAGTTGGTGCAGTTCTAGCCTCTTCAGATTTAGGAGTGTCACAGAGTACAAGCATTTCCAAGGTGGTGCAGGAGCCAACAATGATATCTGGATCAAGGGGAGTGGCAGTTCAAGCCTCCGCAGATTTAGGAGTGTTGCAGCAGGGTACAAGCATTCCAGAGGTGCAGCAGGAGCCCACGGTAACATCTGCATTGGGGGGATCTAGCAATGTTATTGCACTGGGTAGTGCTAAAGAGACATCAACGGTGAACAAGAAAAAGAAATTGCAGGCAGTAGAAGAAGTTGAATGCCCAATTGGAGTAAGTGTAATCTTTCAGCACTCTGATAACTAAATCTGTTGATGTTGGGTCTTGCATGGGTCTTGCATCCTGGTCCTCACATTTGCTTCTCAGGAGGCAACACATCATGTGGCTGCTCAAATCAGGGGAGGTTGTTCAAGCATTTGCAGCATTTTGATCTGATTGCAAATTCATTTGTGAATCTATCAGGATGGAGAAGATGAATCTCTTAACGTGAAAAAGCCAGTGCGTGCTGGGAGCACAGCCAAGCGAAACAGGGCTGCAGAAGTTCACAACCTGTCTGAGCGAGTAAGTTTGAGATCTGACACTGTTGTTGTTAACACACAAAAGTTTCCTCTACTGTTCTTTGCATTTTGGAAACTGATCAATGCTTTCTTGTCAATCTCAATGTTCTCTGCCTGCATGTTCTGCCTAGCATCTGGAACACAAGATCTCCTGTGTTATGGTGGGTTTGTGTTTCATTATTGATGTTGACGAGTAGAGATTGGCATTTAATGTGAACAATTGGTGTTTTTTGGTGTGGCATTGTAGCGACGAAGAGACAGAATCAATGAGAAGATGAAGTCCCTGCAGGAGCTCATACCAAACTCAAACAAGGTATACACATGTTGGTCAGTCTAACTCTCAATTTTCAAGCCGAAATCGACTTGTCATATTCAGCACTTCTGATTGTGAAATTCTTCATTTGCTGCACAAACTAAGTAAATGGGTGATTTGATTCTTTAGTTGGCTCCTCCTATGACAGAAGGATTTATGCAAATTGTGTTTTTTATTTCAGACTGACAAAGCTTCCATGCTAGATGAAGCAATTGAGTACATCAAGACACTTAAGCTACAACTTCAGGTATGTGAATTCCAGTTCTTAAGGTATGTTGCTGAAGGTTTGGGCTCTCTCAGTTTTAATACTTTGTCATGAATTTTTCCTTTTTTTGGTTTGATGGAAATTCTAACCAGGAGTTTGTGTGCCATGCATGGGGTGGTGGGATTGGTAGATGATGTCAATAAGAAGTGGAATGAACCTACCACCGATGGTTCTGCCTTCTGGAATTCAACATCTGCAGATGCCACGGATGCCTCAAATGGCGATGAACATGGGTGTGGGCATGGGGATGGGTTTGGGAATGGGCATGGTGGACATGGGTGCAACTGGCTCAGGTCGAGGGTTGATACCAGTGACATCTGCTACAGGTCCAGCAGTGCCACACAACTTGAGTGTACCAGGCATGATGATGGAAGCGCATGATCCTCGCTTCATAAATCCAAACCTTATGGATCCCCGTAATCTCTACCTTGCACGTCAGCATCTGGCCATGCAAATGCAGCAGGTTAGTAGTCACAAACTGATCACTACCCTCACCTTCATCATGAATAACAGTGAGAAGCTTGTGCCATATGACTCCATCCTGACTTGCTTCAGCTCTCAACAGAGTTGACAATCTGCCAAATTTTTTGTGTGCAAACCAAAATGGACTTCAAATAGAGATCTGGGGTGGTTTACCATAGTTTCTGCTGTGTGCAGCCCATGAGTATGGAGATGTACAATGCATACATTCAGCAACAACAGCAACAACAGCAACAACAGCAACAATACCAGCAACAGCACCAGCAACAGCAACAGCAACAGCAACAGCAACAACAACAGCAGCAGCAACAACAAGAACAGCAACAAAATCAGCAATTTCAAGTCCAACAAGCACACCATCAATCCGTCAGCATGATGGGTGGTCCACCCCCATAGTTGTATGTTTGAAAGTCACTCTTCTCCCAAAATGGCTTTGTTTGTTTGATTGCATTCCTTTCTTTTGTTTCTCTCTCAAAACTCTGAACTCAGTGGCCTTCATGTTTAGGGAAGCTTGCTATTGTGTAGTGAGCCAGGATCTATGTGCAACTCCTGGCACTTGTTGTGTGGGCACAGCACTTCTAGTGTTCACAGGCTACGTTGGAGCTTGTCAATAACTTCTATAGTTTATATGCACATACCAACAAGGGGTTAAAATGTTGCTCAATGAATTCTTTGAAATGTATCTGTTGATGTTCCCCAGATTTACCCAATGGCAAATGGGTTAATTAGAGGTTCGTCATAGAGCTTAATATGAAGGTTAAAAAAGTGGTCCTAATTGAATTTTGTTGTGGGCTTTCATTTCTCAGCTTGCAGGGTAGTCTTGGGAGACACCGACGGTGTATGTTTTGTAGCTCAGCTTTTACTTGCATAGGAACTCTATGCATGCACATAGGTATATTATTGTCTTCTCAATGGCTTTGGCCATTTGTTTTACTAGTCCTCTGTAAGATTTGGTTTCAATAGGCCCACATTTTTGTGGTTTGCCCAAGGTGTCGTTGTTCAGGAATTGCTTTGGGTGGTGTGTCTTGAGCCTTGTGAGTATATATGCTACTTGCCCAAGTAGGGGCACTCTCAAAGTAGGAGTTGGATTTCTACTCAGCAGAGAATGGAAGTAATGAATAAAATATGGAGGAATTGAGCTTTGGAAGACATGCCTGTAATGGCAAAAGCCCAAGCATTACACATCAGTAACCTGGCACCTAGGACCCATGTGGAATTACTGGTGTGAAATAGAGGAGAGTCTTACACTAGTTTTTTTGCCGATGTGGAGAAAGTTTTGTGAAATTGGAAATGGTAGTGTAGAATGCCTTTGGATCTTTACAAATTTCACTTGTGGAGGAACCAGGAACTGTAGCTTTGAAGACCTAATTTTTGTATTTGAAGCTTGTGTCACATTCAAAGATTCCAACAAGAGAAATGCACACAACAGTTCAGGTGGAATTATTTGCAATGGTTGTAGGAAAAATATGACTGTCAGTGCAAAATTCTGTAAACCATGATGGCCATTTTCAATGTTCATAGGTACCAAGAACACTGCAAGAATCATGATGTCAATTTTACTCCTGAAGCTTACAACGAAACTCTGAATCAGGATGTTCAATTTTAATGTTCATGGAGCTGTTGCACCTATACAAAGGAGACCAACAAAGTCTGACTTATTATTGAATTCTGATCATAAAATCTGGTTTTAAGGAACAACTTATCTTCCCTTCCATGTCCTCAGACCCTTGGAGATTTACAATTTCAACAATTTTGCTTACTTCCCACCTTGAACCTGGTTGGCAACCTCAAACTTGTATAAATGGTGCACCTTGAAAGCCTTTTGATAGAGGTTGAAAGTCTTTGATATAGAACAGTTCCTGTTGCTCCTCTATTCTGCCACCATAAGCATATTCAGTTTCCACAGGATGGGGCTTCCGGGATTTGTTCCATTGATTGGATGTGGGGGTCCCTCTAAACAGAAACAAAAGACCAAAGCAAATCACCACAAGGGTATGGAGCCTATGGTTACTTTTCTCTTGGCCTTCCTCCTCTCTCGTTCCCTATGGTCACAATGAAAACACCAAGCAGTATTTTATGAGCCAAGTCTCTCCTCTCCACAACAGAGCTGGCAGGGGGGATGTCATGTGAGGTATATGCTCCAACAGTCTGTCAAGTCAACCTACCACTGCTAACCACCTAAAGCTCTTCACCTAAGTTCACACAGACACAAATGGAATGACTAAGCTGGAGAGAGGGTTCTATTGGAAGGTTTCCGTGACCATTGCCATTGTGTTTGTACAACCCGATGAGGCACCAGTTTAGCATTGGCAGCATACAGCTGTTTCCCATGTAACTTTTGAACACGCAATCTGGCAAGCTCTGCTTCCTTCTCAGGTGACAACTCCTTGAGAATGACTGTGAGCCTACATCTTGGATGTACCATCCTTCCTGCCTTCCCCTTTCCATGAATCCTCAACCGCTTGAGGTACTTATCCTTTCCCACAAATGCCTCAGCTGAAACATGCAAGACACAGTCACAAGTGCAAAGTAAACAATGGAGGCTATCAGAATTTTTCATCTGTATTTTTCACAAATGTTCACTCACTGACATGAAGGAATCTCTCATCTCAAAGCAACCAATAATTGGTATGATTTGCTATAGAGATTGAGTTGAAACCTCTCAACCTTCCCACTCCACTTCATGCCAGTTTTGGGTTCTCAATCAATCCAAAACACATGCATTTAGTGGACCCATAGCCAGCTAAAGATGTGCAAAAACAGTTCACAGACCATCAGGGATTCAATAAGATTTAGGACACTTGACTTTGTGAACACAAAACCACATAAAGCAGAAACAGATTCTTGGACCAGTCAGCTAACAGAGAAGTTGATTGGGCTAAATGTCTGAAAGTTGACTAGAAAAAGTGAAGAGGGTGAAGAGAGTGAAGAAGTGAGAAACCACACACCCACTATAAGACGGTCCTTATTGAGACCATAGTTGTGGACTGCATTTGCACGGGCAGAATGTACCACCTGCAAAAGTAGCACATACCATGCTTGAATGTGAGTTTTACACATGTAGAGTTTTGCAGTGATCAAACATACCTGCAATCAGTGCATCAAACTAGTATTTGATCCTCTGTTGTGCATGGGCTTTTTCAGATAGTGTTTCAGCAAACTCATCTCCAAGATACCTTCAAATGAAGGTCAATAGATCTTGCAGTTACCCTTTACGACTCCTGACTTTCAAGAAGAAGACACATGCAGTGAAGCATTGCAAGTACCTTGGCAACGACCTTAGCCGCCCGCTTAGGGGAAACAGCCATTTGCATGAGTGCATCATCTACTCGCATTCCCCGAACCAGTTCTGCTACCAGATTCACTTTCTTTGGGCTCTACACCGTCAAGCAGTCAAGATCATCACCTCAGCAAGATGTGCATGGCTCCACAAAACAATTCTCAACAACTGGTAAAATACACATGGTTCCACAAAACAGTACTGTACAACTGTTGGTCTTTTATGAAGTATGTAATAGCCTAGTTGAGAACAAAAAAAAACCACCACCACATAATCTGCACCATTTCTTTGAGCATTTCCTGTTTATTGTTTGCATGCTGCCTGTCTGAGCCAACGCACCATCAGGTTCACAATTTTTAGGGTTTAGGGTGCATGCCAAACCCTAGGGTCTTAGAATACATGCCCACCTGCTTGATCATGGTAAGGACAGCCTGAGACTGCTTTTTTGCCACTGCAGCTTTTGGAGATCCAGCAACGGAGCTTGTAGGTGCTGGAGCTTGAGACAGAGGGGACCGCACTGGCTGGTCTCCCCCCTCTGCTGCCGCACTTTGCAAGGACTCCACTCTTGTAGAAATACCCTGTTCACCACGTAAAAACTTCCATGACACGGGACCGAACATACTGAACTCATTGCCAAAAAAATTGCCAAAAAAACAAAGCCTAAAACAGAGTCGAGTGCTGAGACGAAAGGAAGAATACCAATCGCTGTTGCAAAATGTGAGCAGTGTTGAGCCGCTGGTTGTTGTACAGACTCTCGAACTCCGTTTGCCGTTGTCCATTGGCTCTCCCTGCAAGCCCCACGGACCTCGCAACCTCCCTGAGAAGATGCTGCTGCACGGGTGGTCCTGATCGAGCACCCTCCAAAGTGAAATCCTGAGCCACAATCGCTGCTGCTTCGGGACCAGTAAACATAGACTTCCAACTCTCGCCTCTGCTAGTTCCATCTTTCCCCATTCTCTTCAGGCTCAGCCATAGCCTGGATCCTCTAGCACCCCACATTTGTACCCACCTCTTCCTCCTCCTCCTCCTTTCCACCTTTTCTTGACTCGACGCCTCCGCTGTATTCGTCAGATCGTACTCATCTCTTCACCAAAAACTCCCGCAACGAATTCTCTTGTCGCTCTGTCAACTCACACGTCGAAGCGAAGTACGTGCGAAGACAGATCTACACTCAGACAACGAGAAGTTCGTGAGATGTAGAGCGAGCAGCTCACGCACCATGGCCCAAAAACAGACCGCTAAAACGCCAACGCTTTCATTGAACCCTAACCCTAACCCTAATCCATGGAAGAGAAGAACACTAAAACTCAGAACCATCCCCCTCTTAAGCCTCCTATGTATGTATGTTTTGATGTAGCTTAACACCCGAGGCTTGGGGAGGCCTTGGAAAATAAGCTATTTTCCAACTTATCAACTTGTGAAAACTAATTGTCCCTCCTCCCATTGCAATGTCATCCTTTGCAATGTCATTGCCATGACGACATTTTACATGTACAAAAAAAAAGGTTTGCTATACAAAACTCAATGTAATTTGAGTTTCACCTTATGTTTTATTTCCCATTTAAATGCAATGCAATTTTTTCACTCTTTTAAAAAAAATATAATCTCATCCCTTGAATGATCAAACTCAGGGTATCACTATCGATTTTCCTTCTGATGGATATCTCTAATTATTAAGAAAGAAATGAAGTAGTTAGGCTTGAGAATGAGGTTGTTAGTTCTGAAATTGTCTTTGCAATAGTCGATAGCTGACCATATGAAGGATTCCGAAAAATCCCCCATTGAATTATAATCCCTAAGGGGTGGTCATGCTCTAACGTGTTGCAAACAAACATAACACAATTCCACTGAACATAAAATGAAAAAAAAGCTTGTGAAGTGTGCAGATCTGAAGGTCCAATGGTCTGATCCTATTTTTTTGGTCTAGCTGAAAATTTGAACCACAAGGTACCAGACCTGATTAGCCCCACCGCATGTACTACAATATGAGGAAAACCCAATACAAAGAGAGCTGAATAGAGCACAAATGTGATGCTTCGAGATCTTCTAGAGTATTATAGCAGAGAGTGGAGTGCAGAAAATAGCTCAGGCATTGAATTGTTATAGAGAAAAAAATCCTGCAACAATGTGTGAAGGCAAAGTTTTCTCTACATGTTTTGCTTATTATTTGAATCGGCCATTAGTACTAGTATCATTAGGATTCAACTTGATCCTCTTGCAGAGAGATTGCAACCATGTCCTTCTAACCAAGATCAGAACCAAAAGAAAAAAATTAGGCTATACAGCCAATGCAGGTTCCAATTCGCTGTCGCTATCCTCCTTCTGGGGTTGGGAAACACGACCTTGTGCAAAGTTGGGAGACTTGGGAATGAGACCCAGAATTTTGAACATCTCTTGATCTGCATCTTTATCATTATTGGGTGTAGTCAGGAGCTTCTCTCCTGTGAAGATGGAATTTGCACCCGCCATGAAACACAATGCCTGGTTCCAGATTATCCCAATTACAATAAGGATCAGATGATCTCATAACAAGAATCATAGTTAAGTTTTGTTACGATTGGTTTACAAAATAGCATACATGCTGGCCTACAACTCTAAACTGCAATGTACAATGATTTTGTGGTAATCTTCACAGTTTTTGGTGAATAATGCCCATGGTTTAGCTGTTACAGCTTGTAGGTGTCTGATTTGTAGTGCATCGACTAGGTGAATTACATATTTGCAGTTCAGGTGTCCACCCTAAAGAAATTGATTTTTTCTTGATCTTTGAGAAAATAGAGTCTGAACCTGTTCTGGCTGTGAAAACCGCACTCGGCCTGCTGACAGCCGCACCATTGCTTTAGGCATTACAATTCTTGCTGTTGCAATCGTACGCACCATCTCCCAGATTTCAACTGGCTATCACCACACCAACCAAAAAGGCAATCAAGAACCTGCAGGGACCTCTCTGCCTCTATTGTCTATGTTGTAAAAGGTGGCCAGGGGTGAATATGTGAAAGTACTTGAAGCAACGACTGGCACAAGAAGAGAGGGAAAGGAACAAATCACTGTCATCTGCTATTGTAATCAAAATTGAGGTTGAAATCTATGAAGGGGAGCATGATCACCTTTTGATTTTCCAGAGGGGTACCCTTGACTGCAAGAAGGGCATTGATAGGCACACTCTCTGGGTGCTCAGGTAAAGTGGCTAGTGTGTGAAGAAGCCCCACCCGATCCTCATCAGCTTCCCCAAGTCCAATAATACCTCCTGACACAAATTGTAGAACCAGTCCAAATTGAGTCCTGGTTTAGGTTCTGCAGCAGTCTTGTCCACCAGAGGGTGCCTGCTTGAAGTGAAAGGGCTTGTGACAGAGAGAGAGAGAGAGAGAGAAACACACACACACATATAAACACATGAACAAGAAATTTGACATTCTGTACCTGAGCACACACTGATGCCAGCATCACGCACAAACTCAAGAGTTCTGAGTCGCTCATCATAAGTGCGTGTGGAAATCACAGATGGGTAGAATTCTCGGGAGGTGTCAAGGTTGTGGTTGTATGCTGTTAAGCCAGCAGTCTTCAATTGCTCTGCCTGCTGCTTCTCTAGCATACCCAATGTGCAGCACACCTCCATTCCCATTCCTCTGCCCCAAAAACCACAAATACCACCAAATACATAATAATCAGAGACTAACAACCAGCCAGCAGTTGGCCACACCCAGCCACAGCATCACCAGTCATCCAACTCCTCTTCTATCTACCTGCTTATAATCCTCACTGCTCCTCCTCCTTTCATGAAGAAGAAGATGCTCAGTGAGAGGAGGAGAGGCCTGAGTTGTGGTGAAACTTGAGAATGCACCTGATCTCTTTCACATAGTCCAAAATCTGATTGAAATTGGTCTTTCTCCCCACTGTGTCCCGCCATGCCGCACCCATGCAGAATCGTGAGCTACCTGCATCTTTTGCCTGTCGAAAAACAATGTCACACAACTTTAGAGCTTTGGGTTGTCACACACTTTGGTCTGACATTCTTCTTCTTCTTCTTCTTCTAAGATCACAGCTTTGCTGCCCTGTCTTCTTCTAGAGGAGCTCTTCCATGTCCAAGAATGTGAGGACATGATCCATGGATGCAATTGTGATGGGTATATGATGACGACCATCAAGCAGCAGCAGCAAACAGACCGAAAATTCAGGACAGAGCAGCAGCAATTCTTACCTTCCTTGCAGCTTCCAGGACTACATCTTCGGAGAGAAGCTTGTGAGGCTGAACCCCAGTGCTGTAGCGCGAGGACTGAGGGCAGTAAGAACAGTCCTCCGAACATCCTCCTGTCTTGATCGATAGCAACGTACATTGCTGCACCTCCCTCCATGTGTGCGCATGCTTGTGGACTTGAGCCTGCTCCAGTTTGCTCAGTTGTTGTTGCAACACAAAAATATAGTAATAAAATGCTTCCAATCCAGAACTCACAAAAGGAGGGCAAATAAAAGAAAGAATCATACTCCATAGAACAAGAGGTCCATGAGCGGCGAGTCATAGATGGCTTGAATCTCTTCCCGCGCCCAATCCTTTCTGGGTCCTTCCCTGATCGCATTGTCTCCAGCTACGGCAGCTGCAGAGGCATGGCCAGACGACGACGACGACGACGATGAAGAATACGCCTCCGTCTCCGCCGCGATTGCAGTACCGAATTCTGCCACATGCGGAAGCTGCACCGATGCGGGAGAAAACGAAGACGGAGACGAAACCACGAAGCGACAAAGCAAGGTGCGAGGACACAAGCCATGAGCAGAAGAAGCAGGACTAAGCCGAGGAGGAAGTGAGCAAAGACGAGAGACGCGCAGACACGCCATCGTCGCCGCCTTCCGCAATGCCATGACTGTGGCAATATATTCTCTCTCTCTCTCTCTCTCTCTCTCTCACAGAAACTGCAAATCCGTGCGCCTTTTCTGTGAACTCTCTAGCATCTGTGCTCTGTCTCTTCTGTCTCTTCTGTCTGTCTCTCGCAATTCACGAGAATCCGTTGCCCTAATTCTGAGGTGGGAGAAAGGCGTAAGCCTGACGCTGGTTTGTATGCGTGTTGTTGCTGTTGGTCTCTCTTTTTTGCTGCGAATTGGGTTTTGGGTATTGGGTTTTTCCTGCAATTTTTTTTTCTGTATGGCTAAGCAGCAGTACTACCGTTGAGGTCCCGTGAAGAGTACGAGGAGGAGGACTGATCTTGAAAGGTGGGTTTCCAATTGCACCCTGGAGCTCGTTCTGTTATATGCAAAGCTTCATTTGAGACAATGGGTCATGAGGACTAGCTGCTCTTGAAAGGTGGGTTTCCAATTGCCCTGGAGCTCACTCTGCTATATGCAAAGCTTCAATTTGAGACAAGAAGTCATGTCTTTGTAGTTCTCGTCTACCAGTTTTAGCATCAGTGAGAATGTCCACAATATCCTCTAAAGCCATACACACAGGCAACCATTTTTCAACAAGTTATCATCTGGTACTCATATATATATATCTGTTTTTGGCAAGAAAGTTTAATGTGGATTTGTGCTGAATTTGTATGTATTGTTGTTGCATTTAGAGACGTCAAACATTGGACTACTTTCAAGAGATACAGAAAAATGCTTTATGAACTCAGGATGCAGATTTTTTGTCTTAATTGTTTTCCCGAAATTCTGATCAGATTATTGTGTACTGATGTACACCCATTGTCAGGATCTGATGAAATTGGTGCAGAGTTATGGCAGCTAGTTACTGGCCATAGTGGGCCTTAGTCCAGATTTAGAAGTTGATGTGAGGGAGGAGATGATTAGGGGTTCAAGGTAATGGATCAGCCAGTACAGCTTTTTGTTGCTTTTGGTATCAATGTAATTCAAGTTGTGCCCCTTTCTGATCTTCCAACAGGGCTTGTTCAGGTGTACAGATTTCGTCACTTTCACTGTGAAGAAAGTACAAGCAGGAAGCCAATGTTGCTCACAACCACCTCATGCACTACTGTTGTTGGGTTGGCAAGTTTTCAGTGTGAGAAGGAGGTGAAAACAGTTTCCAGGAATGGACAAGTTATGGTACTGGATGGTTTTTTGAAACCTGCTACACTATCTCATGATGTTGGTCTTCATGGAATCGTGCCCCACAGTTGTTTGAGATTGCAATCTGGAGGAAGAAGGTGTTTTGGGAAAGCTAGAGCCTCAGCCAGGGATAAGAGTTTGAGCCTGGAAGAGAGAGACTATGGGGTTGCCACTCAACTTTTTGATGATTGCTTACCCCTGGCAAGAGGAGGGGACAACAATCTGCAGGTGAAGGAGAAGATGGAGGCGGATGAATCAGCAAGCATGTGCAATGCTTTCAGTTCCAGCTCTGAGAGTGGTACTGGAGAAGAAGAGATGGTTGTTATAACTTCTTCACCTGCGCCACTGGTGGCTGCTCTTAAACAGTGTGCAGACATGGATGCAGCAGCCTTTCATTTTCCTGGTCACAGACGAGGAGCTGGAGCTTCACAACTTTTGACAGATCTCATCGGAGTTGCGCCCTTTCAGCATGACTTGCCAGAGCTACCGGAGCTTGACAATTTGTATGCTGCAAAGGATGTGATTGCAGAAGCACAAAGGATGGCAGCATCACTGTTTGGGGCAGATTGCACATGGTTCTTGGTGAATGGATCTACCTGCGGCATTCAAGCAGCAGTGATGGCCACCTGCAAACCTGGTGACTATCTTATATTGCCACGGAATTGCCACATGTCAGCAGTCTCAGCAATGGTTCTATCAGGTGCTGTTCCAAAATATGTGATCCCTATATTGGATTCTCGATGGGGAGTTGCACATGGGGTTGAAGCAGCTCAAGTAGACGCAGCCATTTGTGAGGTGGAAAGAGGTGGTGGTAATGTGGGAGCAGTTCTTGTTGTTTCCCCAACCTACTTTGGAGTATGCAGCATGGTTGAAGCAATTGCAGATGTTTGTCACCATCATGGTGTACCACTTCTTGTCGATGAGGCGCACGGAGCCCATTTTCAGTTCCAAGCAAACCTCCCAAGGACAGCATTGGAGCAAGGGGCAGACATAGCTGTGCAATCCACACATAAGGTGTTGGGCTCCCTCACACAATCTGCAATGTTGCATTCTCAGGGCACATGTGTGAGTCATCAGCAACTGAACAGGTGTCTGCAGATGCTCCAGACCTCAAGCCCCAGCTACCTTCTGCTCTCATCATTGGATGCTGCCAGGGCACAGATGAGTGAGGTTACTTGTACTGCAGGCCTGGGTACCTCCATCATGGATGCTGCTGTATCTCTTGCTTCATCAGCAAAGACCGCATTGTGCAAAATTCCAGGACTGCTAGTCCTTGATAAGTCGACAATTGATGAAAAAGCTGCAGCAGAGGTGGCTTTAGCAGGAATTGACCCACTACGAATTACAGTGGGCCTCTGGGAGTTGGGTCTAACAGGGTTTGATGCTGATGATATTCTAAGGCTTGAATATGGAGTAGTGGCAGAGCTTCCTTCATTACTTTCTCTAACTTTTGTGGTGAGTGCTGGAACAAGCTCTCAAGACATCATACGACTTATTGGGTCTCTAGAAGCTCTCTCTGCACGGTACAGGACTCATGCTCCTGCTCCTTTGTCTGCTTTGTTGGGTGAAAATGCATCAAGTGATGAGCCTCAGATATCAAATCCTAGAGTTCTTTTTCATGGCAATGGGTGGGAAAATGGGACTGCTTTCTGGCAACAGGTCAGAGTTCTGAGCCCAAGGGAAGCCTTTTATGCAGATTTTGAGACTGTAGGAATTGAAGATGCCGTAGGGCGTGTGTGCACAGAGCTCCTGTGTCCGTACCCACCAGGCATCCCTGTCATTGTGCCAGGAGAAGTAATAACACAAGAAGCTCTTGATTACGTGAGAGCTGTTCTTCAAGGTGGTGGTATTGTCACAGGAGCATCAGACACATCATTTGCTTCAATAAATGTTGTGGTTTGATGAGCTTCAGGTCTAGAGAGTACACTACTTTTGAAACTGAAATTTTGCAATGTAGTCCTTGGTAGGGTTCCAGCATGCCTGAGTGGAGCTGCCATCACCACAGCCACCAGGTATGTTTGGGATTTTCATTGCTAAATGGTATGAGTGGCGGATTCTTGGAGTCAGCATTGTGCAATATGTTATCACACATCAAGCACAATGTGCATAATCCATGGTCAGCATGTTGCTATCTTGGATTTGATTGGTGGTCAAGTTCCAAGGATTTGATTGGTC
Organism: Sphagnum contortum; assembly: GCA_963920785.1. NCBI lineage: Eukaryota > Viridiplantae > Streptophyta > Sphagnopsida > Sphagnales > Sphagnaceae > Sphagnum > Sphagnum contortum. Next base: position 2,147,086 of record OY987278.1, read on the forward strand.
CCGATGATTTTTATTTATTTGTTGTCAACCAATTTTGGGCCCTACCTATCTATCTCACATTCTTCTATCTACCTACCTCCCTCACCTTCTTCTACCTACCTCCCTTCTTTTTGTACCTACCTACCCCTCATATTTTGGTCTTCCCATCTTCCCCCCTATCTCCCTTTAGCATTGCATTTCTTTTATGTGCATTGTTGTGGGATTAGGGTTGATGTGTGCAAGGTATTGTCTAGGTTTGTAAATGGACTGTTTGAATACAGAGCCCATAATAGAAAGGGGCTTAGGATGAAAACAAATTCATTTGATTAGTAAATGAATGAATAGCAAAATAAAAGTGGAATCATTTTTATTTTTTTTGTGCATCCATAGAAGTTTTTTAAAGATTTCAAAGTTTGGAAGCTTAGGCTCCTAATATTGACCCTTAGGAGGTGCATACATAATGGAATTGGATTATACTTTTAATTTGGGCTCTCCTTATATGAACTCATAATAAATCTTGGGCTTCTTTTGTAGCCAATGTATAAGCCATGTATTTCACCTTAGTGGAAGAAATACTAGTGGTTGTTTGCTTTTTGCTAGTCCAACTTATAGTTGTTGAAGATAAAATAAACACATAGTTAGATGTGGATTTTCTTGTGTCTATGTCACTAGTCTAATTTGCATTAGGATACTCGTGACCTATTACCTTAGTTTTGGGTAAAAGATTTTGAATTGATCTTCCCTTGTACAACAACCCATGATTAGATGTTCCTTTAAGGTATCACTTGATCCTTTTTATTGTAGACCAATGGGCATTTCTAGGGTTAACTAAATATTGGGATACAACTCCCACAACAAATGCAATGTTTGGTCGTGTATAGACACCATTGCATACATTAAATTCCCCATTATTGATTTATAGGGAATTTCAATCAAATTTCTCTTTTGTTCTTTTGAATTAGGAGATTGATCTTTGGTTAATTTTAAACTTGATTAAAGTGGAGTTGAAATTGGTTTGCAATTTTTCATCCCATATCTTTTTAATACATCGTTTATGTATTTAGATTGATTAAGTTCCAAGATATGAAGTTTTCAATTTCTTTTAATGTGAATACCAAGATAGTATTCAATCTCCTTCATATCAAAAAATTCTACATAGAATAATGTTTTTTGTTTGTGGTAATAGTTCTTTATGATTATTTGTGATAATAATACAATCATCTATATATAAAGCTATTGTCACAAAGAATGCTCTCCATTTTTTAACACACACATTTGTGTTTGCCAAATGGGTGAAAACATGGTAAAGTAGACCGCAAATGTTCCTTGTAGCATAAATGAAGAGTAGCTAGGAAATATGTTTTGATATATTGAACTTAAAAATATTATTTAACTTTTTTCAACTTTGTTAAAACTTTAAATAAAGAATACATGTTTAAAGTAGGTTTAAGTAGATTCATAGGAATTCAAGCAAGTGTCATAGTCCACTTTATAATCCTTATGTAGATTATAAGTAGATGAGATATTACATTTTTTAAAATTTTGAATTAATGGGTGCTTAAAATGTACATATCTCTTTTCATCTATTTCACATTCTAATAAAAATATATCTAGCTTGTAGAGTAAAAGTAGGTTTAGAAAAAAATATTTACCAGTCAATTTCAAACCTATTTGTTACCTATTTGTATTATACTAATTTCTTTCAATTCAATATTTTATATTCAACTTACTATAAACCTAATGTAGGCATGGATGTTCTCAAAATGAAAGATAAAAAACTTTTTAATCTATTTTCTTGTGTTTTTGTAAAATATTCTCATATTTTAAGTTGGGATTTCAAGCGGACTACTTTTTTGGCCTACTTTAACATGCTTTCACCCAAATTTGGTGCAAAACCATTTTGCAATAAATAGGTGTCTATGCAAGCATATTAAGCTTGCAAACTTTGTTTAAGGCATATGTATTTTTATTTAATTTACAAACAAGGTTGCTTTTACTAGTTTATACAAAGCCCTTTAGTTTTCTCATATAATTTTTTTCCTCAAATTCACCATTTAAGAAAACAACTTTTATGTCGATTTGATGGACCTCATAATTATATTTAGTTGCAAAGGCCATAATAATTCTTATAGAACTTAGTTTTACTACCGGTGAAAAGGTTTCTATGTAATCAATACCTAGAACTTAGGAGTAGCCTTTTGCTACCAAATGGGCCTTGTATTCATCAACTTGACCGTCCACTTTATATTTTATACAAAAAACCCATTTACAACCAATAACATGTCTACCAAAAGGTAATTTGGAGGTCCAAGTAATACTTTTAATTAATGAATTATATTTATTTTGTATTACATCATCCCATTGATTAGCATCATTTTGTTCAAAACCTCACTTAAAGGTTTTGGTAGAACCTGGTTTATGTCGATTGTTGTTAATCCCTATGTGTAACTTATTGATTCCATGAATTGTTTAGATGGGTTGCAAGTTTTAGTTGACTATTGAATTGGTGGTATGGGTGACTTTGTATTGTCATGGTAAAAAATGTTAGCTTTATCCATTTGATCGATCGAATGGTTCATCGTTTTGATTTGTTTGTAAAACATCAATTTTTGGATTAGTATGTTGAGGGGGGTGTAGTGGGTAATTCCTGAGGAATTACTTCATTTTAAAGATGTGAAATTATTACAGGTTTATTGGAGGAGTTGTGAAAGATATAGGATTTGGCATGTGGGTGGATGGAATTACTGAAGGCTCTTTGTAATCTTTTATTAAATGCCAAATAAAATCATTTTGTTCTTTTTCGACATCAATGTTTTTAATCTTTATTGAAGTGAATTGGCCTTTATTAGTTAATTCTCTTTCCTTTATATTTTGTAGTTAAGATTCCTTATGAAATATAACATCCTTATTAATAATTACAATTTTTGAAGAAGGGTTATATAATCTATAAACCTTAACATGATTATCACTATACCCCATTAAAATGCATTTTTGATTTTCCACATCCAATTTACTTTTTTTCTTTTTAGGTATATGCACATATGCATCACAACCAAAGGTCCTTAAATGAGACATGGAGGGTTTTTTCCTTGTTCGTTATTATTTTGGAGTGACTATTCCAACCAAGGCACTTGTTGGTACCCTATTTTGGATATAATTCGTTGTAGACATATTTTGCCCAAAAAGACTTTGGAAGTTTAGCAAAAATTATTATGCTTGTTGCACTTTCAACAAAAGTTCTATTTTTGTGCTTAGCCACTCCATTTTATTATGGAGTATAAAGTGTTGTCATTTGTTTGATAATTACATTTTCTTTACAAAATACCTTAAATTGATTTGAAAAATATCCAACCCATTGTCATTTCAACGTATTTAAAAAAAAAAAAAAATTGCTTTAGTTTTGTATATTTTGAAATATTCAAATACTTCAGATTTATATTTCATAAAATATATGTAAGAATTTCTTGATTTATCATCAAGAAAGGTTAGAAAATACTTGAAGCCACTATGCAATTCAATTTGCATCAATCCAGAAACATCTGAATGCACAAGGTTTAACATGAAATTTTCTTTTTGTCCATTGGATGTTGGAAATTTATTTTTTGATTATTTACCATATGCACAACTTGGACAAAATGTAATTTTAGGAAAAGATTTAAGTTTCAAATTTTAACATAATTGTTCCTTTACATTAGTTTCATCTTTTGCACATTAACGTGACCCAATTTTCAATGCCATAAATCATGATTTCTTATGTTTGGATTATCTTGAATTATTGTATCAATACAAGGATACACATCAATAGAACAAGGAACTAGAGTGCCTAATTTGTATAATTTTTTTTCTTGTTCATAAATTGTAATAACATGATTGGATTTATTTTGCATGATATAATTATGAGGGGTATAAGTAAAGGAGTACCCAACATTGGTTGCTTGTAAGATTGAGATTAGATGGTTAAATCTAACACATGCAACACTTTAGCAATTCTTTTGTTTCTCCATTTGTTAATTTAATTGAAATTTTCCCATTTCATATAGTCTATGGTGTGTATCATCACTAGGTGCAAACAAAGGCATTAAGTACCCTCATTTCATTTGACACAAGATTGTGAGCATCATACTAACATTTCTCATTCATAATTTTTTTTGGACAATTTTTAATTTGGTGCCCTTGAAGTTTACAATAAAAACAATTTCCCAAAGGTTTCTTTAGTCCATTGTTTATATTGTTGTTATTTCTTTTCCAATTTTGGTTTCTAAATTTTAAAATATTAGGCCTTTTTGGCCTATCTAGACTTGGTTCAACTCTCCTTGAACCACCATATAATGTAGAGTTTTCATCATCCCCTTTATACATTTTTGCATTTCTTTTAGTCTCTTCTTCCAACAAGAGACTTAATGTTTCATGAAAAGTACCCATTTGATCCATTTGGGTTATTACAAGACTTGTGTAAGACCTGGGCATAATAATATAAAGAAAACTTTAAAGAATTTTGAAATCCCAAAAGTAGGTAGGTGTGGCTCATGTTATCCCATTTGCACCCTTCTACTTTCACAAAAGCCTCATTAGGATGCATCTTGTTTGCCATAATGTCTACATTGAAGGGCCAAAATTTAGTTGCTTTAAAGCCCTTATATATGTTGTGTTGGTTTAGTGATTTTTTAAAGCCAAAGTCACCCATTGTGCCAAATCTTCTTTCCAATACCTTTTCCTTTGTTGTTAAGGTCCACACATCCTTGAAGGCTACGAATGTTGTTTTGAATGGTATAAAATAAGTAGCATCAAAAGGTTTCAAAACATGGTTGGTGTGAAAAGACAAAATAATTAAATCCCATCCCACATGTCTTGCCCTATGCATAATCATTATAAGAAATCTTGTCCGTTGAAATCACATTACTTTGCAATTAAAACTCCAAAACAATTAATATTCAACTACACTACATCTAAAGCATGGAAATAATGCCACATTAGAAAATCATGGAATTGTAATGTAGTTGCAATGGGACACCTATATAATGTAATGTACACATCATACATTTGGATGTAATCAATCATGTTTGATTTTTTGACAAGTTGCATTTTAATTGCATTGGGTAACTACATTATAACTAATGTAAATGTAGCATTCAATTAATAATTACATTGCAACTAGTGTATGGTGTACGGTGTTGATACATACAATCATGCCACGTGTACATTTCCACCACACATGAGATATGACACTTGTAATTCAAGCTTAAAGAGAAAATATAAAGTAAAATAAAATAAAATAATTTACATTTCTACTTTTTAACTCACCTACCCTTCTACCTTCCTACCTATAGCTTGCCTACCTAGATAGGTAGGTAGGTATGTAGTGTAACATTGTAGGTAGGTCCTACCTACCTAGTTATTTATATTATATTATGTTTTTTCAAATTTTAATTAATATGCCACATGGCAACTTTTGATTATGCCACATGTCACAATTTAAGACAATATAAAATGAATAAATCATAATGGATGGTGGAGATCAATATTTCAAAATAATAATAATTATCACCCAAAAATCCTTATAGTGCCACGTGTTAAATTTTGATGGATCAATGAAAGGTAATGTCAACATGATGTCACCATGATAGTTGCAAATTAGTTGCATTAAAGTTGTACATTGGTTATTCTTAAATAGTTTTAAGTAAGTTGCATATGTATATGGTTTCACATACGATGAGTTGCAACTCATGCAACTTGTTTGATATCACTCATGTTTGTAAAAATATGATGAATTACAATGAGTTGTAAATGGTCATTGCAATTCAAAACATCTCACTTGCAAGGTCAATTGCAAATGACCCCATTTTCTCATAGGAACATCTATAGTGACATCTAAATTGTGGCCATTTAAAACCAACAAGTAATAGTTAGTTGTATTCATGTTATTTCCACATGTTTGAATAGATGTGATGGCTTGTGTGAAAATCCACTTCTTAAACAAAATGGCAATCATGCACACTTTAGAATACATAGCCATTGTAGTTCCAATTTCACATCTTTTAATGAAATATCATCAAAATTTCTTACCTTTAAAGACATAGAAATTTGGAAGTGATTCCTTTACTGTGTTGATGTAACATAACATAGATAACCACTTTTGGTCATATGGTGTAATCAAATGCATAGATCTAGAACTTGTCCATGCAAGAATTTGCGTACATCTATTTCTCTTGACTTTTGCTCTTGATTTGTCACAATTCCAAATCTTATTTGGTTCATAGTCGTGTGCATTGTAAGCCTTTGTTAGGTTTGTGTAAAATGATTGTTTGGCATAGACTTTTAACATGAAAAAATTCCAAACATTACTCGACTTTCAAGGATAGGTCAACCTTGCATTTCTTAAACCATTTCAATCACCCCTAGCATGGAATGCCATTCTTGAAAGGAATAATTATGTCTTGTGTAATTTCAACTGGATTTTAAGTCTCAATTGTGTGAATGTTAAGGGGTGCCCAATTGATTACATTTTCTTTACATACAAAACAAGTGCATTTTTTTGTTTGTAAAACATCCGCTTTCCATCTTTTTCATGACTGTGTAATTCCATATATGTGGTTTTGTATTGATGTGATAAGCAAGTTGAACATTTGACTTGTTGTTTAGATCTTGGATCCAACTTCCATTACCTCCATTGTTGTAGTTAGATTTTAATCATCCTAGTTCTCATTATTTTTCAAAGCAATCTATCACCTATCAAATTGAGATTGTGGACCTTGAGTTATGGGAGCATTTCCCATTTCGGTGTCAAATTGAAATAGTGGACCTTTAGTGACAAGAACGTCTCCTATTCTAGAAAATCTAAACTTGTGCAATGATTGTCAAAGGCAAATAAATGTTGTGAACAACATTTTTGTCACCTTCATGGTTGAAATGGGTTTGGGGCACAATAAATTGAACAATTTGTTCAAATTCATGAAGTTAGGTGTGCTTGATGATTCATCACATCAACACAATTATAGGCTAGAGGGCTTGATCATAGATGGTTTAACCATTTTTTATTGTTCAACCTCTGGGAGGCAAATGTGATGTTGCTAAGTGGGCATGAATTTTTTTTTCCAATCAATGGCGGTGACTTTTCATGTTGTACACACTTGAACAACTCCTTTCTATAGCCATGTGAGTTAGATTTTGAATCTTCATTAGAACGTTCATCATAAAACAATCTTTTAATTTGTGTTTCAAAAAGCAAACACCACATTTGATTTTCTCTGATAATGTTCATGACCATTTATTTTGCATTTTTTCCCCTTGCAACAAACATGAAAATGGCTCAATCTCAATTCTATTGTTTAATGCATGCAAAATGGACATTAAACATCACGTTGAATACTAGTTAGTGGGTGGCAAAATTTTCATGCAAATTCAAAATTGTAACAAAAATAGCTCTTTTACTGAATTGTGTTTATTTTCAAATTGGTAGCTTGCTTTGTGATACTTTAGTAATATTCATGCATTAAACAACCATTAGTTTGCTATGACATTTTTTCCATGTGTGCTAAACCATGTGTCTTCAATCATCTTTAATCTTTCCTTTAATGAACAATCCTACTTTATTAATTTGGCCCATAATGTAATAAGATGTCATTTTACTAAACATTTTTTCAACAATTTTGATTAATTATGCATTTAAGATTTCATGGGTGATAAGTTTATGCGCAAGCATAGGCAGCCGATAGGGGGCACTATCCAATTATAGACCATATACCTTATTGCAAATCTTTTGGAAGCATCATAGTTTAGGAGATCTTTCCATTGTTGATCTCCAATTGTACCACCTCTTTTGCTTCCGGTGGGTCCTTTGGCCCATAAACTTTTGTCATAGTGGTGTTTTTGATTGTTTTTTTAATCTTTGTGTTCTTGATTATCTTGTTGCAAGGCACCCATCTCCACAAAATTTCAAGAATTTTTAAAGCTTCCCTTTTTTTTTGTTTATGCAAGTTGTTAGAGTTCTAAAGGAGTTCACTCCATTGCCCAATGCCATTGACAAACTTCCCTTCTCTTGCGTTAGGTGTGTTTGTCTTCTTGCTTGTTGTTGCCCCTTTTGTTTCCTTGTTTTTGCAAAGGGGGTGCAAAAATTCATTATCCCCCTTTTGTTTTTGTTTTTTTTTCTTGTTCTTGTTGCATAAATGGTGCAACTCATTATCATTATTGTTATCTTTGTTTGTATGGGCAAACACAAGTTTTGTAGATCTCATCATTGTCCATTCTTATTTTTTATTTCACTTTATTGTTGCAAGTTTTACAAATACATACCAAGAGGATGCAAAAAAGGTGTCATCATCTTTGATTATTTCTTCTTTTTTCATAAACTTGTAACATTGTTGTGACTTTTCATTTATTGACTTTTTTTGCTTTAAAAAAAAAGAGTTGTTTTGAGAAGCCAAACTCCTCACAACTTGTTTGTTTTGCTTATTAATTTTATTTTTTTTGCAATATTGCTTGGCCAACCTTAAGTTCCCTCTAAAAATCTTGCATAAAATTTAAAATAATTAATAGCATGTTGTGCTACCTTTGACATGGTATGGCCAAAACACAACCCTACAAATGGGCATGTTAATTGAAGTGCAATATAAAACATTACATTTGTCAAAATTATAATTAAGATATTTAAATTGGACCTTTCAATTTTAATGTAAGTAATTAATTTATTAAGCAAACCAAAAAACCCTAACAAGACTTTTACTTGATTTTTTATGTTAGCCATTATTATATTGAACACTTCAAACATCTTCAAAATTAGGTGTTAGGCTCCCATGAACTATTGATGAAGTTAACAATCATGGTAGTGTGTTGTGTGCCAACATGAAACATCCAAAGATCAAATGAAATAATACATTTAGCACATGAAGCAAAAGGTAAGTCATAACTCTCTTTGGTTTTTGGCATGATGTTTGGAAGGACATCATTCATGAGTTGCTATCTAGATGGAAATATTCAACAACCACATTGTTGTAAAACCCAATTGCTTCAACTATGGTTTTTAATAAAAGACAAAAAAAAACCTTTTATGATCTACAAAATAGATTTTCTAGAAATGTTAATTGTGCATGGTTTTTTTGATAACAAAAACCATTGATTGTCAAAAACAATTATGAATTGAGCTGGAAAAATATTCTTATTTTTCTGAGAATTTGTTTTTAACTTTTAGTTTCCAATTCCCTTTCTAACCCCCACCCCCTCCCCCACCCCCAATTTGTTGTACAAATTTTCATGCTCATGATACATGTACATGTTTTTCCAAAACTTTTACCATGTTTTATTTTGTGGCTTAACAACTTTTTACTTTTCCCTTGGGTTATAATTTTAACATTTTGTTCCATTAAAGTAGGGTGACACATAAAAAATACATCAATTGTAGGTTAAAATTGATTTCAACACCATATTAATAAAAAAATGCCCAATTTAACTTAATCTGCAATTAAAGGATATTAGACATCTTTGTTGGCCAATAGTAGTGAAGTGAACAATGCCCAAACTCCATTTACTTTGACATTTGATGCTTCTTACAATTTAAAACCATTAATTTGAAACATAAACTTAACATCATCATCCTCCTTAAATACAATTGTTGAAAAATATTGAGTAACATTTGTGAATGTCATTGTGAACATATGTAATACTTGTAATAAATAAGAAAATAGAAAGATAATAAAATATGAAAACAATGTGATTAAAAAAGGAATAAAAATATGAAGCACATTGAAATATGAAAAGTTCAATGAATTTCAACATAATGTTCATTTTGAAGCTCACTTTCTATTGAAAATATAATTTTTTTTGAACATATTTACTTTTGAAAAAAATGGAAATAATTTACTTGGTAAACAACAAAAGTAAGTAGATGATCAACATATGTTGAAGGTTTACATCAATGTTGAATGTTTGTAGGTTAAGAAAACAATGAATATTTGTAAACAACAAATCACATGTGAATTGACAAAACAAAATGAAATATGAAAATAAAAAGACAAAAGAAACTTACCAAGATGAGAATCACAAAAATGTATGAAGATGATGACTTAAAATGACGACTTGGCAATGTTTTACAAAATGATGTCCAATGCCTGCAAAAGACCTTTGATGACCACAACAACATATAAGAAAAAAAGAAAAAGAAAAAGAATATTGATATGTTTTTTTGTTTAAATGAATATTACATCAACAATAAAACAAAAAAAAAGAAAAAAAAAGTTGAAACTTATGATGGTGATAACCAAATTTGTTTTCTTGATGAATGATGAACTTTGTGAAAACAATTATTGTGATGACGAGCTTGAAAAAAAAACCCAAATAAAATAAGGTTTTATAATTTTCACAACAAAACAAAGAAAAATGTAAAAATAAACTAGCAAAAGGAAAAAAAAATGTAATGAAACAAACACATGAGAAAAAGGATGGTGCTTATTTAAAAATAAAAAAAAGAAGCATGACATCTTGCTTAGTGAAGGTTCACTTCACTTTGCAGACTAATTAATAACAAATAACAATGGAAAAGAAATAATGCTTGTTTGTTGAAAGTTAAAAAATGATGATGTTGAAAGCCTAAAGAAATCAATGAAAATGTTTGCATTGTAAAAGTTAAAAAAAAACCCTCCATGTTACACAAAAAGAAAAGAATATTATGTATAAAATTTTCATAACCCTTAGAAAAAACCCTTAACCTTACAAAATGCCCAAAGTGCAACTTGGAAATGAGTCTGAAGCACTCCCAATTGAGAAACACTCCCAAGTGAGTTGTAGTTTTAGGAAAGTTTAAAATTTTTGAAACAAAAGTGCAAGTGATAAATGTTATCGAAATTGGACCCTTAATATAATATTAGAATTTTTTTGAAACATAAATATCAAATGTGAGTACACATTTTCTATTTAGAGTTGTGAGCTAATAGTTAAATATTCAAAATAGTGGTAAGGAATCAAATTGCCAATTTGACTTTTGATCACAAAACCCAAAAAATAGCGGTCAAATGATCCGAGGAAAATCTTACATCTCACAAGGTGGGAGTGCATTGATTTTGGGTTTTGTGTCAAAGAGGGTGAAAATGATCTTGCATGTATGTTCTGACATGAAACTCATTTCACAACCCTCCATATCTGAACTCTTTTTAAGTTTAACATCTTCGAACTGATTTTGGATGGGTGATGAAGCTGCATACCTTCTTCACTAGCAAAACTTACAATATCACCTACAGAGTACTGAAAAAGAAGGTTCTCTGTCAAGTTTCAATGGGTGGTGTTAATGGTCTTAAGTAAGCAAGAGATACCAATGCTTCACATTGATTAGATAAGAGTTGGGCTATGTGCATTTTGTGCATGCGAGTATTGAATTTGTGAGGACTATGAAGTATTATCATCTGGTGTTGTGAATCAGGCTTGGTGTGAAGAAAGTTAGTATGTGAGGGAAAGTGATCAATTTGTTAGTGCGTAGCTGTTTGTAGATGCACGAGGTTGTAGTAGGCACCCTTCTCCCCTTTGGACAGCAGCTCTGCATGCCTCCCTTGCTCCAAGATTACTCCCCCTTGTAAAACTGCTATTGTATCGGCATTCTGTATTGTTGACAGTCTGTTGCATATACGGCAAATTGAGAAGTTAATGATGTGTAAAACAGCAATACAGGCATTGATCCCTGGTTAAACTGACCTGTACTATTATTGTACAAGTGGTGATCAGTTTGTGTTTAACCATGTAATTTGATTCCAACACATCATGTTGTGCTGTCTTTTGCTCATTCTCAGAACCAACAGACCAAGTTTTGTTCAAAGTTCTTCCTGAGGATGTGAAGATTGGATATGTCTACTTTCTCTCTCTCTCTCTCTCTCTCTCTCTCAGATCATTCACTTTTCACCCCCTTTTCTCTGGGACTCTTTCAGACCCAGAAGCTCTGGGTTCTTGTGATGGAATTTCATAATGCATACCTGGATGTGATTCCAGCTTGCAAAATCTTCTGTGAAATTCTAGGGGAAGCATACTCTACTAATACTCTTGGTGTACATGTCTACACAAACATATCTATTTGCAAGAGTGCAATTGTACATTTCTTATTTTCAAAGCTATAGGTTAAATACCTTTCCTCTCTATGTATGGTAGTGATCTCACCTGTGGGCAACAATGAGTGTTGTACGGCCTACCATCATTCGGTCCAGTGCCTCTTGCACCACTTGTTCAGATTCAGCATCCAGAGCACTAGTTGCCTCATCAAGCAGCAGAATTTTAGGATTCTTCAGAATTGCCCGGGCTATTGCAATCCGTTGCTTCTGGCCCCCAGACAGCTGCAGTCCCCTATCACCAGCAAAGGTGGCATAGCCTTCTGGCATTGCACTACAAACATCACAAATCCTCTCACTCAATGTGTGTCATCTGATTCAGTCTTCATGCTCATACTATAGGAACTTAACTGGACTTTTAGCAGTGGCTGGCATGTGCAAGTAGATAAGGCCAGACTAGAAAGAGATTGTCAAATTTATGGCTTACTTCAGCTGCTAATGCAAATCCATTTCTTGTGTGTCTAACAAACTGTGGAAGTATGTTTTATGCATGGAAATGCAGGTCTAGTCCAACGAGATGGAGCACTCTTCATCAGGAAGACTACAAAAAGATTCCTTCACAATTCTTCTGATTTCTAAGGAGATTCTTCACAATACCTGCAGAGATGAGCAAAATAAATTCCACCAAAAAAAGCTGCAATGACATTCTGTTGAAACCCCAGTGAAGAATAAGTACCTGATGAAGTTATGAGCATTGGCAGCACGTGCAGCCTCAATAATCTCTGCTTCTGTAGCTCCTTCCTTCCCATAAGCTATATTGTCATGTATGGACATTGCAAATAATGTTGGTTCCTGGCTAACCAGTGCAATATGTAGTCGGACAGACTGCAGATTCATGGTCTGTAAGTTTCTCCCATCTACAAATACTGCACCCTGCAATGGATCATAGAATCTCTCAAGGAGCCCAATAATTGTTGACTTGCCAGATCCACTCTGTCCCACCATGGCAGCTGAGCGCCCGGCTTGAACCTTTAGATTAAAACCTTTGAGGACCATGATGTCAGGCCGGGAAGGGTATGCAAAAGAAACGTTCTTCAGCTCCACTCGTCCTTCCACCTTAGTCAACTTCTCAGCATCCACCACATCTGCGTCAATCTCAGTTTTCCGGTCAATAATCTCAAACACAGCATTGATAGCAACAGATGCCTTGGCAATGTCAGGAGCCAGAGCTCCTGCCTCCCCAATCGTGCGGCTAGTGTTTACAAAAACCAGAAAGACTTTGAAGAAGTCCTCAAATGAAGCTAACCCTTTTTTGCTGAGAAAACCTCCATACCAGTACAACAATGCCATGGATCCAAATGCACAGAAATTGGCCATGCCAAAAGTGATGCCTGCTACTTGCGACCGCCGCATCATTGCCTTTCTGGGCCCTGCAAGATTCTCTTTGAAAAGCAAAACTACCTTCTCTTGAGCAGAGAATGCAGTGACTGTCCGGTGTTGGGCAACTGCCTCACTTGCAACCTGACTGGCCCTTGCTTGTGCAATTGCTGTTTTCTTTGCAAATGACATCAACAGTGCCTGGCATCCACAAACCCGAAAGCTAAGAAGCACAAATTCCCAAGCCCACCTCTGTTACATGGAATCAAAACTTCGTTTTACCAACAATTATCCTTCATATTGGCAATATCCACAAGTGCGGCTGTTCCATGTATCAGTTCTGCTGTTACATTTCTGATAGGGGAACTCAAAACACCTGTATGTTGGGTGCTTTTGGCAAGTATCTGTACTGTTGTGCACCCTCAAGAGCAAGGACCATTCAGTTCATGACGCAATAGTTAGTATGTTGATAGATCTTTCTGCTTCACATACCATTGACCCAAGTGATACCTTTTGGTGATTGGACTCTTCTTTGGAATACCCAAGACAAGACTGATTTGCCCATAACTGGACATACCTTTTTGATGTAATAGCTGAAGATGATCAGGGGATGCAGGAAGATGACCAACACTCCAAACCTCCATGACACGATGAAACAGATTACCCAGCTTACAACCACCATACTAAGTGATCCTGTGACCAATGAAATTCGATCTCCAATAAGAGCCCTCACCTGCCACAAGTATAGAGGTTAGTCTTCTTCAAAAAAAGAGCTTGTTGTGTCTCGGAAGATTCCCAACATCGTGCACAGTAATTACAATGTAGTGTTGTAAGGAAGAAACCTCACCATGTTTGCATCAGAGGCCAGGCGGGAGCATACTGAACCACTGGAGTTGGCATCACGGTCAAACCATCCCACCTCGAAGGACAAAATAGATGACAACATATGCTCACGTGTGCGCTTGGTTAGGTACTCGCCTGCTACTGCAAAGTAGTAATGTTGCACTATGTTTGTTGTGAGGAAGAAAACAAATATTGCTACCAGGAATGAAATGTAAGTTTTGACCTTATGCCATAACTCCTCATGAGACAAATCAGCATAATAATTGCTTGTCAGCAATGCAACAATGAAAGCAAAAAATGGATTTGTGAACCCAAATCCAATTGCTCCAAGAAAGCCAAGAAGTCCTTCCTTCCATTCAGGCCTATTCAGCTTTAAAAGGCGCATAAGAGATACATTGGCCTGAGGCTTGTGCATCTGTTGCTTAATAGCAGTATTCAAATTAGAATCCTGTTTTATGTATGTCTCCACTGTGTCCTGATCACTCATGGAAGACTGACGTTGATAGGAATTCCTCTTGACAGGTACCCCAAGGCTTGTTCTCACAGTCTCTTCATTGCCCAAAAGGCCCTTGTGCCCATTTGCAGTACCTTCACCTGATACATCCTGTAAACATGCTTCGTCTCTCAGCTGTATTCAAAATTCACTGGTGTAGAATGAAGGGTGCATTTTATGAAACATTAGTGATAGAATCTATTTTGTTGTACCTTTGATCACTGAGATTGAGACTGTACACAAAAGGGTTGCTGCCAAAAAGCAGCCACCAAGGATTTCTGGCATATTGGCCAACAAATCAAGGTAATATGGAAGGACTACAAGGCTGGATTCCTCCCAAGTCCTGAAGTGTACTTGAAGACCACGATCATAGTTTTGACTCTGGACTACATTTTGGTCTCAGACAATCATAAGCACTTACCTGAGAAGAAGCCTGCAAATTGACTAGTGCACAATATGCACCACCTGGCCCTCTGGCCATAAGCTCAGTATGACTCCCCATTTCCACCACTTTGCCAAACTGCAGCACAGCTATAGTGTCTGCATTACGTACTGTGGAGAGCCTGTGTGCAACAACTACTGTAGTGCGCCCCACTGCAGCTGCTTCCAAAGCCTGCTGGACCACTTTCTCAGATTCTGCATCAAGGGCACTGGTGGCCTCATCCAGTAGAAGCACAGGAGGCTTCTTCAGCATTGTTCTGGCTATGGCAATGCGCTGCTTCTGGCCTCCTGACAATTGCACTCCCCTCTCACCAACCTGAAAAGAAGGGTTCACAGTTTAGACTGAGAAACATCTAATTTTTGCATTTTGGTGGTTTATCACCAATGTAAAAGCTGATGAATTGCACATCTCTTTGCAACCCTACTTGAACTTAACAGTAAACTTGAGGCAATCCATCATTTCACTGCTGTAACTGCATGGCTGGAATTGAAACATCATTCTCCTATTAAATGACATCATTGCCATATCAGTGGAAGCTGCTGGACCATGGTCGATGTACATTTCAAGAAGAAACTGACTTTTGGAAACTGTAATTGGGCATAGGTGTGTACGACCTGAGTCTCATAACCATCAGGCAGCTGAGATATAAAGTTATGTGCATTGGCAGATTTAGCAGCCTCTATCACTTCCTCCATGCTGGAATGGTCCTTGCCATACAATATATTTGCAACTATGGACGTGGCAAAAAGAGCAGGCTCTTGGCTCACAAGCCCGATCTGATTGCGAAGCCACTTCAGCTGAAGATTCTTGATGTCAACCCCATCGATCAGAACTTGTCCAGCACTTGGATCATAGAACCGCTCCAGCAATGCTACCACAGTTGATTTTCCTGAGCCACTGCTCCCTACCAGTGCGACGGTTCTTCCTGCAAAATTGTGCAGGAGGCCTCCATCAATACATGGTCTCTGGTGACAGCAGCAAAGAAGCATACGTCTGTTGTCTCACAGAACATATGTATGCTCACCTCCTAAACACACTCTTTCCACTTGTAACTCAGGTACTCTGCAGGTAGCAGTCAATCCAGGTAATAAAATATATATTAAACTTGTTTACCTGCAGGGATCTGTAGGTTGAAATTACGGAAGATCTGAGCATGTATTCTTGAGGGGTATGCGAAGTCAACATTGCGGAGCTCAAGGTTGCCATCAACTTTCTCCAAAGTTCTTTGGCTATGGTCATCTATGTCAATAGGGGGCACCCTCTCAATCATTTCAAATATGCGGTAAGCAGCAACACAACCTTCCATCATGCATTTGATATTGGGCGCAACGCTTCCTAGTCCCCTGCGCAGTGTCCAAATTCAGTCACTATGGAGCACAAAGTATATCTAATCAGTGAATTTTGCACAACCCCCAGTGCTAGTGGAGGTTCCCTGCCTCTTTTATCATTTATGCACTAGAGACCCAGTGAAAAGAAAAGAAAAAGGGTTAACTGGAGTAGAATTGAGACCATTTCTTGAGCTGTAAAAGGGCTTTACATGTCACATTAAAATTGTGTGTGCTTCAGGATGGCAGTATATGAAACTTACAGGCCAGCAAACAAGATGATGAAAGCGCAAAACACCACTTCTACACCAGTGGCCATGCCATGGGTGAATTGATAAGTTCCATACCACATGGCAAATGCCCAGGCCAAGAATGTTTGCCCTGTAAGCCCAACTGCAAGCCCTTTTGCCAATCCTTGCTTCTTTCCCAGATTCACAGTTCCCTCTAAGTACTTTGAAAATGTCTGCAGAGTCCTCTTCTCCTCTACAAATGAGTAAACAGTTCGGACTGAAGAGATTGCTTGCTCAGCTACAATACCAGCTTTTCCATAGGCAATTTGTATGCGCACTGCCAGATCCAGGAGTGCGCGACCATACATTAGTCCTGGAAGCACCAAGAATGGCAGAAAGGGAACAATGGAGAGTGCAAGTCGCCATGAGAGGTAAAATCCCAGTGCCAAGCCACCCACCATCTGCATCACATTCTGTATTGTGTTTGAAACCTGAAATTCCCCACCAAAATTTTCCAACTTGGGTTCAACCTTCAATGTGCCATAACAATGGGATCAGGGATTGAAATTAGAAAAATTACGGGTTTCTGGTCATATATTAATATCTAGGAATTAATAAGTCACAAGAAACTCAAGAAACAATGGATTTTGTATAATCAAATTAACTATGTACCATCTGGACAGAGCCTGAAGAAACTATGTACACTTATACTGTAGCAATTGCATCGCCAAGTTGCTGGGTGAATTGCTATTCAGCATTGATCAAGGGAGCTGCGATTCTATACTGGATGTCTCAGGAGCCTTGACATTTGCAGGACTGCAAGATAGACTGCTTTCTTGGTTTTCTCAGAATATTCACTGATCAAGTGAATTGTGGTACTGTACTGGATGTCTCAGGAGGAGCCTTCACATTTGTGGAATTGCAAGGTTGGGTTTCTTGCTTTTCTCAGAAGCAATGATCAAGGGAATTGCGGTGCTGTACACCGTATCATGTATGTCTCAGGAGCCTTCACATTTAGAATTACACAACATGGGGTTTTCTTGCCTTTCTCGGAATTTCAACGGCTTGCCTCTGGCCCCCAAATTGCAAATCCTTAGAAACCTTGAACAATCTGCGGGCTTGAGATCATCTATCTCCTCAGCCAAAACCTGCTATTATACTAGCATCTGAAGGAATCATAGCTAGCGCTCACCTTTTCACTGATGGCATCTTGAAGGAGCATGGTGTCAGCAGAGACACTGCTGACAACGGCAGCCGTGTTACTGCTTTCTGTGTCGAAGTATCCTACATTTTGCCTTAGGATCGCGCGCACGTATTTTGCACGGATCCGTCCTGCTTGTCTCTCCCCCGTGTACATCCAACAGCTAATCTCTGAAGTACAACAATACCAACACAAACACACAACACACAATGTTATACTGGAATTCTCAACAGCTCCTGCTCGTATTATACATACTTCAATAACCTATACAAATCTTCTTTGCATGCAGAGTACAAGTTACTTAAGCAGTTTACAAGAGGAGAGATCGCGCACATACCTAGGTACGATGCGAGACCTGAGCCGATGGAGATATACACCAAGATCAATGCATACTGCACCAAGCAGATCAACACAGAAATGTTCACGTCTGGAGACAACCAAAACTCGCATTCATTCCCGAACAGCAACCACAAATGGTGTTCAGTTATACGCTGTCCAGAGAACAATGATTCTTGACCTGATGATTTATGAGAATGAAAGGTCTTGCATGCATGTCAAGAACTCCACGGAAGAGTCATCAAACGATAGACGATGTGTGGAATTGCGTGAAGTCCTGCAGCGGTCACCGTGTTTGCAAAGGGTTTGAACAAGCAGGAAGAAGTGCAAAACAACATGTTGTGAAAGGTAGACTTGTCTCTTACCGAAGATATCTTCTGAGCTGCAAGCTCCGGATCGGAGTGAATGAGGCTTGCGAATTTGCTGACGACACGAGTTTGGACATACGCAATTGCAGGCCAAATGAGTCCGTCCACAATAGCACAGATCGTCCCTACAGTCATCAGCAAGATATCGATGCTGTCCGCATACTTGAATAGCTTAAAATACGGAACCGATTGTCTGTGAGCGCGACTTTTCTTGGCTCTTTTCAAGCTTGCATTCTTGTTCTTGGTGCCGGGCTGCTCGGCTGCTGGTTCAAAGCCATCCTTCGACGCATCGTAGAATCTCTGCGAGCCTTTCGAGTTGAGGCCTGTGTCGTCTTCCATGGCAGAGGAGGAATAGCGTGCCGATTGTGACTCTGCTACCACAGACTGCAAAGACTCCGGAAGCTCCGAGACGTAAACTCGTTGCGACCTGGAGCGGAATGCACCTGTGGCATTCAAGGCTCCCGGGATTTCAACGTCGAAGAATTGTTCTGTCGAGGCTGAATCTGGCGTAGCAATGCCGATGACGTTGGCTCTCTCCGAGTCTGGGAATCGAAACTTTTGTCTTGAGCCGGGAGCACGGGACTCCAGCAATTTCGTGCGGTCCAAGAGTTCAAATCTCGCTGACTTTGATCGCTTGGGAGAGATGTCATTTTCGGAATTTGCTGCAAACACTCTCAGAGACCGCGATCTTTTCACTCCTTCCATCGAGATCATTCAAGTGCACGAGCTGAACCAAAGTTCTCTTACCTCTGCATTTCTCCAATCTAACTTACAAGCCTCTCACAATGAATTGCTTGAGCAAGCTGCAGCCACCTGTGTCACTAGCAGACGACGCTTGCACAAAGCTGAGGACATCTACAATTCATGAGCACGTCATATCTAGAGCTTATCTTGAAAACAGTAGTCACACTGTTACAGATTCTTTCTTGTCAATTATGCGTGCTTGAAAGACGCTGCTCATTCACAAACTCGCAACACTAGATCAGGTTCACATAATTCGACTAGAAACTGAACGTCGCTATTGACAACCTTGCAACAGGAGCTAAGCATGTCAACGATCTTTTGGTCATTTCAGTCGCTCATTCTTCAAATAAAAAACCACGCAATTCCATCAGCCGGCTAGCTTGAAATTTTCCCAGGAGAAAAATAGCAGCACATGCACACAGTAAACTGACTTCTCCCTCCAAAGCCAAGAAGAAGAAGAAAGAAGAAAAATCTAAGCAGACAAAACAAAACTGAATGCCGCCAACGGAAGAAGGAAAATCCAGTCGACAAGACACCAGCAACAGCAGTGATGTGCTCCAGAAAGAGGCTTGTGATGGTTGCACATGCAGCCAAGACCGATTTGCAAAATCTCAACTATACGAAGTTTGAAGACGAAAAGGGAAGAAGTCAGGATCAGCCGGTGTAGTGCAGATCGATGGTATTGGCGGAACTTATTTGTTCAAAGTGTGCGAGGTTTGCGAGAGAGAGAGAGAGAGAGAGAGAGAGAACTCTTACTTACAATTTCTGATTTGTGAATGCGAAATGCGAGAAAATTTGATCTACTATATGTGAATAAAATAAGAAACCGTTGCTCGCAATTCTCCTTCTTTTTTTTAATTATCCGGGCCTAGAATGGAATGGCATGTCGCCACCTGCTGTAACGCTCCGCTGACGCCCTTGAGGTGACGCAATCTGCCGACGACACCAGCACGCCGTCGCTCCGTCGCTTTTGCCCGTCTCCTCCGCCTTCACTCCCGCTCCGCTTCCTACGGCTCCTTGACGAACGTGGGCGAGAAGGACCGGGCCGGGTAAACATGGGTAGGCCCCGCCCGACCCGTGGACCGCGTTTGGTTTTAGGAGTGGGGGTGGGGTTTGTGTGTGTCTTTTATTGTGTCTTCTTTGCATCACTTTTTCTAGGCTATTTCTTCATTATTTAAAAAAAAAGTAATTAAAAAAAGAAATTCCAGAGCGCACACACACACACACACACACACACACACACACATATATATATATATATATCAGGGTTTTTTATTTTGGCTATTTTTAGCCAAATGGTGATTTATTTTTTCAAATTGGTGGAAAAATAATGTTTTTTTGAGTTTTCTACTTGTCAATATTTTTTTAAAAAAAGGCTATTTTTAAAAAAATTGTTAGATTCTATCCTAAGTTGTAACAATTATTCAACTATAAAAGGATGATGAAATTTTTTTCACTTGCATATTTTCTTATCACCAAATTTGACTAAATTGTCTTATGGATTATTGTCACTTCAACTACATCACAAAATTGGAAAAAAACAAAAGAAGAAAAACCCTTATTATATATGTGTCTTTGTAATATTTATGGTGTTATGTGTTATGTGTGTGTGTGTGTGTGTGTGTTAGATTATTTTCAGCTGTAGGTGTTCAAAGTTCAAAGCTTTTGAATATATTTTGAAGAGATTATTTGTGACTTCAAGTGTTTAACTTCAAAGTTCATTAGTGTGGTTTGTGTTGTTGGCTTAGTTGAATGAGTTTTGAAAATGGAAAACAAGACATCTTTTTTTTGGCTTTGAGTTTGAAACCTAATTTTCACTAAAAAATTGGCATTTTGAAATTTCATTTAATTTTCACCATTCAAATTTCAATATCTCTCACACCTTAAGTTAAGTCCAAAAATTAGAAAAAATCAACTTGATTAAACCCATCTAATTGAAAAAAAATTTCCAACAATAATCAAGAGTGGCACCCTAATTCCTTTAAAAAACTTAATTTTGATTTTTTTGGAATATATTCAATAACAACATCGTTTCAATATTCAACCAACAACTCTTGCATCGTATTGCAGGTCTAAACAATATTAAAGTCCCCATTGGTCCACCCTTACTCATCAAGGGCTTTTCAATGATACAAAAATCTCTTCAATGCACCCTCATACAGATTGAGAGCTTTCCAATGGTATGAAAATCCCTTTGATGCACCCTCATACAGATAGAGAGCTTTCCAATGGTATGAAAATCCCTTTGATGCACACCTTTATTTCATCGAGAGCTTTTCAATGGTATGTGAAGTCTAGACAAGAGAAACAAGGCATCAGAAAAATCCCTTTGTTGCACACCTTCATTTCATCAAGAGCTTTTCAATGGTATGTGAAGTCTGGACAAGAGAAACAAGGCATCACAAACACACTGGCTTTGCCAATAGATAAGATGTTGTACATCTTACCTACTTACTATGTCCACACTCTGAACACCAAAAACAAAATTCGTTCCAATCGAAACAGTCTAAACACTTTCACCAAAGAAACCGGTTCACCAAATGTGAAAAGGGGTTCCAATTAGATAAAGCTTCCAAAAGTTGGATCCAATGTGATAGTCCCCAAACAAAACAAACAAACTGGCTTCCTTCAATAGATAGATATGTAGAGAGATGGGATCTTCTTATGTGTGCTTTGTAGGGCCACTGGTCTTGTTAGGGGGCCAGGGGACTAAGGCTATATGGCATCCAAGGAGTGGTAGTGGGGCATTGCACTAAATGACAATGTTTACACTTTACACCGATTCTTATCAAATTTTGATCATGTTCACACTTAGAGATAGCTAGCTGGAGTTGGATTTAGGCTTAGGTTTAGGGTTTAGGGTTTAGGGTTTAGAGTTTTATAAGTTGGCTATTTTGTTTGACATGTTTACACTACTAGTAGGGTTCATTGTTTACTTTAGCTTTGCTATGTTCAATTTAAAGCTAAAGAAAGATGCACCTTTTGCTTAGCATTTTTTTTCCCCTCTCTTATTGATTGCTTTCTTCCATAATTGAACCCTTTGGCCTTTTCCTTTTGCTCCATTGTTTACTTTTACTTGCCTAATTAAATGTTGCTTGCTATGATAAGTTTGAACATTTGTGTTTTTTAAGTGAATAAATAAATAAATAAATAAATAAATAAATATCTTACACAAGTGATAATTTACAAAAAAAAATTTGGGTTGGGATCCTAGT
Source organism: Sphagnum contortum (assembly GCA_963920785.1). Classification (NCBI taxonomy): domain Eukaryota; kingdom Viridiplantae; phylum Streptophyta; class Sphagnopsida; order Sphagnales; family Sphagnaceae; genus Sphagnum; species Sphagnum contortum. The sequence goes on from OY987278.1 coordinate 2,169,656, forward strand.
GTCATTCCCAAGACCTTGTTCTTAACATTGGCAATGTGAATATTTTCATATTCTAATGTCAAAACATAGTCCACAAATTGAAAACTCGATTTCAACACATACATATGACAAGATTTTTGTTTATGGGCCTAATCAAAACTCATTGGATCATTATTCAAAAACATTTGTTACGAGTGACTTTTTGAAACTAAGCCCATTTGCTTTCATTGCAATCTCAAAAATTTGATCCTAGTTTTCACATGAAGGATGTCTAAATCACTTTTCAATAACACGCCTTGGAATCACATTACAATACCATAGTAACCAATGTTGGGTGGGTATCAAAATGGAGGTGAATATTTAGTCTTGTTCTTGACCCAGAAATCATTGGGTATTATCTATCACCCATGGTGATATCCAAAATGAAAACCGTCACCTCGGGCTCTCACTTGAGTGAGAAATGCCCATTTTAAAAACAATTCAAAATTATGAGAACCGTCCAAGGTTATAAAATTGATACCCAAAGGTGGCTGTCAACTATAGGGGTTAGTAGTAGTAGTCTAAGGTCTAGAGATAGGTAGGATGTAGGATCCTAGGATTTATATAATAGTTTTTTTTGTGTTGATGAACTTTTTAGAACCTTCAGAAGCAAATACCAACAATCCTCAATCAAAAATTGCAAGAACTGCCCAACATTGTTAGTAACTTGGCAAAACTTTATTTGTGTTAGTGGAAGGCACATTATTTACAATATAGAGGTATTCGCAAAGTCACCCCTATCCGCTCTTAGAGTGGGTATGAGTAAAGTAAGGAAATTCTTTTAAATCTCAGAATGAGATGCTGAAACTCATCATTTAATGCACAAGGTTCGAGACTAATTATAGTAGTTGTACAAGTAAGACCAGTGAAAAAATATGTAGCAGCAGTGGAAGCGCTCAAGGAAAAGGAAAGACAGGATGAAACTTAGTTTAACATCAAAATTGGAGGAAAAACTAGTTTGGGTCCCAGTTATTATGCCTTGCAAAATTTTCATTCCCAGTTAAGCGTTTGATGGCCTATTATGCTGAAACTGGCTGTTCTCACCTCGTAACCGCAAGACTTTCCGCATAACTTTTCTAATGAAACACATGATCCAACAAGCGTTTCATTTTTGAAACACATTATGTCTCTTTTTAATGTGATACCCGGCTCCACCCAAGTTATTATGTGAGATAACACCGTTGAGCAATGGTATTCCCAGTGTGGGTCATCTTGAGGCGACCCTTACTTTGGGAATGCCTGTGTCCTTGGGGCATTATCCTAAACAAACCACATCAAGATTCTATGAAAATGTTGCAAAAAATAAAGATTACATGGGTTATTGTCCATTTGACCTCCAAGTTCATACATTGACATCAAGTTTTGTTATACTTGCATAGACTTGACACGAAGCATAAGCTTACAAATCGGAGCTTTGTCGATTCAACCTTTCATTCTGTTATACAAGTAGTTGTGAGAAATGTGTCCTTTGGTTCCATTATTTAATAAGACAAGTTGTATAGGACAAGGAGTTTGGGAAAATTTTAATTCCAAAGTGATTGGTTTCTAAAAGGTATATGGAATAATGGATGAAAATTTACACAAAGGGATCATAACTTGAAGATTTTGAAATTGTACAACAAAAGTTGAGGACTATGGATGATGAAAAGTAGAGAGAGCACATGCATTCATTGCGCAATCTTCAAAAAAATCTAAAGCATTGCAATTTCATTGGATATCATCCTTGGGAAATGTAAGTATCCATGTTCCCAAGGAAAGCAGGGTGCACCAATTCTCTTTCTCCTTACAAAAGGAGTGGTTCAAAATGATGTTCCCTTGGGCCACTCAACTTCATGAAAGAAATAGGACTAAGTTGCACAAGAATGGATGTTTTTCATAGGGAATTGTCCATAAGCTCCCTAAGGAAAAAACATGATCCCCATTTTGGGGGAAGTGTTGTCAAGTTGCACATGGAAAGCATCCAAACAACCAATTTAGCTCAAGAAACATGATAATGTAGCTTGAGGAAGACAATGTCCCTTGAGTAGCACTATCACCTTGCACCTAGGCTAATTTTGTTTTTCCCACTTGAGTGTAGAGATTTTTATTCCAAGCAAGGGGTTTTTTGAATTTGAAAAACAAGGTTTGGACCCTCAATATTCCACATGTGCAAAGTATCCAAAGAAAATAATTTTTAAAAAAAAATACCAATTTCTATCCTATGTTCAAGCAATTAGCCAAAAATATAGAAGGATGCTAGATTTCTTTTTTCTTTCATATTTTCTTATTGCCAAAATTGGCTAAATCATTTCATGGATGATCGCCATTTAGCTAGCTCATAAAATTGATGAAAAAAAAAGCCACGATTATAATACTTGTAGCATCAACTAATGTGGCATATTGGGCATAAGCTCAATGAAGAGGATTTTTTTTTCTTTTTTTAATAAAAAATAAATAAATTACCTACATCTAGATTTAGGAAATTTCCTAGGATGTTTTTTTAAATGAAATATTCAAAAGAAATATAATTTTTGAAAAAAAAATTCCCCCCCAAAAAAAACATAGATCAAGCCTGTATATAATTTCAACATTGTCTAGGATTTTTTCAAGGAATGTAATAGTTCATGGTTTGTAATACATATTAGGGGTGAGGGGAAGGGGTGGCCTCAAAAGTTTACTCACAACACTCCATAGAACCCACTATGCAAATAACATTGTCAAACATTTATATATATATATCAAAGGATGAAATTTGAACCATGGTAGATTAAAAAACATCCATTATGGATGAAAAATATGATGATGAATGAATTGCATGTATCATGCATGAAGAATAAATGAACAAGTAATGGATGAAAGATATTCAAAATAATTTTGAAATGCTCTTTGTGAAACTTATTGTGAAAAGGAATAGGTTATATCACAAACAAAATCTATTACTATGAGATTTGTAAAAATCAACACCGTATCTAGAAAACATGGAAATTTGTAGAATGTCCCTCAAATAATTCGTAGGTGCTTCTATACATTGTTTAACTTGTAACTCATGAATTTATCTCCTTGCAATAGCCATCTATCCTTTAAGTGAAACAATCTCTTCCAAACATATTACACACAAGGAAATGCAAATTGCACCTAGAAATCAAGGAAATGATAGGTTAGGTTAAATCACAATTATTTAAACCATAAGACATGAATAAAGCCTTTATCCACACAATTCAAAACCTCCCCAAAATTTTCCTTAAGGGATGAAAACAATATTATATAACTGAAAATTGATATGTGCATGTTTTATTGTTTCCTTGAGAGAATATTAAGAAATCCATATGCTTATCATTTTTGTATGATGGTCATCAACCACATATCTTTTTCTATTTTCTATGTCAACAAAACAATATGACCAAACCTTAAGTTGAAATAGATGTTACTACAAAGCATTATAATAACTATAACACACACACACCCAAAAAACAAGGAGATATATGTTTTGCATATGAGTGTGAAAAACCAAGGGACTAAAGTATGGTCATTCCTTTACAAAAACAAATTCATAAGGGAATATTCAAACTTAATTGAAAATTGTTATTGATCTAAGAATCTCCTATTGAACCAAACAATACCAAAAAGATTATTGCCAAGTGAATGCCACATTAATGGCTAAAGCATGGGTACATGCATTGTGAAACTCTTGTTATGCTTATGGTGCTTTCACACGGTGTTAGGGATTCTAATGGCATGTCCACCAACACCGAGCTAAGTGTTTAGGACTTTATACCTACCCTTCCATAAAATGCAATGTGAGTTAGCTCTTCAAACTCACATTCATACCTATGATGCTAAAGTATTTCCTAAGTATTTAGATGCATGCTAGACCTTATCATTTCCTCATCATCATCCACACTTGTGATGATGGCATTGCAAACGCACTCGTGACGATGGCATTACATGTTTGTGGGTTGGGAATGTGATCACACCCATATGTCTCTACAAAGGTAATGAAAATATCATGAAAAAAAAGCTCAACCATCCTCGGAGAATGTTTTTTTTAAAGATCTAAAGGCCCATTTGTAATACGTATATTATGTACCATGCTGATAGGATGGATCCCTTGAGATAAATTGACTCATACACACCAAAAGGCCACAACCAAAATAAAGGGTGGTGGTCAAGTATCCTAATTTCCACAACAATCAAAGTCTAGAGGATCAAACCTTTTTTTTTAAAACAAAAGAGAAAAGAGTGCAACATCCTCCACCAATTTTACTTTGGAGAGACATATGGGTCAAACTTTTTATGGAACTAAGTACTTGAGCTGACTTAAGCCCCCCATCCCCCCCCCCCCTTCCCCCCTTTTTCGGGGTTGCTAGTTCCTATCTAACATTATAATGTTAATTGCAAATTTAAGATTTTTTAAGATTTAGTGTTATGTTATCATTAGACTAACATTAACTTAACATCATGTGTTTACATGAGTATCTACATCATTTTTTGTGTTACGTGACATTTTTGGTTTAAATTTGTGAAAAAAGAAAATTTTCTTTCTTAATATTGAGTTATTATTGAATTATCACCAAGTGTAATTGATGCTTAAATATAGGTATAAGGATTGCCATGAATTGGGAGTAAAAATGATAATACCTCTCAATTAAATGGAATTAATGCATGCAATCACCCAATTTCACATTCTACCATGAGCACTACCCAACACAAGTAGGCAAAAAAGAAGAAGAAAATGAAAGCATGAAATTACTCATTTGTGGTCATTGTAAGTTGTTTGAGCTTGTATTCCTTATAACAACATAGCATCAAAAGCAAGCAATCTATGCATATAAAAAAAAACTTTGAAACATTTAAACACCTTCCTACACATCTCCCACATTTTATGAACTATCAAGTCCCTCATGACAATTATATTACTTAACAAAAGGAATCTAAAAATGTCATATAAGTAGATGAAGCACCTCATTCACCTCACATAAGGTTTACTTACATCCGTATATACATCCATAAAACCCACATCCAAAATTGGATATTACCATGTGTAGTAGGTAATAGTCTTTAGTCATGGGAAGAGGCTCTTTTCTGTCTTCTTAGCTCTTAGTGATGATTCTATGGTTTCTTGAGAAACTTGACTTCAAAGCTTGTTTCAAGAGACTCATAGGATGTATGCATGATACTTGTTGAACCCCATACTTGTTGGGATGTTGTTCAAAATTGGTGTGTTTAAAGCAAGGGGTCCCCACCTTAAGTTCAAAGCAAGGTATACATAAATTATTATGTTTTAAATATTTTTTAAAAAATGAATAGATTTGACCATCCCAATAAAACTACTTTTCTATTTTTGTTTCTTCCTTTTGGATTGCTCAAGATTCAACCTCTCTAATTGCTCTTTGATAGATAGCCTTTTAGTCTTTTGAAATAGGTAGTGATTAGTCTTTTTTAAACTAGTCTATAAACAACTCAATTCTTTTTCTAATCCTCAACAAAGATGGATTCATTAAAAAAAATTTGAACCTAAAGACCTAATGCTTGCCTAAGGGGAGTCTACTTACCTCAATTAAGGACACACATAGGCTATCTACCCACAACCTATTATGAAAACCTCAAACCTACTTACCCATATAGGCTACCAACTTAACATATATTTAGTGTATTTTCTTACTTATGTACCTAGGCTACGTACCCACTACCTATTGTACCAACCTCAAACCTACCTACCCAACTACTTAAATTATCAACTTACAAACCTAACTACCCACCTAAGTTATTATCTACTTAGGTTACCTACTTACATACTTAGGCAACCTACTTATCTACCTACCTAGTGTACGCACTTAATACTTACCTTAACTACCTAGGTTTTCAACCTACCAATTCCTACCTACCGATCAAAGCTACTAACCCACCTACTCACCTACTTGCTTATGTAAGCTACCCACCTTGGATACATATTTGACTCCTGAGGTTACGTAAGGTACTTCCTTACTCACCTACCTAGATTGCTTACCCACTTATGCTTTAAGTACCTACTTGGACCACTTACTTATGTTGGTCTTCCTCACACAAGGTGAAAAGAGGGACTGGAGACCAAACTAGTTTGACTTGGAGTTTAGAAAAGTTTTTCAATTTGATCCCCTTATCTTTTGTTGTAGTTTTAAAAGTGGTAGTCCTAATTCAATGGTCGTGATGAGAACTCACCCAAGTCTTTGTGGATGGAGGTTGGAATTAGCCTAGTAAGGTCAATTAGGTTATTATGTAGCAATATAGTTATTGTGTTTCCTAGGGTTTCATGAACTTTGGACATAGATTTGAAAGCAACTCCCTAAAGGAAAAAAGAAAAAGAAAAAAAGTGTACAAAGTGGTTAGCCTATACTACTATTTGACATGTGATTTGAACCTCCATCTATTTTATTATCAAAATATTTAAAAATTAGATTAAGGTCAACTCCTTTTGATTTTTCTTTATGTGATTTTTCTTTATCTTGTTGCATGCCATGTGTAATATTATGATTTCTTTGCTTGATTGTCTTTCACTACTTTTGCTAAAGTTGTTGTAGGCCATATCATCAAAGACAATGTATGCTTGAAAAATCAAATGCTCCAAAAGAAAGAATTTGTTCATCTTACTCATTTTGTCTTCATTCACACACCAACATGTTTTTAGGTGTGAATGGGGAGAATGTCAGGTGATCACACATGTATCCTTGTCACCTAATTATTTTCAACACCTAGGGTTTTGTTTTTTTTTAATAAAACTTTCTACTATCCTTGGGGTGAGCCTTCTATCCACATATTGCTTTAGTGCTCTTAAAGAATTCAATTGGGTGGAAACCTTCAAAATTTCCTAAACATTATCAACCAAAATATGCTAGCACGATTGTAAGCTAGGAGTGAGCCCAAGTGCATTATTAGTCTTAAAATTAAAGACTAATTTACTAAACTAATCACAATGCCATTGTGTTAAGACTAATGAATTTCACAAAATATGTTTGTTCATTAATGTGTATTTATAACATGTGATATCTTTTAGTGAAAACATGTCTTGGTTAATTTTTCCCAATGAAACTTCAACTCCTAAAGGCCTAAGTTGCAATTTCAACACACACCTTTGTTGTCCTTACTTCATTAAATTTAGGTTAATTATCTAAATCATTATGTGCATCCCATACTAGCTTACTCTAAAAACATGTTTTCAATTTTTTTGAACACCCATCGTTGATAGTATGCTATTTAGTAATTCGATAATTAGGATTTTTAAAAAAATCAATAATTTCCAACTAGATTCATCAAGTTATTTTGATATACTTGAAGGATTTAGTTGCAAAAATTATGTCTTTGGTTGTGGAACAAATGGAAAAATAAACCCCAATTCTTTATGCCTTCCACCATTTTTGCCCCCAACTTTCTTGAACACCTACAAGGTTTTTGTGTCATTAGTTGGCTAACATATATGAAAATGGGAATTTATGAGAATTAATGATTAGGAGAGACATTCTTTTTTAAATTTACAAAATATGTGAATACAAATATAAAGTCTCGTACATTGGTCAAAATTATAATTTAATTAGTTTTAAATATATTAAATTTATTTTTATTCTGAAAACCAAAATATACTCCACTCCATGAGGGTATATGTTGATATCAAGTACTAAAAAAAATCTCAAAAAGTTACATATGAATTAAAGATTTTAAGGTGTTAATTATTAGTATGTTCAATTAATAAGTTACTAACTAAACTAATATTAATAAGTTCAATTAGTATCATTAAATACAATTAGTAAGTTAATAAGTGAATTAATATTAATAAATGATTTAAATAACCGAACATGAAGGAATGTGACTTAAAGGATACTTTCAGGTCATTGACAATTGAATCATTTTGAGAAAACTTAGACTTTATATTTATATTTTGTTTTATCATGCTTTTCAATAACTAATTGAAAGATATGCTAAGTACATATGATATGTCAAAAAAATAATAGTCTTATCGCATGATTTTAGTATATTTAGATTCATCTTCATTTATTCACACAACTTTAAGTACTAAAATTTAAATTTTAAATAAACATAATATATTAAAATTTGATGCAAGTAAAAATATTATAATCAATTCAACGTGGCTTAAATATGTGCTTATTAAGAAGTTAGATATTAATAGAGTGAAAAAGAGAAATGTTCCTTCATATAATACCCTAAAACACTACCTTGATTGATGCAAGTAATATAAAGTTTTAATACTTAATGTTCACATGGGATCAACAACAAACACTAGATAGGAACAATGAATTACATGTGACATAAAATTTTGTGATTCTTTCTAACTATTGAGTTTGTTGATTTGGATGACTTAATTCAAAAGGCCAAGGTCTTGATTAACTAGCCCCCATGGTTAACTAAACCTAATTAACCCCCATCCCCCAACCCACCTCCCCCTTTGACATACTAAACTTGTTATTTCCTTCCATGCCCCCAACAAATTGCGAAGAAGTTTGATGGAAAAAAAAAGACAAATTTGGCTAAATCTTTCAAAGGATAATCACCATTTTTTTACATCTTGTATGGACAATTGCCATGTAGATTACATTAAAAATTTCTTAAAAAAACACTCATTCTCATGTTGCAATATTTTGTGATTTTCAACATTTATCACCAACAAAATGATTATGCAATGTGTATATTTTAATCTTGCCAATACAACCAAAAAAATAATTTTTACTAATAGTTCTTAGGTGATTACACTAACTATAGAATCAAGGTTACTAATGGGAATAAATTAATTCGTTGATTAAGTTTGTTTTCACTAACTTGAAAAATGTGTCTATTAAATAATTCCAATTCTTTTTCTAGTCAAATCAGACATAATTGGATTCATGTGGTGGATGTAATGCCTACATTGATGACACTAAAAACTAAAATTTTATCAATGTGCTTGAAATAGGTCATTCAAACCATACTATCGACTAAACCATTTTATATGTGATTGCAATGTTAGTTTTGAAATTACATATGTGCATTGAAATGTGAAATTTTATCTTACAATTATTTTTTAAATTAATTTAATTTTTTAAATTTTAAACTTATAAAAATAAAAAAGTAACTAGGAAATTATAGACATCTGAATTTATTTATATAACTTAAAATATGAGATTTCCAAATATTTTAATTGAATAGAAATATTTTACTTCAATTTAGACCTCAAATATGCGAATTAAAAGAAATATAAAATGTTTAACCTTTGGAAACTATATAGAAGTTGAAATGAATATTATATGTACCTAAAAAATAATATTTAAATTTTAAACCTAGATTTTAAAAGAATATTTAAAAATCTTGAATAATACTTTAAGTTTATTTCAAAACCTTCAAATTTCAAAATTACAAATTACAAATTTTAATGTTATCATGAAATAAAAACATCAATTAAATAAAATAAAATAATGAAATCTTGTGAAATCAATTTCATGATGGAAATACATAATTACACAATAATTTTATAATATATGAGGTCTGAAATATAACTACATTAATCGAACTTAGTTTAATCGAACTTAGTTTAATTATGTTTAATTTTTCTTAATTTAGCCTCAGTGGCTTATTTTGGTTTAATTTAGGTTACTTTTAACTAATTTCATTTAATTTGACCGTAGTAACCTATTTCAATTTTGTTTAACCTAGTTTAACCTAATTTAGCTTAGATAACATAATTTAACCTAATTTAACTTAGTTCAGCTTTAGTAGCCTAGCTTAGCCAAAGTAACCTAATTTAACCCAAGTAGCCTAATTTAACCTAAGTAATTTAGTTAAACTTAACTTAATTTTGTTTAGCTTAATTTAGCTCTAGTAGGTTAAGTTAGCTTATTTTAAGCTAATTTAAACTTATTTGACCTAGTTTAATGTAATTTAACTTAAGTAGTTTAGTTTGATTTAGTTTAAATTAATTTAGATTAATTTAATCTAATTTAATAGCCTAGATAAGCCTAAGTAGCCATAGTTTAACCTAGTGTAACAATGTGGCTTTAAGTTATATTAAGGAGGCCTAGGTTAATCTAAACTAAAAAAGGTTATTTTTTATAGTTTGTGATAATTACATACTATAATTATTCATGTTTGGCAAATTTTGTTGAAACAATTAATTTCTTAACAAAAGGGGATCTAATAGCCCCAATTTGAATATTTTAAAATTTTGACAATAGTCAATGAGTATGTTAGCTTCACATATAAGTTTTAGTATCTTGGTACCCCAATGGTTTGAATTATTGTCTATATTAAGTTGGTCTTGGGTTGAAATCTATGGAATTAAAAAAAACTACTATTAGTTTTTCCTTTTTTCCTTCTTGATTCACATTCTTTTGAATTAATTAGTGCCAAATGTGAGTCATAGGTATGATATATGGAGAAAGGTAGATTGCTTAAAGGCACATTCATTTTTCTTATGTTCAAATGTTTAACATGGTAATATTTCACATTAGTTTGGTAACGTTTGAGCATTCTCCTATGAGAGGATGCAAATGGGAGATCAATGACCACTCATCACATTGAGGACTTTACAAATTTTAGATGTTTTAACTTTTCAAAAATATTTAATTGTTTATTTTTATTTTCAATGACATCTTTAATAAGAATTTTGGTTTCCATTTCAATCATACAATTAATAAGTGTGTACATTAAACATTTGAAATAATATTTCATGATCTATTAGTCCATTTACAAAATTTGTAGCACATTGCTCCGAATAGTGTTGCAAATGTTTGAAAGCCCCCCCACTAAAACCCTAAAACGATCATATGACTTTTATATATACCTTTTTAATACAATATAAATCATTTATCATGATCCGGGTCCCTCTTTATCTATATTTTTATTAAATGACATCAATAGCCCTTGCAACAAATTTTAAAGTATTTAGAGCTCTTGCAATATGATGCACATAAATTGACATTGTAGTGTGCAACTTAAACACATATTTGGCTTCATTCTAAACATCCAAAGTTTAGGTTATTTAGAACCGTATGATCTTGGCAACCCCATGACCATAAATTTCATCACCTTAGATATTATATATTAACATAAGGTGAATGCTAATATGCAATGCAAAGTGGTATTCAATTTGAACTAGTTTATTTTGTTAAATGGATGGGGGTATGTGCAAGAAGGTGGTAGGATTGGGGGGAAGGGGGGTTGGTTTTCTAATGAATGGACAATGAACCTCATAAAATTTGGGAGGTTTAATCTTCTTATATTTTACTTGGATTGAACATCATACATATGTGCATGAATCTATTTACAAAACTTGTCTTGTAACTTGAAACTTTAAACCCTAAGGTCTAACAAAGTGATTAGTTAATGAACACAGAGCTTTCAAAACTTGTCTTATAACTTGGAATTCTAAACCTTAAGGTCTAACAAAGTGATTAGTTAATGAACACAGAACTTTCAAAACTTGTCTTGTAACTTGAAACTTTAAACCCTAAGGTCTAACAAAGTGATTAGTTAATGAACATGGAGCTTTCAAAACTTGTCTTGTAATTTGAAACTCTAAACCCTAAGGTCTAACAAAGTGATTAGTTAATGAACATTAGAGTTTTCAAAACTTGTCTTGTAAGTTGAAACTTTAAACCCTAAAGTCTAACAAAGTGATTAGTTAATGAACATTAGAGCTTTCAAAACTTGTCTTGTAACTTGAAACTCTAAACCTTAAAGTTTAACAAAGTGATTAGTTAATGAACACTAGAGCTTTCAAAACTTGTCTTGTAACTTAAAACTCTAAACGCTAAGGTCTAACAAAGTGTTTGGTTAACGAACACTAGAACTTTGATTGCTTAAGTGTTCACTCACCAACCACATATCTTATGACCTTACCCAAAAAAAGACAAAAGAAAATTAGACATTTTGTATGGCCTTGAAGTGTGCACAAGGAGAAATGAAGGGAGAGATGAAATGTACAAACCCTATTCCTTTCTTGAGAATAATCTTGTAATCGCCCATGTGGCCTATACATGGAAAAATCTAGTAAAATTTATCTTGCCTTTTTAAGTAGGATGTAGGTACTAGGAATAAATAGGTCCCACAAAATCCATCCACAAAATTCCAAAACCACTAAAAGTCAATCCAAAAATACCTTAATTATGCCTTGTGTCATTCATTCCCCTACCATTAGGCTAGGCCACAAAGGGTGACCAACACAATTAGAAATAGAAATAGAAATACTTCCTAGCCAATGAGGTGAAGCAACATGTACCCAAGAGGGGGGGTGGGGGGGTGGGGTTTGAGATTCTTTTTGACTTGGTGTTAAACAAATGTATTTCCATGTGGATGGGTAGGTATTATTGTTGATCCAAATCTATTCTTCACATATATAAAATCTTCATTTTTTGGTGAATTTTGTTTTTGGGAAGAATTGACTCATGAGTCGTGATATGTAACTTGCTAGCAACTCACCCATGTCAACTTAAAATCTCCAAATTGTAATCTTCCATGAGAAATAGGCTTATTGAGGAGGAGGAAAAACTAGAGTGCAAGAGTATAATTAGAATGAGGACAAAAAACACACGGATCAAGAGAGCATAGAGCATAATGCATTAGCTTTGTGTAAGGCTTTAGTTATGTGGAGGTTTTCGAGCCTTGGAGAGATTCAAGGGAGGGCAAAACCCATCACATTTGCAACAATTTGTCAACTACGGATTTCCTTGTTGCCAGTTTTTGTGGGTTTTTTGTCCTTTTTCACATGAAGAGATTCAAGACTCAAGTGAGGTCTGTCCTTGATCAACCTATTCTTGGAGGCAATTGAACAACCAAACTTTTTAGGGTTTCGAGCAAGTCATTAATGTGTACCCTAAATTTTGTTGTTGTTGGCCTTGCCTTACCAAGGCAAGGATATTGTGTTTAGATTCATTATAGAGTATAGTAGGTTAAGGGATTTTGGCCCCTAGTTAATAATAATAGGTTTATTTTTATATGAGGATTTTTGAAAGATGATATTTTGGCTTGTGTTGAAACTTGAGATTAGTTATTATAGAGTTATATTAATATCTTGAAGGGTTTTGGTTTCTTTTAGAGGATTTTTTGAAGATTATATTTTTTTGCAAGTGAAATATTTGAGTTTCCATAATTCTTCTTTTGCATTAAGATACTCTTTAATGTAAATGGCAAGGCCACATTGTAACCCACCCCTTGTTTTGCATAAGGTATTTTTGCAAAAATGGTTTTCCTTGGAAACATGTGTGTGTGTGTGTGTGTGAGAGAGAGAGAGATGTTAGACCAGATCTTTGAAGGCCATCTAATTGGGTCAGTTCAAGTAAAGCTTTTCATGCGAGGAAAAGAAAAGATGACTTGGTGTACGAAGTAAGCCTCCCCAAAACACCACAACTAGGAACACTAGGTACAAGTCCATTGGGTTTAGGGATCAATATTGTTTTGCAAACAAAACCCCACCTTCGATAGTGCAAAATATTTTCTAAGAATTTCCTTTGGCAACCAAAATGCAATAATAATAATAATAATAATAATCATAAGAAAAAAATTCCCTTCTTATTGGCAATCCATCCTCATCAAGGTCAATTGAGTTGAAAATAAAATGGTTCAAAAGCTTGATATGTATAAATTAAGGCAAAACCACACACATGAACTTGATAAAACAAGGAGGCTTGTTGCCTTTTTTTAAATTTAAAAAAAAAAAAAAACCTAATTGCACCTAAAATTTTAGTGTATCTAGAGGGCACAACATCAAGTGGAATTTTTCCTTCACAAAAGGGGTAGATGTTTCATTTGCCTCCCTTATTTTTTCATATATCACCTAGAGAAATTAAAAAAAAAATAATCTGCCTGGGCTTTACATTGGGTAATGGAAAACCACCCAATGGAAAACCAGGAGGACCCAGTGTCTAGTAACTTACCTATTTGCTTACTAGCTGTTGTAGCTGGGAGGATTTGAACACTAGACCACCTGGATGGATCCCAGTTCTGGTATTTTAAGTATTTTTTTTAGGGTTTTGCGGCTGTTCCGCGAGGAAGACGAAGAAGCTCGAGGGAGGGAGGAAGGGAGAGGGAGAGAGGGACGGAGGGAGGGACTGAATTTGATGGAGGCTGACAAGAAGGGCAGAATGCAGATCGGGATGGGGGAGGTGAAGTGGGAGGAGCTGGGAGAAGGAAGAGTGCGTTGTGTGGAAACGGGACACGAGATGCTTGAGTCGGAGAAGAATTTTTACCTATCCACTAAGAAATGTCGTCGGGCTCTGTTCGATATCGCTCTCTTGCAACGGAAGCCGCCTCTTCATCTCTTTCAACAGAGCCCCATCTCCAGGTTATCAGCATTCTCTTGCTTCCTTCATTTCTTGTCAACTGTTTTTCTGATCCTCTTTCTAGGGTTTATGAGTTTGTTCTCACCGCCTTCTTTTTTTTCTTTTGGTCTGCTTGGATTTTTCGTCTAGGATGGGTTCTTGATTCTCTGTCTTTTTCTGTCTTCTCCTGATCTCTTACTCGTCGGGAGCTTTTTGTGCAGTCTACAAATTCCTTCAGGAAGTAACAAGATTAGGGTTACTCGGTAGCTGCCTTTGTCAAGGAATCAGTTCTCAGGGTGAGTGGTTTTCTTGGGCTTTTGGAATTTGCAGGGATAAGGTCATATGTGATTTGACTGGAGCAGTACTCAACAAACAGGAGGAGGCATTGTGGAAACACATGATGGGCAAGAAATTCCAACACAAGCTTGGTGAGCTTTTCTTTATGTTGATTCTTTTTTTCTTTTTCCCCCTGGTATGTTGTGCAGCAGCTGAATCCTAATCCTGTTCACTTATGAAACAAGTAGGGTCACTTACCACAACCCTACAGATCAATGCTCCTTCATGCAGCCTGCATTTATATCAGATCCTGCAAACATCTTATGTTTTTGTGTTTCTGGGGGCTCCACAGAAGAGAAAGAGGCTGAGAAGAAGGCAGCCAAGGACAAGACAAGTGATGGACAGTCAGATCAGAGTGTAGCAGAGCAAGAACATGAAAAGGCCACAAGTTTGCCGAGCGAAGGCATAAAATCTGAGGGTAAGAAAATGAAGAAGAAACAACAGGAGAAAGAAGTGAGGGAGTTGGATGTGGATGCCAACACACACTCCAACATGGAAATGGATAGGGAGGATTCTACATCTGAAGAAGATTTTTGGGTACCTCCAGTTGGTGATCGGTGGGATATGGATTCAGGGGGCCCTGATAGATGGACAAATACTGTGCCTGGAGCTCATAGACAGAAAAGCCTAGACAACAAGAGTGGTTCTGAAATGGACCTAGGTATGCAAATAAGCCATTCTCCTTTTCAGTTGCCGAAATTACTCATATGTTCTTGTCAGAGAAAGAGTCCAAATATTTTTGTGTATCATCTTTCATGTTTCACAAATCGAGACCTCTTATGGAATTAGTCAAATGTACTGTTGTTTTGAGGTTCAAAAGTGTCACTTCAGAACCAATGAAAACTTGACTTCAAGAATTTCCTCTTTGAGCTTTTTGTGTTTGTACATTGTGGTACAGAAATAGGATCAGAGAAAGAGGGTAGAGAGCAATGTGGCAGTGAGGATGGAAATCCTGTTGATGTGTAAGTTCTGCATCAATGTTCAAGTTTCATTCAATTCATTGACAAGTTTTGCCCTGTTGAATAATCTTGTTTTGTTCAGGTATTTGAAGGTTATGAAATGGTTCCCTGGTTTGGTTAAGGTCAGAGATTAAGCTGAATGAAGCTTCTAAATTTACTGTGTTGGTGGTTGTGAGGAGCAGGGTGAAGAGGACATCAAGGGCAGCAGGACGCAGTAGCTTTGCTGGCCACAAAAAGAAGAGGAAGGTCTTGGGTTGAGACCTAAAACCTAGACTAGGAACTCTTGACCACCTGACCAGGTATTTGGAGCCCAATAAGGCTTGGAGACCTTTTTGAGTTTGTCAATAATATAGTTTGATAGGTTTTCAGCTAGTATTAAGACACCATGGTAAGCAGATTGTGAGGTTGTGGATCCCTAAAAAGGCATGCCGGTTAACTTCTTTGACAACCTTTGTGGATACTCAGTATTTCTAGCCAATGTAGCAACCAAAGCTAGGAGCCTCTTCGCCAGATTCAAGCACTAGCTAACCATCTCCTTCATTGTGAATAGGCCAAGGAGTTGGACTCAGCCAAGAGTTTTGACTCACCAAGTGTCTCATTATCACTTTCATCATGAATAGGAGTGACAAACGGGCATGCTTCCCAACTGACTTCATCAGCTCCCACTGACAGTTGGCGCAGAAAAGTGAAGAGTTGCTACTCTGCCAAATTTTGTGCAAACCATTGTACAAATATATTGCCTGCATACTCAGTTTCTGTAGCATTTCCAGAAGCAACAATATGAAGAGCACTCAAGGGACATAGATAATAAGAAAAAACAGCCAATCATATCATCATTTAGCTGCAACATGCTTTGTGAAAGCAAGCCTCTTCTTGTTCTAGCTTCTCCCTATACAAGTGAAATAGAGAATCATATAAAACCACAGGTAATCAGACTCACTCCCAAATTCTGCTCAGAATGAGAAGAGAAATATTTGAGATGCACTATATCTATGAAATTGCAGAAAAAATTCCAAAACAATGATTTTGAAGGTAATATGACAAAGATTGTGCTCAACACCTAATAAGAGTAGATTACGAGGGTGTCAAAACTGTATATTATCATAACTAATAACTGCAGTGATGAGATGACGTGACTATGACTTCATCAGCTCCAGACAACGGAGTGTAGATAAGTAAATAGATAACCCATGCAGTTCAAGCTCTGAAATACCCACAACCTTTCAAGCTGCATACATTTGGAGATCAGATTGTGCATGGAATATCCCTTTTCAGCATTCATGGGGAGGACTCTTGAGAATATTTGGTGGGCTTGTAAAGATGCATGTTGAAAACCGAGTAAGTCTCTAAATCTGAAGTTGAGAGGAGTTTTACTAACCTCAAGAAAAAGAATCCTACTGAATCAACAAAAGTTGAGCCCGTATGGAGACAGCCAACAGCAAGTCCTGGCTCCCCATGAAGCAAATCCTGGAGTGCATGGAGCTTCCATGATCCAAAAGCAAGTGTTGCCATTGCTGCTGGTGCTGCTAGTGCTGCAAGGTTGAATCACCTGCAAATCACAGAGCATGAGAGGCACCAACCATGACATATAGTTCTGAACCTCTGCTATCTCCATTACAGTTTGCCAAGCTTCCTTGTGAATCCACTGTTTTGAACAATGAAATGTATATGTGATTCTATGTATTCTTCTCAGGAAGACAAACAAGACACCCATTTTGCAGCATCTGATGTGCCAGTGGAAAGTACATATTTTCTGTTATTGATCATGGCAATCCATTACATCTCAGTGATGATAATCCACATTTGTTGTCTGGCATGTATGTGTTGAAAACCAGATGGTCTCAGTGAGGCTGAAAAGTTTTCTCATCCTCTCACATAAGAATCTGTAGGTGTTCAAATGGTTTGAGGAAGAATAAAATCTGTCATCAAAGGGCTTGATGAAGAAGAATCCAGGTGTTCAAATTTTGAGGAAGAATCTGTCATTCTGTGTTCAAATGCTTTGAGGAAGAATTTGTCATCGAATGGCTTGATGAAGAAGAATCTGTGTTCAAATGGGTTGAGGAAGAATCTGTCATTAAAGGGTTTGATAAAAAATCTGTCTGTCCTCAAATGGTTTCGAGGAAGAATCTGTCATCATATGGCTTGATGGAGAATCTGTGGTTTGAGGAAGAATCTGTGATCATGTGGCTTGATGGAGAATCTGTGTTCAAATGGTTTCAGGAAGAATCGGACATCGTAAGGCTTGATGAAGAATCTGCCTGTGTTCAAATGGCTGGTTTGAGGAAGAATCTAGCACTCATACTAGTCACAATGGCCGGCATTTTCTCCTCTGCAGAAATAGAACTGTGTGTTCGGCTATTGGGGAAGAAGGAATCGTAACGAGAATACCTAACGACCACATACAGCAGCAGCAAGAGCTCTCCTGTCCTCCATTCTCATCATCAGCTCTCACTTTCGCTCCTCTTCAATCTTTGCTGCTGTTGTTGTTGTGGGTACCACTGAATCTCTCTCTCTCTCTCTCGCTCATCATTCTGTTTTGAGCGGGCAGCTGAATGAGATCTGTATTCTGTTGCAAATGGCGAACAAGGTAAGCAAGAAGGAAAGGAAAGCCAAGAAAGTGCAAGAGAAAGCGCAATTCGCTGAAATCGATCGCAGACTTGAGCAAGGTAAAAGATTCCTTTTCCGTATGAAATGTCTCTTGCTGCAATCGTCGCATTGGGTGGGTTGAATCCTCGGCGTCTGCAGCAGCAAACGAATAAGGAAACCCATCTTTCTTTCTCAAGGATTGAAGAAGCTGTGGAGAGAAGAGAGAAAGGCGCTCAAAGACGTTGTTGTTGTTGTTGCAGAAAGGCGGCAAACAGAGGCTGCAGAGGTGGCTCGGTTGAAGCTGGAAGCAAAGCTTGCCTATGAAGCGGAGCAAGCATGGCTCAAGGCAGAAGAAGAGCGCCTGGCTGAGGAATCACAAAGCATGCGCTCTTTTCTAGAATGGCGGAACACCACTTTGGCCAAGCTTGAAGCTGAAGCCCTCGCTGTAACTGATGTATCTCCTCGATCTCTGTCACATTCAGCTCTTTGTAAATTTGTAGACTCCTTGAAGATGTGCAGATTGTTGAAGAAATGCCATGGATTCTTTCTTCCTGCAAGAAGAGACTGAGGAGGAAAAGAAGAACTTAGATCAATCTAGAGCTTCAAAAACCAATGTTGTTGAGGATGTATGTATGTTGCAAATGGGCCATGGAATTCTCTCTCTGACATGACATAATTGTGTGGGTGGGGGGAGGGAGCTGCTGCTGCTGCTGTAAAAGCACAGTGGGCCCAATTTCTAGATACTTCAGGTCTACCGCATCCTTCAAGAGAGGGTGATGTTCACATCTTTTTGGATAGCATTAGCTCTACCTTTGACAAAAGCTTCAACTCTCTACTGCAGACTCTCCTTAACATCCACCAGGCAAGAGTTTTCAAGTCTCAACTTTGTTGTATTCTTTTTTTTCTGTCCTTCAATCTTCTTGTACACACAACAAAAAACACTCTGGACCTGCTGGCTTCATTCCCATGTAGAGAGAGATAGAAACTAGGCCCTGTGAGGACAGTGCACTAGTACTGGCAAATGATGCTGCCATTGACCTGAAAATTGTCTCCAACTCCTTGTGCAGGTGACTGCTGCAGCAGAAGAGCTTGCATTGGGGGAAGATCAGAAAGGAAATGTGAAGTTAGCTGCCAAGTAAATACACACCACTTACACTGCATGAAATCTCCATCGTACATATGAATTGCACTGTGAATTGTGAAGATTGCTCTGCATTTACTTAGATTGAGCAATTTCACAATTTGTTGGGTGGTGGCAGTGAAGGCTTGTTGTCAGGTTCTCTTGACTTGCATAATTTATGTGAAGGGAGTTGGGTGTCCATGGGGTTGCCACTTCTGCTCAAATTTCATCCAGAACAGTTAGAATGAAGATCAAGTCTCATGAGAGATGGGGATATAGTTATACCCAATCCTGCAATCACATAGTAGTAGGACCTGCAGAACTAGAAGGTTGTTGAATGGTGAACTCCTGGTTTCTTTGGTCTTATGTATTTCTTCCATTCTTAGAGAACTACAGCAGCTGAGGTGTATTGAGGTGATTTAGAGCTCAAGAAAGAGTAGGGAGAAAGGCAAATTTATGAATGTGGGTGGGGCTGGACTGTGGAGGGCATGTTATAGATACAGAGGGTATATGCAAACACTGGAGCAGCTGGCCAATGTTCGCCTGGACTGGACCACCAACTACCTCCTCCAAGTAAATGATCATTTCAATGGTGTTTTCAATAGTGTTTTCCTGTTTCTGATTGTGCATTTCACATGTGAATTGCTCGTGTATTTCTTTCTGGAAACAAGTGAACAGTTTGGAACCAACTTCTTGCAATCGATGGTTAATACTAGCACCAAGTATAACATAAATTGGTAAGCACAAGGATGATAGGTTGTATGTTGGATGTAATTTGTTAGTAATAGGTTTGTGTTGGGTGGCAGCAATCATATGGAGTCTGGGCCGACAAAGGGAAGAACATAGAGTGTGGGAAAATTGGGAGCTGGAAGCTTGCTCTCTGGGTAAATCATGGCAAGAACCCAAGATTTCGTGTCCTGGAACTACCCGAAATCTCTGTTGTCTTGAATCTTCCAAAGCAGTTTTCATTGGCCAATGTTGCCATTCGCTTGTTACAGAAGACAGCCAATCCTCTAACTCGATCTCGGAACACATATATGTCCTTGGTGAGGCTTCTCCAGCTTCTCCTCAGCATGAGCTCTTTACCTGTGGACATTTTGACTGTTAACTAGTATGAAGAGATTATGTTGGGCTCTAAGTCTTTGTGGTGCTGTTCTTTTGAGAGGTACACCTGCATGCACTACCTCAATGTGTAAGATTGTTATGTAAGGTCATGAAACAGAATCATGGAGAAGGTGAGGCTCAGTCTTGTGCTGACACTTACATCTGTGAGTGGTCTGTCACATGCAGGGTGGAGTCTTTGTCATTGATGTGCTAGCTTTGCCAATACAGACAAAAGTTGTGAAGATTTGGACCCTTGATTTTAGTAATGCATCAGTCCTCATCCCATCATATACTCATTCTCTTGCAGACAATGAGAGACAGTTTCAGTGTTTTGCTTGAAAGGAGCAAGACCCAAGCTGTGTTGTCTTTTGTCACAGATTTGGCAAAAGAAGGAAAAGTGAGGAATCTGGGATATCCAATTCCTGTTGTTGGACAGTCTACTGCTACCGCTGGACAACAAGCGAATGTGCTTCCCATTGGCGTTGAGATGTATATTCCTACCTTTATCATCCACTGGAATCCCAGTCCAGAGATTGGATGGTGGGATGCGGTACCTAGCTCTCACAGACCACATGTTTGTATATCTATCATGCATGTGGTCTGAGAGCACCACTTCTTCCTTAAGGAGTGCTGATGTCCAGAGTGACAGGGGGGAAGGACGGGGAAGAATAGGGAGATAATTTTTGTTCATAAAAAGCTTGCCATAGACGGATATGAGTCAGAACAGACCAAACTCGGGATGTGTGTTTGACTCACAATTGCACAACCACTGCCCAACCAGGAGGAGCAATGTTGGCAAACCACTGGCATCACAGACATTGTACATAATGGGCACACTCATAAGCTGACATTTCAGACCATTCATGCCAAGCCACTTGCAATCATTCAAGTACTTTTGCTCCATCCCATTTTCCAAAGCAATGTGCTCCTTGTTCTCTCTTGTACATGAAAACACATGCATGACAGATGAGGATGTTAATAAGACAGTCACAGGAATCACATCTGTCTCCTGCAATGTTGTTTTAAATAATACTGAAAGCCAGAGTTGTGGTAGAAGAGTGAATGTTAATAATTCTTCTCTTCTGTTGAAGTCAGTATTGTTGGGGTATTATGCATAGAGCCGAGTGCAGCAACTTCCATATAAAGCATGGACCATCTCTCCCACATCCAGCTGTACTGCACTGCTCACTTTGCACACACCAGTGCTTGACATCTTGCTCGACATCGGTGAGGGATGGTGTAAGTTGCTGCAACCTGTGATAAGAGAATTGAAGGGCATTCAGGCACAGCAGCTGCCCCCAAGAGTCCTCCTTCAGGTTTGTGGGTCCTCCATCTGATGATCCTGTAGTTCATGTGAATCTTGTAAAGGTCCCACTTTGATCTGACTGTTTTCTTGACTTGCATGATATTTGATGAGGTATTCATGCACTAAAAATGGACCATGACTATCTCAATTTGCAGCATTTGTCTCAATGTGGCCTCAGTTTATTGCCAGAAGATGATGACGCACCGTTTGTTGCAGCTACCATCAAGGTAAGACTATGTTGTTGCATCACATTATTGATCATCACATTCACAGTGTTAGACTAGCAACCATCACATCTATGTACATGTCAAGTCTCAGGAATGTTGGTAGCTATCTCTCCACTCCCTTCAGTTGCCAATTCATGACAGTGAAACTGTTGTGTACCTGTTGTAGGCCTGGACTTATTGAGATACCAAAGATTAAAAAAAACCACACTTGTGTACAAATGGAGCATGTGATCTGCATATGTAAATCCATGATCTGAAATCTTTGGATTTCACTGACAAGTTGGAAATTTGGGATCTATGTTGGGTTATGAAGGAAATGACATTTGAGAAATTTGTATGTGGAGATCTGGCCTTGACAGTGCCTGCCTTCAGACTAGCCAGCAGTGATTTCAATAAGATACAGGGTAGTGGTGTATGTGTTGCCCGACTTCAAGAGATCCCCGAGGCTCTGTGGCCTCCATCTCTGGAGAAGGTGAGCATCCCCATTTGAACACCTCATATTTGGTTTTGGTTTATACACTTATCTGTAGGGAGTGTTTGAGGTCAGGGATTGGTAAAATGTGTGGCTGTTGCATGTTGCGATGCCAGAGCAAAGTGGTGAAGACGGTGATCTACAAGCCCAAGGGAGTCACACTGCTGGATTACTCTGACAAGCTCAAGGACTACCCTGAGCGCCTCTCCACACTAATTGCAGAGAAGCTTGCCACTGTAATATCAACCCATGTTTTCTTTTACTCCAGTGGTCCCACATCAGTGTCACATTTGAAAAGTTGTAAACACTACTGAATTTCCATATCAGATGTGCATTTCAACCATTATGTATCACAGAGTATTTGAGGATTTATGATATAAGGTGCACAGAAGAGATAGTTGTACACTAATGCAGACAGGGGGGCTTACTTTGTTGCAGTACCATGCGAGTGTGCTAGTAAGTCTGCAGGGTGTATGTTCAGAGGAGTCTCGGAACAAGATGGATGTGGGCAATGTTGCCTTCACTGAATGTGTGAAGGATATTGCTTATGCTCTGCGATTGTTCAGTTTCGGCCCATGATGCCACACTTGCTGATACGAGTGGAACAACATTTCACATATGTGACACTGTGTGAGACCAAGAAGCCAAAAATTACTGTACAACACGGCGTGATGACCATTCATGCTTGAGTGGTAAAGTGGCTCTTGCATGTTGATTGTATACATACTGGAACAAAGAAAGAGATGTACACACAAATTGCTCCCATGAGAGTTGGTTTCTTACCTGCAAAACTAACCCAAAAAAAACTAATATATATGTTCTCATGCATGGAGCAAAATTCAAACCTGCCTTTACTTGGGTACCCAACAACTATTTGCACCAATTACTAATAGCCTACTTCCAAGCACAATATTGTAATAGTTTTAAAAAAAACATATAACAAAAACCTCCACCAACATTTGGCCGTCCTTGTAGTAGAATCACATGGATGTCATGAAAGGCTCTGCTTCGACCCCCAAGAACTTTGATGGGGAGTTTAGCACCTTGCCATCCTAATTCTATTCAAGTCCAAGTGGGCTTGATTTCAAAGGGGTCAAAAATCTTTTAAAGTGTACCACTCGATGAAAAAGAGATAGTCTTTATTGAAGCCCTATATTTTGACCCCATCATTGTTAAAGTGTCAAAATGTGTCACATATTTAACAAGTAAATATTTTTAATTAGCACATATTTAAAATCATCAATATCATTCACTTTGAACCATTCACTTTGTGTTCATTTGTACAATGAAACAAAGATTAGTAAAGGAATATAAATAAATAAAAAGGTGATGTGACACATTTTTGGTACAACTTCAAAAACTTGGATTCAAAATTCTTATGGAACCTTGTGAAATTAATTTATTGATTAATTTTTACAAATAAAAAATTGATAACTTTGTTCAATTGGTTTGAAAATTGCGAATGCCCTTTAAAGAATTTCTAAGGGCCCCACATTTTGGGAGGATTATAGCATGGTCACATCTAAACAAACAAACGACTATCTTTATATACAATAAGGTTTTACCCTTATGGCAAGTCCAAACCTATGTTGCCAAGATATTGAAATTTGACATGAGGAACTTTGTTGGGTCTAGGGTTTAATATTGAAAATTGACCTGTTAGGTAGTATTTTAAAGGATAATTGGCTAGAGACCTTACCTCCTAAGTATTAAGGTTTTAGGTACATGTTAAAGACCCATTTGGTTTAGTATTCTTTTGAAGTTTTTTGAAACCCCAGTTATACCCAAGCATGTAAACATGTATTTCATCCATGTCAATTATCTTTAAACCTTAAACCCCAAATCCCTTGAACATTTAATTCTCAAAGTTTTAAGTTCAATTTTTCTAGATTGTTCCATATTTGTTGTCATTGGATGCATATTCGTAATAAGCATATTGTCATACATTAAACAAGATCAACTAATTAAACGTGGCATTGGGCTTGACCCTATTGCAAAACAAATGCCCAATTACAAATTGTAGAAAATGTTTTTTTTCATTTTTAAAATTATACTTCAATTATCATAAATGCATTATCTATCCATGCTTCCTTCTTTTTAAAATAGTTCTATGATGTAATAGTTCAAACCTTCCAAGGCTCACTATTCAAGGTTAAGCTTTGTGCTTGTTTTTCTTTTTACAATGGATCCCACCCACCTTTGGTAGGTGTTCATCATTTTGCTTTTAGTTAGGCTAACCTTGAAGGTTTTTTTCTTGTATAGGGTCTTCTAGTTGTCATTCTCAAGGTTAAACCCCTTTTTCAATAGGCCTCTAGCTGATTTGTACTTGTGTCGTTTTATAACTCGGGTGGGGATTTACAACAATGGTTTAAAATCACCTTTTCAAGTAGGAGATTTCAAGTTGAATTTTATTATTTCTCAACAACCATTACCCTCTTCATGTTGCTTTTTTTTTATGAACTTTGTTTTTCAAAGTTCATTTAGGAAAACCATCCAAGGAAAATGGTAGTTTTGGAGATGCTATGAATGTGCAACTTCGCCCACTTCATTTGTTAAGTTGCCAATAGAAGGAAAAAAAAATGTTAGGTCAAGTTTCTTAAAAAAGGATAAATGTGTTAGATTTCATTTTATTTTTCCTTTGAAAATCCTCCATCCCTCATTAAAACTCAAAGAATGATCATTCCCTAGGGCAACACAATCATTTCACTATCATTTCCTTGGGGAACAACTTTGGGAAACACCTTGAAAAAAACAATCATTTCCCTAATAACACCTAGAGGAACATAACTGTTTTCCCTTAGGGAACACAAGCATCCCCCTCCCTAAGAAGGACGCATATCTCCTCAAGAAACACAATCAATCCTTTGAAAAACATAACATCTCCCAAGAAACACAAACTTCTTCGAAAGGAACACAATCATTTCCTTTGGGAGCACACGTGTGCTTTCAAGAATCACAACTGTTTTCTTGGAGAGTATAAGCATCTCCTCGAGAAACACAAGCGTTTCCTTGAGGAGCATATCTTTTAAAGAACACAACCATTTTCTTAGGAGAACAAGCATCTCCTTGAGGAACGGAGCCCAACAAGCATTTCCTTGAGGAGCACATGTTTTAAAGAACACAACCATTTTCTTAGGAGAACAAGCATCTCCTTGAGGAACGGAGCCCAACAAGCATTTCCTTGAGCACATCTTTTAAAGAACACAACCATTTTCTTAGGAGAACAAGCATCTCCTTGAGGAACGGAGCCCAACAAGCATTGTCGTTCGTTGCAAGATGAAGATGGAGATAACAAAAAGAATTTGAACTTCACTTACTTCTCACTTAAAAGTGGAAGGTTCTTAGTTCTAACCACAATGTCATGCTAATAATTTTATGAACATTAGTGTTCGAGTCATACTTATCACACTCACAATAAGTGGGGGGCAAGAAAAATAAATTAAAAATTAACTTTTCTTTGCTCGACAGCATAGGTGAAGAGCATGCATATTTTTGCATTGAAAATTGAGCGGGTTCAATTTGTTGGTATTGTTTAGTGTTTGCCTTTGCATACCTAGTAGTCATTGGGCCTTCAAATAAACAGACCATAAGATTAGCCAACAATATGTGAAACTAACATATCAAGGTAAGAATTGTAAAACCTAAACCTAGGAAATCATTATACCAAAGGTTCATTGGAACCTATTGACCCTTATGCATTATAAATTGGTATTGCCAAAATAGTACACGTGGAAAATTGTAACCAGAGTATTGTTTAAAAGATACAAAATTGATACAAGGCAAGTCGATTAATTTTTCAAATTTTAATTATTTATAAGTTGTGAGAGTTTAGAAAAACAATTCAAAGACCCTGCCCAGTTGGGTATTTTAAAAAAAATTTAAGATCTGACCAACACCAAATGTTTTTTACAGGAATTTTTTGTTTTTAGCCAAAGTGACGATCATCCTTAAGTAGATTTAGCCAAATCTGGCTATAAACCAGATTTGAAGTACAAATCTTTAATCATCCTTTATTATATTTAGCTATATGCACACTGAAAAAACCGTGTATAGAAATCTGACAATTTCTACTATTTTTCCATCACTTCTGGCAAATTCAAAACCTCCAAAATCACTTCATTTTCAATTTATTTATTTTTTGGATTTTGCTTGTTGGAGAAATTTCTTCAACAAGCAAAATCCAAAGCAAAGTCCAAATCAGCAAAGAAACTTGTTAAAATAGAAATTGTTGCATGAAGTTCCCAAAAAATGAAATGAAATGAAACTAATTCGCAATTCGCCCTAAACTAGTTCACACCTCTGCAAGCTACAACACCAACAACATTGAACACATGGTGAACATTTCTCAAAATGTGGGACCAAATGAAAACCATATCAGCATGCAATTATTGTGGCTCCATGGTTTTCTATCTTACAGGAGGCAGGAAGGAACAGCCAACAACAAAGTCACCCAGAGAGGAGACATAAAAAGGTCCCACTTTTGAATGTTGGGATCTGCAGAATTATCTGGAGTGACAGAGTGTTGTATGGATCTGGTGGGAGTTGCTGCTGTTGTGGGAGGATGCCATGATGGTGTGGGAGGATGCCATGATGGTGTGGTGTGGGAGGATGCCATGATGGTGTGGGAGGATGCCATGATGGTGTGGGAGGATCTGGAGGAGGCAAGGTTGCCAAGTAATTTTTGAGATTCTTGGCAAGGATGTGAGTGAAGCTAGCCAGTAAAAGAGATGGACAAGATGCTAGCTAGGGTAAAGGCTAAATGGTAAGGAAATGTGTTATGTGGTTCTTTCTGGCAGAGAATCAGCTCTCAGGGTTGAAGGATTGTCTCTACGACATTATACAGTGCTGGCATAGTTGCAACTAGGTGGATTGATGGAATTGCAGGAGAGATGTCCAGTGTGGCAGCTATGGAGCTCAACAAATACAATAACACATTGCAAGCAAGATGGGTGACAGCTGAAGAAGTTGTGGTACAAGCAAGCCATCTAGTCATTGATAAAGCACTGAATCATTCACTGACGGTTTCTCAAAAAAACAATCCCAAGATTAGGTAGAAGTAAAATGCATTTTGCATTCAATTATATATAAGACTGTCCAAAGAGTCCAAAGAGATGCTATCAAGAACAACCCTTCTTGCAAGAAAACAATGTGGTCATCATGTTGGTAGACCTCAAATTTTTAGCCCCATTGAATGGCATCAAAAAATGGTTGAAGAATAAATTGTATGTTTCAATGTCCATAGCTGCTAAAATGGAAGAAACTGAAAAGAATTTGACAAAAAATGTATGTTTCAATGTCCATAGCTGCTAAAATGGAAGCAACTAAAAAGAATTTGACAAAAAATTGTATGCAACTAGTGCAGTACTGAAACTAGCAAGTGATGAAGGGAGAGAGCTCTCATAAAATCTCTACCCATCTCCATGAAGGATCAGTTCCAGCCACATTGCATAGAAGGAATTCAGAAGAGCTCAATCAAAGCAACACCCAAAATCACCAGCAGTCAATCCTGTACAAATGATTCCTTAATGAATGCAGGGATTCATGATGGGGAGCAGGTTGTCCGGAAAGGGAACTAGTAGTTCCAGCCATGACTAGAGCCTTGTCTGAGTGTATCAGAGATTTCCCAAGCTGCTCCCAATTGTGTGTGAAATTTCTGGGCACTCCTTGATTTTGAAGGTGGGTTTTTTGGTCTCTCTGGTCTTTGGGGTGGAGGATTATAGCGTGATGATCCGGGATCACCAAAAGAAATGAAGATGTTTTCTTGGGTAGTGCCACTGCTGCATCCAGACCCAACACCACCCTGATCCATCTCCCACAAAGACATCTGCTTCTTCACAACCTGTGGCTTCATCTTTTCAGCGTTCTTTTCTCTCTTGCAACTTGAATAGAGATAATTGTTTTCGTGGATGAGATGATGATGTGTGCACTGATCGATTGATTTGATACTATCTCAGTTTACTCTCAAGACCTCTCTGGATGCACACTCCTGCACAACATCATATAACACAAAAAGATTAGAGAAGAAAATCAGCATCTACTATGTCAGAGCCAAGATATTGTAAGAGTTTCATAAAGATCAACAATGTCTATGGCTACACATGTCTTCAGTTGGGTGCTCACAAAGAGAAATTGTATTGAAAGGAAAGCTAAGATTTGGTTCAGTGGCAGCAGCAGCAGCTGCTTGTAACTGCTGCTGCTGCACTACAACAAGTGAAAAAAAAAAAACAAAGAAGAACAGATCTCCCTGCAAGACCCAATTAACCAACCCTGGAATATTTCATGAAGTCCAAAAAGAAAATTCAAGCTGCAATTATGAAGGGTAGATGACCCACCTGAGCAAATTCTGATCAAGGTCGATTGCAAGGTCGAATCATCAGCCCGAAGAACCCAACCCACCAGGAATGATTAGTGTGCAAACCTATATATCAGCTGTGGAACTTGTTGGGATAATCCTTGATGAGCTTGAGTCTTGGAACTGGATTTGAGAGTAACGAGAAGAAAATGACAAGAGTATGTCAGAGACTGGAAAAGGATATGTTTCTCAAAAAGATTGAATTCCAAATGCACCACCCACAAACTTCAATGGCCAAATGTTAGAAGCCAGTTGGGTATTTATAGAACATACACACCTTCCATGGAGGAGACGGAAGAGAGAGAAGCAGCAGCTCTGCTTGGATCTCTCTCTCTCTCTCTCTCTTGAAACGCGTTGCCGACGTACTCACCCACCCTTTGGAAAGAATGAGGAAACACAGCAGCATACTTGGAGTCGGCATCATCATCATCTTCAGGAAATACGCACACGTCCCAAGTCGGGGCCGAAGTGGAAATGGGTTGCAAAATCTCTTGAAAACGGAATTGCAACACATCTTGCTGCAGGAGCAGCAGGGCTTAGGGTTTAGGGATTCCTTACTCGGTAAATCTGTAAAACACGTACTAGTACTTCAATTCAACGCGTTAGTATCTGATGTCAAATTTCTTAACGACCGAGATCAGCAAAGACGCGTCAGTAAGTTGCAACTGAATTCGCAAGGATAAGTCTGGTGTTTTTTGTTTAGCTGCCTGGATCTTTGTCAGCTGCTACCAAGAAGTTCTTCAATTCTTCTTCTTCTTCCTCTTGTTACTAAACTTGTCGGGAATTGTCAGTCGGAATTGTCGGTGCTGGTTACTCCCAGTTTGTCAACTCCGACTCATCCCTGTCATGGGTCCCTGCAAATCTTTCGCAACAACCAAGCGCCAGCAGCAGCAGCAGCAGCACCGCGTTGCTGTTGTTGTTGTTGTTTGCTGGTTGAATTTCATGGCACGTTACAAACAACAAGCTTATCAACCACAGCAGCAGGTTCTCTACTCCTACTCCTCTTCTTCCTCAACCCTTCTTCTTCTCTTCTCTCACAACTTGGAACTTGCTTCAAACAATTATCCGAAACTCTGCAAGCAAATCAAGAAGCAACAGCAGCAGCAGCAGCGTGTGCAAGAAGCAAACTGTCGGAGCTCGGGGAAGGAAGGACTGACGTAAACCCTAAAAACCTGGACGGACCGGAAGTTGAAACTTGAAACCCTAAGAAAACCCTTAAGAAAACCCTAAACCCTAAAAACCCTAAATTAATCTCAGATTTTGACAGGAATTTTTTCTACAGGTTTTGGGTTTTGAGTTTTTGGCATAATAATAATAATTACATTCCTTTTTTCTTTTATCCTTTTTCCTTTTTTACTCCCTTGTTTTATTGAATGCTCATTCAACAAGAAGAAGCCAAAACAAATATTAGTAGGTACGTAACTACTCATCTTTTTCTGTTTCTTTTTTCCCAGAGCTTTTTTTTTCCCCCCATCAAAGAGAGGGGAGAGTGTTATGTCTTTAATGTGCCCAATTTTTCCAAACCAAACTGATAATTTTTGGCCAAAGAGAAAATTTTGATCTAATTGGAAAACTAATCTCCAAAAGTTTAGAAGTAGTATTTGTTGATTAAGAATTGGCTATTATTATTAATTGGGTATTTTTTGTGTATGCACTATGCACCGTGGTGGTTTCTTGCATATGTAAAGCATTGCCAAAGAAATTTCAGTGTATTCGGAAACCATGTTAGACAATGGATTTGTTCTTGATAAAAAAGCAATGCAATTTCAAAATGGAATTGCTCGCCTCGTTTCTAACATGGGCAATTCCATTTCAAAATTGCATCACTCATCTTAAGTCCCTTTTGTTAAAACATGTTTACCTAATTTTTAAAAAGTTTAATAGGTTTGTTGTCACATTAGGATCTAATATTGAAAGGATTATGTTGCAATTTGTGAAGTTGAAAAATTGATGACCTCCAATGTGTGTCACAACATAAGGGCCCTTTTCATATTTAGTCATCACCTCTAAAAGCCAAGGACACCTCAAAAGAATTTCACAATTCTAGATCTTGTTCAACAAGAATGAATGCAAGTAACCGATTTATTAGAAGTATTACCAACATTCTACAAACAAGTAGATTTGGACAATTCAGGTTGAATACTTGAGTGTAGTGCCAAATTTTCTTTATTAAATGGATGCTTCTGTTGTGATAGAGCTAAATGTGGATGCATCAAATTGTTGCAAATGAAAGCAAAGCAAAATTAGTACCAAAATATGAAACCTATAATACCAAAGATATGATGGCAAAAAATCAAAGTTCATAAGAAATAACCATAAACAATAGACAAAAGAAAGGAATTGACTTACTTTAAGTTTTTTGTGCATGTTCGATTCATGGTAAAGGCCTCCTCATAAGTAAGAGGGTGATCTCCATTCAACTTTCCAAAAATAATGCATTGCAAGGCGCAACTTTGAATGCCTTGATCCTTCCGATCATACCTAGCAAGAAAAATAATTCATCAAACAACAAAAAAACCTAAAAACAACTTATTGCAAACACAAGAAAAAACAACTATTACATTTACTTTGCACAACTTTTGGCATCATGATGGCTTGAAATTTTCATCCCATATTCTATTGGCACCAAAGCTTCTACCGTTCTTGAAATTGCAATGCCCTACCACGTCTTGTTAGGGTAGGAATATCATCTGTCGGTTGTTTGCTCAATTTCCCAAGGGTATTTCTACCCATAGGTGTTTTCATGAACCAAACCTATTTTGTAACATTAAACCCTTTGACCTTGGGCATTACAAAAAGTGGATGAGATAAAGGCACATCATCAAATGGAGGTCGATGCAAAATCATCACTATATACATTTTGATGACATTTGTAATGTAACAATTAATTGTTAGCTGATTGTGTTCCACAAAATAGTGAGCTACATCGAACTTCTATTTTTTGAATGGCCTTATTGGTACCTTAAAAACAAAAAAAAAACTAAATAAATTACAAGAAAACAAAAATCTTAACACCAAAAATAAAAAATGAAAGACATATAGAAGACAATTAGAAGAAATTACTTCAAGAATGGATTTTTAAATTCATTTTGATGCAAAAATAGATCGATATCATTGATCATTCTTAACTCTTGAGCTCCAGAGACAACAAAATTCTATGTACAATAAAAGTCGAAATGAAAGTTCACACCTTGAAGCAAAGTTAATTGACATTTATTTTGATTCAACATAAACTTTTCCTCTGACAAAGAAAACACATTTAATTGTGTAATACCTCTCCCAAGGTCAACAACCACAAATCTATTAATGGCTTCATTTGCAACCAATTTCATTGTTTCTAAAGTGTCATTAGTGTGTATGTTGAATTTCAAACCCAACTTATTAGTCTCCATAGCTTGCACAACTTTTCTTGATTATATCACTCTACTAGAAGTTTGAAATAGACTAACAAACAACCACAAAAACCTTAACATCATTTTAAAAAAAAACCTAGTTCAAATAAAAAAGTTGGCTAATGAATAAAATAAAAACAAAAATAAGAAAAAAACCTATAAGGGGATAAAGCTCCCCATTTTTCTTTGTTACTTACAACAAAAAATCTAAAAGATAATTAATAAATAATTTAGGTTTAAAAGTGTGTAAATTTGTAATCGATAATGAGGTATCCATATACTTCTACTTATCATGCATCAAATGCATTAATTGCCCAAATTTTAAATTGAATATTATGTTGATGTCCACTAGCCTTCAAATTTTCCGACTCATGACGATTAAGATCCTTGAAGCAATGGTTAGTCTTTTCATCATCATCACCATCGACATCAAAATGCAGTCCTTCATCAACTCATCTCCATAAGCATAACGATGAAGGTAATTTTTTTCAACAAGCAAGTTGAATAAGCCTCCCTTTACATTAAATTTTTTTTCAAAAGGTATGTCATTTCCACAACTATTGTTGGGCTCTTCTAAATCATCATCAACAACAATATCATCTACATCAAAAACAAACAAATAATCTACAAAAGCCATCAGAACCAACTACCACAACAATTGATCAAAACAAAAGGATCACCATTCGCAAACATGATAAACACAAGTAAAAAACAAAAGAAGTAGAATGAAAGGATAAAAGACAAAACAAAAAAAATTGGATTTCAAGGCTAGAAAATTCTCAAATTTAAAAATCAAAAATCACATATGTGATTGACAAGTTGGCTAATTCAAGACATTGCAATCCTAGTTTATTATGAGATGTAAAAAATGTTTCAAGGATAATGAATTTCATCACCAATAACTACATGAAAAATAATAATAAACCATTAACCATTTGAATATCCAATCGTTTTGAAAAGAAATTAATCGATTAGAGATCGTTGACACCTGTAATGCAATGATCAACAAGAAAAAAGATTAAAGTATGAAGAGAAAGCAAGGAAAAATCAAATGCATAAGGAGAAAAAATAATAGTAGTAATAAAAAAGGATAGTGGTAATGAAATTAGCAAAGTTCCACGATCCATTTGACGCCACAAAGAAAATTTATAGAACACCCAAGAAACAATAAAAAAATATCCACATAATTCACAAGAAAATCACCTTTGACACCTAGCTTGGCAAAACATAGCCCCTTTTGCACCACACCATAGACCTTGGTTAAGAGAATGCCATTAACGTGGTAGAAAAAAACAATAAAACTTCGTAAGATGAGGAGCAATTGATAGTGTGGTGTGAAAAGACGAAACCATGGGGTCAAACAAGGTTTAAATATAAAATTCCAAACACTCATTAACCATCCAAGATAATGTAGATCTCAACCATCAATGGATGACAAAAGGATAGTCATTGGATCACTCATTGATAGGTTACCTTAAGGTTAATTTGATTACATCACAACCATAGATTTCATGTTGGTAGCATCACCATAGTAGGTTTTCTTGTTGACGGGATGTGATCTTTGGCACTATTAGAATTAGGTTTCACAAATTCACCATTGGATGTCCAATTTGGTGAATCTTAGTTATCTAATTGAACGAAGGTATTTTTTTATTATCATATTCATTTCGTTTTGGATGATAATGGGCATCTTCATCTAACAAATATCATCCATGGAAATGGCCATTCGTGGTTTTTAAATTTCAGCCGTCAATGTTGATGGATCTCAACTAATCCATCCTTGGTTGCTAAATGTTTAAAGTTGCTGAGATTTGCATCATAGGATCTTGGTTGGGGGGATTTTTGATGTATGTTGTTAATCATTGTAATTTAGATCATACGTTAATGTCGGCACAATATCAATTATTGATCATTTATAGTTAATGGCATTTTTATTATACATATGTTGACTTGTAAAAATATAATTAAAAAAAAAGAAAGTAGAGTAACCATCATTACACAAACATTACTCAAATCATCAAGATCAATTTGTATCAATTTTTGGAAATATGATGATCATTGAATAATTTAATTAGGATCACCATCAGATGTTATACAAATTTAGTCTTAACCACTATTTTATTTAGTATATTGTATAGTGAAGATTTAGAGGCCCCATTTTTCTCTACCCTATCAGCATTGTTGAAGTAGGATTGCATTTTTGACCATTGGATTTGAAAGCTAGGTGATCGTAGACATGAAATTTAAGGTACCACATATAGGCCTATCACTAAGGTAAGGTTAGATTAGCTATATTGTATTACATTCATTGAATGTTGGATGAAAACATACTTGTTTCATTTAGCGACTTTTCATCCAATATTAGTTGGATTTGTACAATTTGCCATCAATTTGGAATGATTTGCACCATTCAATTAAGGTCATAACCAAGTTAAATTGTCGTCGTTTATTTCCAAATGCATCGATTGGGTCCAAATTCTTGTCATAATGTCACCTTTTTCTACCTTTTTTACCTAGTCATTTTTATCATGTAAAAACACACTTATGGATGATTATGATGGAATCTAGAATTATAATGGTTTAAAATATAATCCTTTTGAAAATTTTGACAACTTTTGATTCATTATGGAGATCAAAATATAAGATAAAAAAGGATTGTACTAAGGACTAGGCCTTTTTCGTCTTATGTGGTATACCTTAAAGGATTTTCACCTAATCATGATATTGTAAGCATTCATTTTTTGATAAATTATGTTCTTTCACCTCATGTTTCCTCTTTGTTTGCTGTCTATGGGAGCATTGTTAGATCATTTACACATAATATGTGCCTTTTTGTTTGTTGCTCTTAGGAGTGCAATTGTATTGTTTACACCAATTGTGCTCTATGTTTGGGCCTCCCATTTCCTCCTTGTTTGTTATTTACAAGAATGTTGTCAAATCTTTTACATAGAACATGCACCTCTTTGTTTGTTGCTTGCAAAAGTGCAAGTAAATCGTCTACATAAATTGTGCATTGTGTTTAGATAAGACAATATTTTTATGCTTGTGTGAATCTTTACATTTGAAGAAGTAGGTTGTTGAAACTTTTGGATTGAAGGATGTGAATGATTTGTTCTCTAGGGATATCAAGTTTGTAAGCATTTTCGAGCTTGAAACCTTGAGTTGATTCATTTTTTGTTTGGAGAAAAAATGGAGTTGTAAGTAATTTTAACAATGTAATGCCCATTTTAATTTTTTTGAATATGTTTTGTCAAATGTTTTACATTCCATTTTTGTGTAGGTTTGTAGGTGTTTATTTTGCGTTTTATTTGGCTGTGCAAGTATAGAAGAACATTAGGGAAAGAAGTTAATGGATTTAAGGAGATATTGGTTGGATATTGAATTAGAAATACGTTAACATGGTATTGATTTTGCTCATTGGTGCTTTAGGTTTTTTATGTTGTCTATTAGCTTAGAGAATTGGCTAAATGTCTTATTCAATGATTTACAATCAAATTTCTGAATATTGACATCTAACTTACAAATTTATGGATTTATTTTACATTTTAGTGCTTCACATTGATGTAGGCAAAGTCACATGCTTGCGTTTTGTAATGTATAATCTTGTTGTGGAACACCATATAACAATTTGCAATTAACATTAAAGAGCTATAACTTTCTTGTTGTAGTCAACTAAGGAATACATCAAAGAAGTGTAATATAATGCTTGTCAAACAATTTCTTGTTGGAAGGTTGTTTTCAATTTAGAATTTGAATATCTATAGTTTAATCTTGTTTAATCTTGATGTATCTTGATTGTAAGTAAATTTTTTTGGGTAGTTTCTTTATGTTGGATAACACCCTTGTATGAGGGAATTACGAAAGTGAGGGTCCCACATTAGACTATCGCCGCACATGGGCCCCTCATTCTGATAATGCCCTTGTCCACGGGCCTTACCTATACTATAAAGTAAAGGTATCAAATACCGACAATAGGGGGGCACTAGGGTTAGAGTTTTTCTTTTCCAAATTCCTCAACTACTTCCACTGTCGAGGATCCCCCTCATAATTAATATAAAATGACAACTATCATAGGTGGGCTATAGCATTTTTACAAAAGTGCACTACAAGTGACAACCTAGGAAGTGCCTAGGTCTAGAAGTGGCTATTTTAATTATTTTATTTCAAAAAATGGCGAAAAGAATCCTTAAAAATCATGAGAAAGTTGCAAAATTTGACCTCCAAAAGAATAACATTCCCTAGGGTCTGGTTGAAAGGCTATGCTATGATATGTTTATATTCTATATTCTGGTTTTCAAATTTATAAACTAAACTTCACATAACAACGTTTAAAATGTATAACAAAAAAATAGACTAGACTTAACACAACACCAAAAACTAAAGATTGCATAAGAAAAATATGTAATGAGATAGCCAACAAAGTAGGTAATTAAAATAGGTCTTTGAAATATATTTAATATCATATCATTTGCTCATTCCCCTTCAGTACTTTTAGAGCTTTCATTTGAATTCTAAATTCTAACCTTTTTTTAAAAATCTAGTTCCTAACTTCTAAAATTATTAATAAATACCCTTTATAGATGTGCTTGAAAACCACCTATCCCTCACTATAGGATCTAGGCAACTTTTGGCATTAATGTGTTATCGACCCAAATTGAATGCAGAGTCCAACACTGCCCCCTACAAATCATGTTTGTGGAAAACATACTTGAACTGAATTCAAAGCTTTGATTTGCTTGCTAGTGAAGTCAGCCACCAAAAACAAAAGCTAGGTGTCCAAATTTGTAGAAATTGCCAAAAATGGAGATGGGAGTAGGGCAGGCCTCATAAAATTTGGCATTCTATTTTTAGATGCCAAAAATAAAAACTCAAAGTTGCCAAAATTAAGTGGTTGTCTTTATGTCTGAGTTTATGACTTACCGGCTAGCGGCTATTCAATAGCCGCTGTTGTGGCCACAATAGTGCGGGCGGCATAGGAGTTTTGATTGGGAAATGCGACACTGCAGTTCACGTAGCTAATATTCTCGCGCTTCGACATGACAGAGTTCGTCTCGCATCCCATGATGCTCCCTTTCCAAAACCGTTCAAGCGATCCTCCTCTTCTCATGTTTCTTCGCAGCAGCAATATTCCAAAATGAATGACAGCGTCGTCGACGGAGCTTCTGCTTCTGGTTCTCCTACTGCAGTTCTCATCACTGACCAGAATCTTCAACAGCAAGACTTTCCGCAAGCTCAAGATCATCAACTTCTTCCTTCTCGGAAGAGATCGAGAAGAACTCGACCGCATCCTCACCACTTGCGAAACTTAACAGCCAGAGGACAAGGAGAAGGAAGAAGACCTTGATACAAAATCCAGAAGAGTATCGAGGATGAGTCGGGGATGGTGCAAGTGAAGATCGAGTCCATAACCGATTTCTGCAGGGTTAGCGACCTGGACTTGATGAGGAACGACGACGACGAAGAAGCGAGCAAGAAGCGGTTTGAGGGAGGAGGAGGAGGAGGAGCTCACGAAGTGCCCGCATTCATCACCGTTGTCCAAGACAGGAAAAGCTCCGAAATCTCGCCGGGGTGTGCTCTCGGATTCAGTGAAGCTCACTCGGCCTCTGCGAACTCCTTCTTGCAGGCCCTTTTCAAACGTCAAAACGCTGCAAACGATGGCGGCAACCCTTGAAATTCACTTTCTGACGTTAAAATACACACACTGCCAATTTTGCCAAAATTACCCAAAGAAAGTTGCCAAAATTAAATTAATTTTGGCAAAGTTGGCATTTGCCACAGATTATGAGGTCTGGAGTAGGGACAAGCCTTTGTACATTAACCTACATGCTATCTAGAGGACAAACTTTTTCCACTTTCAGCTCTAGATACCAACAAATAGGGTTAACCAAAATATCCTTCCAAAGCTCAGATGATGTTCTTTTTTGGAAGTGGTATCTTTGTTTTTCTCCCACCCCAAAGAGGCAAATCTCTTACTTGTTTTAGAGTGTGTGTGGATATAATGAATGTCATGTGATGGGCCCATAACAAAAATTTCCTTCCATAGGACAAGTTCAAGAAGAAAGCTGTCCTTTTAATTAGTTTGGGGGGCCTTCCAAGTTCAGAATTTCTTTTTTGCTATGAACACTTAGTCCCTAACCAATTAGTCCAATTACCACTTGAAAAAAAAAATTCCAAGAATTTCCCAATTTTTTTCAATAAAATTAGAAAATGTGTTGAAAAAACGACATTGATTGGGGCATTACTTGTTTTAATTTTAATTTAGGCTTTTGTGATATAAGTTTTTTGGCGAATTTTTAAAAAAAAGGAACTATTAGTCAAATTTACACTAGACAAACATAATTCTTTTCCCCAAAAATGTATCCATTTTCATGTCAGAAATATGACCAAATTCATCAGAAAAAAACCCAATAAGTTACTACTTACAACACAAATGAGTGTGCAGGGCAAGCTGGGATTGAATTAGTGCAACACACAAAGAAAAAAAAACCAAAAATAATAATTAATTATAAAAATCTCAATTCTTAAGTGAAAAATGCCACATAGAGGCGCAATAAAAAATGTTTGTCAAAATATTGAAGCTCAAGAGAACAAGCGGCCCAAAAGAGATATTCTAGAGCTTGAAAATAGAGTCCTGTATTTCTAGCTTCAAGAAATAATAGTTTCTGAAGAACTACACGAGTAGTCTAGTTCTTGCTGATCCAATTAACTAGAACTTGAAATCAAGTTCTAGGCATGAGCATTGAGCTGCAAATGTGGTAATTTGTAGAATTCTAATACAAAAAATTACAATATATTTGCCTGGATCATCTAGAGCTAGTATAATCCGCATTCATAAAGAATTTTTAGGAATGAAAAATGATTATATATAAATGGGTGCAGTTGAATGATCATCAATGGGCTGATGATTCTCTCAACATGTAAAGAATGAGCGGATTCTGATCACTCAGTGGATGTAGGAATTTCACTACTCCAAGTGCAAAAGGAATCAAGTTAGACTGATTGTGTTTTCTGATGATCAGTGATTTAATAGAAGAATTTGTAATGAATTTGGTTGCAGAATAATTGCAGCTGCAGCCTCTGTAGAAGAAATTGTTGCAACCCAAAAGGAACCCAGAACAGAAAACAGAAAACAGAAAACTTGTTGCAGCAACAGCAAAGAATGCATTCCAGAAGCTCATACTCCAAGAGTCCAGTCTCAACGCTGCAGTTGTTGTAGTAGCAGCAGCAGCAGATTGCAAGAGCCACCTACCGCATGGTGCTCCAGCACTCCTTCCATATCACAAGAGTAGCTGTTTCTCCCATTGCAGACCTGCTTTCTGCAACGACCGGCTGAAAGAGAAAGCTCATCACGACATAAACCTAGCTGCTGCTGCAGCTAAGTATATTTTCTGTGTCTGGTAGTTTCTTAGGTGGCCTCCAGCGTGAGGAGCCGCCGTCTGGAACGGAGATCATCAACGAGTTTTTTTCACGCGGCCTCCAATCTGAGGAGCCGCCGTCTGGGACAGAGATGATCATAAACGAGGAGTTTGCTTTCGGTGGTCTCCAATGCGATGAGCCGCCGTCTGGGACAGAGATGATTACAAACGAAGAGATTTCTTTACGTGGTCTCCAACCTGATGAGCCGCCGTCTGGGAAAGAGATGATTATAAGGGAAGAGTTTTCCTTACGCGGTCTCCAACCTGACGAGCCGCCGGCTGGGACAGAGATTATAAATGTAACCGAGTTTCCATTGCCGGCGGCAGGGACCCACGAAGAGTCCAGTGCACCATGCAGATCAATCTTCTTGTGTGCTTCATAGAGGGTTTTCTTCAATCCGTGATGATCATCATATTCCTCGTAGTTCTTCATCTTTCCACCAACGTCAAGCGGTATCACTGTGATACAACACATGCACAATTTGTTTTTGGGTGAGTCGATTTAGTTGGAGGTGATGATGCTTGAAACGTGTACAGCTTGGTTGTAGATTAGAGCGGGATTATTGGCTGCAGTCCTGCAGATCTGGAAACAGACGCAGAACACAGATCAATTTGCTGAGACGTTGAAGATCAGTGTCGAGACATTCGGCTAAGACTAGACTCCATGCGGTTCCTTGAATGCAAACTAGACTATTCTTTCCAGTTGAAAGCTGTTTGTTATCAAAGGAGGAGTACTGGGGAGGGGGGGCGAATGTATGACCAACTACAGCAATACTTACAACTAACACCACCTCAATTAGAGAAGAACTTGCAGAGCTAGAGAGCTGACTTGACCTTGAAAACTCATCAGCTCGCAGCTACAAGAAAAACCTACAAACAATATAATACTTTTAGACTAAGAACAAGGAGCTGGATGAATGACGCGTGATACAAGAGACGCAAAAGAACTGTATGTCAAGTGAAGAATGATTATGCAGTTTGGAAAGCGAGATCGGGGCTGAGCTTACTTGATCAATAAATCAAGCTGTTGCAGCAAAAACTAGTTGTAAACGGACCGTCAACACCAACTCAAGCAGCTACAAAGGAGCAGCTTGATGATATAATATTCTTCAATTCTTGTTGCTTCAATACTTGTGATGATGAGAAGAATAAATTCTTTAAATATGCCAGCAGCAGCAGCAGCTTCTAATAGAACGGAAACCGTAGGACCAAAGAATTGCTCGCTAATTTGGAATCAGAAATCGAAGAAAAACTAAGCGAAAGCTGTGAGAGACGCGATGTGATTGTGTGTGTGGTGAATGGAAAAGATCGTTGAGTCTTGACCTTATTTATACCTTATCCACCACACTGGAAGCTGGTGCAGTGCTCCTCCTCTTTTTTCCCAGCGCCCCCTGTTTTTTTCTCTTGGTTCTCTCCGGGGCGTTTAGTTTGGGAACGCACAGGCCAGAGGGCTTTGCAAGGTGTAAAAATCCCCGGATTTTCTGTCGGCGTTTTTTTAATTTTTTAATGGGCGTTTTGTTTTTCAAATTGATGTGGGGGAGATCTTAAGCCTTGTAAGCCCTCCTCCGACTACACTAAGAAGTTCTTCCAACGTCGGGCCTAAGGGGTCAGTTATTTCATTTCAGGAGCGCCCCGAGTGTAGTATCCGTGTGCCCCGACACACGGACAGAAGCCGCGTAGATCGCAGAAAAAGCAAATCATGAGCAGGTGCAGAGACATTTCTGTTCTTCACCCGCGCTAGCGAGCTAGAGAAAGAAAGAGAGAGAGAAAGAAAGACATGTACAAAATTAGAAACCTAGTCGGAAGTGTGACGTGGTGCAACAAGTAGTCCACTTCTGTGTAGCTTTTTTCCCGACTTTTCGTTTTCTTCCTTCATTCAAATGGGTCCCAGACAGTTATTAGCTAGCGACTGTGTGTGTGTGTCTCTCTGTCTCTCTTTTCCCGCTCTCTGGCCAAATAGGTAAGCTAAGTCATTTCTTCGTCGTCAAGCTAACAAAGCAGGAAATAGTCTTGAAACTCCGTTGATAATAATCATAATCATAATAATAGTAATAATGGCTATTGAAGTTCACGAAAGACGCCTGCTCTTGCCTCCGCCTTCTTCTGCTGTGCCACTTCTCTTTCAGCGTTTTACTCAGCCACAAAACTCAACAAGGTTCCAGTTTTCTCAACCGTTCATTTGCCATAAAAGGGGGGTTTTTTCTCTTTTCCACAACTAAGCAGAAGCCTTCCCACCACTGTTTTTTTGTGGTTTTCTGGGAATTTTCGCAACTTGGGGATTTTTCTTTTCTCAAAACGAAAAGGCACTATTTTTGTTTTCTTAGAATTTAGAGAATTTTTCGCCTTTTAAAAAAATGAAAATAAATAAATTAGCCAGATTTAAACCTAGGCACTTTCTAGGTTGCCACTTCTCCCAGCACTTTTATAAAAATACTCCAACCCACTAGAAACAGTGGGCACTTAATGCTAATTAATGATAGGAATCCTGGTTAGTGAACTTACTCGAGGAATGTGGGAAAAAAAAAAGCCTGCTTGCTACAAAGGTTTTTTTTTTTTTTTTTTTCCAGACATAATAAGCATGTAATTACTCTGAATATTGCCATAAAGCATTTTGTGAAAGGCATAAAGCGTTTTGTTTTGGAAACCAATGCCCAAGTCGCCACATTATGAGGGCAAAAAAACAAACTAAAGTTGCCATATTTAGAGAAGAACTTCCGACAAGTGGCAAAATTATAGGAGGAAACCTAAATTTTTTTCTACAAATTTTTGGGGCATGGGAGGTATTGTTTGTATTTATTCTGTCACAATAAAATTTGTCCGTGAAGTCACCATGAGTTTCACAGGGTGTCTCATACCCAATTAGTTTTTTCATGCTGAGTTTCACAGGGTGCCTCACGCTCAATTTTTTTACCCTGAGTTGTGGTTTGTAAACACATTCTCTGAAAACAAATTCGCCAGGTTGCGAAATTTCACCACAAAGAAACAAACACTACCTAGGGTGTGGTTAAAAGGCCATGTTATGATACATTTATAT
Source organism: Sphagnum contortum (assembly GCA_963920785.1). Classification (NCBI taxonomy): domain Eukaryota; kingdom Viridiplantae; phylum Streptophyta; class Sphagnopsida; order Sphagnales; family Sphagnaceae; genus Sphagnum; species Sphagnum contortum. The sequence continues at coordinate 2,212,232 of OY987278.1, forward strand.
TTTAAATTTTATTGTTTCATTTATAAATAAAAATTCACATAATCGCATTTGCAATAGAGTTATCCATAAAGTCACCCTCTCTTTCACCCCCTGTCCCGTGTTTCAGTGGTATCCACAAAGTAAGGAATTATAAATCTCAGTATGATATGCTGACACTCAGCATTTAATGCACAAGGTTTGAAGAATAGTTGTACAGGTGGAGCAGTGAAAACATATGTGGCAGCAGTGGAGGCGTTCACGAAAAAAGAAAAGACAGGATGAAACTGAGTTTACCACCAAAATTGCTGAGAAAACTAATTTGGGCTCCCATTTAGTTCATTTTGTACATGTTTCATGCCCTATACTGCCGAAACCGGCCGTTTTCACCCCCTAATTGCCTGACTTTATGAATAACTTTAATGTGTAACAAAAAAATTTAACTAGACTTTAGACAACACCAGAAACTAAAGATTGCATAGGAAAAATATCCTAGCACTGCACCTACTTGAGGAATTTGAAAAAAAACACCCTGTTAGTATAAAAATGGATTTTGGAGTAGGGACAAACGTTTGTTCATTAACCTTTAGGCTACCTAGAGGACAGATTTTTTCCACTTTTGCTCTAGATACCAACAAATAGGTGAGACACCAAAATGTCGTTACAAAGTTAAGATGACGATCCTTTTTGGAATTGGCATCTTTGCTTTTCCCCAAACAGGCAAATCCATGACCCTTGTTTTTTTCTACATGTTAGAGTGGGTAGATATAATGAATGTCGTGTGAATGTAAGAGACTCACCTTTCATAGGACAAGCTGAAGAAGGAAACTGTCCTGTTAATTAGTTAAAGGCGCATTCCAAGTTCAAAATTTCCTTTTTGCAATGAGGCTCTTTGGTTGGCCATCACAAGACGTTATGGACTTTAGAACCTCCCCAATATAAAAGTATTCAATTCAAACATAAAAATAATATGACTTCCAAGAGGACAATATGGGGCACAGCATATGGGACAAAATTAGGTCCTACTAGGAATATATTTCAAGAACACATTGGGAACAACAAAAAAATCAAACACCAGCTTGTTTTTAAAAGTAATTTGATGAGAATCCCTTGGAACTAGGGGTTTGTTTTTTCCATTGTGCCACATTAACATTTTGGCTAAATTTTCAAAATTAGCAAATTTTGTTGAATTAACACCCTGCGGAAAAAAAAAGATTCAGAAAATTTCCCGAATGTTTTATTGAAAAAATGGCAAAATGTGTCCAAAATATAAAAACACATTGCTTAGGCTAAGGGCTTTCTTTTTCCAGATTTCCACAATGGTAAGGATCCATAGTAAACCACAGCAGTAAATGGTGAGGCATTTGAATGCATTGTAAACTCTTTTTTTCAAGGATTTCTCCTATACTGGCAATTTTTATTTTATTTAACATTTTCAAAAGAAAACTGAAAAATACCTCAAAGATGACATTATTTCAAGTTTTCTTTGCTCTTTTGAAAAATAAATTGGCCAAGATGCCAAAATATTCACCACAACAAAAGACCATTGCTTGGGAACCATTCCAATGAAATATCTTTAAATGAATGGAGAACTTTGTTCACATTCGAGGTCCAATTCCAGGGAGGATTACCGGTTGCAGTGCCCAGTGCAAGAGCCAGTTCCCACCTCAAGGGCTTGCCATCATGCATGGTCCAGTTCAGGTTCTGGTCAGGCCATTTTCGTACTACCAGATGGGTCTGTAGACGGGCTGCGGACTGTTGGGTCTGTGCAACTGGCAAGAAGAATCCGTGCTCTACAAACCCACTCTTCGGTGTTAAAGGCACGGACGGAACGCTCTTGGAATGCTGAAGACCTAAAGAGGAACCCTACAGAATACACCCACCACACAACTGGCAAACTGGCCAATTCTGCAGCATTCAAGAGTCAGGGAAAAGGGTCCAATCAGCAAACCCCGACTTTCCACATATCACAAATTATCTGTTTTAATTTTAATTTTCAGTTTTGTGATATAAATGTTTTGGCGATTTTTATTTTATTTTTAAATAGAACAAATAGTCAAACTTCAACTAGACAAACTTACATAATTCTTTTCCACAAAACAGCATCCACTTTTTTGTCAAAAATAGAACCAAATTCTTTAGAAAAAAAAAACCCACTAATTTACAACTTACAACAAAAATGAGTGTCCACTGTGGCAAGCTGGCATTGAATCAGAGTGCAACCCACCAAAATAAACCAGAAAATAATAATAAATAATTATGAAAACCTTCATTCTTAAGTCAAAAATGTGACATAGAAGTGCAATAAAAATGTTTGTCAAAAATTTGCCGTCGAGGGTCCCATGTATGCAGAGATAGTACTAGGTCTAGAGAACAAGCCAAAATGAGAAATTCTAGCTTGGAAATAATTGCCTGTATTTCTAGCTTCAAGAAATAATAATTTCTCAAGAACTACACTAGTAGTCTAGTTCTTGCTGATCTAACTAACTATCAATCAATTTGTAGAATTCTAATGCAAAAAATGTATATTTGCCTGCATCATCTAGAGCTACTATAATCCGCATTAAAAAAGAATTTTAGGAATAAAAAATGGTTCTACATAAATTGGTGCAGTTGAATGATCGTCAATGGGCCGATGATTGTCTCAACATGAAAGAATGAGCAGAATGGATCGAGTTAGACTAATTGTATTTGTTGATGATCAGTGATTTGTTTACAAGACTTGTAATGAATTTGGTTGGAGAGTAGCTGCAGCAGCTGCAGAAGAAATTGTTGCAACCCAAAATTTCACACGGAAAAAACTTGTTGCAGCAGCAAAGAATGGAATCCAGAAGCTCATGCTCCGGTGTCAAATCTGCAGTTGTTGTAACTTAGCTGCAGCAGATTGTAAGAGCCACCTGCTGCATGCTGCTCAAGTACTCCTTTCATAACACAAGAGTAGTTTTCCCCATTGCAGAGCTGCTTTCTGGAACGGCCGGGCGCTGTAAGAGAAAGCTCATCACGACATGAACCTCACTGCTGGTGGTAAGTACATTTCCTGTTTCTGGTAGTTTCTTAGATGGCCTCCAACGTGAGGAGCCCCCGTCTGGAACAGAAATCATCATCGAGTTTTCTTCAGGCGGCCTCCAATCTGAGGAGCCGCCGTCTGGGACAGAGATCATCAACGAGTTTTCTTCCTGCGGCCTCCAATCTGAGGAGCCGCCGTCTGGGACAGAGATCATCAACGAGTTTTCTTCCTGCGGCCTCCAATCTGAGGAGCCCCCGTCTGGGACAGAGATGATCATAAACGAAGAGTTTGCTTTCGGCGGTCTCCAATGTGATGAGCCGCCGTCTGGGACAGAGATGATTACAAACGAAGAGTTTTCTTTAGGTGGTCTCCAACCTGATGAGCCGCTGTCTGGGACAGAGACAGAGATGATTATAAGGGAAGAGTTTTTCTTAGGCGGCCTCCAATCTGATGAGCCGATGTCTGGGACGGAGATTATAAACGTAGTCGAGTTTCCATTGCCGGCGGCAGGGACCCACGAACAGCCCAGTACATCATGCAGATCAATCTTCTGTGCATCATAGAGGTTGTTCTTCAATCCGTGATGATCATCATATTCTTCGTAGTTCTTCATCTTTCCACCCATGTCGAGCGGTATCACTGTGATACAACACTTGCACAATTTTTGGTTTGGGTGAGTCGATTTAGTTGGAGGTGACGATGCTTGAAACGTGTACAGCTTGGTTGTAGATTAGCTCGGGATTATTTGCTGCAGTCCTGCAGATCTGGAAATAGACGCAAAACACAGATCAATTTGCTGAGACGTTTAAGATCAGTGTCAAGACGTTCGGGTAAGACTAGACTCTACGCGGTTGCTTGTATGGGAATTAGACTATACTTGCGAGTTGAAAGCTGTTTGTTTTCAAAGGAGGACTAGGGGGGACGGGGGGGATGTATCACCAACTGCAGCAATACTTACAACAAGGACCTTAATTAGAGAAGAACTTGCAGAGCTACAGAGCTCACTCGACCTTGAAACTCATCAGCTCGCAGCTACTACAGAAACCTACAAACTATCTAATACTTTTAGACTAAGAACAAGGAGCTGGATGTGTGACGCGTGATAGAAAAGACGCAAAAGAACTGTATGTCAAGTGAAGAATCGTATGCGGTTTGCGATTGTGTGGGTGGCAAATTGAAAACATCGTTGAGTCTCTCCTTATTTATACCCTTATTCACCACACTTGAAGCTGGTGCAGTACCACTCCTCTTTTTTCCAAGCCCTTTCTTCTTTCTTTCTTTCTTTCTTTCTTGGTTCTTTCTGATCACACGTTGTTATTTTGGGAACGCCCCAGCCGCCCGAGTTCGTTGCAAGGAGTAAAAATCCGCGGATTTCGGTCGGTGTTTATTTATATTTTTAATGCGTTTTGTTTTTCAAAATGCCCGAAGGGGAGATCATAGGCCTTGTAAACCCTCCTCTCTAACTACACCAAGAATTTCTTCCAACCTCTCTGGCTCCGACTAAATTAAGCGGCAGTTATCTCAGGAACGCTCCAGGGTAGTATTCTTATCCGACATTTCTTCGAATACGTGTGCCCCGACACACACGGACAGAAGCCACGCAGGTCGCAGGAAAAGCAGATCATCATCACCTGCACAGACATTTCTGTTCATCAGCAGCGCTCGCAAGCAACGGAAAGAGAGAGAGAGAGAGAGAGAGAGAGAGAGAGAGAGAGAGAGATGGGCAAAATTAGAAACGTGGTCTGAATTTTGTGACATGGAGCAACAACAAGTCCACTACTGGGCAGTTTTTTTCCCAGCGTTTACTTTTGTTTCCTTCTGTCAAAAGGGGGGTCCCACACAGTTGTCAACTAGCAAGCTACTGTTTGTCTGTGTGTCTGTGCAATCAGCTCTCTCCAAACCTCTCTCGCTTCTTCAGTGTATGCGTCTATTTCTCTCTCTTCCTCGCTCTTTGGCGAGATAGGCAAGTGGAGTCATTTCTTCGTCATAATGCAAACAAAGCACGAAATCTTGTTGAAACCCAGTTGATAATAATTATTATTATTATTATCATAATGGCTATTGAAGTTCATGAGTGAACGAAGCCTGCTTTTTGCCTTCTCCTTCTGTTGCTGCAACGGCATCCCTCTTTCAGCTTTTTACTCAACACCAAAACTCAACAAGGCTACAGTTTTCTAAGCAATCTAACTTGCTAATCATCATCTTCATCTAATTTGCCATAAACATAAAGGGGGATTGGGGTTGGGGGGAGTGTTTTGGTTTTTTTTTTTTGGGGTGAATTTTGGCAACTTGGAGAATTTTTTTCAGAAAATCAAAAGGCATGAATCTTATTTGAAGATTTTTAGGGATTTTTTGGGTCATTTTTTGAAATAATAATAATAATAATAATAAAATTAGCCACATCTAAAACCTAGGCGCTTCCTAGGTTGCCACTTCTCACAGCAATTTTATAAAAATTTCTACAACCCACCTTTAACAGTCGGCATTTAATGCTAGTTAATGATGGGGTCCTGGCTAGTGAACGTACTTGAGAAATTTGGAGAAAAAAAAAAAAAAAAAGCCGCTGCTTGTTACAAAAAAATTCACAACTAAGAACATATTTATTTTGAATATTTATGTATTTTTAATATACATATTGATGATCGCCACTTTAGCAACATCGCAAAATTGAAAAAAAAAAAAAAACCGCACAAGCGTTGCCACAACAGGGCTTTTGCCCTTTTTTTCCACACCACAACGCCTATTCCAGTAAAAGAGCCCCTTTCTATACGTGTGTGTAACTACTTTCGGGGGTGGGGGTTGAGGGGGCGGGGGAAGGGAGATAATTGTTTGTTCTGTTCACAATAAAGTTATCCGTAAAGTCACCCTGAGTTTCACAGGGTGTCTCACACCCAATTATTTTTTTCACCCTGGGTAAGTTGTAGTGGTTTTGTAAAAGTCACCCTGACTGGCTGTGGGTGGTTTTGGAAAAAGAAGGGGTTGACCGGGTGGGGACGCCTTTGACTGGGTTGAAATAGTTGGACAATTTCAAGTTTTTGGATTTTAAGGGTGGGTGAGGTGATTTGGGTAGGGTTTTTTTTTTCTTGAAGGATCATGTGGGGGGGGGGGGTAAATAGGTCCAAATAGGTCCAAATAGGTGGAGGGGGAAAGGTGTTTTTTTATACAAGAGCCTCTAAATATTTCTTTTTGTTTGGTTGTTGGAGGTTTACGGGATACTTGGTTTTATCTCAACCTTTGTATCTTTTTATGATTGGGTGGGGTTTCTAGTTCTATTTTTTAAGCACTTAACAAATATCAAGTTGGGGGAGCTTTCTAGGGTTTAGGTTTAGGATTTTTATATCTAGGGTTTTAGGTATGTTCAGGGTTTTAAGTTTCTAGTTTTTCCAAGTTATAACTAATTTACAACAAAATCGTTTAGATTTCCAAGTTACGATGAAATGGGGCATTAGGGGATTGAAATTAAAGTGGGAAAATTTAATGAAATGTTTTGATTCAACAAACAAAAATACAAACATTTATTCAAAACAACAATACTACTAACAATTTTTTTACATATGTGTTACCAAGACTTCACACTTGAAATTATTGGTGAACACCAAAATAACTTAGTAGAACATGGTTATGATGGTGAATATTGATTGTAAATTTAACAAAATTTTGACCCTAGCTTTGAATTTTTCATCTATAAGGATTTTACATTCTTTAACTACTCTCAAATTGGCTATCTTGAATGCATTCTTTTTCTATGTTAACTTTACATATGCCTTTGACAAAACTTCTCATTCCTCTTAACTATTTTTAATTTGTTGGCAATAATGGCCCAAGGCTCTTTGATTGTGATTGTAAAGTCTTCAACTTGGTCATTGGTGTTGTACATGTAAATGTAGCAAGAGGTATAGCTGACAATGATGTTGTTTGATTTAACATAAGGTTGTGGATAAAAGTAGGGCTAAAAAGAGGAATGATAAAACATATTTGTTTTACTTTCCACCAAGTTTTGCCACCTTTTCAATATATTATATGTTGCATCTCCATTGGTTCATTTGAGTTGCGCCAAAACTTGGTCACTTTGCAACACCACCTTTTTTGTATTTTCCTCATTGGCCATGCCTATCTTCAACATTTTCCATGTATCTTGTAATCTGATCCTTTAAACTCTCCTCTTTAAAAAATAAATCATAGTACTACAACTTATAATCTTGGTAAACAGCTTTCCAAACTTGGCTAAGGATTAGTTGTGTCACTTTTTTTTTTAAATCATCTATAAAGCATGAAGTGATGGTTGTAGGGTCCAAGCATCGTAAATTGGACCAAAGAGTATTACCAAAATTAATATGATAGTTTTTCAACATAAGAGTTTTTTTTAAAGACATAAGCCTCCATGCTTCCATTGAATTTTTATGAATCGAATACAAAATTTGAAAAAAATAATATAATAAAAGTAGGTAACAAGTAGGAATAAAAAGAACAAGTTAATATTGTGTTCATTCCTACTTCTACATTTTACATTAAATATATTTTGATTCTATTATGAAAACTTTCAACATCCTTTAGTATATTTAACATACCATTGACTTAAAAATAAAATAGATCCAATATTTAATCCACTTGTGCTTGAATTTTAATCTATTTAACAAGTTGTGATTTCTGCAAATGATTTTGATGAATATATACAAACATATTTTAAACATGTGGTTTTCAAATATAGTTGTAACAAATTCAAAATACTTCATATAATTAAACATTAAATTACATGTAATAAAAAACATTTGCCCAAATCCACCAAAAAGGTATTTGACCACTTGTACAACTTCAAAAAATTAGTAATCATAGTCTAAACTTTAATATAAGATAAGGTTTGCCTTTTGAAAAGGAAGGTCTACCTACCAAACATTTTTGTGGGATGGAATTAAATACACATGTTAAGGGTTTTCTATCTTGAAGACTCATGTTTCACTTTAGCTATGTAAACCAAATTAGACAAAAAGAGATAAAATGGGAAAAATAAAAAAAGATAGTAAAATTATAATGATCTCAATATAAACAAAAGATAGTGAGGGAGAGAAATCAAATGAGGTTTTGTAGCTATTTGTAGACATCGAAAATGTGAGTTATAGATTCAAAAAAATAGAGAAAGAAAGAAAGCCAAAATGAAGCGGAAAGATAATCAAAAGTGGAGAAAAAATTTAAAACACAATGAACTTTTATAGGTTTGTAAGAAAAAAAATCATAGTTATAGGCATTTATAAATTTTAGATTCAATAAAATTCAACCCAAATTGAAAGCACATCAAAGCAAATGAAACAAGTGAAAAATAATAAAACTTGATTACAAATGAAATAATTCCAATTGAAAGTTGTACAAATGCCCATTCAAAATTGGACAATGGTAGAAAAACACAACACAAATTTTACTGAAAGAGTTGTTCCACACTACATAGAGTAGTGTCTTTTTTGTTCCATTTTTCTATGTGGCACAATTGGCTATTTTTAGGTGTTTCAAGTATGTCATTTTGGCAGCTTGCAATTTTTTGGGGTTGATCAAGTGGTTATTTTTCTTCATGTAAGCTTAAAAACTAGCTACAAAGTCAAATCTAAAGTAATAAAATCAAAGGTAACCACATTGAATTCGAACTATGCAGAACAATAACCAAGTAAGGTCCAAGGTAGAAAATGGCTACCAAATGGAATTCCATGTGGAAAAATTAACAAACAACCAAATGGAATTCCATGGGGAAAAAATGGCAACAAGATGCAAAAATTAATAAACATCAGTTACTTATAAAGTAATGCTTATAGATGTTAAATCTTTTAAAGGGATTGAACCCTAGTCTTGAAGACCCTACCCAATGTAGTGAAAGATTGCCTACCAAAAAAAACCAAAAAAAACAAAAATAACACCTTAGTGTTTGTTCAAGTTATAAAAAATTAAAATTGCATACACCTCATCCTAACCAACATAACACATCTTATTGAAAAAAATTAAATAATACAAACAGCACAGTAGAAAACAAATGAAAATATTATATAAAAGGTTAAGGTTTAAATATTTGTTATTACAAATAAACTATGCCTCTGCAGTACTGTGGCGGGATTTGGCAACATTCAAACATTCATTACTACAGCAAATGAGAAAGTGTCAAAGGTAAAAAACTTTTGGGCAAAATCTTAACAACCAAATCCAAATGGGTTATCAATATGTTCCTAAGATTATTCTTCATCAACCCCAAATTTGAAAAACATCTTTCATCCTCTACACTACCCATAACCATGACCATAAATAATTTAATTAGTTTTAGGCATCCAAACAATCGATGGGAAAGAAGTTGGTTGTTGGACAAGGTGGTCGAAATTTTCGTGCATGGACTGCAATCCATAGGAAGTTTCATGGTTGCATGGCAATTGCGAAACATTTAATAATCTTGAAAAAAGATGATTGTTGCACCAACAATGTTTCATCCAACAAAGGGGGGATATACAATTGTTTTGGGCCAATGATATGTTTCCAAAATAGTAATGTGCTTTCAAAATTGAATTTTGTGTTAAAATTTTATGTTTAGTTTTAAATTACACCTAAAATTGGGTGGTTAAATCACCCCAATTGATGCACCTCCAAACTCTTTGAAAGATTCAAATGTGAGTCCCAAAGTGAAAATAGCAAAGGAAAAAATAATTGGGGCACATTCCTAAGTTCGCAACACTTCTAGGGTAAGAGGGGCATGTTAGAGGTTCGGGATGGGGACTAGGACGAATGACAAGTATGTCAATTATTCATATCAATTTGGACAAACCAAACAACAAATTGGTTAGTGCATAGTTGGAGTTTTTTTGGTGCACGGATGAACTATGAGCATACACAAACTCACAAAACTCACCACAACCCAAACTTGAGGGAAACCACCACCTTCCCCCGTATGTATTCTCTGTGGCTCATCCCAAGGGCTACACCCAAATGACATTTTTCTCAAGACTCCCAAATTGGGAGTCCCACAATTCCCAAAATTAGGACTCTTACCATTTTGGACGCTCATAACTTCTTGTGCAAACTTTCAAATAAGGTGAAGTCAAAAACAAAGTTTTAACCTTTATTGAAAGTTTTCTAATGATATGTGGCACACCTCCTACACACACGTAATTCTAGGTGATTCTTGACTTTTAATGATTGGGAGTTAAATTGACACTTTAACTCTTGGGCCTTCTTTCGACCATAACTTGTGTTGTAAGTATTTAAATGGATAATGTAAGCCCATTTTAGACATGTACATTTTAATATTTCAATATTATAAGTCACTTTTCAATCCAATGGGTTTTGGCCCCCTCGAATCACCCTCTGAAAATTTGGGAGTCCATTGAGACTCTAACTTTCAAAATGAGAGTCCACTTAGGAGTGTGTGGGCTCACTGCCTCACACTTTCCCACACTCTCGAGTGTGTATGTGACTCCTAAATTACACTTTCGACCCACACCTTTCCATGCCCTTGCCTTGTTCACGAGCCCAAAGCTAAAGTCGTGACACCAATGGCAATCATGATGTTTTGAACTGGGAAACGTCACTCAAGTTTTTGAATGAGATTAATAGCAACAATTGCATAGTTGTTTCACAACTTCTATTACATTCAACCAATCCAATCTAAAAACATAATTCAGACAACTTATTAATGGGTCCCTTTTATGAACCATGTATGTGCGAGAAAAAAATTGAAACCATGCATACCCCACACCATAATTAGGTTTAATGATCCAAACCCTATGTAAAAAATCATATGCGTGATTTACAATAGCAAGGACAATCTAAAATATCACATCTCCATAGCCATAACTTGTAATTGGATCAAAATACATCCTATGTAAATCCCTTTCACAAGCCTTGACTACATCCATGAAATCACAAATGAAAAAATCTCAAGTTTGAGCAAACTTTGAAAGAGATTGCATGCATTCAAACAAGGGTAGCATACAACTTAAACCTTAAAAAGTTTTGACATCGCAAAGAAGGTCCAGATTTGCTTTGCCAAAATATTGGTTGCTTACTCATCAAACATACGCACAATTAAGGATGTGGATTCTACTAAGATTCTTTTGGCAGGGCAAAGCATTGAAATCCAACATGTTTTCACATTACGTAAAATCTTGAACACCTTCTACTCTAAGAATTCACCCAACCTAAATCTCTACAAAAGCCTCTTAAGGCTTTATGAATAGTAGTTATAAGCAGAGTATAACATTAATTCAATTTTTGCAACCAAATCAATCAAGGCAATGCTTACACAACCAAATTGATTCGATGTGCAGCACGATGCACATCTAACATTAAAGGTGCATGATTTTCTTTCAATCCCACAGTAACACCAATCTTTGAACTTGAAAAGGTTGTCACCCCATCTACCCCAAAACATACCAATTTGGAAGCCAAATCAAATACTGAAAGACTATCATAAGTAAGTAAAGAACCCACATCTACCTTTGTTAAATTGTTAGCACAAAACCTTCCAAAACTTGCTACAATGTCAAAAGAATTAATAAACATCTCCATCTTTCCACAACATAAACATGGGTCAAAATCCATTATTGATTGTCTACAGTGGTCACTTCATCACAAGAAACAAAGATGAATCGGGCCTTTTACACTTCCAAATGAATAGATCGAAACACAAAATCATGAATGGTTTCAACCATGTGTCCAACCAGTAGTGTTAATCCAATGTTTCCTAGGGTTGTTCGATATTTTGAAGAAATTAAAAAACTCCTTACAAAAATTGAAATTTGTTATAGGTCACCTTTTTTTCAAGAAATGGAAGATCATGACAAACTACGCAAACTCTCTCTTGCTTTCTATAGGGTCCCTATTTGCAATTTGTTGAGCCATAGAAACTTGCCCATGAAAAGTAATATATTGTTACTTGTTCTTCACATGCTGCCTAGATGATCCATGTAATACTCACCAATAGCCACCCATGGTCATGCATATGTTGTTTTTATGCCGACCTACATGTTTTCACAACCCATCAAGCTTAAGAACTAATATTTTTTCTCTTTTTTCTACTTGGTTACAAATTGTGCATTTTACCACCAAGATCAATGATTACTTATACCCAAGGAAGCTTAATATCCCAAATATCCTAGAACGCTTGATTAAACTCCCATTCTTTCTTTAAAAAATTTGGGAGAAAGGTCTTGAATGAGATTACCAATAGGAACTAAGTCATTTCCAATAGTTGTAAAAGTCAAAGCTTAAGCAGTTCCTCTTGAAAAATGGAAAGGACACTTAGCTTTATGCACAATGTTGAACATGTTTTCACCTAAAAATATGCTAAAAATTTTTACTAACGCGAGGGTGAACATAAACCATCTCTTGGGGAACAAAGAATTTCCAAATGAATAGAGGAAGAAAAACACTTCTAGTACTTGAATTTGATGGGGGCCTAAACGATAGCATTTTCTGTGCAATGTACAATAGCATAGGTACAAATCGACTAGAGCCAATTCATTATGGCTTCAACTGTAGGTTGCAAGATGACAAAATTGTGACCCTAATCACAAGCACATAAAAAATTTGCAAGCAACACAAATTATAATAGATCTACACACAATTGATACAATTTCTTCACAACAAGAGTGCATATAACAAATTACAAAATAGAAACGTCAAGAATGCATATTGTAGAATGCAGAAGTGCACACCATGAAACAAGTTTTATATGTAATGTGGGGCTAGGTCCTTAAAGAACTCTCACTACTTGAAGTTGAAATTATTGTAATTTGCAACAAGCTTGAAGGTAGTGGTGGTTGGTTGTTGTAACTTTTTGCACCGATGCTTGTTTGTTGAAATATTGAAGCTAGAAATTCAAGCAAGTTGCAAAACAACTTCAAGTCGGTTTGTTGCTTAAAAATCAAGGTTCAAACTAACAACAACAAAAAAATCATTAAGCAAAACCAATGGCAACATACATTTACACCAAAATAGTAATGACAAGTGAAGGCTTTCGAAGGTTGTAGTGCAAAGGAGCGATGGCCACAGTTGTTGAGGAGAAGTGATGTGAGATGATTAGCACCATGATTGGATTGTGGAATTCGACAACCATACAATTTACCAAAAATGGCTATTATCAATCATCATGGCTTCAACAAAATGGTTCCTACCACATCAAAAGCTATTTATTGCTAATGGTTTTGGCCCAATCCAATTGCTTAAAATAACCCTAGGAGGTTGAAAGCCCTTTTTTTAATTGAAAAAATGCTAAATTTTGCCTAAATAAAAAACACTAACATAGAGTGACATAAAAAACTCACTTTCTAAATCATAAAAAGTGGGATACTCTAGATTAATGGGTAGCATGCACATGAAAGTGTGAAGCTCAAATTCAAAGCGCATTTGGAACAACCACCTTGGGGTACCACAAATGGCAAGGTGTTGGAGGTAGGACCTATAGTCACTTTCATTACTTGTAATGAATTCCAAAGAAAACTCACTTATAGCCATAAACCATCTCTTATTCACTAGATGAAGATGCCAACCATTGAAAGCCTCAATGGCAAACGAGTGAAAATGTGTTGTATAACATTAGAATCCAAGAAAGAAAACAACAACCTACATTTTTTCTTAAGCAAAATCCTAGCTTAGGGTTTTGGGTATACAAGGTTTGTAATATTTGAAAGGAAGATTTGTTTGCACGTGAAGGTATGAAGGGGGTTTCTTATGGGATTGAACTAACTTTCTTTCAACACAAACTCACAAACCTTGCTACAAATAGTGGAAAGAAACCACGCAAGCGTGGAGAGGAACCACACACACAACAAAATAGATTCCCAAATCATGAAATCTTTCAAACAATCATAGACCACATCATCTTGGCAAGAGCATGTTGCTGCGATGACCATGGCTCCAAAAGGCTTATGCTGCACTTGCAACTTGACACATTACTCAAATCCAAAAAATGACAGCCTATAAGCAATGATTGCATGTTGACCTTCCTTAAGCGCTTCACCTCCACTTCTATTAATGTACTTGCCAACCGACCTTTTCAAGTCATGACTTCCTCCTTCAAATGTGTGACCTCTAAAACACGACCTCCTTTTTCAAATGCCCAACCCTTAAAACATGACCTCCTCCTTCAAGCACGTGCCTTCTAGAACATGGCCTTTTCTTTCAAACGATTTTTATTAGCACTCATGCAAACCTAAAAACAAAGGTTGTTTTGTGCCTATCAAAAAACTCAAATACTCGAGCTTCATTGACACTCATGCAAACCTAAATAAATAAATTCTTTCATTATTATCAAAAAACCTAAATACCCAAACTCTATTTACACTCCTACAAACGTTGAAAGACTTCTTGGCATTCAAAAATACTTGCCTTCTTGGCACTCAAAACCAATTAATCTCCTTCCACAACCACTTCAAGCCCTCCTTTCCAAACCTACTTACTCCTTTCACAAAAGATGCAAACATCTTCAATAGTTATCTCTTATAATCATCCTTGGTGTCAAATGGTGCACACAAATAAAACACAAAAAAGATGATCAAAATTTAGAGAAATCAATGCATTTCCAAATTTCGCCTCATCTCTTTTTTCCTTTGTCACCAATTTGCCCTATGTTATTTATTATGTCCCATGTTTCTTAATACACCCCATGTTTTATACAAACAAAGATGAGGCAAAATTCAAGATTGCATCGAAATCAATGCATTTCCAAATTTTGTTTCATCTTTTTTTCCTTTGTCACCAATTTGCCCTATGTTATTATTTTATGTCCCATGGTTTTTACTACACCCCATGTTTTATACGAACACAAGGTTCGCACTCTTGCTTTTTCATACTTTACAAATAACTCTATTTTGTTCCCACAACGTTCCCATGAAATTCCCAAGGGATTCTCGTGAAGCTCAAACGTGGTTCTCAAGATGTTTCCAATAGGACCACACTTTTATCCCATGTGCTTTGATCAAAGCTGAACATTCATGAATATAAACTATAAAAGGGGACCAATTAATTAATAAGAAGCGTGAATAGGCACCCTTTTTCTTTCTTGAAAAAAGTTCCTCCTTCCCATTTTTGGTATGTACTTGTTCAATTCAAAGTTTGATAAACATGAATTTGGTTTTATGTAATTACAAACTGGGAATAAAATTTATGTAATTCCTATATGATTAGATTTTTAAGAGTCTAGATCAATGTTTTCTTTGGTGGCAAAATTTCACACCATGGCCAAAAAAAATTGGAACTGGCAACAAATCAGTTCTTTTTCAGGGATCCCAATTGCCAAATTAGACTTTCTTAGGCCTGAATCACCAACATTCTACATCAAGCTTAAGTGGGTAGCCAGAAAATAGAAAGGTCCATAAATTTATCTAGAACTCCATATTTTGTTGGAAGCCAATCTGAGCTAAATAGTCTTATGGTTGATTGTAACGTTGTGTGACATCACAAATTTGAAAACAAATGAAAAATTAGTATTTTAAAAGCATTCTTAAGATACTAAATCAAACTTAGATCACAATAGTGTGAAATTTGCACCTTTTGAGCTCATAAAACACTCAGGATTAGGTATTGAACAAAAACAAATTGAAGACATCTCAATTGTGTGAAATTTGTGCCGCATGTATACTTAGCTGGTACATGTTTTGCTCAAGGTACTAGACAAGAAATTACAATCTTCATCGCGAATAATTAATTCCACGTTTTTAATGTTATGTTTTTGTCAAGATAAACAAGGTATCACAGACACATTGGCCCTGCCAATAGATAAGATGTTATACATGTACCTACTTACTATGTCCACACTCTGAACACCAAAACAATCTGTTCCAATCTAAACAGTCTAAACACTTTCACCAAAGAAACGGGTTCACCTAATGTGAAACTATGAGGGTGAAGTTCCCAAAAAATGAACTCCCAGTTCACACTAACATGAGGTAAACATTCCTCAAGATGTGGGACCAAATAAAAAGTACTTAATTCTCCCTAACAGACAGAACCCTTCACACTAACACACGGTGAACATTCCTCAAAATGTTGGACCAAATGAAAACTACATCAACCCCCAATCTCTCCCTTACAGGCTGAACCAGCAACAAAACAAAATGAAGCTCAATGGTGTGAACTGACCCCATTTGATAAATGAAGTCTTTCCAAACCCAAAGAATTGGTCCTCTTTGCACAGATGACAGACAAGTAAGACCGACATTTGGTGACAACTAAGGTACGTAGATAGATACATGTGGATGGTTAGTTCATAGCTAGCCGTCATAGTTAGGTTAGCTATAAGACAGGAATACAATGAAAAAGTGTTTCCTATCCACATACCATATCCATCCTGCATGGTGCACTGGTGGGAATGGGTTCATTCTGGCCAGTCAGTTGCCCGACAACACAGGTTACAGCAAGCAAACAATTAATTAACCAGCACAATCTACTAGGCTACCATGGTCTTTGATCATGTGGGAAAAGAGAAGGAGAGGGAGGGAGAGAGAGAGAGAGAGAGAGCCTTTATGAAATTTTCAGTACTAAACAGACGACTTTTTAGTTCAAGCCAGTTTGCAATGCAAAATTCACAGCAAAGTCACAGCTGAGTGTGGAAATCTCAACATCTGATTTCTGACTTCCCGACTGGTGCTGGAATGACATCTAGTATGGCATGCACGAGAGCATCATCGGGTGATGCCTTTTTGCACACTTGTACTTCTTCCTTGATTGACTTCAAGTAAAAAGGATCAAGTTTCAATCTTCATTGAAAGTATTGAAGATGTGAAAAGGGTCTGTTTCTCCTTTCTGCATGGGGTTCATAAAGTGACTGAAACTAAACCCACATGATTAGGCTACTGATGTGTTGCTCTTTATGTGGTTGTGAACTTGGCTTTTTTTGTGATCTCTAACTGACTTTGTTGGCAATGTCAGTTATGGAGATCCTTTGCCAATTCACACCCAATTCCTCAAGTCTGCAGAGTCTCCCAAACTAACCACTTTTCAAGTCAAGCGACAAAAGTGTCAATTTTTCAATCCAATATGAAGCAAATTGTCGTGTCATACAGATCTTGATTTAGTTTTGTAAATTTTCAGTCCAGAGTCTTCTTCAGATATATATATATCGTGTCGGTCAAGGTTGAAACTTCAAACCTTCCCCTTGTACATTTTCCAAGTTAGAAAAAAGCAAGCATGAGTTTGTGTAATTATTTACTTTTTGAAAGGAAAAGATGTCAAAATGTTTCCCAATTTCAACCAAGTTTTGCCAAAGTCTTACTTAATTTGTAATTGCATGGGATCACCCCCATTGTTAAGTGATCTCTGGTTCCAATTATTCAAGTTCACAATATGGACGAAGAGTGTACATCAAAAGACTTTGAACTCCTCTTCTAAAAAATTCAGGCTTTGGGGGTTAAAACCTTCTCTAGCATTCTACATGTTTAATGCTTAAGAAACTAGGAAAGAAATTTAATTGTAGTAACACTTTCATGATCAGCATTTTGTAGCAACAAAATGATGAGGAAATTCCAAATGCAAGATTTTTAACATATTTATCCCACCACCCAAGTCTAAAGCATATACTTGGAATTGGAATTTTTGTTCCAACCTCAGATTGGATGGTCCATGTGTTGTCTAGGATTTATCTTATTTTTGTAATTTGGAAGGAAGCATTGGCCCCCCTATTTCAACGGAACCAACAACCTTTTATCCCTAGATTTTCAGTTAATTCTCAGTTCAATGTGTAAGGGATGTTTGAATGTTGGATTGATTTTGCTTCCAAAGAATTAAGAAGATTTTGTTTCTTCAGAAATGAAGATCAAGGGCTTCTTCTTGATGTTAAAAATTTGTTGTGATCATGTCATTGAGGATAGGAAATTGGCACACATCATAAAATCAAGATTCCCTTAGATGGTTTTGTATGATTAGTTGACCTTTGCAACTCTTGTGCATGTCAGAATAAATTCTAGTGCACAACAAATTAGGTTGATCTTCTATGCATCTTTTGGATTTTAGTATGAGTTAATTAGTACTAACTACGGAGTAGAATCACATCTAGAAGTTTCTCAAAGTGTGGAAATTTTGTCAGTCATCTTGAACAATACAAATTTTCAGAAATGACATTCACCCACCAATCCCAACATAGCTCATTTAATCATGTAAATTTTCTTTAAAAATAATAATTATCAAAATACAATATTCCATATATAACTTAACTCATCATTCATGAATGAAAGTTATTTATAAACATTTGTCTTTCATCCACACTAAACATTTAAAAAGGCATTGAAGAAAGTACCTTGGATGATGGTCATATGAAAGCATCCTTCTTTTAACTATCTCCACAAATGAATATATATATATATATATATATATTTCCTCTACTATTTTCACATTGACTCGTGTTGAATCTTTGAAACTTTTGAAACCCATTGAATTCTTCGTTTCTGAGTTGACTGCTTCGAAGAACTCAAACCAGTTGGATTGAACCAGTTGGATTGAAGATCTTGTTCAATTTTCTTTCCTGAAGGAAAAACATGTAAACTGGGGTTGTCACATATAATTGACGGGTTTTGGGACCAATGTCCCATTTTTGCCAACTAATCCAAACTATGGAATCTGAGCTCTCTATGACACAAGTTAACAGGTGTGAAGTGTGAACTAATCCAATTAGGTACTTTTTAGTTTACTTTCAAACATGTTTTGAATTCATGTGTCATGAAAGGGTTGATTTGAGAGCCTCAAATTGTTCCTTCTTTGGACTTGTGCATCATAAAGGGAGTTGAGTCCCCGACTCCCAATCGTTCCTTCTTTGAACTTGTGCATAACAAAGGGGTTGATTTGAGAGACCCAATTCTTGTACTTATTAGCTGGTCATTGAATCTATGGTACTATATACGCTTTTTGATGGAATTTGGACTCCATAAGTTGAGGGCCCTTCGTAGAATGACCATTCATTGGTACCCATTGAATTCTTGGTTTCACAATTGACTTTGGTAGACTCAACCAGCTGGAGGATTTGGGTGTTCTATTTTTTCATTCCTTCCATATACTAGAATTAGTGTGATTGTGTCACATTTTCAATCCTTGTTGTTGAGGGTTTTTTTAATTCCCCATTAGTGGGAAAAAGGGAACTAAGGATCCTTAGGCAATTGCCTAAGGATCCATCATTTTAAACATTTTTGAAACCCATTACGTGTTATTGACTAAACAAAGTATTCAAATGTTAATTTGTGTAACACTGACATCTAATGATGAGTTAGCATATATTAATTCTATGGATCGGATAATTTTGATGACAAGACGAATGAAAATTTTGTTATATATGGATGATTTTTGAAATCTATCATATGACCATCCTTGGACAAATTTAGAGACAAATCATATCTATCTCATTTTCAAGTCTAACTATCTCATTCCTTTCCTAATAACTATCTACTTTGTTACTAATTTTTTTAATATTTACCTATTATCTTAATACCCACCTCATTACTTTCCCTCACCCACCAACATGGACATAAAAAGACAAATTAACATGTGCCTTTTCATGTCCATGATGTTTATATTGATTCAAATTAAATTAAATCTGAAATTGACATAAATAGTGATGAACCATTGAAAACCACCTTTTCTTTTCATTTTCGTGATGTAGTAGCACTAGTGGCAATCATCCCAAAAAGCACTTAGCATTGATGGCAACAAGCTATTTGAAAACTCTCCAAATAATAAAAAAAATTATGGTAGAAAAACCTAACTTAACATTAGGAACATGTGTAAATTTGATGAACTCTTTTTTGAAAGCTTTCTTATTGGAGCCATTTTTTCACAAAAATCCTTTGTTCATGTAGAAATCATTTTTTTTTCTGGCAAAAAAAAAAAGGAAAAAAAATCACCCCCAAAAAAAAGAAACACTGTTCCAGACTCCAGTAGGTTATACAGAAAGGGTTTAGGATTTAGGGTTTAGGAATGGCACCAAACCTCCACCCAGTTCTCAGAGTGGGTTTTTGAATTTCATAACTAAGGTTCTCAGAAAACCAAAGAGCTGGTCAGATAACATTCTGTGAAACTCTTTGCTTCTTTTGCTGGGTCTTCCACTCAAACCTCTGGTTGTGAGGAGGGGTTTGAATTACTGGAATGGAAGGTTTCTTTGCTTCTGAAAATTTTCAAAAAAAAACTAGATCTGAAGATTATGAAACAAAATCAAATAATTGTCCAACACTTGATACAACCTCCAACCCATAAACACCATAAAATACTTTGCAACAAAATACCAAAACCAGAGATTACTATTATTTCAACACCTAGACCAAAAGTTAAGATTGGCCAGTCCAAAATAAGCATTCATTTTTATTGAAAGCTTTGTAGAACCTTGCTTATTTGCACAACATTTGCCATTTTATTTTTTTAAATCACTATTTTAATGTAACAATTCATCCAAATTTTAATGTAGAAGACAAAGCTTTTGCTACTATTGTAACTACTCCTACAAGGAACAGCTCTTCTTGAGTCTACCTAACCTAACCGTGGTTCAAAACCTGCATGCCTATTGTAGAAACCCATGTCATACCCATTATGCAAAATCATGAAACCCAATCATCAAGGCCTTTGTGCCCACTCATGCCCATTCAGAATTTTGGTGCCCATTTGGAAATTTTGGCTCACCCTACCAGGCTCCCGCAAATTCCTAATGGGCACAATGGCATGTAGCCTTATTCTACCTCTTTTTAGTCCCCTTACAAAGGCACATGGGAGAGTCTTCTTGGGTGTACCTGAACTCACTTGGGGCTACATGACTATTATGTAAATCCATGAACACCATTATGGAACAGAATGTGCTGGGTGCAGGTCCTTGTGCCCCTTGTGCCACCAGGCTCACCCAAATTCCTCACAGGCACACTCCATCTCCATATTACATTTGATTGCATGAATGTTTGGGTGCAAAGATTTTCAAACCACTTTTCCTTGATAAAACCTAGAGAAGGCAATCAGATTTAGGGTTTAAATGGGTTTAGGGTTTAGGGTTTAGGACACATCAAATGCAAAGTTTGCAGAGGAGAAATAAGTAATGATTCTTCTCACACTCTTTGAAGTCTCTAATTGAATGGCAGTTTTGCTGAGCCTAGACTAGACAAGGATATAAGAGTGATTTGGGAGAGGGTGAAAAAAACTGTGAAGTTTTTGTATGGTTTTTTAGATGAAGTTTCTTCAGGCAGGGTTGAAGTTCTGGCAAACTAAGATTTCAGAAAAGAGAGAAAGAGCAAGCATGATGACCAATCTGATGCACAGACGAAGCAGCAATTCAGATTGCTCTCAATCACATCTGAAGCCTTCACATAATAGCAGCAGCTTCAGATGGGTTTTCCAACAATGTATTTTCCAGGCTTGAGATCATGCTAGCATAGCTTCATCTTGTCAAACCCATTGGTACATGAGTTTGTGCCATATTGACAAGATGATGGTGAATCAGATTGATTGTGCAGAAGAAGGAAGTGATTCAGATTTCTTTCAATCATATCCAGGAAGTCTTACATAATAGCAGGCCTTAGATGGTTTTTTGAACAATGTTTTTCATTATGGGTTGAGCTGATGTTACCAGAGCTTCATTTTGTCGAAATTGTTGTATGTGAGTTTGTGCAAATATTATCAAGATGGTGAATCGCATGCACAGAAGCAGAAGCAATTCAGATTTCGTACAATCGAATCTGAAGCCTTTTTACGTAGTATATAGCAGCCTCAGATGGTTTTTTCCTGCAAGGTTTTTCAAGGCTTGAGATCATGCTAGCAGAGAGCTTCGTCTTGTCAAACTCTGGAACTTGGGAGTTTGTGCAAAAATATTGTTGGAAACATTTGAGGAATAATTAGAGCTAGCTGTAAAATTCTGGAGAAGCTCACAAATCTCCATGTGGACATGACACAGATCTCCACTTAGACATGGCAATGATCATCTATAGTGATGGGTCAGCTTAAACCCCACTTTGTACTTCAGCAGCAAGTCTATGAAGTACTGGGGTGAACTGGGAAACGTTTTAAAACTTCCCATTGCTTGATCTCCATGGTACAGGCATCCAATTGATCAATACAGAGTTTGAAATGAAGCTCCTTGGCAAAGATGGTGGTGCCAAAAAAAAACCCAAAAAAAATCAATCACTAGAAGAAGCTGCTCCTCCTGAACATTGCTTTCAATGCCCATGCCGCATTGAAACTGTTGCTTGTGTGCACAGTTCTTGTCTTCACATGATCGTCCTTCAGCTCATTCAAGAGGCAGCTCAGTTGGTGAACTCAGTTGGTGGTGCTCTAGATAATCAGTTTAGAACTCCACAATGCTAGTCAGAGAGAGGCTTGACATTGCTCTCTTTGAAAGTTCTCTGGATGTCAAGCTGCCAGGGTTTAATGAGCTTGCGGGGTTTAAGTCAACTTTCAAGTTGTTTGAAGTCCTTAGTGTTTGTTGTAGAAGGACACATTGTGCACCTTCTTTGTTGTTCAGTGACTCCAACATCTGTCTGACTTGCAAATCACTTTAAATGCTGCAGAAGATATAATACATCTTTCTTCTTCTGCTGCTGCTGCTGCTGCGTGTTTCGTCCAAGGATGATTTTTTGTGTTGGCGCATTCTGGAAGAGAAAGTTTCGAATTCGGAATCTGAAGAGAATTCGAATGATGTACTCGCAGATCTATGAAATCGCAAGTATACGGACGGTATTTTTCTTTTGGCGGACGTTAGATTAGATGTAACTACAGTCGCTTCCACTTCTTCTTCTTCGTCCTCCTGTTCCTGCACAAAGTCTGGAGAAGAAGAAGTAGCGGAACCGAAATAGAAGAAGAAGAAGCTGTGTACTTGAGATTCTCCATGTCCCACTGGAATGAATTCTCGTCTTTCCTCTTCTTGGGTCCAAGAGCATTTGGTATCGTGACTGCAGCAGAAGTTTACGGATTTGGGATTGCAGCTAGCTAGAGCGCGCGCGGTCTGTCCTCGGTTGGTAGCTGTGATCATGGAGGTGTGCTCTTGCATGGGTGCGGCAGCTAGTCACGCTGCTGCTGAAGACCCAGATCAGCAACTGCAACAAAGTCTGATCGTCAGTGCTACTGCTGGCGCTCGAGGAACTCCGCTACTCGACACCCATGAGACGCTGCATCAGATCAAAACCGTGGTGCATGCCGAAAGCTCCGCCCAGAAACTCTTCTCCCTCAGAATCTCACAAACCCAGGATTTCAACAGGAATGTATGTCTGTCCGTGCACCTCTACACTCTCTCTCTCTCTCCACCTGCAGCTAAACCCTAAACCCTAACCCTTCCTCCTCCTCCTCTTCCTCCTCCTCACCATCAGCTGTTGTTTTCTCTCACATTGAAGTTCTCGCGATCGCAATGTTATTGCTAATGGTGGTTTTGACTACCATTATCTTCTGGTACTACTCCTTTGCTGCAGCTGGCGAGCATTGAGAGTGCGAATCGGGCAGAGATCGACATGTTTGTGGAGGGGAATCTGGAAAGCGAGTGCACCAAACAAGAGCTATGGCAAGTACCACCAGGGCAGCAGTTGCTGGAGGAAAGTTGGGGTCGCCTCAAGTCATTGCATGCTCTCAAGTCTAATCAGAAGAATGCCATAGTAGCTGGAGACAATGTGCAGTTCTCAAGCCCCATTATAAGAGCTCATAATCAGAATGTCGAGGTTTTGCTCATCAGAATCGCCAGTGCTGAGCATCATGAACTGCAAATCATAGAGGATATTGTCTATGAGAAGATTTGTGCAGAGGACCAACAGAAGAGACTGAAGGAGCTTGATGAGATGCATCACAACTGTGTTCTTGCTCTCAGAGAGGAACAACACAATGTGCTATTAGAGGTGCAGCTCCAAGTTTCTCTTCTCTTCTATTCTCTCCTTTTCTGTTCTGTTTCTGTTCCATTCTTCTTTTCTCTTCTTATGTTTGGTTCTCTTCTTTGCCATTAAGGGTTCCATTTGTGTCCTTGGTAGACAAATGCCATGATTGTTCAAAGCATGAATTCCATGTTCACATCAATGTGTATTTTTTGTTGGTTTTGTCTATGCCTCTTTCCTACAGCGTCTCAAGAGTATGAGGGAAGAAAGAGACAATCTGCTGGATGAGTGGGTCAATGCCAGGAAGCAACTTCTGGAGCATGTGGAAGAGATCAAAAGCAATACAAGAAATACTACTACTCTGATGATAGAGGAGGAGGAGGTGTGCTGCTGCACCCAAATCCTCCTTTTTGATTCGGTTACTAGTCTCCGAAATTCTTGCTGTGATTGTTGTCAGAAACTTAGGTGATGACAACACAATTGAGCAGCTGAAATTAGACTTGCTGTGATTGCTGTCAGAAACTTTGGCAACAATAATGCAATTGAGCATCTGAAATTTTTGCTTTGATATTTGTTGTCAGAAAGGTTACAATAATGCATTTGAGCAACTGAAATTCTTACTGTGATTGTTGTCAGAAAGGCAATGATAATGCAATTGTTGCTGTCATTGTTGTCAGAAAGGCGGTGACAAATGCAATTGAGCACCTGAAATTCTTGATGTGATCGTTCATGAAACCTTGAAGCAAATTTAATGCAGTTGATGTGGAATGTGGCACTTTGTTCAACAGAAGCATCACAAGGAAAGGCAAGAAGAGCAGCAGCACTTGGCTAACATGACAGCAATTGTGAGAAGCTTTCAAGAAGTAAACAATCAGCCTGGCAACAAAAAGGCCACCACCGCCACCGAAGCAACAATGACAACAAGCAGCAGCCAACAAGGATCAGGAGCTTGTGACTGCAGTGTTTGTTTTGAGGAAATGGATTCAGGCAATAACAACAGCAACAACAATGCCACCGCTGGTAGCAGCAGGCAATCATTGCCTCATGTGCATTCTTCATCATCAGCCAAGAAAAGAGCATGCTTCAGACCTTGCAACCATGCCACTGTGTGTTTGGATTGTGCAATTCGGATATGGAGCAACACCAAAACCTGTCCTATGTGCAAGGCCAAACTCACAACCAAGCCAGAAGCAATTTATTTATGAAAGGGTTCTAGGGTTTAGGGTGTAAGTGAAAAAGAAGATTGATGCAGAGAAACAACCCAAGTGTTCATTTTTTCAATTGTTTGATATCCCCATTGTGTTGATGTGATTTTTTGCCCTTGAATTTAAGGGAATTTCAGAAAACTCTGAATGGGCCTCAAAAAACCAAATCTCAGAAAACTCCGAAACGACCTACATTGGATATGAGCAGGTAAACCTAAGGTTAGGGTCAATTGGAAAGATGTATACCTAATATATGTGCACAATTATGACACATTGACAATTGAGGGAAGATGTTAGTTGTGCAATTGGTGTTTTAAATAGAAAGAAATTGTTTGGTGCCTTTAGTTTTACATTTAAGGCAATCCTATAATGGCAAATGGCAAACACATGTTACAAAGGTGCCAAGGGTATAACCTAATTAGTGGAAAGAATGAAAACAAAACTTAGAATGGTTGTAAGTCAATCACAATAACTCTAATTAGCAAATTCATCATACCTAAGTGCATTGCAAACTGTGGGAATGTATAAAAGCTATAAGATTAGTTTCTCGAACATACCTTTTTCTTACCCAATTCAAAACAATTATCCATCCTTGGGTGAAGGTAAACACCAAATATCTACCAGCCAAATAGGGTGAAAATATGGTAAGTCTGAAATATTTACCAAGTAGCGAGAGTACCTAGTGAAGGGTGGTAGTCATGATTTGATTCTAGAGGTTAATTATATGGCCCTTCCTTAGTACCAAATGTTGTAAAGCCAATTGTACTTACGATGGTAATTAAAAGCATAAAAATTATTCATATATTTATTATGGTTTTTACCAATGTTGTGCAGTTATTTGATTTGTTGATAACCAATACTTCTGATTTTTCAAAATGAATAAAATAAAAGAACCATTGGCTTGTGTGTTTTTTTCCAAGTCGGAATCAATGAACCTCAAGTTCCATATTTTCACATTTAAGCATCTAGGTAATTACAAATAGTGAAATTAGTGCAAATTAAGTGGGAAATTGTTGTGTGACTCCCATCCCAAATTCTAGGTACCTAGTGTTGGCTTGAACAATTTGCATCCATTTAAGGCCATATAAAAGCTTTGAAAAACCCAAAACACAAATAACATGCCCATTCTTTCAACTTTTCATAACCAACTGAAAATGAGCTAGAATGAAGCAGCACCCACCACCAACCCATCATGCAGGATGGATGGTGAGTGGATAGAAAAAACACTTTTTCATTGTGTTCCTATCCCATGTGGGTTAGATATGTACAAGCATCCATATGTATCTACCTACCTAGTAGCCACCAAGTGCCTCATCTAATTACATGGTAACCACCTACTTTCGCTACTTACTTACCTAGGATACTTAGTACATCCCATTGACACTAGTGGGTACCCGTTAATTGTTTCAACCAATTAATAACTTTGATATTGTATGATGCAGATTAACCAAATTTGAGAGGTGATTTTTGTCAAGGGTTGAAAGAAGCATTATATCACCTCCAAGCCTTTATGCTTAACAGTCAGGGAAAATACTATATACACTGGCAATTTCTCTATTCCCTTTCTAAAGGAGTCCATCTGTAGTTTTTTCTAGACAAATTGCATCTTCAGTTCCCTGTATAGTAATTGCTGAAATTGTATCCGAATATGCAATTATTTGTCTCAACTCAACATGGTAGATCAATTGATTTCAAAATGTCTATGATAATAATGAATATGAACAAGAGGGTGACACACTGTTCTCTCTGTTGGGATGTCAATGAGCATTGTAGATGTCTCTTGTCAAACAGGGTCTCACCAAGCATATGGAGCTTTTGAACACTTTATCCTATTTCAATCAGTTGGTAGGGGAAAAGATGGCAGGTGGTGGATTACTGCCCCTATTATATTTTGTATTGAGAAGTTCAGCACCTTTATGTGGCTATTCCTCTGCATTTTGTTTCTTTGAGAAGGTGGTCTTATTGTGGTCCATTGGAACAAAGGATGGTTGAACTTTGCTGGGGTTGATATGATACATGAGATGTACTTACCAGTGTTGGGAGGTTACCTGTTTCAAGGCCAGTAAATGCTAGTTGGGATTTTTGGGTGGGAAACATGGTCTTGTTGTGGTTTAAGATGCTAGGGCATAAGGAACCCATTCATAGCTGTGACATGGAATGTTTGAAAATGTTCTCTAATATGATCCATTGTTGCAATGCATGCATGTTGGTCTAAAATGGACACTATATGTGGGAGGCATAACCCATGTCAAAGGTGTATGATTGCTTGTGCAAAAATGATTATATGCCCATGTTAAGTCCATTCCAAGCGGGCCAAAAGCCATTTGAATTAATGTTGAACATACTCAACTCAAAATAATATTTGGAAGGGTGATCTCCCACCATAACTATACTGCAAAAGCATGCATGGACATATAGACCACCCTTTTAAATAGGCAATACTTTAGTCCAAAAAAAGATTTTATACTTAGATCATCACGCTTGTTTTGTCAAGATCAATGTCAGAAAAAGAATTCCTTCATTTTGTACCCTACTCTAGTAGAGCCCCATTAACATCCACTTCGAAGTTATACTTTCATCTTGCCATTCTTTGTTTTTCCTTCCAAAACCATTTTATTCATTCTTGCAAGGCACTACACGGCACTGATGCAGTGATGACAGTTGGCGATGTTTCACTTGATGATCACCTTCATTCCTGGTACATTTGCATCTGAGGTTGCAGGTACAGGCATGGGTCATTGGGATGAGCCTGCATGGTCACTTTATCTAAAATCCATTACATGCCTGGAAATCCTATGGAGGGAATGTCTAATATATATAAAAGCCCCATTTTAGTCTAATGCAATCTAATCCAACCCATCCCCTTGGACGAAACCAAAGCCTAAGCCTTGAAAAAAAATTGGGAGTCCAAAGGAGACCCCAAAGAACCCCATACCCATAAGAAGAATCACTATAGCACCTCGTGGTAGAGCACATTATTGGTGTAAACACCAGCAAGGGCCCCATTCAGAGCCGCCCTGCTGCCACCCCGGACCAGCACCCGAACGGCCTGCTGTGAGCCGCAGCGAGAGAAAGCCACATAAAGCTACCCGTGGCAAAAAACAGGCTTGAGCAGGTACACCCCCACTGTCTGTAGTGTTTGCCCCTGGGCCTTGTTCATAGTCATGGCAAATGCAGGCCGCAACGGGAATTGCCGCCAGTGGAAAGTAAAAGGCATCCTCTCTGTGTCAGAGGGAGTGATGCTGAGGCGGGGAATGAAAACGCGCCTACCCTTGTTCGGTCTTGTGGCAATCTCAACATCAATTACGTGTTGCATCAGCTTGACCACAATAAGCCGAGTGCCATTTGCAAGGCCGCCCGGCATATTCCGCAGCAAAATCACCGGGTAGCCTTCCTGCAAGGTCAAAGTGTGGGGTGGCACCCCTGACATGTTGAAGGAGTTTAGAAACTCGGTGGGGTAAACCCCTTTCTGTTCGCCTTGCACAACAGAATCAACGTTGTGGTATGTGCGGCGCTATGCTGGTGTGCCGTCAAATGTGGTGAGGTCAAACCGATTCATGATGGCGGTGTTGATGTTGTCAACGTCTTCGTTTAGAGGAGTTAAAATGGCCCTCTGAATGATGTGCTCATTGCATGACTACGAGTCTGTGAAGCAACCAAGGTCGTTGTAAACTTCATCCACCAGGCTATCAATGGTGTCACCCTAGTAGCACATGTCTTCTGGGATCAAAACAACCTCCTCCCCAACCTCAGGAAAGACTTGCTCTGTGCCCTCCCCAATGCGCTGCAAGTAGTCTGCCCAAGCTTCTTGTTGTTGGGCATCGATTGCGACGTTGGCTCCGCCTTGTGCCAAAAGCCTCTGAACACGCATGTTTTCATGCAACTAACGCACTTTAACATGGTGCTAAAGGACTACGAACCTCTTGAGACTAGCATCCACAATCTGGCCTCTCGTGCCCCGAGGAACCACAAGCAATATCTGCCTAAAATCACCTCCCATGACAATAACCTTGCCCCCAAAAAGCATGTCCTTTAAGGCAGGGTCAACAGCACCCATAACATGCTAGAGCATGCGGTTCACAGCCTCAAACACATGCTTGTGGGCCATGGGTGCCTCATCCCACACAATGAGGCATGTAGCCCAAATCAAGGCCACTTGTGGACTGTTCAAGGGAATATAGCAAATAGAAGAGCCACAAAGGCCTGCTACGGGAATTTTGAAACATGAGTGAGTTGTGCAGCCACCCTCCAAAAACAGGGCTGCAATGCCAGAAGATGCCATTGACAACGTTATGTCACCAATAGAACGCACCCTGCTGAGTAGGCACCCGTAGAAGAAAGTCTTGCCAGCCCCTCCCAGCCCATCAACAAAAAAGGTTTTGTCCACCGGCCTGGGGTCATGGACCGCGTCAATGACATTGTTGTAAATGGAGCGCTGGTGCTAATTTAGCAAAGGCACATGCCGAGCAAGTTGTTGAACTTGCCGCGTCACATTGTACCTAGCCCGCTCTTCGAATACAGCGGCGTCCCCTGGGGCAACCAGTTGTGCAGGGATACGCAGCTCAAAATCATCTAGGGTTTTCCCCCCTTGGGCCTGCAACAGCTGCTCCACTTCCCGCAAGCCCTAGTCAAGGATGGCCTGGTCCAACTGCCGGTTGGGTGTTACTTACGCGACGTAATCGGGGGCGAGGGGGGGGGTTATAATCGAAAAGGGCACAGTTATTCATGTTTACAGCTGGTAAGGAAATCTGGTCTACAATAGGATCCAGCAGCTCGTTGGGCACCACCTGGAGGAGTTTGGCCTTAGGTTCAGCAGACGCAATCCATGTGGGATTTGCAGCACCAATATGTGGTAAGACTCATTAAATGAAATGTGTGGAATGATGCTGAGGGATCAGCTTTCTGGTACATTGAATCCAACAATCAGCCATTCAATAGAGAAGTTTCCAGGCAGCAGTTCAAAGAAAACAATAAAGCACAACTTATACCATCACAACCCAACGAAAGGGAGGCTTGCAATATACAATTCCTTTGTGGAGGCCTTTTGGCCACTCACCTGGCGTGCTTGGTGCAGGAAATCCTCCGTAAGGGCTCCCTTATGCTTATCCCACAGCCGCCCAGGATTGGTGACATTGTTGTAAATCAACAGGTTGGCAAAAAGCTGCCGCAAGCTTCTGGGCAGTTGCACGCCAACAACTTCTAAAAGGCACTGGTCCCATTCAGCATCATCTTGCAGCAAGCCAAGTGCAAGGCAGGCAGCTTTAAAAGTGGGGTGCACAACTCTGGTAGGCGTGTGGGGCCAGTGAGTAATCATGAGGTCCTCAAAGCATGTGGCCCCTACAACGTGGGTAAGCAAAACTCGCAAATAATAATGCTCGCCTTTTGAGGGTTGCACAAAATACATGCGCCCCACAGTTCCCAATGTGACATGATTATTTCGGCCTGCACCCCGCTACCCCGTTGCCCTTTTTCGGAGGTGCCACGCCTTTTTGGATTTGCTCCACACAATAATTTTGGGATAATCAGGGTACAGTGTGGTCAGCGCAAGTAGGCAATGGCGATGCAAGGTCGTTGTTGTTACAAGCCAAAGTGGTTGCAGCCGCATATTCAGATTTGCCTTTCGGTTGAAGTCACACCACGTAGTCAAAGTGGTGGAATTGTTACGCATCATGGCTTCCCCAACCGTGGTCCCCTCAAGAAAGTAAGTGGTCTACTCATTAGGTAGATGAACAGCCAAGCAGTAAACATTGGGGTGCATGTTGTGCAAATCAAAGGCAAAAAGTCAATGGCAAGCTTCACTGGCATTGACATACCGCCCATCAAGGTAATTTTGGACTTCATCCCGGGCGGTAGGCACATTGTTCCCATCGGCCCCACCTGCAGCCGCCTGAGGCGCTACAGCCGGGAGAGCCCCAGCTTCCAGCTGCTCCACTACCAAAGCACGGTCGTCACCCTTGTAAACATACTTGTAAAGGTATTTCACAACCGTGATGGAGTTATAGACCTCAACATTGATGTGGCATTGGTACTGCATGGGCAGGTAGGGGTTGTACGGGACAACCCAACAGTTGTCAAAGACAAAGCCCGAGCTGCAAGGGGGAGGGGGCAATAGCAAGAAGTTGTTAATCACCTTGGCGTCCTTTGGACGCCACGTGATGATGATGTGAAGCATCTGGTTTTAAGCTGCTTTGGTCCCTTTCTCTCAGGTAGACTCAAACACAGACACTTATGGTCAGGTGCATAGGACAATAACTCACTTGTCAAATTTCCAACAGGTGCACTTACGTGGGGTGGGTGAAGGTCCTGTTGTCGTCCTGTCGCCGGTAGGTTGGGTAGTTGCCGATGGAGTCCTCAGTTTGGGGTTGCAAAGTCTTGGGATAACCCTTATTGCAAGCCTCATTCACCATGCAAGGACATGAGGGATGTATGGCCCCATAGGGCCCATGCAACATGCGAGATGTCACAATGTTGTAAAGCTCAGGGTGGGTGGATTTGTCTGGAAGTTCGGCACACACGATCCGGTCATAATCGTTGCTATCACGCGACTTGTCCTGGCTGCGTAGAATGATCAAAATGTGACCATGCGGCAAGCCCCGCTTCTGCCATTCAACCACATGGATGTCCGCCACCGTAGTGCCCAAAACACCATTCTGCAAAAGGTCTTTGAGGAAGGCATTGAACTTCATGTTGAACACCCTGGATGTTAAGTTAGGGCGGTCATTGGCTTCCTCCCCAGGCCTTAGCTCATGCAGAATATTTGGCCAATTCAGGTTACACATCATGGTTATGAATAGGTCAGGTTTCTCAAACTTTCTGATTAAGGCCATGGAATCCTGGTAAAGCTGGTTCATGTGGCGGGGGCTACTAGCAAAAGTGGCTGGAAGGACCACCATGCGCCCAAAGTTGGTGCTGTTAGCCCCGTCTTGCTGCATGGCATCTACCATTCCTTTATATTGGTCAGCACGCAGGGTGGTCTGGTTGAAGCGCACCCACCGCAGCCGTTGCCCCTCAACCTTGGAGTACTGGTCAACCACCCACTCTTAATATAGCCTCTTGCCATAAATGAACGTGCTGTTGGTGGGAGGGTTGCGATCATGCATGAAGTAAGCCGCGTATTCCTTGGCAGTAACCTTGCGAGCAATGCGCCTTGCGACAACTCCTTTGCCTCGGCCCCTACCCCTACCACAGCCCCTGCCCCTACCTCCACCATGCCTAGGGTCCACTGCCAGATCCGCATCAGGCTGTTGCTCATCTTCAGATGGCTACTGTTGCTCGTATTCAGAGCTTAGCCCATCCACAACCGCAGGGCTAGCGCCAATAATATTTGGGTGCCAACCGGGCTTTCCGTGTGGGTGGAACAAGACAAAATGCAGAGGGTCATAAGCAAAGTGGGCATCACTAATCCTCCATAACCCCCCGCACCCTAATGTCTCGTGGATTGCTACCTTCAGGGTCATCGTCTAGGTCACCATCGCCTGTGAGCAGGCACAAAAGGGAAGACAAATCAAGCACAACTGGAACAGTTGCTTAGGTGATGGAAGGAACATGTTGTCGAGGAACGTAGCAATTAGGACGACCAGCACCATAAAAAACAACACAAAATGGGGCACCAAAAAGCAGCCATGCAGCCACCCCATTCACTCACCAGGCATCAGGCGGCCACCTCGTTGGATGTGGGGGCGTTATAACGGCAGCGGTCAACGCTACCATCAACACGGATGACAATTTCATAGTTAGCCAGGTCTTGAGGGGCAAATCCATGGCCTGCACAAAGTGCTGAACATAAACATTACTCCCCAAAAGCATCTACTCCAGCTCCTGTAAAGTGCGACGGTCTAGGTCTACGTTGCCCTGACCGAGAGCAGCAAAACGGGCAATAACCTGAGCATCCGCATTGTCTATGATATACAGCTAGGCAAACTGATGGGAGCTCCCTTGAGGAGGTGCCAACGGCCCCAGCAAATGATGCACAGTGCCCCTTATGGCAATCATATTAACCCCATCTACGGCTGACTAGATGTTAATGCCAGAGGAGGCCATCTACAAGGAGGAATTGTATTTCCGGATGTGCTTGTGAAAAGATACGGTGGCATGGGGGAGGCGTGCACTAGGGGTAAGCTTAGAAGTGAGCAAGTCCCGCAATGGTTGAGGAGGAGGAATGGGGAAGAGGGCCTCACAGCTGCAAGATCTGCCTTTAGCACAACAAAGGTCTACGTGTCCCCGGGAAGCCTCATCAGGCCAAATCATAGTTCAGCACTGTTGATACTCAGCTGTCTTACCCCCTATGTCAAGCACCGAAACAATGGCCTCATCAAATTCTGAAAGGGGGACGCAGGCTGCTGTGTGCAAATCTTGCTGACCCCACGCCTGTCGATGCCGCTCGCGGTCACGATCCTATTGTTGTTGTTGTTCTTGGTCTATCAGCCGGGCACAAGCCTCCGCCTGTTGCTGGCAATGGCGGCGCCACTCCTTGTTTATCAGCCGGGCACGGGCCTCTACGTGCTGCTCGCAATCACGGTCCTGTTGTTGCTGCCAGGCTGCGGTGGACATGTAGTCCAAATAGTTCCGCTAGCGGTCAACGGCAAACAGCTTGTTCCTGGAGGCGACGTTCATAGCAGCCACAACGCCAACAGACGTAGCATTTTTTACGCACTCCTAAGTCCTGGGGTGACACCCACTTGAGGGTTTCACTTTGTCAAGTTGTAGAAAGTTGGGGACTTAGGGCACACTCCCGGCTTCCAACACTAGAAAGGGGTAGAGGGTTATGTTGGGAGCCCCGGGATTAGACTAAGAAAAGGGACTAGCTTATCTTGTGTAAATCTGCATCCAAAAACCAACCACAAGAGGTTCGTTTAACATTCGGGACACCCTTGGGTGTTGGGACAAGCCACGGGCACTTGACACACAAGACTCACCACAGCCCGGACTCAGAGGAAGCCACCACCTTCCCCCATATAGTATTCTTTGCAGCTCTCCACCGAGGCTACATCCAAATGGCTCTTTTTCCCGGGACTCCCAAAATGGAGTCCCGAAATTGTCCCCGCGAGACTCCCGGAACTTTGAACGGCCATAACTCCCGACTGCAGAGTCAGATTGCGACGAGGTCTGAACCAAAGTTGTAGCCCTCATCGAGATTTTTCCAACGCCATGTCGCACTCTCGAATCGGATGTCAGGACCATGTCGCACTCTCGAATCGGATGTCAGGAACATGTCAATTCCCGACTTTTAGTGGTCGGGAGTCAAACTGACAATTTGACTCCCGGCCCTTCTTTTGCCCATTACTTGGGCTGCAGATGTCCAAATGACCAATACGACGCCATTTTCGATATCTACGTTTCAAGACCTTTCCAATGACACCAAGAACACCCCAATGCAAGGTGTTTTGGGTCTTTTTGTTGAGCTCTGAACATTCGGGAGTCCCGGAGGATTTCAACTCCCCAACTTTGGGAGTGTTGGGCTTCACCCCCACACTTGGCCAAAGTGGGGTTGCGACAGTTTTGCAGGATGTGCATGAGGAGCTGCAGGGAGGTGAGTTGCACCGTCACCGATGGCTGAATGGTGGTAGCCAGGGGCCCTGAATGGACTTTGATTTAGAATTTAATAGACTCCATGTTTGATTTTAAATTTAAACTTAATTTTCATATTTTAAAGTTGAGTTTTTTTGGGAGATTTGGATGACACTTCCTTGGTTAAAAAAACAATTAGACTTATATTAAGATTTGAATTGGAATGAATCCCTCCTCCCTCCCCCCCCCCGCAACAAAAAAAAAACAACAAAAAACAAAAGGTTATCTTATGTTTTGTCATCTCTAATTGTGGTCCAGTGTGTGGTCTATTTGTTGGAGTAGCAATTGGAAAAGGGTATGAAATCCTCAGCATGCCACTATTGAAGTTTTTTTTGGTCTGATTATGGTGAAGGTATCAGTCCCTCTCAGCTTACTTGGGAGATGATGACTTATTCAACTCTGATTTATCAGATGCAGAATTGCGGACCAGACTGGGCCATATGTCTAGAGTCCCTTGTTAGGTCTACCTATTTGAAACTCACTACTTTATAGGCTTACATGGTTAGTCACTGCAATGATGTCTCGATTGGATTATTTATAAGATATGAGCAAACCTTGAAGCTTTACTATTGTATTCAGCTAGATCATCTTCACCTTTGCAACATAACTTCATGCTTTAATTGCTTATTTATGCAGTTCATTTGTTTGTAGGTCATATTTTCAATGGCAGATGAATACATCCCTGAATATGTGGATAAAGCCAAACTCTTAAAGAGGTATGTACTTTGAACTCCAGGCTAAAAGTCTTTGCCATGACTCACAGAAATTTCCTCACATTTGAAGTTTGGATGATGCACTTTCCAGAAGAGGGGTTATATGAGCATACTTTCTTGAACCAGATTTTGACTCTGTATGGGACATCAAATGTGACTGAATATTGTTGTATCCTTGCACTCTTTGATTTGAGAGAGCTAAAATGATGGAGAAGGATGTTGCTAATGAGGCAAAACAACATTCACCATGGGTCTCAGAACAAAGGGATGCTCAAGACTTGGGCCTCTCAGTCAAAGTAGTGTTTTCCAAAGAAAGTTTAGTGGAGTTTGGAGTGTCCCAAGGCCCTTAACCTTCTGAACAATGTACTCAATTCAGGCTCAAAGCTTATGGGTGGACCATTCTTACAAACTGTGCAGATTATGTGAGGCCATGGGTGGTGCAAAGAAGGTGGCCATCCCATGGGGAAATCACAGTTTGTCCAATCGTGTCCAAGAGACAGTTCACTGCATCATTGATTTCATCGAGAGAGAAGGACCTAAGGGGTGGGACGATCCTTGGGGTTGATGACCTTTCAGATACTTTCAGTTTATTGCTCACTAAGGAAAAAACGTTTGTTTAGGGTGAGGATTGTTAAATCTCGTTAATCTGAACCTTGTAGGCTTGAAGAGATAAAAAGATATTCCATTCAGTTCTGAACTCCTCAATAAAAAACCCACTACGAACAAAAGCAGGGCCTGAAAAGATGGGGAGAAGTAGGGTGTTAACCTTCAATCCTATTATTAACTTGACATGTTTGTCTATTGTCTGAAATTTGAGAATATATATATATATATATATATATATATCTCTCTCTCTCTCTCTCTCTCTCTCTCTCTCTCTCTCTCTCTCTCTCTCTCTATGTGGATGTTTGTTTTTTTGCCACTACCAAAAGCTTTTAGGTCAAAAGAAAGCTTACGAGCACGTTTGTCTTTCGGACACTCCATTGTCGTGGTACTTGAAAGAGGGAAAAAAAAACTTTTTGTAAAACATGTGAGCTAGCCCAGTAAAATTGATTCTTTTTTGGGGAACAGAACAACTGATATGGCATCCCTGTGTGAGACAGAGAATTGTGCACACAGTGGAGTTGGTAGGTGGGGTGATCATAGAGATTACAAAAGTACAATCTGTTGCCATGTTGGGGTTTCACAAATTATGTTGCCATGTTGGGATTTCACAAATTATGTTGCCATGTTTTGGAATTCACAAATTCTGTTTTCAGTGACCAAAAAAAAAGGTAAGGATTACCTGTCTAAAACCTGAGAGCTAGCTTTGATTGGAGCACTCTCTTCCTGTTGTCTTGATCTGTCATGCGACTGTTACTCTATGCCACTCTATGTAAACTTTAACACACATCATAGATACATGCATTCAAAGTGGGATCCACAAAAAGGCATTCTTATTTATGCTTTCATTTAGCTTGATGGTGAATGGCATTAATGCATGGTATTGAGGATATGTTTTTTGAGTGCACACCAAGCCAAATGTCATGATCAAGTAGTTATTGCCTTTGGAAATGTAGTTTTGATCATTAAGAGTTTTTAGCAGATTATTATAATCTTATTTACACCCAAGTGTCAGGAGCTGATGAACTCAGTGGGCAATAAATGATAGCTAGTGGGATTGGAGATCTGTCCAAGATACTTACCATAACCTTCTCTGCTGCTTCACATATCTTTTCAACTTTTGCCTCTGACAAGCCCTTAATGTTGCACAAACTCTGCATAAATAAACCAAATTTACAATGTGCTACATTCTGTCAAGGTAGAGTAGTAACAATGCGTTCAAAACTTGGCGCAACAATGACAACGGTAGATCTCATAGTTATGACATTCTTGGTGCGGGAATGCTATGGAAGCCCAAAGAAGCACAAAAATTCGTTAAAATTCGCGAAATTTTGTTAAAATTCATTAAAATTCGCGTCGAAGAATGTTTTGACAAGGTGCTAAATGAAGAACTTTAAAGAATTTTAATGTGCAAAATGAAAAATGTCATTACTAGGGTAGATCTATATAGGGGAATGATGCAGCAACATAGTAATTCCAGAATGGAAACCTAAGCTGTGCATACCTTTTTCGTCTGCATCATCAGTCCTCTAGCTTCTTGAGATCCCCAGCGTTGATACCTTGTGAGATGACTGCCATGTCGAATTGTCGAGACGTAAAAGGTCTAATCATGGATCCATCAGTAGAACAATGTGGCACGAATAGGTACTACGACGGTCTACCAAAAGAAAAAAATTAGGAGCTACACAGCTGGAGGAACGTAAAACGACACCATGATAGCGGCGTAGGCAGAAGAAGCAAAAAAACTACAGGACAATGCTAGAGTACAAACGTTTGTCAAATGCCTCGAAGTAATCCTCCTCTTCTTGATCGATGTCATCGAGGATTACTTGCCTGCAACAAATAAATTTTTCAAGCAATTGTTAGTTGGGGAACAAATTCACATAAGAAGCGCAAATGTGTATAGATGCACACTTGTACATGGTCATCTCTGGGAATAGGGAGAAGCCGAAAAGTAATGCATCGATCAAGAAAACAGCATCGGCGTTTACTTCGCAAGCACAAAAACTTCACGAGATCATAGTCAAGAGCAGCGATCACGACAGTTTTTAATCTAGAACCACAGCAGAATTGCGCTAAAACATTCAAGAGTGACATCATTGTTGTTGTTACCTTAGGTCCCGGAGGAAGCAATGTCTCCAATGTGGAGAATCTGGTGGTCATGTTGTCTCTTCGTTGTCGTTTTCTTGCAATATATGCTCAGCTTGATCAATAGGCCATTTCCATCGTGCAGGCGTCGTCTTTTCCGAGCGTTGTTGCTTCTTTCTGAACTGTTGTTGTACCTCCTCCAAGAACTCTTGCGCATTATGATCCCCACTACCACCACCACCACCACCAACTTTTTTACTGCAAAAAGAGTTTTGAAATTCTGAGAGAGAAATGTGCTAGTCAATGAAACAAAAATCTGACACCCAAATTGAGAGAAAAATGCGATGGCAATTATGCGATAAAGCGTAGTTTATGTGCAATTTGCAAACGACGTCCAAGAAAGCAGAAAGAAGTTGAAGTGACAGGCTGACATTGGTCGCTCGCTGCTTCACCGGCCTCTCCCTCCCCCACCCCCCAAAACCTCCGTCACAGACACAAAGACTTACTAAATTAATATATTAAGATTGGTTGTTAGAGATGTTCGTCAATTCTTGGTTTTTTTTTACAAATCATCATGTTGAAGTCTATAGTGTGTTTTTTCAAGGAAGACCATCTAGTTTTAGGTTTAAGAATATATCTTCAAAAATTAAAACCCATCAATTATAATTTCAGGTCCAAGTTTTTAGACGGGTTGTCCTTAGCTATATGAGACCCATCAAGTTGCAACTACAAATGACAAGGTGCAACTAAAATAATCAAAAATGACATTTTTGTTGCCAATGACAAATTGAAAAAAAAAACTATTTTTTTTAGTGAAATCTCAAGAAAAGGTTCGTTTGACATTATAAGTTTTTGGTAGATCCTTCAATCACGTTTGTTTGTTATTGTGGGTTGAATCAATTACCATCCAATACCTTCTATCTCTAATTTTAGCTTTGTTTGATTAATTAAATCACATGAAGGTGTGCTTGAAGATCAATTTGCATGCAACATACAACTTGGTGTACATCTAAGAAGGTGAGGAATGGATGACAACTTGAACATGTTATGATCATTTTAAATACGTCATGATGCCTTTCAGCCATTCAAATGCAGTAGTCGACATTCAAATCCTACTAAAAGATGTTTTCCATGAATACTCAAATGATTCTGTGGTTTATTACATCAATGACAATCCTATTTTCTCAAAAAATGTGGAAGAACATGAATGACATGTGGAACATGTTATGGACAAGCCCAAAGAAATCAAACTTTACAAGAAATTGGAGAAATGTGAATTTCATCAAACTAAACTAGAATTTTTTCGGCACATGATCTCTAAAAATGACATTTGCATGGATCTTCGCAAGGTTCAAACCATTATGGATTTGGTTACCCCAACTTATGTCCAAGATGTTCAATGTTTTCTTGGATTTACTACATTCTACCAACATTTCATTGCACATTGTTCCATGATAATGACCCCCTTACTCATCTAATTCAAAAAGATCAACCTTTTGCATGGGGAATTGAATATGAAACTATCTTTCAATCTTTGAAGGTTTCCTTCATTGTTATCCCATTCTTGATTCATCTAGACCCTTTTTAAATTGTTTATCTTTAAAACAAATGTTTCTAACTTTACAATTAACATCATGCTTTCATAAGTTGAAAAAAACGACTTTGTGAGTTTTCTTGTCAATTTACATCTTTGTAAGTTTTATCCTATTGAAATTAATACAAAATTCATGACAGAAATTTTTTTGTGATTATGAATGTCTTTCAATAATGATGTCACATGCTTGAAGGAGCTCAACATAAAATCATCATGTATTCAAATCACCTCTAGTATTTCATGAGCATTTGTGTTTTGAATCAACACCAAGATCAATGGGCATTATTTTTGTCCCAATTATAGTTCATCTTCACACACCATCTTGGGTGCCAATAAGGGAAATAAATATGAACTATCCTATTGCTTGTACCTTCTGCTTAAAGAGGGAGCTGCAACCTATGGCAAACAATTGTCAATGTGATGTCATTTTTAAACTCAAACATCTTCGATTTGAAGCATTATGAATAACTCTTGATAACAAAACCCTTCTTTGTTAAATTTGTGAAAATTT
Organism: Sphagnum contortum; assembly: GCA_963920785.1. Lineage (NCBI taxonomy): Eukaryota > Viridiplantae > Streptophyta > Sphagnopsida > Sphagnales > Sphagnaceae > Sphagnum > Sphagnum contortum. The sequence goes on from OY987278.1 coordinate 2,252,267, forward strand.
GTAAAAAGAACTCCTTGTTATTATTATGGGCACAAAAATTATCAAGACCATTATTTCAAAAGACATGAACCAACCATGACAAAAGTAGGCCTAGTTTTAAATTCAAACATGAAACACAAAAATTAAGGACAAGAACATGAAGTGTGTAAGATGTAAGTTTAAATGAAACATTGTAATGAAAACATGAAAAAATAAACATGTTTATGGTGTATAATCATATTTAAATTGGTGTTGAATATACTAAAAGTAATGTGAAAAGAATTATTTCTATTTATATATTATTGTAAACCTAGCTACTTAAGCAAAAACATTTCAAAATATCTCAACAAATTTTCTTGGAAACTTTACTAACTCCATTATGGATGAATTGTGGATGAAAAATGGGCATTCATGGATGAATTTTGTTTACGATCACATTAGTAATGACACAAGTAATGATGTTGGCAATGATATTAATAATGATGTTGGCAATGATGTTAAAGATATCATTTGTGGTTTCACCTCCCTTTTTAGTGATAAGTTTCGCAAAGAACAACCTTGGGCTTGCTTGGGTATTATCAGTGGAATTCTTTAACCTTTCCATTGCATTTGATAGGTGTTTAACTAGCTTGCATGTGTGCTCATTCACATCATAGTCTTGCCAATGAATGAAATATTGTAACTAACCATTTCGTGTCTTCTAATTTTAAAAACTTTCCATAGCATTCAATAGGTGTTTAACTAGCTTGCACGTGTGTTCATTCACATCATAGCATAGTTATGACATTCTTGGTGCAGGAATGTTATGGAAGCCCAAAGAAGCACGAAAATTCGTTAAAATTCGCGAAAATTTGTTAAAATTCATTAAAATTCGCATCGAAGAATGTTTTGACAAGGTGCTAAATGAAGAACTTTAAAGAATTTTAATGTGCAAAATGAAGAATGTCATTACTAGGCATCATAGTCTTGCCAATGAATGAAATATTGTAACTAATCATTTGGTCTCCTCAAACAATATAAAACTTACACATCATACCCTTGTTCACCATTGATTTCAATTAACAAAGGTGGTTTGAGAACTTTTCCTATAATGGTGGTTGCATAATAAGGTTCCAAAAAACAAACATGAAACATGAAATGGATTTTCATGGAACTTTGAAGCTTGAGCTATAATGCCACATCATTTATTTTCTTCATGATGGTGAATGGACCAAGTCTTGGTAGTCCAATTTCTCAAAAGATTTGATCTTTTGTCATCAAAAACCAAACTTGGTTTTGACCTCAAAACTTGGTTGTTTCTTGTGATGTTCATCAACATTCTTCTTAGATTATTGTTTTGCACTTTTTTGAGTTAAATACAAGTTGAATTCAAATGTCCACTAACCACGGCCTAATCTTGGGCTTCAAGATTTATGGATTCATTCATCTTGGATATCAAACCTAGAATGCAAATCATGTTTTTTAGTTTAAAAAAAAGGTGTTTGTTGTGTTTTAAATACCTTAAGGTAATTTAGGTTATACCCTATGTTATTTTAAGCTATCCTAGGTTATTTTAAATTATACCCTAGATTATACCTGTAAATTATTATAAATTTATTACCTTAAAATATTTATGGGTTATATTCTAACTTAATATAAGTTTTTTACATTATGTTATTTTAAGTTAAACTATTTAATTAGACATAAACTACACCTAACGTTATTTTATTTTAAGTTATTATATGTTATTTCAAGTTATACCTTAAGTTATTCAAGGTCATTCTACTCTATGTTCTCATAGATTATTTATCATAAGATATAATAACTTAGAATAACTTGAAATATTAATCAAATAAAATACAACCTAAAATAAAATAACATAGAAGAAAATTGAAAATAATAAATTAAGTTGGAATAACCAAAGGTAGAATAATTTAAATAACCAATAATCGTTTAAAATAGTTTAAAATAACCTAGAATAGTCAAGAATCAAAGGAAAAACTACTTTGATAAGTGGTTCATAGAAGCTTTCAAATGAATCCACATAAACATTCTGACCATTTAAAAACAAGGAGTGCTTTGATAAAAAGCTCATACAAGCTTTTGAATGAATCACTCAAACACTCTAATGTTTTAGAAGCAAGAAGTGCTTTGATAAGTAATTATTGCAAGCACCCAAATGAGTCTCTCAAGCACTCTAATCATTTAAAAACAAAAATTCCTATGATAAATAGTCCTTACAAGTATTCAAAGGAACAACTCAAGCACCTTAATCAATTAAAAGTAGGAAGAATTATCAAGATAAGCAAATCCTATAATCATTTTGCTCATTTTTAAGTATTCAAAAAACAAAGTACACAACTTCAAAACACATCATCTATTGTTCAAGGTTTCACACCCAAATCCTTCACATCATTATGTAACCCAAATTCAAATTGATTTATGAATGTAGCTTTGTCCCATGAAATGTCATAAGCCAACTATTTAAATTTTGATACCTACACCATGGTTAAAATACTTGATATTTTCCAAAGAGATTACAACTTCTTGATGGACATGCATTTTGTGTTTAAGTCTTCATAAGTGGCATTGAATTTTAAAGGAATGCTTAAAAGTCATTAAATAAAGGTGACTATTTCATTCCAACAAAAATGCAAACCAAATAAAGGTCATGTTTGAGAACAAAATGTTGATGAGTTCAACTTGGGCTAACTTAGGCCATTTGGGTACCTATGAAGATGAAGTCAAATGACTAGGCACATTTGGTTGACAAACGTTGAAACTTTGAACATGTGCCATCAAACTTTGTCCCTAAGCTAATTTGTGGGTCTTTTTTTTAGAGTTGTGTTGCGGACACACCTGAATGATGTCAAGGTTTGATTATTTTGAAAATGAACAATAAAGCCATGAAATGCTTAATTTTCTTGTAGCAAATCCTAAGGACAACAAGGACTTCTTCCACAAACACACCCACCTCTTTTCTTGACATAGACATGGTTTCCAAACAAGAACAATAATAATAACAACGATATTAAAAATAAACATGATGGGAATTTGTTAAATTATCATGAACACAAAAATGACCAAAACAACAAGAATTTTGAAAGACACAAACCAACCATGACAAAGATTGGCCTAATTCTAAATTTAAACATGGAACATCTAAATCAAAGGACAAAAACACGAAGTGTGCAAGACATAGGTTTAAATGTAATTTTATTATGAATAGATGAAAATAATAAAATAGAAATATGGTGCCAAATTGTACCCAAAATTAATGTTGAATAGAGTAAAGGTTATGTCAATCTTCTAATTATACATTATTGGCCTAGTAATGACATTCTTCATTTTGCACATTAAAATTCTTTAAAGTTCTTCATTTAGCACCTTGTCAAAACATTCTTCGGCGCGAATTTTAATGAATTTTAACAAATTTTCACGAATTTTAACACATTTTTGTGCTTCTTTGGGCTTCCATAACATTCCCGCACCAAGAATGTCATAACTATGATTATTGAAGATTGAACTCAAAAAAAAAATCTCAAAATATCTTAAGGAACCTTGTTGGGTGACAACTCCAATATGGATGAATAATGGATGAAAAGTGAACATTCATGCATGAACTTCATCCATGATGATGTTGAGGATGATGCTAAACATGATGTTAAGGCTATCATTCATGACAATTATTAACATTGAAAACCAATTGAAAAATTGATATCAAATTCAAAGTCTTTCAAATGATCATAATAACTTCAAATTTTGAAATGGTTTATTTATAATGATGGGCTTTTATATGTATTTGAAGGCCCTATTCGACTTTGAGTTCTCCAAGCTAAGCATGAAGATACATTCACATTAATATGAATCAATGGTGCACCTTTAATGATTATTTATTCTTAAATTGAAAAATCATTAAATTTTTCTTATGATCCAAAAAATTGTTGCATTGCAGTATTATGTAAAGTTTTGTTTAAATAAACTTTAAAAAGAAAATCATTTTGATATTATTTAAAAAATCATTAAACAACAAAACATCAGTCATAATTTTTTAAAATTCTTTTGAATACTCTATCCTCATTAGTTTCATTCCAATTTTTTCACATGTTTCCATAATATATATTAAAACATCCTTATGTAATTACATTTGAAGTTTACAACATTAATATTTTTTTAACACTAAAACATGAAAAAGTTAAAACCAAACATTGGATACATGTTCGTTAGTTCATATATAGCTTGAATATATCCATGATGTTTTTAAAAATCCTTGGAATTAATATCACAAGATTATTAGTGGCCACGTCTTTGGAAATATGTGAAAAAAAACTTGGTTCATGTGATGTTTGCACATGAGCAAATAACCCTTGATTAGGCACATGGGTTTTTCTTGCAACCACTACCAATCCTTACATTATTGTGGTCTTCAATTTTGATACATTTCATCAAGAATCTTTTACCTTCTACTTCATATTAATCCATTTTCGTGGTGATAAATCGTTTGACAAAGATGGCTCATTTCATTCATTGTACCAAAACAATAATTGGCAAAGGAACAACCAAATTATTTTTTGATCATGTTTCCCAATAACATGGCTTTCCTAAAAATATCATTTTTTTATTGTGAACCTTAAATTGGCTCTAATTTTTGTATGAATGTTTTTGAAATATTAGGTGTGAAGATGAAGTTATCATCAACCTTTCACCCCTAAATGGATGGACAAATGAAATGAATCAATCAAATGTTGGAGTAGTATTTACAGTGCACAATTAATTATCATCAAAATAATTGGTTAAAGATTTTATTTACGGTGGTGTTTGCTTACAACAACACAATGCACTCATCAACACAACAAACATGTTTCTTTGCAAATCATTATTTACACCTTAAATTTGATATCCAAGGTGTGAATAAAATTATGAAACCTACAAGTAAAGAATGAGCCTTATGATTGGTGGACATTTGGACACAACTTGTGTCTAACCATGAAAGTGCACTAAAAATGATACAATGAAAATTTTAACAAACATCACAAAAAGCAACCAAGGTTCAAAGTTGAAAACCAAGTTTAGTTTCAACAATAAAACATTAAAACAAGAATTTAAGGGAAATTGGATTACTCAATCCATTCACCATTGAAAAAAAATCAATGTTGTGGTTATCTAGTTCAAACTTCCAAATTCCATGAAAATCCATCTTATATTTCATGTTTCATTGTTGGAAACATTTATGGAATGCCATGGAAAATGTGAAAAAATTCCATCAATGATATTGAAATAAGCTCGATGCCATTCCCTGTGGAACTCATCATTAAAGAAGTTGATGTCATAAACACCAACATTGACCAACATCATTGTTAACATCATCATGAATGAATTCCATCCACACAAACATCCATTTGCATCCACAATGGATGAAATTCATCCATTACTAACTTGTAGTTTTAAAATGTAGTTTATTTATAATTGACTTGTAGTTCTAAAAAGGTTTTCAAGAAAGTTGTTTGGATAATGGGCATATGAAGGCTTCCATGAAAGCTTTATAAAAGCTTCCATGAAAATGTTTTCAAGCTAGGTCCCCAAAGGGATGTAAACAAAAGTAAAACCCCCCATTACCTTTAGTTTGTTTAACACTAGTTTGAAATATGATTTTGCATCATAACCTTGTTCACTTCATTTCATGTTCATAGTTTCATATGTTACCAAAATAAAATATCATTTGCATTTTTGTTTTCCATACTTAATGTTCTTGTTTTTTGTTTCCATGTTTTATGATTGAAATTAAATTTAAACATGTTTTTGTCATAGTTCATATTAATTGTCATGTACTTTGGGAATCCCTTTGTCTTCCTAGTTTTCATACTTGTGACATTTTCATCATTGTAAAGTGAGACCTCTTTTCTTTAGGTAAGGCTCATGAATTGTATACACAAAACATAACCACTAAATAGCGTAGATTACATTTACAAGGAGATAATATTTAAGGTACGCACAAGCATATTTCATAATGAAAGTCATGTTTGTAAATTCACCCTTCAATAGGTTTGCAACTAAAGACCTATTCTATACATTGATGTCATTGTTGTCCCCACGTAGACCAAAAAATAAATTCCTTATTAACAAAGATTGATCAACTATGGCCTCAACAATAATGTTTTTGTGTCCATCCTCATCTTGAAATTAACCATGCCATGCCACAAGGCAATTCTTCCATTGATACATGTAGTCAATAAATGTAAACATACTTGGAAAACCTTTGGCCTCATTGATTGCTAGTTGCTTGATGAGGTCAACTCATGTTGGCTACCTCAAATAAGTAAATTTGAAGCAAGTTCAAATTCCTTAAGCAAGCTCAAATTCTTATAGAAGTTGTTTCATACCTCCATGGTTGTGCTTTCACCCAACCTACAATATTCATCAATTGCATCTATAACTATTTCATAGGCAAACATTCATAATGTTGCAATGCAATTTTGAATGTTGGTTAAACCCTACAACCTTAATACATTTCACCTACATGAAAAGTAAAAATCATGGGCAATAAATGTGTCCATAATTCTCCAAAATAAATTTTTGTTCATCTTGTATCACCTTTAAAGAATCCACTACCATATATAATGTTATCACCAAAATAATTTGCATATATCTTATCATGCCCAAGTTGCATACCTATAATGAAATTTTAGGAAATATCCTAGGTTTAGAACCACCACAAATGATTTGGTGTTCGTGTTTTGCTTGCAAAAATGACATTCTTATGAACCAACATGTTTATGAAGCATTCTTTGTCTCCATTATCATACATGTGTTCTTCTAAAACATCTTTCCATTATTGAGTCATGTGAGTGTTTATAGTTTTGAATTATTAGACCCCTTTTTTATGTGCCTATAATAGTTAATAAATAATTGCTTGTAGGTTGTCTTTTTCAAAATTTTAGATCAATGAAGTAACACACATTGACAACAGAGAAATAGAACATAGACAACAAAAGAATTGATCAAGTAGGTTTGGTTTATTTGATTTCTTAATCAAGTAACACCTATTCATAGTAAAATATCACAAACAAAGAAAAGGGAATTGCTTACTTGCTTGCTTGCTTGCTTGTAAACAAAAGGCAAATTCTTTGCAAATTTAGATTTTTGGATTAACATAGTAATAACATAGAAAATATGCAACATACATAAAAAAAATACTTGCAAGTTAATCTTTTCTTATATTTCTAAATTAACATGATTCATGACAAAGATTGCAACTTTTTGAAATCTTCAAAATCTTCACAAAAGTAAGCAAAAGTTTGTGATCTTTGAGAATGTGACTTAATGAATAAGGGAAAAGACAACAACATTAACAACACTTCTAAAGAGAATTTGATTCCTCTTAAGTAAAAGTGAAGATACCCCTTGTGACTCATTAACAATAGTTTTAAGCCACAAAAATTTGCATACTCCCTATCGCTTTTCCCTACGCTCTCCACGGTTCTCCCGTTCCCTCGTTCTGTTCCCCGCCCCCGACCGCCGCCGCCGCTCACCAAGTCCAAAAGTCGTGTATGAAGGAAGCATCGTGCGCAGCGACGGTGGTGCAACGCGCAGATGAGTCGCGTTCCAGGACATGTGTGAGCTGATGAGAGGGGCAAAAAGGAGTACTCCTTAGATGATGAAGACGACGACGAAGAAGAAGAAGAAAAATCGGCACTTTGCAGCGTTGCATCACAATCGGTACGTTGTACCTACTTTCATCTCGCCTCGCCGACGACCCAAAAAAAAATTATTGGAAGAAATGAAAAATCAACGCGAGAGTTACGACAGCCCTTTACCGACAGAAGCAGCCGACGCGTATCGCCTCAAGCAGGCAGCTGGTCAGTCCGTCTCACGTCTTCCTGGAAAATAATAATATTTGGGCACAATATTCAACACTAGGCTAACTTCAAATGGAATGAAAACTCCCTTGCCAAAAGTGGCGATGATTAATGGGAACATTTAGTCACATTTGGCTACGAGCCAAATATGAGAATACTTTTTTGAAAAACATTCTTCTCTATTTTTGGCTACATAACTGAACCAATGTATAGAAACATAATGCCGATGTTTTTACTATTTTAATGGTCGAATTGTGACTATTGAGAATGTCAAAAATCAATTGATTTTGGCGCATTTAATTTTGAATATAGCTTTTTGGCTACATTTAGTCAGCAAGAAAGAAAAGGCTGCTCGCAACTTCGTTGAAGAAAGAGAACACGATTTTATTTTTTTTGGTGTTTATTTTTATTTTATTTTCTCTTGGATTTTTTTCTTTTGGTTTTGGGTCAGTCCGCGCGGGGAGGCGATCGAGAGCATTTTCGAGAGATATTTTTAGAATGTTTAGTGCTAGTTTCGTTGGTGATATATACCTTGGAAGGTGGGGTTTACGCTCTGGGGAATCGGTATTGTGACGCTTGGAGGAGTTGTTTTTGTTGTTTATGTTTTGTTTTTTCTTTTTCTTTTTGGCGGAGGTGGGATTGCTGCGTTTTCTTCTTGAGTGTTTGAGCACACGGGGTTTTTGTCTCTTTTTTTTTTTTTCTCAAGCAAGAAGCAAGTTCGACATTCACAGTGATGGCTACTGACAGCGACGAAGAGTTCTTCAGACTTTACGAAGATTCAGAGGACTTCAATATTTCCGCCGCCGCCGCTGCTACTGTCGGAGTACCAGAGGCTACCAATTCAGCTATCCAGCAGATGATGATGACCACCGCTGAGGATTCTTCCCATGAACTCTTCTACCGCAGAATCTCGCAAACCGATGACTTCAAGAACAATGTATGTGCCACCGGCCCGCGACATCCATCATTCTGCCATGCTTTTTGCTAACTTGTAGTAATCCAGGAAGCAGCGATGATGATCGATCTCAATTTCAGACTTGTTGAGTCTCTCGATTTTGTGCTCCTCCTCGTCCCACTCTCATGCTTTTGTTCATCATTTGGATCGCCCTAGAAGATTCACGCATGCTTGCTTGTTTGCAACATGACCATTTCCTGCATCCATGGTAGTATTCTTCTCTCCTTTTGCTGCATGTGGTGGGGTTGACAACTCATCTTGCGTTTTCTCATGATGGGTATGAAGGTACTGGATGTTGTGAAACTTGTGCATAGGGATTGAGGGGTATCTCCTATCTTGTGAATTGCAGCTGAAGGAACGTGAGGATGCAAAGTCGAAAGAGATTGAACAGTTGATGGACAATAGTATGGCAAGTGAGTTGGAGAAACTGGGGTCGTACCCAGTAGAAGGAGTCCCGCTGCTGGAGGAATGTCAGGCCCGTCAAGGAGAGTTGATTGCTCTCAAGAATCAAACTGCTCAAGAAGAATGCATGAACCTCTTGGAGTCACAGTTATGTGAAAAAAAACTCTTGCCCTAATCTGGGCCCATCATATTTAGGTCTCGTGTGGGAGCTTTTGATAGTTTGTTTGAACTGCTGCAACTGGTCAAAGACATCAATAGATAATAGCAGAGCTTGCAGGGGACATGCAGATCCTCCAGTTGCGACTAGACACACATGCATGTTACACTTCCATGGTTTTTTTTTCTGACATGACATTTTCTGACAACCTGTGTGGAATTTTGCTCATCAGGATCGACAGTGCTATGGGTGATGAAGGGCAGATCATGGAAGACATAGTAAACAGCAGTCTTTGTGCTGCGGAGCAACAGATGAAGCTCAAGGAGCTTGACGAGAAGCATCAGAACTCAATTTTTGCACTCAGAGAGGACCAACACAAGAGGCTCTTGGAGGTGCATGCTCTTCTCTTCTTCTTCTTCTTCTTCATTATCATAAGAAATGTAAGTCTCATGTGTCCTACTCATGAACATGTCATTCATTGCATTCTGGGTTTCTATTGAGTGTTGTTGCAGCATCTCAAGTGTAACAGGGAAGAAAGAGACAAGCTGCTAGATGAGTGGTCAGATTCCAGGATGCTACTTTTGGAACAGGTGGAAGCTACCAAGGCCAATACACAAACTGTTTTAAGTGATGCTTCTACCATGCTAGAGCAGGTGCAGAATGCAATCCTTGACCTTCTGAGTTACTACTAGACTTTGAAATTCTCATTTGGTACCCATCTGAGTTAGTAGACTGTAAAATTCTTGTTGTTGTTGTCTGGAGGTAAGAGCACTATTGCCATCAGAAAGAGAGCAGCTATCTGGGTAACTTTCAGACATGGGTAACTTTCATTTTTGAAATATCACTTAGCCCATGAGGACTTGATGTTGTGTATCTATTATGGTTTACATTGGATTTGTGGCAACATGAACAGAATCATGAGGCAAGACAAGAGCAGCATATGTCCATGTCCAACTTCGCAGCAATCTTGAGGCATCTTGAAGTAGTATTGGATGAGCGCTCAACAAGCCCAGAAGTATTCGATCGGAGCTCAACTGCCCCAGGAACTGTCTGTGACTGTAGTGTCTGTTTTGAGGAACTGGACTCAGGCAGTGGTAACACAAATGGCAAGAAAAGGGCTTGCTTCAGACCTTGCAACCACGCAACCATTTGTTTGGATTGCGCAGTGAGGATATGGAGAGAAACCAAAACCTGCCCTATATGCAAGGCCACTCTGACCACTGTGCCAGAAGCAATTCACTTATGACAGCAGTATCGCAAAAGCAAGAAGAATGAGAAACCCACAAGTCCATATATATAAAGTCATAGGTACAGTCACAGTATATCCCCATTGCATTTGATACTATTGCCCTTGAGAAGTTCAGGGCACAAATTTCTAGACAGACAAGCAGGGAGAAGCTAAACCTAGGTATGATATTGTTGTCACTGTAACAGTTTTGGCACATATCTGAGTGTGCCTCATGCTACAATGTTTGCATACAATATTCATAGGAGTGCCATCAAGGAGAGATTCACAAAACACATAGATGCAAGTTCCAAGATGGACTTCATTGTTGCAGTTCCACATATTTACTTGTGGATTTCTTGTAAGTAAAGAAGGCTGGAAGATCATGTACTTCCCCGGCCATCAGTTTGAAACCTGTTTATGATGAACAATATTGAACAGAGTGAACAAATAATCAAACATCTGCTTATTGAAATGGAAAACGTGTAGTTTCTTGCAATATCATTGTGTTCCTTGAATCATCTGGGGGTTTTTGAACCCAAAAAACATAAACTGGAGACATCCCACAAACAGAACTCTCTCCTTACTAGGGTCCACTGAGAGATATGTTGGAGGATATATCTGAGAAATTGCTGGAAACTCAAATTCCCTATGCACAAATATGGGAGTTTGATTCCATCGAAAAACCAAAAGACCACAACAAGGGAAGCTCAGAAATTAACAAGTACAAGTAGCTGCTTGAAACTCAGAGTACAAGTGCATGAAAAAATTGGGCTCATCTGCCCATCATTGAGACGATAATTACCCCCAAAGAAAATTTTGAGGCAACGGGCATCAAGTTACAAAAGAGGGATCACTGCACATATCATTCTATTTCTTCTTCTTTGCAGCATCCGAAGCCTTCGTCTGCACAAGACAAGGGGTCTGTTAATGATGTGACTATCCAGATCCTAAGCCCTTGAAGGCTAATAGTTGATACCTCGGCAATCCTGAGGACAGGGGCATTTAAGGGTCTCTCTACAGTGTATTAGTCTTGATTGTAAGAGTACCAGTCACGGGTAACACACAAAAAACAATGCATAGTGACCATGAGAGAAAACATTACCTTCTTAACACCTCTGATCTTCTTGGCTCGGTTCCTCCTTTCCTTCATCTGCTTCCTTGATTTCTCCACTTTCGTTGCCAACCCATTCTGTGAGCAGCCCACACAAACTACATCAAAACAGGAGTATTTAATGCATATAACAAGGGGGACTATGCTGTGAAAGTGACCCTGTCAACATGGATTCTTGTGGCAGGAGCTGATAGGGGGAAAAAAATGACAACCAGAAACCCTCACTTTCACCTGACGGGGGCTTGAAGAATGACTCAAGCTCCCACCACCAAGCCAATAGTCTCACAAGCAGTAAGACGTGGAGAAAGATGTACCCGGATGAGGCGATATTTGGGCTCAAATTTCTTGGCAGCATCAACACTGTCATAAATGAGGCCAAATCCTGTGGACTTGCCACCTCCAAACTGAGTGCGGAATCCGAAGACGAAAATAGATTGAGGGTCACGCACATCATAAACCTTTGCAAGTTTCTCCTTTAGCTCTGCCTGAATAGTGCAAGGTAATTTTAGAAACAAAAAAAGTAAATTGAAATAACCTTGTAGACCATGCAACAAAAACCCAGCAATCTAATTCCGTGCAAAGAAAATAGCTTGATTGATAGGAGACTGCTGGACCAGTGAGTACTCTCCTTGGCCTAACCACAACAAGATATACCAATTTTTTGCATCGATCAATTCTTGTGAGTATCTGCATAAGCACTAAGACTGAACACGGGTTATGATAAGCAGGCAACAACATAGAGAAATACACAGCATTTCAGCAGGAGATCACCTTGGAAACGTTTGCACGGCCAGGATGGAGAACATCGATGACCTGCACAGTCAAGTCCCCATCTTCATAACTTATTCACAAAGTGCTCCACAACACCTCTTACGACACCAATACAAAATGTGTTTACAAGAAGATTGCGAAGAACAGGAATGGCAAGATCTTGACTTGACCTTTTTGTATTTGCCATCATCCCAAGAAGAACACCTATGCATGACTGTCTACTTCGTCACTCTACAAAAGCATGGTCCTATACGTGCATGCCCTAGACTCAATCAAGAGAGTGCACAAAAATCACTAACAAATGTTGCTCTTTACGGCTACAATAGTATGAAAGTGCGCAAGCGACTCGCAACAGAATGGTTTCTAGAGGAGAAGGAAAAAAGGAGAATGGAGGGGCAAGTGACTCACAAACTGCTTACGGGCGAGCAGACGGTTAGTCATGAACTTACGGGTACGCACGGTGCACGCCCTCTCAGCCATGGCTACGGCAACGCTGGATCGTGATACAGCTCGGGGATTGACGAGCGTCAAGAAGCAGAGCAAAAGGAAGAAAGAAAGGTCGAAAGAAAGTGCTATACAAAGCGAACTGCACAAAAAGGTCACTCGACTGCACAAAACTGTAGATGGCCAAACCCTAATTCTCGAAACCCTAAAAAAGGCGACAGCCGTGGATCTCCTCTACTGCCCCCCGCCATTTCATACGTGTTAAGATCTGAACCACACTTTTCTGCTCAGGGGACCTAGGTGTGGAGCCCTACCTACCTATATGGGAGCCTAAATTTGACATATTAATAATAGGTATGTAGAAATCTCAAATTTTGTACATAATTTTGAGCCATAGTAAAGTAATGCAAGTTGGTTGGGGTATTTATTTATTTATTTATTTAGTTTTATTTTACCTAGCTAGATTATATATTTTGAGGTTGGCCTTTTCTTGAGGGTAGGTAATTTTTTTGAAATGGGTTTTAAATATTATATGTCAATATATATATATGCATTTTTATATTTGGATTTGTTCAAATTATGTTATTGAATGTATTTCCTTTTGACATTTTATTTCTATTCATTATATTAATTACCTTAAAAAAAGTTCTTACCATATGCTCTTCATACCCATTTAGATTTTATTACCATGTGTCATTATAATAATGTTTTGAATGCATTTTTTAATATCATCAATTAGTTTCATTCTACTTTCATTATTATTATTATTTTGAAATTTCATGTGTTCATGTTTCTAATTTTAATTGCACATTTAATTGGCTTTCTTCGTTTCAAAATGTGGCCTACATGTGAAAATATTTTGATTTTATCTTACATTTATTCACTTACATTCACATGATAAAATATATGATAAATGATGAAATATTTACACCTACCTTTGCTTTGTGAATAAAAAAAAAATTGTTTGTAATTCATGTTAACCCTACTTGGATCAATATTTTTCACATACAACATATATATCTTTACTTAGTTTGGACTAGTGTTGGAAGGGCATATGGAAAGTCAAGTAATACTCTAATAGTTTTGGTTTCAAATATGCCTAACTTATTTTAAACTTACCCTTAATTTCAATACCCAAATAAATACTCTAACCTAGGACTTGGTCTATTACATAGTATTTAGATTTATTACTTTATAGGTAAGTTTAATCTCTTTTCTTTGTTTTGTTTTGTTTTTTTTTTGGGGTCTTCATTTTGTGTCATCTTGTAATTAGATAGTTCGCTTTAAATCCAAATCTAATTCCAGCATTTTATTTAGATTTTGAATACTATTCATTTTGTATAAATTAATTTAAGGGAAGGTTGCACACAATCAAGCAAGTGATTCAAACGGTTAGAGCTTAGTTTTGTTGATGTCTACTCAGAAATTTTCAAAATAATTTGCATCCTTGACATGATCTATTGGATCAAATGATATGAAATCGTAGTTCCATTTTCCTTGAATTGTCCACCAATTTTTTGAAGCTTTTGAATTTCACAAACCACTTCTTCTTCTTTTTCTGAAATTAATTGATTGCAACTATTACATCGTATTGTTTGAAATTTGAAAAATCCATTTGATCTTTTCAAGCATAATTTTTCTTGAAATACAAATATCTCTCTAGTACTTAAGAAGAAACAATTCAAAAAATTCAATTAGCTAAGATGAATTTTTGTACCTCGTAATTCAAAACGCGACCCAACGTGTTGTGGAATTGGGAATGATGCTACAAAAACAAGCCAAGAACATTTGACATTGAGAGGGATAATTATTATTTTTATTTTTTCCCAGTTTTTCAAAACATGTACAAAGTTCCTTGTTGTTTTGCCTCCTTAAAGTATCGAAACTTTTACGTTGAAAAAAACAAACGAGACTATTCCAAGTTTTTTTTCAAAACAATTTGCAAACATTAAACCCTCACCTCTTCCTCCCCACTTCTTTGCATCAATGAAGATATCATGCATTTTTACCCTACATAAAACCTAAAGGAGAGAAGAACATTAACAAAATTGAATTTATTTCATTAATGATTTACCAAAATGGGGTTTGCAAGTAGTGCTCATTATGTGCACCCATATTTTGGGCACCCTTATTTTGTTAATGTCTTTGCATTTGAACTTTACTTTACACAAAAAAATCACACCTTGGCCACCAGTTGGGTTTCGCAAAGATTATCGCATTACTAACCAACTTTTCATATTGCGAATTTTGATAGAACATAACAAAGTAAAAAAAGAAGTCATTCTATTGTTGCTTTGTGAATTTCAAAAAAACGTTCAATATTGTGTCACGTGAAATGTTGTGGCAAATGTTAGCTAACCTCGAGGTGGAGGGATGTTTCTTGTGATGCTTACAGCGATGTATGTCAAGGATACCGTACGTATCAACCACCCAAGCGAGGGTGTCACCTCTAGCTTTAGGCGCTAGCAAGGTGTGAAGCAAGGTTATCCTCTTAGCCCCTTATTGTTTAGGCTATATTTGGATGCCCTAGAGGGGCGCTTGGACGGTAGAGAATGCTATGCATCGACCCTAGTAGATGTGCACGTATGGTTGTTGCTTTTTACAGATGACCTCACTTTAACATCGAAGTCAGAAGTGAGATTATAACAATAATTAAATGCATTCTAGCAATTTTGTGTTGAATGTGAAAAACCAAAAGTCACGGTGTTCAATTTTGCTGACCCATGCCAAGAGTTTGTGTTTGAAGGTGACGTTATTGAGTGTGTTCAAAATTTCAAATACCTAAGGATCTTTCTTGAAACCACCTCAAACTTGGAAAGTGCAATGGAACATCTAGCAACTACCAATAGGCGTTTATTATTCGCACTGAACCGTTGTTATGCGAGGCTACGTATTATAAACATTAAACTATGATGTGACTTCTTCAACATGTTGGTGTGTTCCACAACAAGTTATGCATGTGAAATTTGGGTGGACTCCAATAAATAAGAGGCTATTGAAATAATGTACTCAAGGTTCCTCAAATCCCTACTTGAGGTGTGGAAAACAACCAGCACATCTATCATGCTGGCGGAATTTAGCAAATTCCCTTTTGAACACTTTGCATGGGGACAAGTGCTGCTGTACTATAACCATGTGAGCACAGTCACTAAAGACTACATCTTGGGAAAGGCATGGGAAGCCTAGTTCGCCATGTTTGTTGCAGGAAATAAATGTTGGGCGGGATCCGTGAAAAAATGATTACTCAAGAATCAACCCTGAGAGGTGGCAAGTTTTTTGCCTTCGGTTTCATCGCCGTTGGAAATGGCGCTTTAGCTTATAACGACCTGTGCGCTCCAGGCAAGGATTGTACAACCGCCGTTGGGAACGGTTCCTGGGACAACACACATACATTCGACCCGTCTAACAGGGGTGAAAGATTGGGTGGAGAGCCAAGTACTTTAATGTAACGCACACAACGTACTGGTGGGAGCTCTAAGTTGGCTGCGCTACAGCTAGTGTAGTTGATTAGTGCTAAATCTACAACGAAAGGCCTGATCAACCAAGAGGTTGGGGCCCCACCCCCTTCAGGTTTTCCCCACACAATGTTGAGTGTAAAAAAGGTAAAGGATAATATGCGGTTGGCTTTCATTGAAAAGCTCTTTACCAACTGCGAGATTGGGACCAACGTGCAAACAAAATACTTACGCTTCAAAGGTATGTTGTATGAGAACGAAAGCTATTTGTGTGACATCAGTTGTGTTCAACTGTAAAAAGCTTTGGCCCAGTTTCGGTGTGGCAACACGTAGCTTGAGGTAGTGTTAGGTGTATGGAAAGTCGTGCCATACGTAGAGAGGCTTTGTCGAGGCTACAATTTGGGGAAGGTAGAGGATGAAAAGCACTTGCTCCTTGTCTGTCCAAATACATAGAAAGTTAGGGAATTCTTTTATTTAGCCTCGCCCGTCACCCACACAAGCACTCTTGTTGAGCTCATGCAGACTACAAACATGGTCGCCCTAGCCAAGTTTGTGGTATGCTGCCAATACTAGAGGACAATCTATCCTCTATGATCTTCCTTTCATCTAATGGATTCTCTGGTCCTAAACGAACATAAAATTGTAAATAATAAACAACATTCTGGTTTTTTGTCTTGTTCTTTTTTTTTCTTTTTTTTGCATTTATGTTAGGCCTTTGTGAACAAAAATTAAGACTACAAATAATAATAATATCGTACCATAGTATTATTATTTACCAAATCCCAGTTTGAAACTAATTATATTATTTTCAGAAAAAAAAATTCTGAAGGAAAGTAAAGAATCTGATGAAATATTTGGGAATATATCATGTGTCGAAATGGAATCCTCCAAATTAATTAATTATTCAACAAATGTGTGTCAAAGTTGCCAAGTTGGAGGTTAATAATCAGCAACAAAACTTTGTTGAATTTTGGTCACAAAAGGTGACCTTTCTCTCAAATGCGGTCTTAAAACAGCGAAGGAAGGAACGATTTGTTGTTTTCTCCACCCTTCGTTGCTGCTCTTGCGCAGCGGCCATGGCCAATGGAGCAGCTATGGCCACTGCGGCTATGGCGTCGCACGCTCTGCAACCTCTGTTGCAGCAGCAGCAGCAATCTGCTCTCGCAAGGCCGTGGAGAAGGCAGGTGGAGCTCTGCAGATTGGCAGCCGGACGTGTAATTATCAGGAGCCAAGAACCCGTTGAAAACCGTTCTTCGCAAGGAGGAGGAGGAGTCGTCGGAGGAGGACTAGATGGCCGTTATCGCAGAACCAATGGTGCACAGAAATCGAGAACGTCCGCTCAGGCTTCCGTTCTGGGAGAACTGAGGAGTGATGTTGTTGCAGAGGTGGAGGATTTGAGGTTACAGGAGGCTGGAAGCTCCACAGGAAAAGAGAGCAGCGGAGCGAGAAATTGCGGATTAGAAGAAGTTGTAGACGGCGAAAATGACGAGCGGGATGAGGAAAGCCGTGCAGTGGATGCGGATGCGGGGTCTAGCCTTGGAGATGGAGTAATCTCTGCAGCTGCACTTGCGAAAGAAGTTGCAAAGAGGCGCAATTTCGCAATCATCTCACATCCTGATGCAGGCAAAACGACTCTGGTAATATATTCAATTGTTTTTGTTTGTCTTCAACTGTTTTGCATGACTTTCTTTCAAGCTCCTAATAATACTCGAAATTGTTCCAGTCAAAATAACTATTCTGCTAGGTCTTTGTGGGAATCTTGTCTTCAAGTACAAACACCAGATTTTGAGTACGCTATTCAGATTCTATGACACAAACATGTGATGCTTGCCTTGTTGGAATCCTTTTTACCACGCATCCCTTACTTTGTGACCTTGTAGACAGAGAAGCTGCTTTTGTATGGGGGAGCAATTCATGAGGCTGGGGCAGTGAAGGCCCGTCGGGATGCCCGCCATGCAACATCAGATTGGATGGAGCTTGAAAAGCAAAGGGGTATGTAACATTTCTTAGTTGTTATAGCTTGTAGCTGGATTTGGACTTCAGGTTTTGGATTCATAGGTGAAGAAGTGGCCATAGATGTCCTTTGAGCTTATGCAGGGAACTTGGTGTTGTGGTCTGTTTTTTTGAACAGGTATTTCCATCACGTCAACTGCATTAGTATTTGAGAGCAAAGGATACCAAATTACTCTGCTTGATACACCTGGACATCAGGATTTTGGAGAGGACACATACCGGTGAGCTCTCTGCTTCCAGAAAATATTTTTGGAGTTTCTTTAATCTCTTTTTTAGCTTCCACAAAATGGTATAGAGTTTGTTGGTGTGATAATGATGGACTATAGCTTACTTCTCAATCAGAATGAAGAAAAATCAAGTACACACAAGAAAGTTGCTTTGGAACTAGGCTTACAGTACGTGGTTTTACCTTTGGTCAGGACATTGGCAGCTGCAGATAATGCAGTAATGCTGGTGGATGCAGGCAAAGGCTTGGAGCCCCAGACCCGAAAGCTTTTTGAGGTCAGTAATGAAATAGCCATTCTGCTGCCTAGAGTACTTGAATTCTTAAGAGCCCCCTTTTGAGCACAAGGTCTGAGTTAAGATAACATTAGATGTCAGTTGTCATTGACTTTCACAATCATTCAGACTGACACTGCATTTGTTTGTGATCTGTTTAGGTTTGCAGAATGCGCAGGCTGCCTATCTTTACCTTCATCAACAAGATGGACCGCCCTGCATTGGAGCCCCTTGAGCTTTTGGACCAGATTGAAATGGAATTTGGCTTGTCAACGTACCCTGTCAATTGGCCAATTGGTTCTGGTGATAGGTATATTCGTGATGATATTCTCTGATTTTCTTGATCTATAACTTAACTGCTAATGCACTGTCTAAACAGTGCCTTGGGATGCATATGAGGTCATAGGGTGGAAAGTATTCTGGACTATGTGAAGTATGTATGTTGCATTTAGTTGTCAGGGTTTAGGTACTTCGCTTCAGAAAAGTGAGAGGACAAGATGTGTTAAGCATCATCTCAAAGTTTTCTGAAGCTTTGCATTGTATTTGTACAGATTTGTAGGGGTATATTACAGGCCTCAACAACAGGTACACCTTTTTGAGAAAGGGAAAAAGCATGGTAGCCAAGAAGCTTCAGTACGAGTGCTTCCCTGGGGTGATCCCTCTCTTGAAGATATTATTGACCGAGACCTCTTCCAACAGCTCCAGGTTTGTCTTGCCATGAATTTGTACAGATTTACTATGCTATTGTGTCCCGTGTATGACATTTCAAAGTACCAGGTTGCTTGATCATTGTATGTGACTGTTTACATATTATTGGACACAGGAGGAGATAGAGCTTTTGGAGGAGCTCACACCCCCATTGGACATGTCAAAGATTTATAGTGGGGATCTTTCCCCTGTGTACTTTGGGAGCGCTATGAACAATTTTGGGGTAAGCTTTTCTGCCATGTGCCAGTGGACTTCTGTAATGATTTTACACTCTAAATTGTTCAATAGCTGAGGCTGTGGTCATGGGAAGGTTCATACATGCTATGAGTCCACATCAAGGTCAAAAATGAAGTTGGAGTTAATGTTTGTAGGTGGAATTGTTTCTAGAGAGCTTTCTGGGGTATGCAGTTCAACCAGGCAGTCACAAGAGTGATGTTGGCGAAGTGGAGCCTGAGTATCCACACTTCACTGGGTTTGTATTCAAAGTGAGAACCCTTGTCTTCAACTTGAAAACTCTCTGAAAATCAAATATGTGTTAAAGAGAGAGTTTTGCCCAGGTGGTTGCAGAATACCTTGGAATATGATTGCCAGTTAGAGAATTCGAAGTCTGCCACTCTTGTGATCACATTCTCTTATTTCAAATTAGATTGCATGAATCTTGGTAAGATGCCCCATTTGATGTAGAACCTAAGTTAATTCTAAAATTACTCAGTATGTTTTTGGAGCATGCAGCTCCAAGCAAACATGGATCCAAAGCATCGTGACAAGGTTGCCTTTGTACGTGTATGCTCAGGTCAGTTGCCGTCCATCAGTTCTTTTAGTAGATGCCATAGATTGCTGATGGTTCAGTCTTTGAAAAATGTCATAGGATTGTGGAGCTTTGTTCCTACTTTTGTTGCCAAAGGTCTCACTTGTTTCAAAGATCATCAATCTAAATGAACCAACTTACTTTTAGAAATAAGTTCCAAGGTTACAATCTTCCATTTTCTCTTATTTAGTCTTGTCTCAAGTCACATTTTGGTGTATATTTGCAGGCCAATTTACCAAGGGCATGAAGGTGCAGGTGGCAAGAAATGGGAAGACTCTTACACTAACAAGGCCACAGAAAATGTTCGCACAAGATCGGACTACCATGGAGACCGGATATGCTGGAGATGGTAAGCAGCAGAAACTCAATTTTTGCTGTTGCATATAAACTCAGCATTACTCTAGAGAGCTGGACACAGATTTGCAGCAATGATGCAGTATTTCTGGTATCTTGAAGATTATAGCATTGTGCCCTATAATATGCACCTAAAAAGTGATGACCTAGAACCTGAGACATGGTTAGAAATGGTCCAGTGAGTCTGATGCTATATTCTCTATGTGAATCTCAAAATGGAAATAACTCACTCTTGACTGGGGGTTCTGTGTTGTGCCTGTTTGCAGTGATTGGTCTTAACAACCCAAATGCTTTCTGTATTGGGGATACTGTATATTGTGGACCCCGTAGGACATTCCCAGGGATTCCCTCTTTCTCACCAGAACTCTTCAGCTACATGCGCAACCCCAATCCATCAAAATACAAACAATTCCTAAAGGGTATTACTGAGCTGCTTGGTGAAGGTGCTGTCCAGGTAATTTAGAGCTGTGAAATGGAAGCTTACATGGTCTCAACTGCACTGCCTTCAACAGTTCATCTGCTTGATTCTTCTGCTCCATCATTGCTTCTCTTGTTCATGTTTGCTCATACAATCTCTTGGTTCAATGCTAAATGCCACTGTTCTCTGTCTCTAGATATTCCAATGACTTAATAATGTGTTTGATGAGCAGGTGCTGTATTCAGTGGATACAGGCAGGACAGATCCCATCTTAGCTGCTGTTGGGCAGCTACAATTTGAGGTGTGCTCAACTACCCTTCCATCTTGATGTTCAATCCTACAACCTTGAGTTTCCAAAGTTGTCTCTGGAGTTACCGACCAGCACTTGCTCTATATGTGAGGAGTTTATGCAAACAGGTGAGGTATAATGTAGAACATCATGTACTTGCAAGAATGATCCAGATTGAAGATTTGTGGGGAGTTCTCTGAAGTCATTTGCATTGTCTGTGGAGGTGGAAGAAGTTTCCTTACGTATTAGAGTTGCTCCTGATGAACAGGTTGTACAGTATCGAATGCAGAGTGAGTATGGAGTAGAGACACAGCTGGAGCCTCTGAGCTTTAGTGTTGCAAGGTGGGTGACAGGAGGCTGGCCTGCCCTTGAAAAGGTGGGCCGCATCTACAACTGTGCTACTGTCAAGGACCAGGTAAGGGAGTTCCTTGCAAGGAATTTCAATATGCTTGTTGAAGGAGTCAACACCGTTGGATCAATATGATAGCATCATGCATCAATCTTGCATCTGACAGTGTGGTTTACCATATGGAGTTTGAACTGGTGGTTCTTATACCCAGTCAAAGCAACCATGAATTTGAGAGCTGACTTGCATGTGTTGCACTTGTCTGCAGTGGGGGCGCCCTGTTCTGCTGTTCCGGAATGAGTGGAATGTTGCACAACTTCTGGTATGGAATTATTTCCCTCTTCTATATCTTGGTTCTTGTCTTGTACCTCATGTTTAGCACTGTGTCCAACCTCTTGGTATTGTGGTAGTGTCATTCTTTCAATGGCTCTTATCGATGAGTAAGACTCTTTCTTTTAAGGAGGATGTGATCAGGCTTAAAAAAAGAAAAATCTCCACAGGTTTCTCATATGGTGAAAGGTTGAAACCTGCCAACAGTAACAAGATATTTGCAAACTCAGGCAGGGCATCCTTCAATTTTGTTAGGGAAATATAATGTTGGATGTCATGGTAGTTCTGTCAGGTATTCCTTACAAACATTCTCAGAGCTTCAACACTTGGAATTGTCAACTTGTGTGCAGAGCGAGCATGCCAGCATTGGGGAGCTTGCTCCATACGCCTTGCCACCTGATCAGACATCCATGAAGTAAGGATTTTTTCTAGTGACAGTATCATAATTGATTTGGATTATAGGTCAGAGTTACCTGTATCATTGAGTGTAAATTTTTGCCTTCACCAAGTTCTCTGGTTTGATAACAAGCACCAGAAGCAACAACATTCAAACTCCTTATCCACATAAAAATCAGTTAAAAGCATCTCCACACATACACCACATATTTGGGCCTCTATCAGAGTTCATCACATCTAAAATACAGTGCTAACTATTCCTGCATCCCCAAAAGTGAACAGTAAAAAGTGATAGACTATTTAAATGTCACCACCTTTATCAATCATTCTAACTTGCTGATCAAAATAGTCATTTCCTTTTACTGGCCCTCGGGGAGGGCATTGTATGTTGAGTTTACTGTTGACATCCAAACTGAGTTTCACACTACTTGACTGCTATACTTAATCCAAAATATAGTGTAGAGCCATTGTACTTCTGTGGGTGGGGATGCCCTTAGCACCCCAATAGGCTTGCCCAAGGTGCCCATCAAGCATCAAGTGAATTTAGGAGTAAGCAAGACATCTATCCATGTAAGTTGTCTGGCCATCTAATTCTTTAGCAAGCAAATGAATCCTTCCACCTTCTAAAATAATATAAGCATCTACTGACTCTTGAATCTCTTCAACTCCCTAGGAAAGTTGAAACACTTAATCAACAGTCCAATTGTAAAAATAAGTTCATATTTCTTGAGCTCCATATAAATTGTTTTATGTAGGTGTACGTTTCCAATGGGTGACAGTTTGCCCTTGACATCATTAAGCTTTGTGTGGTTTCCTCATTTTTCAAACAAACAAGCAAAAAACTTATATTGAATCCTAAGTGAATCCTTTTGATGTTGCAAGTTTCGCGCAAGGCTAATGGTTCAAAATCTTCTTCCACACTAAAGTGTCTAGGATATATTGAATGAGGGGGATTCATATGCTTGGTCGTTGAACTAAACCAACTTTTTGAACAAGGAGGAAGATGATTGAAGGCTTGTGGCCATGTTTATTCCAAAGATGATTATAAATTAAGAAGTGACCATCATGTATCTGCCCTTCACAAATACCTTGTATAGAAATGAAGCCTCAATGTTTATATGACAGGACTCTCATGGGGTCAAGTGTCATGATAAGCCAATATTGATGCAACTCTATAAAAGCAACTAATTTTCCAGATCGCCCGCAAAAACACAAACACAGATGTAACTAATTATAGAACAGAGCCAACTAATTCCATTTATATCAGTTCGTGAAACCCCCAAGTCCGCAACCCTTTCACACAGAAAGGATCCATGATCCACAATTTTTAATTGTAAAGTTAGAATTATCCAGAACTCCATCTTAGCCATGAGTGTGGGATTTGCATGCCAACAAAGTGTTCAACATATGTTGCATGCTATAGAAACAAATGAGCTCCAATAAGTTCAAAAGGTTGAAATGGATAGCCATTGGAACTGGTGAAGACGAATTGTGCAGGTTGATAATTGAACCTCCAGATGCCTCAAGGTCTTTTCATTGTACCACCAGTGCTCTGTGTCCAAGATTATTATAGTATTTGTTGATTTCTGCAGGTTCTTCCTGCTGAAAGTCTGAATGATCATATAAGTACTTGAGGTGGTGTGGTGTGCACAACCTCCCACTCTGCATGGAGAAAAGTGCCTAAATTACTTGTCTCTCATGCCAGACTAGGTAGTAGAAGAAACACTAACCTGTTAAAACTAGAATATACAGCACCTTCTTATATATGTCAGCTGAGATTGCTGCACGCCTTTTTGTCATGAGCTTTCATGTGAGAGAGCCCAACAAACTTCTACATGCACTAATTTATTTTCTTCTATATTTTTTGAGAATGAGATTTTTTTCATGACCCAATATAGCCTAAATCCACCAAAAAAATTTGACAAAAAAAAATACCAATGTTGTGCAGGTATCTTGTTTCTTGTACACCCTTAGGGTTGGGTACAAATAAAAACTTCAAATTATTTTACTCATTGGGTAAGGGTATGTCATTTACCCATAAAAGTCTATCCATGCCACATCCAGGTATATTCTGAATGAAAGATTTGTTAGGTCAGTTCATGGTTTGGGTACCCCCAACTAGGTTCCCTTTTGTACATGTAAATACTGGGTATGAATAAACTATATTGATCTCATTATGCCCTTGGGTATATGTATGAAAAACAAATCAAGCATAGTTTTTAGAATTTGGAATTATGAGGTAAAATTTTCAAGGCCAAAAACCACTAGGATTTTCCCCTTTGTTTATTGTAATTAACAATTTGGAATGTTAAATTAGAAGACACGTTTGCAATTCTTTAAACTACCAAGTAGATTATAATTAACATAAAAAAGTTTTCAAACTTGTATAATACATACTACACATAATAAGATCATTTAATCAACTTTGCAAAAACAAGGTCTATATAAAGTCTAATTCAAGGTTATACATTTTTGAAGTATCTATATCATCCACCTTTCATTGTTATCATGTCAAAATGTTCAGTTGACCTTTTGAAACATAAGACACGTGATATGATTGTGTCATGGTTCTTGTTGTGTTAGGTCAATTATGAATGCACATGAGTCTACAAAATAAGCTTGATGCCTTCCTAAATAAAAACCAATCACCATGTTTGTTTGGTGACCTTTGCATTTAGGGTTCCAATTTTTCAACTACACTTGAGCTTGCTTCACATCTTTGTTGTTGGCTAAATATCATTGGATTTTGTTGACCTCCACTAGATTGATGAGTTTGGCACTTGGCAATGTTTATCTTGTGTTGTTGGGTCCACTATTATTTAGTTGATTACCATGCGAGGAGAGATTTTTTGCAATTCATCTCCCACTACAACAATTGTAGTTGTGGTTCCATCCAATTACTTAATGTCTACATCATTAAGTCCATATTCAATTTGAAGTAATGAATAGAAAGTGATCCAAACATCTCATTCACTATTTGATAAAGACTTATTTTCTTCATTAAACAAGATATTATGATTATCTTTAATTCTATAGGTATTTGTCATTAAACCAAGTTTAATATGCTTTACTTGTGATGTTGTATCCCATGGATATATAGTTTTTGGTTCTTTGCATCTGGTTTCAAACAAACTATTGATGCTTTAAGCACATGCACATAAACATAAGATCCAAACACTTTCATGTGTGCAACTAAAGGTTTCTCATTCATCTAGATTTTGAAAGGTGTCTTGTTAGGTATTATGTGAATGAACATCCAATTCAATGTATACATAGTAGTAATATATGCAACTTCACCTTAGAATTATGGGTGTACATTACATGTTTGCACTCAATCTATGCAAGATAATTTTGGAATGTTTTTCTAGTGAACTATCCACCCGTATTGGATTTAAACATTTTTGTATTGTTTTGTTAGTATCTTGTTTCAATTGATTAACATAGCTCTTGAAGCACTTTAGAGCTTGCAACTTCTTAGCAATCCAAAAAAAAAACTTGATATGTTGAGTGATCACTCATGAAAACAATCAAGTAATGTTCACCTCTTATAGAATTAGTGTTGAATAAAATGACAAGATCAGTATGTACTGAGGTTTCAACTTGTTCTACTCAAGCTTGAATTTCATTTTGGGGAATGGACTTCAATGATGCTTATCAAAGGCACATCTTTTGCAAAAGATTAGTTTTTTCTTATTAGTTATTTTTGAACCGTATACCATGTCTTTTGTTGCCATGTGTTTAATGGACTGATGGTTCACATGACCAAGTCTCCAATGCCACATTTGTAAGTTTTTTCGTGAATCTCCTTGATTTTTTCCAAGAAAGGATCTTGTTATACATGTTGCAAATTGGATGTTTTTACATTGATGAACAAGTGCCACATGTCATCAATTATGCACCTTCCCATGACAACTTGGCCTTGATTGATGAATTTGCATTTTTTTTTGTTGCAGATTATGTCAATGTCCATCTTGATAGTTCCAAGTTCTAAAAAATAAATCTCCCTAATCCAAGGACATGTAAAACATTGGTCATTTCAATATCATGCCACTTGTCATTTAGCTTGACCTAAATGGTGAAAATGCCAATTCTAACAACATGGAACTTAATTCCATTGATTCCCTTGACAATCTCATGTTGCCCTTATGTATATTTGTAGTGCCTGAACTAATCACACTGATAAGTCATATGTTGTGTATATCCATTGTTAGCAATCCATGCATTTTTATCTCTTGAATCATTAATTGGTTGATCTTCTTATTATCCAAGCTTTGTAGTTTGTTGTTGGTTTGTCATCCTTTTGTTTTTTTGACTTTGTCCTTGTTCTTCGGTTGTGAGGACGTTTTTTCATCTAATGGCCCTTCTCTCCACAATTGAAGCATGGTGAGGTAGGTTCTTGATTTCATCTTTATGTGTTGAATGTTGTTCATGAGTCTAGATTAGCCAATTTCCTTTAGATTGCAACTTGATAATGAATTTGGATTTCTTTGTCACAAAAACTTTGATTGTGGTATTGTTTGTAGAACACAATTTGGCCTAGCTAACTCTCCTTGATGACTGAACAAGTTGTTAACATGTCAATTGTTTTTGTTAGACTATATGGTACATTGTCCTAGATTGATAAAAATGGATGCATCTTTCCAATAAATTGTGAAAAAATTTAACAATAACAATTGAATAATCAAAGCTATTGCTACCTAGGCCTCAAAACCAATTAATGATAATCTCAAAAATAAATTATTAAAATAAATTTTCAATCATTTGGCAAAGAAAACTAAGGGCTTAATTGTTGCCTTCTCCCAATTGGTAATTGTTGCAATTTTCAATGCTAATATAACAACATCACCTCCTATTGTCCATAAGATTCTTTCTTTGAAACATAACTTGCATTTTATACTTCCACGTGATGAAACCTTCACCATTAAATCTTTCGACATTGGCTAAGTCCTTGGTATGATCCATGTAATTGACTATTTTTTTGAACTTTTGACATTTTACAATATTGGCACCAAGAATAAAAAAGGAAATAGAAATGCTTTTATTTTCAAAAGAAAAAAATTGAATGTGTGCATAAATATATATATTTTTTAAACATGGAAAACAATGAGTTGAATTACTCTTGATATTTTTGTGTGATGTAATTAAGACCAACATTATTTTAAAAAGTAAGACTAGATAGCAATGTCTAGGCATGGAACCCATAACCCTTTGGAAATTCTTAATTTAAAAAAAATGAAAGACTCAAACACATGAGATTAAAGAATGTAAATCAAGATTATATTGCTAATTAGCAATTGGTTGTCACGTTATTAATATAGTCCAACACTTGGATTTTCCTAAATGACATTGTTACTATGTGTGAGGTCAATTGATGAATAGTTTGTAGTAGATTGAATATGCACATGTAGAAAGATTCATGGTTCCATATAGAAATAGTAACATGGTATGGCAACAAGCTCTAACCTAAGGTCAAAGCAAAAAAAGCCAAAATGCATGGTGATCCTTTACTATTTACTAGTTGTAGAGACAATTTCATAAATTAATAATACATAATTAGTAACTATATCACAAACTTCCTAGGGAAAAATAATTATGTGAAAATAATGAGAACTAGTATAAAATGTAATTTGGATCAAATGTCATTTTAAAATTATTTCAACAAATGTTTAAATGATATTTTATTATATTAGTATCAACATAAACATGTTTATTCTTTAAGATGATAAAATTTTTAAGTCTACTTGAATGACAAAATTTTACATTTGTGTCACAAATTATGGTAAAATGACAAACCATTAGTCTTTTCATCATCATAATCATGGAATTAATAAGTCAAAACCATTGTTCATTATGTTTATATATTTCAACAAGCATTTTATCAACAATAGAGTAATAAAGTGAAAAATACACAACAATGATGTGAAAACAACTTAATAAATCACAAAAATTTAATGATTCATTATAATCATATTGAAATTTTGTGTAAAGAAATTTGTGATGTAATAGTACTTCATCTAAAAGAATTTCCAAAGGTCATATGAAAAGTCTCATTCAATAGGTTTTTGTTAATTTAAATTGCAAACATTGCAATACATTTTTAGTGCATTGGCTAGTTAGTTTGAAAGTGGCTAAACATTTTCAATTGCTCACTTCAAGAAATTTTTAGGGCTTTAATGTTTTTATATTTGTGAGTGTAGGTGTTGATTGAAGCAAGCACCAATAACCATTTTCTTGGATTCATATTTTAAGAGCTTGGATGTGGTGATAACTTCTATGAGAAAGGCAAAGGTTGTTGAGAAGATGCAAGAGTATGATAGCAAGGCCCTTGTGCCACTTCTTGCGGTTGCATTCCTACTTTTGAGCCCTATTGTCATTACATCTCTTGATCAACTTGCTCCGTAGGACACAAATTGTGAGAATTGTGAATCTTGTACTTGAAAACGTGATTGTGGATTTTTGTTTCCATGGACTTAGATGTTTTGCCATCAGTGAAACATTTTGTATTTGCTTCTTGTTTAATTGCATGTTTGTGATTTCAAGTTGATCATTTGAATTTGATATATGTAATTCTACTCTACTTGATTTCTACTTTCTACAAGGGTTTTGCTCGCTTTCAATCTATGTCTTTTAGGGTTTGAAGCATCAAATAAAAGGTAAGATATTTTATGAGCATCAATCATGTGTATTAAAATGTTTCCGAGCTCTACCTACAATCTCAATTTGATTTTCAATAAATTTGAGCTGCACGTTGTTGTGCACTACCAATGACGATCAACTATTTAATTTTTTTCTTATGTTCATATGGTTTTCAATAATTCATCATTATTTATTTCAATGTCAAATTTAATTTAAATTAATATACATTTCATGGACAAGAAAAAACACATGTTAATTTGTCTTTTCATATCCATGTTGGTGGAAAGGAAGTTATAAAATGGAGGTAGCCATTAGAAAAGGTGAGAGATAATTATTAAGAAAGTTAATAGGGAAAAAAAAAGTTATTAAGAAAGAAATGAAATAGTTAGGCTTGAAAATGAGGCAGTTATGTCTGAAATTGTCTCTGGAATGGTCCATTGACGACCATACGAAGGATTCCCCAAAATCCCCCATATACTAGTTCCAATTACTCATCACTAGAATTATCAAATATCAAGACCAACTCAATTGAATGTAATTTCAACCACAAAACATTTTTGCTATTTGAAATAGTAGCAAGTTGATAACTACTAGGAAAAAAGGTTTGCATGCTTAATTATCATCACATATTTCAACCTTTCACTTGAGAGCCATGACATCTTAATTTCAAAGATTTAAGAGAACCATCAATTGGCACCTTGAGATCTTTAAGTCCAAGTGAAATAGCTCATAATCAATTTTCTTTTGTACAAGCTAGCAACAAGTTAAAAAATGCTGAACTACCTGATGTTCTCTTGTTAGGATCGACAATGGACCTTCTTGGTCTACAACATCTATTTTCCAACATGCTCTTGCTTGTCTTCTCATAGGAAAGGTTCTCTTTATGATTGTACTGATGACAATGACACATAGTTCTGCATTCATTCATGGAAAAACATCTCAGTAGAAAAGGTCTGTAGTTTGCATACCAATTTGGTTCACGAGCTTTGGAAGGTGGAAGACACAAACAACCATGAACCCAATCATGAGACCCGTTGGACTTTTGAGCAGTCCCATCACTGAAAATGGCTCCCTCTTCTGCGTACCCACCAAGTAATCTCAAATTAATGTAATGGCTGCTCAACATGTTGATTATGGATCTCTCCAAGCAATTCAAATCCATGACTAGAGGCTGCTCCAGCAAATACTGCATAACCACTGAGGAAACTGCTGCACTGGAAGCAATGGTAACCTGATTCCCAAATTGATGCAAACCACTTCTTACCAATTTTGAAGTGGAAAGGAGAACAACTCACCTCCTAGTAGTACTCCTCCTGGAGTGGCTCCAAAGAATAATGAGTCAGGCAGGCTGTGGCCAGTCTCTACAAGGCTGGCACACACCTGCCCTTGGAGCCTTGAACTCACATCCACTCTAACCTGGAAAACCCACAACAGAAAGAAAAAGATGGCGCTTGAGGACACTTGAGATTATATGTTGGAATAATCTTGTTACAATTTTCTGCTAAAAATTACTAACCTTGCATTTTCACATGACCCTCCACAACATAACCACCCTCATTGTTACTGCAATATGCTACAACCACCCCACACCACATAAGCATGTCCTAACAAACTCCTTCATTAGGCAGGCAGTAATCAGAGCCACTAAGTACTGTTTCAAATTCACCTGTGCAACTGTCAAGAAGCCCTGGAAAACATATATCCTGAGCATACCCAGACTAGGATAAATCATAGAGAATGATCCACGCCCAAACTTATGATAGTCGTTGGTCCCCAAAAACCTATTATGCTTGTTCTGAAGTCCTTAGTCTCGGGGAAAGGACAAATGGAAAGAGAGTGCAGGAAGGGCCCTCAGAATCCCTAATCCTCGTCCTAGAACGGTCAAGATCCAAGAATAAATATTAAATACCAGTTTAATACCAGGGTTATATTGGTCTGAATACCAAGTATAACCTGCCACATACCGGCCAAGAATCAGCCTTGGACCCTAATGGGTACACAAAGGAACATGGTGGAATGAAAAGTTTGAAAAAAGATGAGTTCAATCAATGGTTGAGTGTTTCTTCCCATTGCACTTGTTGCTGAGGTAGGTGTGAGACAAAAAGAAGAAGAAGAAGAAGAAGAAGACTGAGGGAGTTGGAATTGGTGAGCCATGAGGAAAGTGAGCATCAAGAAGGCGGCTGAGGAGTTTGAAAGTCTGTCGGAAGAGGAGCGGCGAGCGTTACGCATCAGTCGCTTTCATGCCATGCCTGTCCTCTCTTCTTCCTCTGCCTCCTCTTCTCAACATTCTCAACCCAGGCAGGTGCAGCACCATAGTCATTTCTTTCACTTTTTGCAAACAGAAAAACAGAGTGGATGTTTTTTTTTTTTTTTTTTGGTAGGAGGGTGTGGAGCTCAGAAATGAAAATCTGAAAAATGGATAGCAGTAAAGTCTAAGAGAGAGAGAGAGAGATGTAGGCGAAGCAGACGGAACTCCGCGTTTGGATTTTACAGGGTGGAATTTTTTAGGGTTTGGAGCTTCAGTGTGAAATCTGAAAAATGGAGAGCAATATGTGTGTGTGTGTGTGTGTGTGTGTGAGAGAGAGAGAGAGAGAGAGAGAGAGAGAGAAGAAGAAGAAGAAGAAGAAGAAGAAACGCTGCGTTTGGATTTTTTAGATGGGATTTTTTTAGGGTTTGGAGCTCCAACGTGAAATCTGAAATATGGAGAGCAATAAGTGTGTGTGTGTGTGTGTGAGAGAGAGAGAGAGAGAGAGAGAGAGAGAGAGAGAGAGAAGAAACACTGCGTTTGGGTTTTTTAGATGGGATTTTCTTAGGGTTTGGAGCTCCAATGTGAATTCCAAAAACCTGGAGAGCAGGAGGTGAGAGAGAGAGAGAGAGAGAGAGAGAGGGGGGGGGGGGGGGGGATGCAGAAGAAGTCAAAACACCATATTTGGATTTTCAGAGTAGAATTTTTTTAGGGTTTGGAGCTCCAACGTGAATTATGAAAAATGGAGAGCAGTAAGTTAGATAGAGATAGATATGTGTAGAAGAATATGAAATGTGTGGATTTTATCTTCATGGTTGAACATATTTAAGTTAAATGTGTTAGGGTTGTGGAGAAATATGGTGTGGAGTAGCTCAGAGGCTCAGGAAATTCGCAAGAGAAGTTAGAAGTGTTGTTTTTCTTGAATGGTGTGACAGGTTGGCACATCCAGGAGGCCCTTTGGCAACAAATAAGGCTGTAGCATTAGGGAAGTTCTTGAAGAGAAAGCTGAGTGAACCAGGAGGTGCAGCATCACTGGATCCTGCTCTTGTTGAGCAGGCAGTGAACAATGCCAAGGCTACTGTTGAAGCTGGTATATTCTGTTCAAGTTGTTCTTGTGAATGTTTTGTGTTTATTATTTTGCAAATTGCATTTCTTGCACAATAGGATTTAGAAGGACTGCAGTCATGTCCCTGACCCCATCGTCTTCCTCCCCCCTTTTTCTGTGTGTGTGTGTGTGTCTTCATGTCTTCTGATTCTGATGTTGGTTCTTTCCACAGGCAAAGGTCAGTTATTGAAATCAGGTGTGAAAGTGCTTCATGTTGATTCATTTTCTGGCTCTGATAAGGTACTTTGATACTCCCACAATGTCCCATCTACCGTCGTCTAATGACTGACAAGTGTGTTTGTGGGCTTTGGAGTGTCCAAACAAGTCTACACTGAATTTTTTTGTCCTCTTGAATGATGATTATGCTTTCATATCTGTCCATTGTATTTATCTCTGTTTCAATGGTCTATTGCAGGAGGATGATCAACTGGAGAAGACTCAGAAGCCAGCAAAAATCAGGAAGAAAAAGAAATTCAACAAACAGATTGCAAACCAGCAGATTAAACAAGACAATGGCATGAAGAAGAAAGGCAAGAAGAACAAGATGCCCAAGAAGTTTAAGTTCTGATACGGGTGGGTGAACTGCATTAGTAGGTAATAGAGGAAGGTGGGAAGGTCAGTCAGAATTTCTATTTCCTGTACAATGGATGATGAGTATATTTGCAAACAATTTGTACAGAGCAGACATTTTTCAAAGTTTTTATACCCTCTATCTCCATCCATATACATGCATCTACAATCAATGTGTTTATTTATGTTTATGTATGCTTGGGTTTGAATGGTTCAAGTTGAGAAAGGGTGGTCAACATTTTCCAATTGCCATACTAGGTCTGTCTTCTCCATGTCATGGTTTATGAACAGAGATGGCATTGACTTCACAGCATCAGGTATTTGTTGCCAATCTAAGAATGGGAGCGGGCAGAGAACCAGCATGAGGAGCTTGAATATCTCATCATCAAGTGTCACCTGTAATATACTGCAGATCTCAAACATGAAGGCCTTTGTGCAATCACTTTTTCCATGCATTATTTTTATTGAAATGGGTTGCAAAGAGTTTTGTAAGACATTGTGTCGATGATGCTTATTTCTTAGATGAGTGATTGCATGTGGGCCAAAAAAGAAGTTAGATAGTGTAAGAAATTGTACATTATCATAGATTTATTTATGTTTTGTTTAGTTCAAAACAATTAAAAGTTGTACTAAATTTGACTCAAATGAAGGGTAAAATATTCAAATTTAAAAGTCCATTGAATGTAACTTTAGGTTTAGGTTTTTCTCTTTAGTTAAAAGACTTTTGAAAGTGAAGAATAGGCCGTCAAATAAGGAAGTTTTTGCAAATTACTCTTTTATTTCTTGTCTCAGAAAACCATTGAAATGACAATAAAATTGGATAATAGAAACCCATTAGTCACACTCAAACATCACTCACAATTTTGAAAGATATGAAATTTGAAATTTTTGATAAATTCAAAATATGTTTTAAAATCTCATAATTTAAAAAAGTCTTTTATCACAAATAAATGCACACATGATGTATGAAATAAAGTTATAACTTATATAATAAAAGATTGTGAACTTTCAAGAAGCGAACATGTTTTTGGTATGATTTAAAAGATGTGATCAATTTTCAAAATGAATTGCAAAATTTTATTAAAATTTGCACTATTTTTAAAAATCATATCTATTTAACAATTATTTAAGACACACAACATACGATATATTGAGGCGATTATAAACATATTTAATGACAAGTTACACAAAACATTATATTCAAAAATTCTTATTTATGAAAAAGTTATTATTTTTGGACAAAATAATGGACAATTTTTAGATA
Source organism: Sphagnum contortum (assembly GCA_963920785.1). Taxonomy (NCBI): domain Eukaryota; kingdom Viridiplantae; phylum Streptophyta; class Sphagnopsida; order Sphagnales; family Sphagnaceae; genus Sphagnum; species Sphagnum contortum. Next base: position 2,286,584 of record OY987278.1, read on the forward strand.
AAGGAAATCATGTTCTCTCCTTTGATTGCCGTTTGGATTTGGATAATGCAAAATTCTAAGGAATTTGCAAGTCTTAAAACTCCAATTCCCCTCAAATTTTGGGTGCCAATCTAACATGCATATAACAACATTACATTGGATTGCATGAAGTGGTGACTCATGTAAAAATGAACTTAAGAAGCTAGACATGGTTGTCAATCACGAATCTTTTGCTCATTAAGTTGGTGACCCAAGATACACATACACATTTACACACAACCCAATTGCGTATTAGGTAATGGCCATTGAGAGAATCCAATCAAACATCGAGTCTAAACCAATATATTACCAAACTAATGTTTCTTTTGCACAATGTTACTCAATATATATTCATTTGAATGGGAATTGAATTTCCACAAAAAACAATTCATACTTATATTTGATCATCACTCATATTCTTTGAATTAAATCAAGACTAGTCATCAGAATATAAGATCTTGCAAATGATACCCAATTTCACTCACTTTGTTATGGCTACAGTCAAATTGGGGATGAAACAGGCCCCCAAAGACAGGGTGACTTTTGTAGATAACTTTAATAGGATAAGAGAGAGACAAGATGGAAAAACTCATGATTTTTTCCATAAATGAGATATTATTAGATTTGATTGGCTAGTACACTAATTTTGATTGGCCCCATGTGATGACATTTAATGACTCCTTTTATCTACAATCTTCAAGATTTCATGATTATTATTATTATTATGTATGGGGGGGAAATAACTTGCACACTATTTTGAATGTGGTCCCACAATGGTAGAAGCCCACATACATACATACATACATACATACATGACAAAATTTCATAAAGAGTTGAAATTTAAAATTAAATACCATAGTAGTAGTAGTCGTAGTAGTAGTAGTAAGAGGGCAGCTTGGACACATGTTTGTAAAATAACTTGTTAAATTTGAAAGATTCCATGTCCAAAAGAATAAAATTAAATAAAATTAAATATTCTTATAGATTCCTTATTTTCCTTCACAATATTTTGTTTTTTTGAAAATTATTTACTTTGTGAAAATTTCAGCATTTCAATAACTAATTTAATTAGTGTCAAAAGCTGCCCAAGGTACTTACTACAGTGTTTGAAAATGAAGTGATTTTTTTGAAGGTTTTAATTGAAGCACAAGTCAAGTCGGAAAAAAATTTAGTAAAATTTGCTAAATTTCTATATTTGATTTCAGTAAGTAGCCAAAAGTACAGGGAAAAAAATTAATTAAAGATTTATACTTCATATCTAGTTTATAGCCAAATTTGGCTAAATCTTCCTTTGGTTGATCACAACTTTGGGCTGCATCAGAAAAATCATGCCAAAAAAAAATTAAATAAAAAATAAATGCATAACTTATTAGCCTAATGTGTGGGTTGGTTCTGCTGGCCTGTAAAATCAAATTGGCTTAAAACCTAAACCCTAAAAACTGTGGTAACAGGTAAGTACAGTAGCAAAAGCAGACAGAAGCACCCAAACCTGAGAAATGAACCATCATGTCAATGATTGGTACCTACGTTGTCATTCACACACACACACAGATGCAAATAGTGTAAAATGACCCAATAAAAATTAAATGGTGTTGTTGCAGAACAGAGCTGACAGGAGAGAAGAACAATCCTTTTGTTTTTGAGTGGAGTTCTTCCTGAGTTCTGAGTTCTTTTTCTGAGTCTGAGTTGTTTTCTGAGTTCTGGGTTCTTTTCTGAGTTCTGAGTTCTTTTCTGAGTTCTGAGTTCTTTTCTGAGTTCTTCGTGGCAGAGATAGATGTGGAAAAATGTACCCAACAAAAAAATGATACACTTGGTTTCTTTGTAGGCTACTACGTATTGGGTTTGGGTTTCAAGTTTCAAAGAGTGTGTTGTTGTTTCTGACACTCCCTTTTTGCACAGAGGCAAAAGCAACCCATAAAACCTTTGCAGTTCTTTTAAATGTAGTAGTAACTTTGCATGTGTTGCTCCCCCTCTTACATATCTCTCTCTCTATATATATATAACTCTGGACTGAAGCAGGTTTCAACAATGAAAATGCTCATCAGCAGCAGCAGCAGCAACTGCAAAGCTCATCATCATCAGCCAGCTTTGCTTTGCTTCTTCAGGAATGATGATGATGATGATACTACCTTGGGACTAGTCTTACGAACTCTAGTCTTTCTAACTTATCATCGTAGCTACCGTTAGCCTAGGATCAGTTTCCACATTGACAAAACGAATAAATTTTATTTTTATTTATTTTTATTTTTTCAAAAAATGAATTCCTTTTTAAATTTTGAAATATTATATATATATGTATTCCAATCATCTACTATAATATTGTGATATGAGTGGTGAAATTATTCACAAATGTAGCGTATGATAATAATTATGAGGATTTTCAACATGTCACAACTTCAAATTTTTTTTCACAAAATTTCATTTCACTATTTTGAGGATTATTTAATCATGAACCTGACCTTAGGGTAAAAAAGGGTAGTCAGAAACACTACGAGGAAGGGTACGAGCCTGGGGTGGGTAGGTACCATGCCCAATACTAGTACCATGCTGAATTTTTTTTAAAGATCCAATGCCCACCCAACAGAAGTGTCTAGTGTTTACCACGTCCATAATAGTGTGCAAGTTAATCCCCCGTTTGCACCAATAAACATGAAATATTGGACAATGTAGAGTGAGATCCATTAGGGTATGCTCATCGTCGAACATAAGTTGGTAACCAAACATTTTATCCATATATTCTTGATATATTTGTTTGTTTTTGAGTGATCTTCATGGCTATATATATGGGTGGGGGCACCAAGTGGAGGTTTACAATATCTTCTTGAACTTTGGAGATAGTTGTTGAGCAATGAAGAAAAACTTACAAAGAAAACAAGCATGTCTAGAGAGAGCGCAAAATGCTTGAAAAAAATGCATTAGACTTCCTCAACTTTCAAACCCCCTATTTTTTCTCATTTCTTCTCCGTTTTGAACAATGCAAAAAGATATGGATTTGCCAACTTGAGCTCTATAAGCCCTCATTGAACTCTAGAGAAAACTGAACTATGTATGACCAAGGATATTAAGCTTCAAATGCTTGGCCTACTAAACTAAGCATTTATTATTCCAAACCGAACACTATTTCTAAACCCATATCTTCTCATGTTTTTTTAACTCATATTGAACAATATTCATGACAATGGATGCATCAAATGGAGGTCCACAATATGCCTTGGAACTCCAAAGGTTGGATTTTATAAGCTCTTGAAAGTTTAAGTGTTTGGACATTGACCTATCTACCTAAATGCCATCACATGCACCAATCAAGATGAATCATATTTCTTTATTGACCCCTTTGCCAAAAGGTTAGATCTTTTGCATCTTGGGTGCATGTTTACATGTCCTTGATCTCAATTTCAGACTATTTAAAACTTGAACTCATCCAAATTATAGTTTCAAGGCCTTTATATTCTTCTAAGAACTTCAAAATACTTCTAGTTTTTTCTATTGCCAAGTAAAGGAAGCACTAGTAAATGTCAAAAGTTGAATATACGGCATGTAAATCCTATGTAAATCATGTACACTTACACATTCGAAGTTTTTACATTTATACTTATATTCTTGTATTTTTTTATTTTTTTTTTTTAACACTTACATTTTCATGAGGCCAATGTAAATATTTGTCAAATACACTTATGTGGCCCCGTGTAAATGTTTTGGGGCATGTAAGTGTATACGCCATATACCCTTAATGACCATACCTTCTTGCAAATCCATATTAACATGAATCTCAATAAGTATGGTTGCGATGCATCCCAAATCACAAATGTTTACATGGTTTTTTTTTGTAATGGGCCATTTGGTTGTCCTTCACCAAAAAATTATGAAATCCCCCCTTCTCCCCCCCCCCCCCCCCACCCTTCCCCAAGTATATAACTTATTATTTTTTCACTTACACTTACATTGATTTACATGACATAAAATAGATTAAAATTTTTACACTTACACTTATATGAAGTATAAATAAATTTCATTATGGGATTTACACTAAAACCATTTGCATGCACAACACTAATAAGCACCTTCATACCATAGAATGCTCCCTTCCATTGTTATCGATGTCATCGTTGCCCGAGTGATGACTTACTAGGTAGAATGTGCCTCATTGTAATAGCACTTTTATGGTGTGAAGGACCACAAGCAAGCTTGAAATAACATTAAAGGTAGATAGGAATGAGAGAATCCATGGTGGGCATAGGTGAGAAATGATTTAATCAACTATCATTGTGGACTTTGCAATTCAAACACAATTGAAAAACCTTTGTATTTAACTACCGATGACCTTCAAGTGAACCCTTTCTCACTACCCTAACTTACAAATATTACAACAAATTAACTTTTGGCTATTAGTTTAGAAGATTTGCAAGATTGTATTTGGCCTAGGCTTTGATTGAATGAAGAATATGAGAAGCAATAAAACCATAGATAAAGCAAATCCCACATTGGGGGTTCAAGCTACCCTAAGGACCAATGTAGGTGAAAAAAAATAGTTTGGTCCTTTGTTTCCGGTCTGTGTATTATTTTCATCTTGACTTCACTCGCAGTTCTCACTAGCAAGAGAACAATTGAGTGTCAAGCCAATTTTCAAAGCTAATGGGATTTGAATGTAAGACCTTCGAAAGCCTAATTATTTAGTTTTCGGCAATGTTGAAAATTTTCAAAAAATATTTCTTTGAAATAAAAAAGATATTTTTGAGGGAAAATATAGAACTTTTTAGAATATTCTGAAATAATTTTATTTAGGCATGAAAATGTTGAATTTGCTCAAGAACGATGCAAGTATTTATCAAAAAATATAATCGAGAAAATTAATAATCGGGGGAATTGCTTAAACATATAAATTGATAATAGGGTGGGTCTCAAAACATTTTCAAAATCTAGTTATTTGATACCTTGTGTCGGCACAAAGACCCTCCCCAATTAGTTATGAAAAAATCAAAAGAACCGGCCAACATTGGTAAGTTACCTATGTAAGTAGGTAATGTACCATCCGTAAGTAGGTACCTAAGTAAGCGGGTGGTTTACCGTAGGTAAAAAGGACTCAAGAGGTAGGAAATTCGAGTAATTACTACTACCTAGGTAGTAGGTAGGTAGGTAAGTAGTGAGAAAGGCTCTTGAGTGGCTACTAGGTAGGTAGGTAGGTAGGTAGATAGATGCATGGAGATGGTTAGTATGTAATAAGAGAGAGATCGAGAGAGCCCACCCCACTCAAACAAACGGGTATGATATTCAAATCATCTTGTTCATTGAAGCCTTTTCTCCGAGCTCCAAAAAAAAACCATCATTGATGAGTGGCAAGTTGATTTTCCATCATACAACTTCATATCAAAAGCACATATGTATGCATGTATGTGTATGTATATATGTATGTATGTATGTATGTGTATGTATGTATTGTTATGAGACATCATTGGGGTGGGGGGTGGGCAAGGGATTAGACCACCCCCAACATGAAGTTGAGAATTCATAGTTGATTGGTGTGCATATAGAAGGCAATCAAGATGGCATCTACCACATTTTTGTCACAAACTTGAAACCACTACAACCCATTTAGCAAAAAGCTCATCATAGATGAAGAAATTGTCATGAACACCATATAAACCTTTTGGCTCTGACTAAAAATGAGCTGAAAGATTGGAAGTTGTAACTACCCATCTGCAAAAGGTTAATGATAGCATCTAGCCTTAGGTTATTTTTTTCATCCAAAAAATATAGAATATAATATAACATAATATAATATGATATTATATATATATATATGTATATATATCCACCGACTCGCTCATGAGTGTGAAGAGTAATTAATCAACAAATTCAGCTTGGCTAGCTCTGAAAACTAACACACACAAGCCAAGCTTTCGGTGCGCTATAATAGTTGCATCTCTTACACAATTTTCAATTTTCTTTTGTACATTTTTTTTTTCCAATTTTTTCTTTCATTTTTTTTCATGGGCCTTCCTATAAATGCTTTGAACTATGCAATAATTTTGTGCTCTTTCATTAAAAAAAATGGGGTTTTTTTTTTTTTCCTTTGCCTATTAAAATAGCCTAATGAAAAATAAAATTTTAATACAATGGTGGCCACATGCTGTGTCCTCTCATCACCAAGAAGTTATTGTAGATCTCACATAATAGGGCAAACTTGAAGCAATAACATATTTACCCAAGAGTTTCCTAAAATCTGAATAGGCTTCACTTGAAGTGTTAAGTCATGACAAAAGGTGCACAACTATTTTAAGAGTTATGGTTTCATATGGCTTGCTTCTTGAACGAAACTTGCAATTTGAGTGAATTAGGACCTCCCAATACATTATTGGATGGAAACTACAATTGTTCCATTGTGGATGAATCCTAATTCAATTTATCATTGGGTTGCACCTTGATCAAGGTTCAAAGGTGGTTTAATAGTTGTTCAAAAGTTTTATAAATTGAAAAAGTTTCATGTTTTTTTCTTCCTTTTTTGTAAAAAAAATCACCAAATTTTTTTAAATTAAAGATCTATTTGTTTTGCCACATTTGAACTCTAATTTTAGTTTGGTAAAATTTGTTAAACTAATTTTTTTTTACTATTTGGACATGTTCTAAAAATGTATAGCCATTTAATGCTAAATACCTCTTTGATATTTTAAGATTTAAGGTCATATCTTGAAAGAGCTGCCTGAATAACTATTGGTTATTTGGTGCATTTCTGATAATTGCCCAACGCCGGATGCCTTTGTTAAAGAATATGGAAATGGGAAAAAAAATTTAATTCCTCAATTTGGGAAGTCTATGAAATTAAATTAAGCAAGGGGAAGATGGTAGAACTTGCACAAAAACTAGTTGAATTATTGTGATATATTAAATATTGATCTAGTTGTTCTAGATCTTGGTCTAGAAATATTGATCTAGTTGTTCTAAATTATATATGTTCACATAAGAAAGTTTGTGTATGCACAATGATGCCTTTGAGAGGATGATCCAAAGGTGCAAAAATGACAATGTGTCATCTATTCATTAATGTTTAACAATAGAATTGGAACTCAAATTTATTTAATTGAGAATTGCCCATAACAAGTAATTCCAAAGTTGTTTAAAAAATGCCAATGCTATTATCTTTGTTTGGGTTTTCTTTAAGGGGTTGGACAAATCTTATAGAAGTTATGAATTAACTAACACATTGAAAAAAGGATGATTACATTACTAACACCATGCCAAAAAAAAAAAACAAAATCTTATGCATGCAATTTACATTTCTTTTACAAGATTTGTCGTTGAAAAAGGAAATGATGTAAATAAAGTTTTAGCATATAAACATCTCAAATGGATTCTAGAAGTCTTTGGAAGGTTTCAAAATACTTTAATAAAAAAGATGTAAGAAAATCCATACAACTTTCCATAAATTATAATGAAAAAGTTTATTGTTAAAATTAAAAAAAAGATTCTATACCTAGAAGGTTTTAGTACTATGCCTATGGAGAGGACATGGGTAAACTCATCCCCATTTTCACCTATGCCAATTATGTCTACTTTTGCTTTTGCTTGAGCCTTTGCCTTCATATTACAATCATGTAACATCAATAAAGTTCTTTCATTTGAAGTCCTTTATTCTAGATCTAGTTCAAGCCTTGTTTGTAGGATTTACCTTGTCAAGTCCTAAATCTTGTGTGAGGTAGACTAAAACCCATTGGTGGTTTAGTAACAACTTCTAGCATGATCTAGATTTGAACCCACAACCATTTGCAAAACAATGATGGCCATGAGTCAAAACTAATATGCAATAGCCTTAATGTATTCAAACACTTGTAAAATCTTGAGTTTAGTGTGTCTAGTCCCAACATCAAAAATCAATGTTGTTCAAGAAAATTATATTTGGGTGATGAAATTAATGAGCCTCAATACAATTATTTGCAAAGTAATCTTGGCTGTGGGTCCTTATTTCACCTCCAAACCCTAATTCTACCCCCCAAGATAGTATATTCACAAAGTTAGCAAATTTTTATCCAAACATGATTTCAACTATTAGGGTTAAGGTTTTATATATATATAGTTGATTGTGCAAAAACTTGAACAAAGATTTGAAAGATTCTATGAATAGTGTATTAACAACACTAAGGATTGGTCCCGGCATTTTTGACACAATTGAAAAATGCTTGTGTATTTTTTTTTAGCCTCATTTATTGATCCAAAACCAAGGGTTGTTGTGCTACATCGGTGAACATTTATGGATAATTCTAATTAAGTTCAAAATTTGACGTTCAGAAATTCAATTCGAAACTCTCGTAGTGAGCTCAAATGTTTTTTGTTGCAAAAGCTGATATTTGAACTTCCCAAGGATGCTTGCCTCTAACCCAAGGAAGGATCTCGTAACTGGACCTGACATTTTGCTTTTTTGGACATCTTGTAAGTGGTACATGTTTCTTTTCTCCAACTTTCATGAAAGCTTCCAAGGAGATAAAAAGTAGTTTGTGTGTGCAACAAATTGTGCATAAGCTGCGCTCAAGCATGGATGGAGAACATGCATGGATTTCATGTCCTTATTATGCGCCACCAGAAGACTCTCAATAACCTTGAAAGTAGTCATGTACCCAAAAGGACTTTAGTGTCAGCTGGGACTTTACCCCCATCCCTGTACTAGGCATGAGCTTTTTATGCAATACTACTACTACCTTCATGAGTGAGCCAAGCAATAAGTAAGTTATTATTCATAGCTCAAAATTTCGGAGGAATTGGAATGTGTCTTTGGTGTTGTTGGAAAGATCTTGACGAGCAGGATTTAATGGAATTTTATTTGGTGAGATTTGGATTCAGAATGTGGGAGATATTGATCGATTTTTCAAGTGATTTTTGCCATTGAAAATTCAAATAAATTCCAAAAAATATGCATGCCTAGTGTGCATGGACACTAGGCTTATTGAAATGTATAATCCAAAAATGAAGGTCTTCACTGAGTGGTTTGAGCAAAAAACTTGGTTCACTTGGCCCACTTAGCCCACCTAGTGTGCATCGACATGGCCATGCACCACCAATGGTATGTGTTTTTGTGACATGGAAAACAGCTATATAAGATGTGTTCTAGAACAAGTGCAAGTAAGTAGTAACCACATTGCATGCCCATGAATATTTTACCGTTGTTGTATGGGTATCAGAAATGGCATGTAATCATGTAATCATGGGGTGGTTCTTTGATCTCATGACAATTCTTCTCAGAAAATAGAGGACCACTTATGATGGATATATATCCACCATTCTCAAAACCATAACATTAATCATAATAATGAAAGAATTGCCTAGACACATTTCTAGGGTTTGTTCATGAAAACCGCATTGCTCAATTGGAATTGGAGGTTCTTTAATTTTGGATTTTGATTTTGATTTTTCAAAAGACACAACCAATAGTTGTTTGATCTAAGAAAATTCACCAAATAGGAACTGAGGTTTATTAAATCTACCTCTTTAAACTCTTATCTACAAGCACCCACTTTTTTTTTTGTGTGAAACTTTGTTGGGTCTGCCCAAAGTGAAGAGACATTGGATACAATTTAGGATACAATTCTGGTGTGACCTGGGGAAACTAAATTTGCTGATGACCCTAAACCCTAAAGACCTAGCTACACTCTCTATAGCTGATGTTTTTAGTTAAGTTTCTCCACACACCCCCCCCCCCCCCCCCCAACCTGAAATTCATCTTGCATTAAATGATCTGACCATGTTAAAAACAATTCCATCATTTTTCATGATTTTGTTTCAACCCTAGTCATGAAGGCCGAAGTCATTACGTGATGACTCGTTTGTTAAATTGAATACCCAACATGGTACCCAACATAATGTTATATTATAAATTCACAAATGTTATGTGTCGGTTCATCATATTGCAAAAGTGATGAACCAACGATTTATCATTCATGAGAGTCGTGACCAAAATATATATGTGGGCAAGGCATAGTAAGCAAAATATTGTACTTGTAACTTCATCAAGTTAGCCAGCGATCACACTTGACAATCAACAGTGTTGGCTCAATGAAAGTTTGCAATAAGTTCCAAAACACCATACATATAGGCTTCAAGGAATACGAGTGTGTGTGTGTGTTTGGTTAGTTAATCAACAACTATGAGCACCAGCATTTTGGCTTTAGCAAATTTTTGCACTGTGGTGAAAAATGTTTTTTTGGAAATTTTTGAAATTTTTAGAATATATAAAAATAAAAGCTATAAATTTGGAAAAAAAGTCACCAAACTTTTGAAACAATTGCAAAAAAAAGAAAAGAAAACTGGACCTGCATACAATGAGGATGCACCCATAGTTGGACGGGTATGTAGTTGTGCACCAAGTATTAAAGGACCACCTTACCAGGCTGATAATTATATTTTTATATATTTAAAGAAAAACCCCAATACCAGGACCAGGCAGGTAATTATATTTTGATATTAAAAAAAAACACCCAATACCAGGACCAGGCTGCTAATTACATTTTTATATTAAAAAAAACCCAATACCAGGACCAGGCTGCTAATTATATTTTTATATTTAAAAAAAATACCCAATACCAAGACCAGGCTGGTAATTATATTTTAATATTAATAAATTAAAAACCCCAGTACCAGGACCAAGCTGGTATGTTCAAAAGTCAATAACAGACGAGCATTAGTAGTAAAAACCCAACACATTTCCAATATCAAATGTTGAAGGAACTTGGCCTAAAGCTGGCTTTAGTAGGCCAAGCTCACATGCCAGAGTGAACCAAAGCATTGAGTACATATATACACATAGTCAAAGAACAGTAGTAAGTAGCGGTATGGCCAAAATGGATTATAATTGAAGGTCATCAAAGATGAATATGTAAATTATCATTGGTAGACAAGATGTCCATCATTCCCATACATTAAAAAAGGAGCTGGTTTTGCACCTTAAAAAAAAAAGGAAAAAAAAAAGCAGAGAAGTTTTCTTTGTGTTCCACTCATGTTTTTTTCGAGTTGACATAGTGACAAGAGAACAACAACTTCCTTTTGTTTTGTTTTTGAGTGAATATTATTAGCTAGTGAACCTAAAGAAGCTTCACATGGTGTTCACAATTTACCAATATTTTAAGTACCAATTGAGCCAATTTTTATTTTTTCAATTTTTTTATTGTTTTCTGAACCCTAGTAGGATGGACCACAAAGGCTTTACTACACAATTATAAGTGTTATTAGGGGTTGCCATGACAACATAGTTTGAATATATGGTCATCATGGCCAGAGTGAACAAGAACATCATCCACCAGATGGATGCCCATTATGCCTCAATTGTGGATGAACCTTAACTGAGTTAATATGCGGTTTCACCTTGATAACCCATTCTCAAAGAAGTAGGTTCTAGTTATATAGGTAGGTAGGTAGGAAAATAGGTGGTAAGGAGGACTTTCTTTTTACTAACCTTCAAGTAGGTTGTTAGTTAGTAAGTAGGTAATAGAAAAAGCAAGTTAAGCTAAGCAGGGGATGAATGAGCTTAGGAACTGGAATGCAACAGAAAACTGCTTCCTGACCACTTATCATCCATCCTTCATGGTGCACTGGTGGTTCACTCTGACTGGTAAAATATTGAACTTGTGTGGGTGTGGGAGGGGTGTCACATCTCACACAGTACTGCTTTGATGCAATCAAAGGGCAATAATAAGAGAGCATTCTCAAGTAGAGCTCAATCAATATATGTGACCCTGCAATAATTAGAGCATCTCCAGTGGTGCTCAATATGTGATGACCCTGCACAAATATTTGTTACATCCAAGTTTAGTTATTTACTTTTCTTTTTTTTTCCAACCCCACACATAAGACTAGAACAGCAGCAACTGCAAGTTGGTGGGAGACCACTAATAGCAACTCACCTGGACCAATCAAACTATCTATCTAGCCAATCAGCAGCAGTAGGTGTTAGGCTTTGCTGTGCCTTTTTACCAGCCAGCCTCGACAAACTGTGCAAAAATTGCTGGGCCAAAACCATTTTGTTGAGCCAAACTGGCGTGTTTTCACTTTTCTTCATCGAATTTTAATTTGCAGAGTCACATAGTGAGAGCGAGCACTTGTGGAGTTGCTCTGAAAGAACTCATGAGGATCCAAATCTTGAAACTCCTACCTACTACTACCCTTCAACTCTTGGGTTCTCATCAACTATTTTGTCACTCATATGGAAAATTGTGATGCTTGAGAAAATTGCATGCCTATTGCCTATGGCTGCTACTCGAAACCGACCATCATTTGCAATCGAATGCCTTCAATATGATGTTAAGCCTAAATGAGAACTCAACTCAACATGAGAGGGAAAAGGTCGGCCTAATGGGAGGCCCAACAACATGATGACTTTAAGGATGACTCTCTTGTATGTTGGAGTCTTATGTATCATCATGGTCTACATGGCTTTAAGGATAAAACTCTCTTGAATGTTGGAGTTTTTCATGTGTCATCATGGTCTAGCTCCCTCCCCATCATGACACAAATCAAAGAGTTGGAAATGGGTTTGACATAGACAATCCTCCTTGGCAAAAGGAGGAGACTGTAGGAGGAAATTTCCCATGTATACAAGTAAAGCTAAATACTTTTTTCATCACCAATTTCACATTTGGTTGTGTTTTGATTCTATCTTGAGAGTGCCCAAGCTTACAAGGTGCCTCTTTGCTTGAAAAAATCCTCAAGTGGTTAGGGGCAAGGGAGGCTCTTTGTGAAGTTGCTTTTCAATCCCAAATAGGGTATCAAAATAACCAGATTTTGAAATTTTTGAAGGCATGCCAATTATCAATTAATTTGCTCGTTTAAGCAATACACCTAGTGTTCAATTTCCTTTGTTAATTTTTCAAAAATGGGTACCCAATTGCAATGCATAAAGGCCAGTTGATTGGGGGAAAATTGTTTTTTAAAGTGTAAATTTAGCTAATTTCACCAATTTTTGAATAAATAAATAAAATTGAATTAAAAAAAATCCTACTTGTCACCAATAGGCCTTCCAAGAGAAAAAAAAATAGTAAGAAATTGACAAAACACTCTTGAAATTAGTTGTGTTCACCATCACTGACACATTCAGTAGAAAATTAGGCAACTCTTGGACATATATGGATTATCCATGCAGGAAGGGGTTAGGGTTAGGGTTAGGGTTTAGGTTTAGAGTTGCAGGAAGGAAGCAAAACATTGTGCAAAAAAAAAAAAAACAGAGTCCAGTCCAGACACCTGAAATAAGTCAAGAACTGGAAAATCAGTTAAGGTGTAAGTAAGTGATACCCAATTCTGACTTTTAGACCAAAGTACTTAAATCACATGCAACAACCAACCCCACTAGGCCATGCAAAAGTCATGAGCCATCATCCATCATCCATGAGCTCCCCTCCCCACCCCCCAAGTGACTATGCTAGTGTTTTTGAGGATGCTTCACACTCACCCAAAAAACAATTCATCCTTCAATGAGTGCCAATACAAAACTTCTTAGATCATATCACACTCAATGTCTTGTCATAAGAATCCATTGAAATTGTGCATGGAATGCATTGAGTCATTGTGTGGAGTACAATCCAAAATCACCTTTTTATTAATCCCCGCAATCTCACTTCTAACAATCATGTCTTGTTTTTATTTTATTTTTGAAAAAATTGAAAAAAAAAATTAATTTGGTTTTAATAATAAATAAATAAATATAATAATAAATTAAATTTTGTGATGTAATCAAAATGGCAATCATCCACAAGAGGAATTAGCCAAATTTGGATACAGATAAGAAAGGAAACTAGAAATTTTTTAAAATCCTGGTATGTATTTTTGCAATTTATGGCAACTATTGTTTAAATATTGTGATTCCCCCCCCCAAATATATATTCCTTGGAAATTTGGCGACTTTTGGTGGCATTTTATTTCACAAAAATCCTTTGTATGAGTTGCTATGGGTATTATTTTCTTTTTCTTTTTTTTTTGGAGTCACCAAGCGGCAAAAATTCGGGCCCCCCAAAAAAAAAAATTGTTCACAAGATGCAACTTAAACCTAACTCTATGTGTTGTTGTTACTTAGCAAACAATTCCTATCAACTAGGTCAGATCTCTCATGCTTGCAACTTTATAACTCCATGTGTGATGAAGATCTCATTTCTTCCAACTTATGATTCTCATGATCGGGGATCTCATGCTCACAAGGTTATATATATATATACTAACTCTCCTAATTTGCTCTTTTTCACTTAAAAGCACACTTGTAGTAGTTATGTCTTCTCTAACTTGTGATAAATGAATTTTTTTAAAATAAAAAAATAAAACCACAAAGGTTTTATTTATTATCATTGGGTGATGAAAACTAAAACTTATTGAGCAACAACAATATTCATGTCTTACTATGGGTATAAAGGCCAGGAGGAGGGTGAATAATAATAATAATAATAAGAGTGAATGGTAAATAGTAAAGTGCAACTAGTAAATGTATGATGAAGTACTTGGTTACTTACTACTAGTGAAGGTAGCATTTTGCAACTATGAAAAAGGTTCATGCTTTTCATGCATGTCATTCATGTCAAGTAACGCAACGCAAAACAAAGGAGTTGGCGAGTCAGACAAAGTACTTACTACACTTGATGGTGGTTCTCGTTGAATCCTATGCTTCTTGTTGTGCCTATCTATTGCTCATGATTCAACGAGAACGTTGCTTGTTGTTGTTGTTGTTGTTGTGCCTATCTATCGCTCATGATTCAACGAGAACGTTGCTTGTTGTTGTTGTTGTTGTGCCTATCTATCGCTCATGATTCATGAACCGCGAAGGAAACGCCCTTCTCCTCAAAAAATTTTACCCATCGACCTAAACACCTCCACCTGAATTCCTTACTAGTGTCTTTGGAGCAATGCTTACAAAGTGTAAGAAATGATGGGTTATTATGCAAATTTCTTTTGTTCCATGATACCCCGCGGGTACCCATCATGGAAAACAGGGGGAAAAAAAGGTAAATTTCAATGTGAAATTGTCGATTTGTTTACACCGTGTGGACGGCCCTTGGCTGCAGGCATTGCCAGACTCGGGCTAATCTTGACTCCACCTCATATGCTCTTATTTGGGTATAACATACCCTCCGGGTATCAAAGGGAAAAATACCCACTTAGCATCAAGAGGGGGGGGGGAGGAAGGGTTTTAGTAGACTTTGTCAATCGCAAGTTTTGCATCCTTCTGTTGCTTCAAGAAGAATGAATGTGAACTTGTGGTGGTGGGTTCCATGGAATATTTGGAAACTTGGGTGGATGAATAGCCCCCATATTAATCTGGAGACTTTGGATTTTGGGTTCTTGTGCTGCTGGTGCTGCCTGTTGGGATGAGCTCTGAGGGGGTGCTCATTGTTCTCGGATGAGAATTACAATGAACCTTGTGAAGGAACTTAAATTTCATCACACAAAAACTCCTACCCAAATGTTTTGAGATTTGAGGGTTTTCATGGAATTTGCATTGGAAGTCCCACATTTTTATTTTATTTTTATTTTTATTTTTTGTGGCAGAGAAATTTCACACTACTAGGACGACCCAACAAATAAAATAAAATAAAATAAAATTCTGTTGGAATGTTTTACCGAGGGGTTTTTTGGGGGGCGAAAAATGTGCAAAAAGTAGCCATATTAAGACAATGAGTTCCTGGAGCATTTCTGAATTTCCCAAAAAAAAAAAAAAAAACCCCGATAAACAAGGAAAAAAAACCCTAAACCCTAAAAAAAAGAAAAGGATGAAATTATAATTATATTCGATGTGCGCGACACAAATAAACAAAAGGCCCACCACCCACCACATACTCGGTGTGGATGGATCTTTGCCTAAAAGCAATAACAAACCCTCCAGAGAGTAGTCCTTCAAATGCACGTAGTTTTGTTTTATGCCAGCAGCACGGTTGGTTACTAATGAAAGCCAGGCCAAAAGATAAATGACATCAGTTGCAGCAGACTGGCACTCGAGGGACAAACAAACAAAAGTGTGTTTGGTTTGGTTTTGTTGCAGGCAAAATACTAAAGTCAAGTGTGTAGTATGTAGTGTAGTAATGCAGAGAGTGGATTTAGAAATGTGTCAACAACATTTCAAACTGACAATATGTTTTGATTTTTCTTCATTGAGACTACGAGAAGGCATCCGACAATGCAAACAAAATGATTGCTTGAGTAGGTATTAGGGCAAAAAACTCATGAATATCCAAACTGAAAGTGAGCAAAAGAGATTGCCAAAAGTAGTGTATAGTTATGAGAGCCTTAAAGTCTCCTTATTTTTACATCATATCCAAAACTTGCCACCCTCACCCCCATGTGAATTCTCTCTCTCCCAGCACCTTAAACCCTAAACCCATAACCCTAAACTCTTAAACCCTCAACCCTAAACCCATAACCTTAAATTTTTAATCCTCAACACTTAAACCCATAACCCTAAATTGTTAACCCATGACCCATCATCCTAAACTCTTAACTCTCAACCCTTAACCCTAAACCCATTACCCTAAACTCTTAACCTTAAACCCATGTATTGCAAAAATATTATTAGTGTTGATTTGTTGTGTTCAACAGTTTCTCTAGCGCTTGAAGTATCAGTCCCACTTGATGGGTTGAAATCTTTCTCTTTTGTTCTCCAAGAAGGAGAAAAACAACAACAACAACACCCCTAACTACTCCACAAGGACTCTAGAATTTGCCACCACCCATTTTGCCTTTCCACATTGAGGGCTCAGAATTGGATTGAAAAGTTTATGAATGTGCCACATGTATAAAACTTCCTCTATGTTATGGATGGTTTAGGGTTTATGTTGTGGGATGATGGTTGTGGATATCTTTGAAAAGAAATAAAAAATTGCACTCAAAAGATTAATCTTAAATCCTTTCACCTTCTATCCCATAGGTATGTTAGGTGATTTTTAACATGGATATCCATCCTTGAATAATATGTTAATCTAGATACAACTCATTAAAATTCAATTTATTGTGTGGTAATAAAATGAATTTAATCAATCTACAAGAATATATATGCACAATACATCTTAGTATCCACCTTAGTTAAGGTTAGAAGATAGTTGCCAATGTGGTTTAGGGTTTAAACCCTCTTAGTAGGCGCTTACTTCCTTCTTCCCATACTTGGGTAACTATCTATGTAAATGGGTAAGCATCATAGGTATGTAGGTAGGGAATGTAAGTAGTTAACTATGTAGGTAGTTACGAAGTAGGTAAGGCACTTGATTGCTCCGAGGTTAATAGGTACATGTATGTGTACCCAACATGGTTTGTAGGCTTGAATAGGGTTTAGGGTTTAGGGTAAGAGCAAATAAAAGGCTCTTGAGAATCTAGACTTTTTTTTTTAATGAGTACTATTTTATTTTTAGAAGATGAGAAGTAGCCCCTCTCTTTTTATGAGCTTGACTCCTACCCAAATAAAAAATAATTTGGATGAGAACAAAAAAATTCTTTTGGATTGCCCAAAGAGCTAATTTTTTTCCCTCATCTAGCCCTTTCTCAAATCCTTCAATCTTTGTTCAAATCTCTCGTGTCTCTCGGATGGTATTCAAAAGGAAATGTAATAAGGATAGATATCTTCAACATAGATAGATGTTGGATCACAATAATGCAAGTAAGTTGAAGTCTAATCTTTTAGATAGATTGCACTTAGAAACTAAATTTCAACTTAAAAAGAACAATTAAACTAAAGTTGTTTGTGTGTGCACATGTGCATGCATGCGAGATTAGCACTTCATGCACAAGTAGTGCTTGGTTATTGAAACAATGGTTGGTTATCAACAAGGGTTAAGAGTTAAATGCTTGGTTATCAATGAGGGCAATTATGAGATGTGCATGAAGAGTGAATATTTTCTTTTGGGATAAGTTTTACGTACAAATCCTATCTTGACGTTATATTAGGTGGTTATCAAGTCGGATATTAGGTGGGGTATTTCAAAGTCCACCCTTATGCTTACCGAGTGCATATTATTAGAAAAGTAACAAGCAAATTGATAATTGGTGGATCTCAAAAAGTTTCAAAATCCGTGGTTATCTGATAACCTTGTGTGAAACTGAAAAAATAATTTCACAAATAGCTTGCCCCCTTTGTGTTGTCGGTTCTGGAAAAAAAGAAGGAAGAACCGGCTAACCATGGTTTGAATCCTTGAGAGTTTAGCTCCGTTTGCACGTCTTTGGAAATTATGAGGGGAGTAGTCTGCATGTTGAAAGTTGAAACCAATATTGGGCAAGTATTTGATTTTGTTGATAACCTTTGGTTTTACAATGACAAAAATAAGAAATAATTTATGGGTTTTCCTCTTTGCAATGGATTTTGTTCCATTTGTTGAAATAATAATAATAATAATAATAATAATAGGCAAATGGAGTGTGGAGTATTCCATCATAGGACATATATTATGGGCACTTTATGAAAAAGCTGATGCATTGTTATGAGACACCATTGAGTGATGGATTAGGCCCACCCATCATCATCAATTCCAGATTAGGTTTTCCAGCAAAACAATTATGGTTAACAACCTCACTCATGAAACTAAAGCTAGGACTGCAAATAGGTAGATAGGAAACTACTAATGGCAAACCACCTGTACCAATCATCATGATTGACCCATCAGAAACACAGGGAGCAAGAGCCAGATCATATGTTACACTCTTCTCTGGCGGTGCACAGCTTTACTGTGGCTGTGTTCCCAGCCAGTCTCAGGAAACTGTGCACAAAATTGGCAGGCCAAAGACGCTTTTGTTGAGACAGACCAATATGTTTTGACTTTTCTTCATTCAATTTTAGTGTGCAGAGGGGGTCACACACTCAGCATTGCTGGGGATGATGATGCTATTACCCAACTGTGTGGATATGTCACACTTAACCCGGATGGTATAAGTTTGAGTTACTTCACACCACTTGAGCCTTGACTCTATGACCTGAAAGGTTGTCACTTGTAAGGGCATGCAAAATGGTTAATGATAGTACCCAAACCTCAATAGGTTTCTTTGAGTACAATCAAAGAGAGAGTAGAGATTACCAATCTCATCTTTGGCCAAGTGCAAAACCTTAACCCTAATTATGCACCTTAAACCCCAATTATAACACAAGTGATCCCAATAAGATTTCTCCAGCCTTCAGGTATTCACTATTCACCTCAGCTTAGCTCGAAGCACCCTTCAAGAGAAAGCAAATAAATGGCTTGCATACTACAACTCACTATGGACATTATTAGTGTATATACATACCCTAGTTGAATAGTAGGCTATCATCAATTATATATTTTAGACATGCTGAAATTTTCAAAAAATATTTTTCTCAAAGCAATGTTTTTTGGGAAAAGAAAGTGAAGCAACTTTTGGAATATTTGGGAATATTTTATTTGTTGAAAATTGAACCTTCAAAAAATTAAATAAATATTCAACAAAGACTCTACAAACCTTCAAATATTCAACTATGGTAGTGTAACAATAGTGCATGTTTCCGCATACAAAATGCAATATGTTCCCAACCTCCTAATTTTCTTCACATTTTTTACATGGTAAGATATTTAAAAACCTTTAAAATCACTCTTACCTTTGTCTTGGTTTTCCAATATGTTGTGAATGTTGTGCATCATTGTTCCCTTTTTCTTACAAAATAAAGAAGCAACTTTATTTGACAATTTTAAGAGTCTAATGGACAATGTCCATACAATGGTGGTCACATGTCACCCATTTTAACCCAAGCAACCACACTACATATCTCATACATTAAAGGAGTGGATATTTAGTTGTTAGTTTCTTGATATTTAATACATTTCACATGACTATAACTATAATATAACTAGAACAATAAGAAACTTCCCTTCCAAATGTGTCTCAAAAGGGCATTTGTAAATAACGATTGCACATATTTTTAAAAAATTCGAGATGTTTTCTATTGTGTTTGGAATCACACCTAACATTTTGTCTTAGTTGGTTTACTAACACTCTTGGATCAAAACTCAATGATAAAGGTCGTTTAGATTAATGAGTAGTTTTTTTGTTGCAACCTTGACTTGGGCTTATGACCAAGCTTGTGACAAAACAAATAGAGATAAGTCAAAAACAAGGTTGACATATCATAAAGCCACAAAGGAAAGAAAGCATACTTCCAACTTTAGTGAGAAATGTGTGTGAATTTTTAAAAAAAGGATTCTTAAGACTTTTAAGTTGCATTCACACTTTAGGACTTCAAACTTTTAAAGGTCCTTGATGTTTTAAAATGAAGTTTGAAATATCAAAGCATGGTTAAATTGGATGATCTTTGTAACATTGAATTTTGAATGAAAATGATAAGACAATGGTACACAAGCCCAAAAAAACATTTTTTCAATAATTATGGTATTTAAAAAAGTTGAAACACAAAACACCAAAATAAATTTACATTCTAGACCATTTAGTGTGATTTGCCTTGGGACACTAAAAAACACTTGGACAAGCTCAGTGGTGCATTAGTTTTTTAAAAATCTTCTTATACACATAACATATTTTCAATCTATGTCAACTTTTTTTTATCATTGATTTTCATTGGTTTATCATATCATGTTATAACTGCATTTTCAACATTCAATCACACAATCTTGAATACAGAAACAATTGGAAAATTTTAATCAAAACAAACTTCAATTCCTAATGCAAGTACAAATGGTGAATTATTCATGTAGTTTTTTTTCAACTACAAGATAAACATAGGGTGACTCCAATTATAAAATGAAAAATGTTTTTTTAGCTTCAAGCATTTTTGCTACAAAATCAAAACCTTGGGAACACATAAACAACGAAACCTTGCTAAAAAAAATAATTTACCAAATTAATAGTTGAGTTCTGTTGGTTGTAATGGTAGTTTTGTAACTTTGAATTATTGATAGTAGGTAGGAGTGTCTAGAAAGGCACAACCACCATTGTTTTAGGAGGTTAGTTGAAGTTTTCATTATTTTAACTAGTGTTTGAGGAAAAATGAGTTGGTGGTTGGAGTTTAACCATCGAAAAGCGATCTAAGGTTGACTTAAAAGGACTTTTAGGCGATTATTGAATGTGGTCGCCCCTTTCATAAGAGGTATAAAATGGTTATTTCAAACTATTAAAGGTTATAATTTGAACATTAAATTGAAAGGTTGGAGTAATAGTATCCAAGTGTTTTAAGGGACTATAATAATGTTGCTAGTTTTTTTCCATGATGGATTTCAAAAATTGTTTTTAAGTTAAGGTAATGTTTATTTCATATTACTATGATTCAATTTACTCAGGTACAAATGTTGTAATATATTTTGAGGATATCATGTTATTCCAATAGTGTTTTTATCAATAACATTTCTATGAAGTAAGAATATATTATTGGGAGCTTATTAACAAGTAGGAAGCCCTTCAAAATGGCTTTGTTTTCATTTTGAATTATTGTGTTAGGACAAACAATAGGCAATCTACTTATTGTATAATGTTTTTTTTTTCATTTTGTTGATAGAATAACACGACCAAAGTTGACATTGTCTACTATCCCTATTGGAGGTGACATCATTTGGTATAAGGAATCATGTGTCAAAAATGTCTCCCTTTAGTGGTGTTTCATTCTATAAAAAAGTTTAAGAAAAGATGAAAGTGCACCATCATTGTTGGGGGGCACTTTAATAATAAATGTTATATTATACACAATTTCAATTGTGATGCATTTAATTTTTGGTTTCAATTTTTGTGTTTGGGATTTATATTCATATTTTCATAAAATAAATAATATTGAATAATAATTTTAAAATAATAATTTAAGATTAAATTCAAGGAGCCATGGACATATTTATGATATACACTATATAACAAAACATGTTTTTTTTGTTCTAGATTGCATTGGTGTTTGGTTTGAATTAAGCATCCAATAAACAATTAAAACTTCCATATAATACCAAGGCCCACTTCACATTTCTTGTCAACTTCAAATTGAAAGTGATTGTTTATCAAATTTTTAATTTACCATGTACTTATGATCAAAGCCCTAGAAAAACTCTTATTGTGACATAATAAATATAAAAATCTTTAGATGGTTCACAATCATGGTCCAAACATATGGAATCATAGTGTTTAGTAAATACATAAATTACATAAATATTTTTTAAAAAATCAATAATTTTTTAGGTATATTTACATTTTCTATACATATTTATGTACATTGTTTGCACAAATATGCTCCAACATCATATCATATAATATAAAAAAGTGTAATATTTTTAACAATTTATTTTGTGTTTTTGCTTACCATAATATGCAAAAATATTGTGAAAATATTTTTCAATAATGACCTGGTGGAAATTTTTAAATAGGCACCTACCAAAACAATTTTTAAATGGGCATTTACCAAAAAAACATTTAGCAAGATTAACTTTGATTTCAATGTTGTTTTTGAATTAGTATTTCCATTATGTAACCTACATATTGCTTATTATCATCCATTCTCAATTTGATTGATTTGATAGGTTTTTAACCATATCACAATGTAGGTAATTTAAACTATAGGATGTTTAGAAAAGGTTTATGTAATTGTAGACCTCAAATTGTATTTCAAGGAATTTATTTATACTAAACCCTCTTTAATGGTTGTCATGATGGTCGTTAGGGGCATGCCATCTTTACCTCCAAGGTGTAATAGTCGATTGAACATTATTTGATAATGTTTAATTTGTTACTAAGGTTCAAATGAGATCAAATGAACTAGTGTGATTATTTTATTTTAAGGATTATAATAAAAATTTCCCCCGAAAAAGATCATAATTAAAAATAAAATAAAATAAAATATACAACTTGTTCTGAAAAATACATACAATTATTCCAATATATCACATGTTTTGTGTTAATCATTGTTGAATAAATATGAATTTTTTGGAATGTGTAAACTTTGCAAGGTTTTATGTTTTATTTTTTTTAAATGATCAAAACTTCAAATCATACCAAAATATGTGAAGTATTTTAAGTTTTTATTTTTTATATTATAAACTACAAATTTTTTTCATATGTTATTCATTATGCAATAAAAAAAACTCTTGAAAATTTGAAGTTTCAGAACATACTATGAATTTCTAAAAATAATAATTTTACATGGTTTAAATTGTGATTTATTTATTTTTCGAGTTTAGGTAATAGGTTAATAACATTTCATATTTCTAAATATCAAATTTTCTTTATTAAAAGAGTCCGTAGCCTAATCCTTTGCAAAACTATAATTTTCTACACTATTTGAAAATATTGCTATGCTTTAAATAATTCCTCATCATTTGAGCATTAATGTTCAAATGGGCACATTCCCCTCCCCTACTTGTCAAAAAGGATATTCATTTCTCATGTGTTCTTGTGGGATTTTGAAATGAATAATGATGTTTGTCGAGAGTGCTTCAATTTCATGTTCTTCCTTGCTTGAGGCATTAGGGTTAGGTTTTGAGAAAATATGTTTAACACTACAAATTATTTGGGAATGCAAATGGTAGCTTTTGGAATATCAACACAATTTTGATTTGAAATGTTTTTGGAGATAATGAAAGGAACCTTGTGAACAATTATGGGAACAAATTGATGACATCAAAGGGAACATTTGGAAGATCAATAATCAACTTTTAGGGTTTTACTAAGATTGAGGTGAAGCACACAATGAGACACGATTATTGGGATCTAATGGCTTGAATTATGTGATATGATTATTTTTATGTGAATCATACATTAAACCATATGCCTAATTGATTCATTAAGCTACCCAAACTTCTTAACCTTTAAATTTGGTAATGTTATTGTTGATTATCAATATATCAAACCCTCTTTTTTTCAAAACAAGCCAAAAAAAATTGTTCTTTACACCTTTTAGTACTTACTACAACATCAATATAATAGAACAACATCCATAGACATAATGAATTATATAGAGACACATTATTTAGATGTATTGGATCTAATAAAAAAATTCATTAACATACATGGCATATACAAATATGACCACACTAAGTTGGTTAAGATTTACAAATCATCACCATTTAATCAAGAGCATGTCCATATTCCAAATCAAAAATAATTGGTTGGTTAACATATCTTCTTCTACAAGCTAGTTAAACTAAACAAAATCTTCCAATGTTATGTATAAGTAGCAAATTAAAAATTAAAAAATTAAAAATCAGGTCAAACAACAATTTTCTAGATGTATAATAATTTATCTACTAAGTGGAAGAAGATCATAATTGACACCCACACTCTAAAATCCTCCCTTGGGCTTTCCATCTATGCATGCATCTATTTATTATGTAAATAATCATAGATTCCAATTTGTAATTTGATATGTACACTCCTACAATACCTACCATGTTATTATTAAATTATTATTATTATTATTTTCCAAGGTAGGAAATACAAGAAAGTTACATGGATTTTTCCGAGATGCGCAAAATAAATGATTTTAATTGGGTTGTAGGGTGTCATTGACTCACTCCTGCGCTATTTGTTAATTAATGACTTCCCCTTGGACATGTGTATTAGCAATGGCAAAACTAGTTGCAAAAAGGCATTATTGAACAGCTTACTTTGCAAATCTACATATATGTCCTAAACCCTAAACCCTTTACACCAACTAAAGATGCATGAAATATATAGCAAGTCCCACAATCAAAGGTTTAAATACTAGGCACCAACAAACTACCATAAATTATATACCTATCTCTCTCTCACTACTTGTTTTTTGAGTAGTCATGTGTATGAAGTTTTCCCACTAGTTTTCAGGACTTTTTGCAATGAAAAATGACAAAGAAATTGACTTTTAGGGTTTTTTGTTTTTGGGGGGTAACACCCATGAATCATATATATCAAGTTTCCCACTAATTTCAAGACTCTTTGCAATGACTAATGACAATTTTTTTGACTTTGGGTATTCATTTATTTATCTTTTTTTTTGCATCCATGAGTTATATATAGCAAGTTTTCCACTAATAAAATTTCCAACAATATTTGAAATGACAAATTATTTTTGACTTGGGATAAATTTTATTATTAATTTTAAATTGTTTTCAGGGGTACCCATGAGCTTTCTTTGCACTAAATGTACATAAAATCTATTGCTTTTGGATCAATAATTCTTTCTTTTTGAGTGACTAGTGGCAAAGACTTATTCATTCACTCAAACACACTTTGCTTTCCTCCTGTTGGAAATTGTCAGATCATCATGATCATGATGCACTCCATTGATTTCCCTGGATCTCACTCCATGAGAGCAAATTTTTACATGGCACAATGCTCCTCCTCCTCCTCATTTGTGGGCTTTGGATGCTTACTTTGAGGACCCAATCTGATCAATAAAGGCTTTGTGGACTAATAGTAGTAGTAATTGTGTTGCCTTGTTCATGATTGGTAAATTGATGACTCATGATGATGTCTTCTTGAGCTTACAAGCTCCTTTGCAGTCCTGGTGATGGTTTGGTCAGAGTCAAGACCTCATATATTTTAGGGGAACTCCTTCATAAAACCCCTAAATGCCTGGCACTTTTTGGGAGGTCAATTCATAGTACAATTGGTCAGATTGTGAAACATTTAAAAAACACCCTCATTTGCTGCATGTGAACAGAAAAATCCAACCAATCAAAGGTGGATTAGCCATAATAAGTGTTGCCCACTTGCTCTCTCCCTAAATATTTGACTCCTCATGATATTGTCCTTCTTCACCTGAAGGGTAACTAACCCTCCTTTGCCTTTAGGCTCATCACTTTTTACCTAGTAATCCTTCTATATTCATGGCTACACACTGAAAACCAACTATAGAAATCTGGTTATTTTTCATATTTTAGTTTCTCACTTTTGGCAATTCAAACCATCCAAAAAAAAAAAACACTTCATTTTTAAAATATATATATATTTTTTGGGTTTTGGTTTTTGCCGATATTTCGCCAATAAAAAGAACAACTGAGGTCTAGCACCCACACATGCACAATGGATTATGTATGGATACAAAATACTTTTTCATTCCATTCGTATCTATGTATAACCATCCACATGTGTCTAGTACATATCTACCTACCTAGTGCCACCAAGTGCCTTACCTACTTACCTACCTACCTACCTAGATGGTAGTAACTAGTAACCACTTACATTCCCAACCTTCTAACCTTTGCTACCTACCCACTTAGAGATGTAGCTAACAAGGTAGTAGTGTGAGGTGGAAGTAGTAAGGTTCACAATTCACACAACATAGGGTTACCCCAGGTGGGTCCTTGGTAACTCAGTTGTGGTCTAGTTAGTCTAAAGACTAGTACACACTGCAAGCTTCCAAGTTCCAAGGGGAACTAGTGAACTTCATCAGAGATTTAGGAGCATCTAAAGGATTTTTAGAAACTTTGTTATTAGTATTAAAAGGTTTTCATAATTTTTAGGTCAGAGCCCAGACATTTTAGTCAGTTACTTAATGGGAATGTGTGCAAAATTATTAATTAATTAGGACCCAAAAAAACCTGGTTACTCAACATAATAAACCTGGCTAAGTACATCATCTTAAGTACACCACATTAACTTAAGTACACCATTAATTAAGTACATCATACTAAGTACCCAATGTTTATGTTCACCACATTAAGTACACTTAATGTACACCATATGTGATATTAGGTATGCCCAAAAAGCTATAAGTGAAAGTTTAAACCTAGTTTACCTTATCATCTATCTACAAGAAGTTACAAACTTACTAAAACCCTAAACCCTAAACCCACAAAGCAAGAAAGTAAATGGAGTGTCTCACTATTTAGATATGATGTGTCATAATTAGGGTTTTCAACCATAAGTTCAAAGGTCTCAAATAACTCTCCAATTCAGTGTTTTGGTTATCTATATATATGTATATATATATATATACTTGCTTTGCTTGCTTTCTTCTTTCAATTTGGTGATATAGGTAATTTGGCAATCAACCATAAGATGGTTTAGCCAGATTTGGCTATACAAAATATGAGAATAACAAAAATTTAAGCATTTTTTAAATATATATTTGTGGCTACCTATAGGAACTTATATAGAATCTAGCAATTTTATTTTTTCGACATTTGGTGACTAGAAATCCAAAAACACTCACTTTCACCATTTCAGGGGAAAAAAATGCCAAAGCAAAAAACATAAAAAAATTGCATAAATAATGTGGTTTTTTCTTATAAATATTTCAATAGAGAGTTCCAACTTTGCAATCAATTCTTTTTTCTAGATAAATTATATTAAAATTTTGGCAAATTAAAACCCCAAAATTAGTAAAATTAATATGAATTTACACAAGAAAAGGAGGTTCCAAAATTTCCCCAATTTCTTCGTTGAAAACTAACAAAAATTCACCAACAAAAAGAAAACACTACTTGCAATGCATTGTTGTTACCATGAGATCTTTCCCCAAGTAGTTTATAGAAGAAAGTAATGTGAAAAACTTATTTATATTTTAAAAAAATTCATCTAACAATGTCAAGTTGTGAATTTGCTTTCTTCCATAACCATTCACTTTTTTGGAATAGAAGTGATCTTCAAGTTTTTGAATTACACATTTTTAAAGTATCTTGCAATGTTTCCCATTTTCCACCCCAAGCAAAAGACATAGAGAAATGCTCAACATGTGATAAAAAACAAGTAACATCTCTAACTCAATTTGGGAACATGGTTCCCAAAAAAAAAGTGATTTTCGATGGGTGTCAACTATGGTCCACCTAAAGTTGAGGGTCGCATGCATGCCATTAGATTGCCTACATTAATCCCATGTGTCATGCATGCATGCACTTGATCCAACAAAATTTCCAATAAAACAATAATCCAATTGAAGATTTTTGTATCCTTGGGGGTGTTTATGTATGTTGCACATGATTTTTTTTCTCAAACACATGGATATGCACATAAGGTGGATGATGAAAAACCTTACTTAAGTGCAATGTAATTGTGAGTACCCTTTTGATAGTGAAGGTATAATTATTGAAGTATTGCTTAAGGTTTACATGTTCATGAGGATCAACAATGCCTTTGGATGGAAACAATGGGTATACAAATTCCTTCATTAGTTCAAAATTGATATAGAAACAAATTACAAGATGCTATAGTTTCAATTTAGTGCTTTCATGGTGGGTGTGCGAACAACACATGTACAACTACCTTTCATGCAAGCACAATTATTTGCATGGGTAGGTGTTTTGAGAAATCAAATTGCAAAACACAAAATAACATTTCATTTTTCAATTCTATCTACAAGCAAAGAATTTTCATATGTTCATGATTTGGGATACAAATCTTAATTTGAATTAGAAATCAATTTTTGTTGATAGTTGGAGGCCTAGGTAGTTGCAAAATTAGCATGTTCTTGATGTGCACCATTTTGTTGTTGATGTAATGCATTTGATGTCAAGCATGGTCTTATATGTTTTGCATTGTACCATCACCTTGAAATTATTTTTCACATATTTATTATGGGATACGGTTTGCATGGAAATTGGGAAAAAGTGAACCAAAATTTCTTTAGTGATTATCTACTAACACACACGTCTAAATCCATGTCAAAGGATGAAACCTTTTCAAGGGTCCAACCATCTTGATAAGAGCTACTTCAAGTGTAATTGATATTTTTTTACATAGTTACAAGTCTCAAAAACTAAATTAATGTTGAAAATGTGTGTTGTATTATTATGTAATAATGTTTGTAATATATTAACCTAGTATTTGGATAAATGTGAAAATAATCCAATAATTATAAAACACCTTTCAACACTTTTAAAAGCTTGTAACCAATTGTCTAAAAAACAAAAGTAGAACAATACAGACCCAACTTGAGAAACTATTAGCACCTCAAGTCAAGTTAACTTGCAAAGGGCGAACATGACTTTCTTGTCAACATTTTTCAATTTTTGTTTCTTAAAAACATTTGGAGTTAAAGATGCCAAAGTTGCACATTTTAAAAATTTTTACAAATACATTGTGCTTGTTAAACAAATCTAATTTTTTTCATTATGGTTGTTAATTTTTGGTTGTTTTTTGGATCATGGTTTTCAAGACTGGTATTTTCATATGAAAAAATAATGGTAGATGCATTAAATATCATCAATTCCAAAATTGGAGATTTCTTTTCCAAACTTCAAAATAATAATGGGCTTTAGGTGACTAATTATACAAAATCAATATTGGCACCTTATTCTATAAACCATTTTTGAATGATATATCAAAATTATGAAAAAAAATAAAATATTCAAACTTGGATTTAGACATTCAATCATTTGTAATGGAATCAAATGTATTATATATCAAAGACGTTTGGGTGTTCTAATTGATGAAGAAACCCCAATTTTAAAAAAAAAAAATTTAACAAAAACTCACAACATCGTTGATCCTTATTGGGATGTATAATTTGCCCATGGAACTATCCACATGGGCTCATGGTGCATGGATGCAAACATGATCAAAAGAGCCAAATACACTAAGGACTAGGAATGTTTTCTAAGGTTGAGCTCAATCACATTTCACACCTTTCACTATGAATTTTTTTTGTTTTTTTCATTCAATTTTTTGCAAACTTATTGATTTGTATTCATCAATGAGTTTCAACTGGATAAAATTCAACGTGCATACACAAATATTACTTTTTACACAAAATGAATAGATTTTCGATGAAAAGTACACATCCCAGGATTGTATATTGGTAGATTAAACTTCACATAATTTAGAAAATGTTGATCACATAAAATTATTTATTCCAACTTTAGGAATTGAAGCTAATTTATGCATTTCTCACAACAATAGGTTGGGAATCAATGAATTTAAAAAAAAAAAATCCTTTATAAAGTTTATCCATGCTTTCCACCACATAAAAACCAACAACATTTGATAAATACACATAATCAAATTTGAATTTAGAAGGCCAAAAGCATGCTTGAACAAAATTATGTTGATATGTATAATACATTTAAATTTTTACCTATTTCAATTCCTTTTGCTCTTTTAATCATCAACATGAATATGCTCTTCAATTTTGAAATTAATGGTGCAAAAATTTGGTATGCAAAAAGAATGTTTGAAATTAAAAAGTAATGTTCACTCCAATATTTCGATTCCTTTTAAATGTTGCAAAAGAGAACATTTGACACATCATGGATTTGCATGAATTTTTTTTCATTGAAACTTTACACGTAATGGAATCCCACATTCCAAATAAATAAATTGACATTGCAAATTATTATGTTCTTATTATGTTACTTAAAAATTACAAGAGTACAAAAAGAAAGTAATGTCCACTACCCCCCTTGAGTGATTCCTTTTAATCATGTTTGCACTTAGATGAACTTTGTATATGTAAACTCAAAGCTACAAATTTTTTGATATTGTGGACCCCATTGTGTTAAAATTATTACATAGTAGTCATTTATCTTGGTTTTGGACAAATTTGTTACTAAAAATTTAATATTTGTTTCAATTTTCAACACAACATAAATCCATATAAAAGTTGTAAGTATCTCAAAATATCGACTTTCAACAAACAACAAATTCTTGTGAATGTTTTTGAAAAGGCCACACAACATAAAATAGATTTCAATGTTGTAATTAACTATGTTCCTACATCAAGATTACTAGTGTAGCTTGTGTTATTGGTCCTAGTGTGAACTAGTTATCCAATTAAAATTTCCTTCCAAAAATCAATTTTTATAATTTAGTTGAATTTTCAATAACAATTGTTTTTTCAAAATTCAATAATATCTTTTACATTTTAGGTCTAGAAATCTTCAAACCCACCTTCATTAAATCCTAATTGCTAAGGACTTTTTAACAATATACCAAGAGCAAAACCCAAATTCCCCGGTAAGCTTTTGGTTTTTGATTAAACCGATTTTCAATGAAAAAATTGTTTAGTATTGAGTAACTTCTCCACCATATATATCAAAACAATATGGAACCAACATGGTGCATCTTGGCTCATCAAGGGCTTCCCAAAAGGTATAACCCAAGAGTGCATCAAGAGGCTTCTTGGTTTGAAAGATTTCAATTCGACAAACAAAACAAAACAAACAAACAAAACGTTCCTTTGTAGATAGATTGTTGAGAAAATTGCAATATAATATATGCACTATCGCGATGATGCATAGTGCATATATCAATTGTTGATAAAAGGGAAATAAAGATGAGTTAGTTATGAAAAGGGGGTTGAAACTTGTTTTCAAATCTATCTATATAGAACCAAAGGTAGTTTGTTTTGTTTTATTTTGTTTGTCATGTTGAGATCTCCCAAACCACATCGCTTCATGCTACGCTCTTGGGTATCTTTGGAAAGCTTTGAGTGAGTAGGTGTGCATCAACTTGGTTTGAGACTCTTTGAAGTTAAGGTGTGGAAGCTATTGATCATTGAACCATTTTGCTCAATGAAATAGAATCAAAACTGAAAACTCTATTGGGAATTTAGGGGGTGCGTTTTTTAGAGTATTGTTGTTGGAAAGCCCTTAGTGAGTCAGATTTAATAATATTAATTATTACAGTATTTTTTTTTTCACATAAAATTAGTTCCAATTCATGTGACTAGAGTTTTGCCTTAATTTTAACTAGCATGACTCAATATTGTATTGATACTACTACTTCTTTTGGGAAGGTGGGGACCCTTATTACCTACCTACCTACCTTGGGTGTAACACAAAGAGTCCTTGGTTGGTTTAAAAGCATTGTATCCATGACAAGCAAACCAACCCACAAAAGGTTAAAAAAAAAGTCATCCATAAATAATAATATTATTGGGCAAAACATAGGGAATTGTTTGTAAGTCTTGTTTGCGTGGAAAAGAATAGCCAACCAACCAACTTATTAAGTTGTTGCTATTGTAGAAAGGAGAAAAGAAAAATGAATTGAAGTACATGAATGGGGTCTATTATATTCTTTATGTATGCATCATCACTTATCGTCAATCGCAACGATCTCTTTCTTTTGGTATTTCATGGTAACAAAAAGCATGCATGAGCTTTACACTCCCCGTTGTATGTACTCCAAAACGTTGCAACAACAACAAACCCTAGCCATAGTTGCTCTATTTTTACCTTTGACATGGGAGTGTAGATTGACGCACACCTTGTATGTGTGGGCTTTGTATGATTGTGTCGATCACCTCCTCCTCGAGTGCAAGTTAATTCTTTACCCTCAACTAACCTTAGTTAGGCCAAAATTTCAAAGTTAAAGCAAAATCTCTTTACTAGCCCTTTTGGAGAGCACTAAATTTTTTTCACTTGTCTCAAAACTCAATTTTTCAAAGTTAATTCAAAACTTGAACTCCATTCACTGAGACCATGGTATAGCTAATTTCGGTTGACGACCACAAACCTAGACGGAAAAAAAACCGGGCACACAACCATGGGCCGAGTCAAGCTATGGTGTGAAAAAAGAAAAAAAGAGGTTTTGTCAACCTAATTATTATTTTTTGCTTTAGGGCCCCTATAAAAGCCATTTCTACAATAGCAACTTTTGCAAAAAAAAAATCCCATTTTAAAAAATGGGAACCCAACACACCCCACCCCCCCCTTTCCCCCCGCCCTTTTAGAAAAGGCCGAGGTCTTTTTTCACTTTGATGCGGGGCCGAGTCTTTTTCTAGGACAATGTGAGCCCCGCATCACATTCTAGGTACGAGATCTACTCAAAAATGTTTTCTCTAAGACACATGAGAGAATGTTAAGGGAATGACCTTTTTTTTTTTTCGATCCGGAAAATCTTTGTTTGATACTACTAAGATGTCCCACTCCGCACACGCAAATCCGCAATTTTCACGTGATAAATTATAACCCAACAACATATGTATTTGAAAAAAAAAGTAACGATCGGATGGAATTTGTGCACCTTTAAGTAGGGCGACATTGAAAAAAACTCGGTGTTTAGGGCAACATTGGAATTTTTTTTTTGGTGTTTAGGGCAACATTGAAAAAAAAAGGTTTGGTGTTTAGGGCAACATTGAAAAAAGAATGTTTGGTGTTTAGGGCAACATTGAAAAAAGAATGTTTGGTGTTTAGGGCAACATTGAAAAAAACTTGGTGTTTAAGGCATCATTGAAAAAAACTCGAGGTTTAGAGTGACATTGAAAAAACTCAAGTTTTGGGCAACGATGGAATAATAGTAACTTGGCTTTCGGGCAAAACATTGAAAAAAAATTTGCAATTATTTTTATGTTACAAAATACGAACTAACTACTACTCGATCATTCTCGGAGTTGACTCTACTACGGTCAATCCATGTAACTATGGTCAGAAAACATCATAGGTTTTGACAGGGGCATAATTTTTTTTTTTAAAAACAATTTTTTGACTTCCGATTTCGAAATTGTCGCTCGGTTGTGCCCTATCCGCCCCACCACCGCCCTCCCCCGGCCCCCCGCCCCCTTGGTTGAAAAACATCACACTTGATATTACATGACAAAAGCTTGCTTTGTCGAATTTTCGGGAAATTGTGTGAATTGGCTGCCGATTGAAATCTTAGGGCAATGATGATGACGGAACAAGCAACCATGTGTTGTTATTCTGACTTCTGCAATCGGTAATTTTGCCCCTGACATGTAACGTAGTTTGGAACATGGTGTGCTGCCCGGGTTTAGCTCTCTGGTAACTTCTAGTTGGTGGGTGGGGGCGGGGGAGGGGGGGGGGGGGGGGGGGATTAATATACAAAATATTAGAAAGCGAAAAAAATTTAGAAAAAACAACTTCCAAGTGGGTTGTTTGTTATCTCGGAGTTTAGGGTTTAGGGTTTATTCTCTTAAGCTTGGGAAAATAACCTCAAATGGTTTTCAATGGTTGGGGCCGAGGTGATGGTGGTGGTGGTTGCCATGGGATAAATGTCTATACTCAAAAGAACTCACGACTAAGTGGGGTTGTAAGCATCGCATACTTTGTTTGTTGACAAGACTTTGTTGACAAGACTTTGCAACCTTCTTTTTCCCAATAATTGAGAGCTTTTTTCTTGGTTCCGCCGAGTATGAATACTCATGTGTTTGTGGAAAAATTGTCATCCATGTTGGACCATTTCATCCATCTTCAAAGACTAGCTATTAGCACTCACTACTTCAATCTATTCATCCAAATGGTTGGGCCCTTTCATCCATCTTCAAAGACTAAGCTATTGTCGCACACTACTTAAATCTATACACCCAAATGGTTGGACCCCCTTTCATCCATCTTCAAAGACTAGCTATTATGACCCACTACTTAAATCTATTAACCCAAATGGTTGGACCCCTTTCATGTATCTTCAAAGACTAGCTATTATGACCCGCTACTTAAATCTATTAACCCAAATGGTTGGACCCTTTCATCCATCTTCAAAGACTAGCTATTGTTGCACACTACTTAAATCTATTCATCCAAATGGTTGGACCCTTTCATCCATCTTCAAAGACTAGCTATTGTTGCACACTACTTAAATCTATTCATCCAAATGGTTGGACCCTTTCATCCATCTTCAAAGACTAGCTATTGTTGCACACTACTTAAATCTATTCATCCAAATGGTTGGACCCTTTCATCCATCTTCAAAGACTAGCTATGATCACTCACTATTTAAAATCTATTCATCCAAATGGGCTGACTATTGACTTGCAAAGTTTTGAGAGCACTTTGTGTGTGACCTTTCCAATAATTGGAGAGCTTTTTTTCTTGTTCTAGCTTAAGATTATTCACACATTCTTGCAACTCTCATCCATGTTGGGAAAATTTCATCCATGTTGGACTACTAGCTCTTTATTTATCACTATTACATTTTTAAAATTTAAAATCGGTGGACTATTTGGGCTCAATTTTTTGGGACCATTTGGTGACCTTTTTGTCCCCAATTATAATTAATTTGGAAAGCTGCTTTTGGTTTCAGGTTCATGTTCTTTTAAAAAACTCTCATCCATGATGGACACTTTCATCCATATTGGATGGGTAGCTGTGTACATATAATAATTTATCACTTACTACTTAAAACAACTTCTTTCATCCAAATGGGCTAACTAATGACTTGCAAGTTTTTTTGTGAGCATTTTTTCAACAAAATTACATCCAAGGCACCCGAGCTCATCATGTCCCCAATTGTATTAGACTTGCTTCAAGGTTTGACGGCAATCTCCATTCCGGGGAGATTTACAACCTCTCAGCCCTTTGAAATCTACAAAAATTTCCTAATTTTTGGAAGCCCTTGTTTCATGTGCCACATGCTGGTTTCTGGTGCTCGGTTAGTGTCATATACAAGAACCCTACATCTTACTATATTCCTATAATCTCCGAAAATTATAGATTTGGCGCATGTTTGGTGTCAGAAGCATTACATCTACTAAACTATATAGGTTTTAGAATCTCGGAAAAGTGTAGATTTTGGTGGTTATTGGCGTCAGAAGTGTCACATCTACCTCTATTTCTAGAATCTCCCAAAAAGTGTAGATTTATTACGAAGCAGAGTGGGCAAGGGCAAATTTGTTTTTCTTTAAGGGGGATTTCGCATGGCCCAAAATCTTCCTAAAATCTACAACAGGTGTAGATTTGGGGCGGCGTTTGTGTGCTCCTGTTCCTTTGAGCTCTTGTCACGACAGCTGCTGCTCTTGTTCTTGTTCTCTTGCTTGTGGCCCACCATCGCTCTCCCCTCCCCCGCCTTCCCCTCCTTTCTCTCTCCCTCCCCATTTCTCTTTTCTTCTGTTCATTGTTGTTGCCAGCTGAATCCTGTGCAAACTCTTTCTTCCAATTTGGCTTTGAGCTTGCTTTTACCAAGTTTTCTGCTCTTTCTTCTTCTTCTTCGTCTTCTTCGTCGATGTAGTTAGTTCTTCTTGTTGTCTGTGTTCTCAGCTGTTGCTGTTGTTGCTGTGATTGAGCTTTTTGCTTTGCGTGTTCTCTCTCTCTCTCTCTAGCAAGCTCTAGTCTTGTCGGCCGTGTGGGTGTTAGTCCGTCATCCTTTTTGGATAAGACTTTGTTTTACCGCTCTCATAGCTCCCCTTGGAAGTTTGGCTTTTCTTTGCTTCCTTGCTCGCGTCTCCTTTCACCGCTGCTGCAGGAGATTTGAGAACCGTCTCTGCAGCCTCGACTCCAGCTTCCCTGCACGATTGTTGCAGGTTCTAGCTTCCAGCTATTTGCTTGTTTGTTTGTTTGCCGTTTGGTTGGTTTGTGTGTTTGGTTGTCTTCAAACACTCTTGTGTGTGTGTGTTTCTCTCTCTCTCACTCTCTGTGTTTCCTCAGCAGCTTCTCGTACGATGTGACACATGAGCTGGGTGTGGACATCACCATTCTCATCTTTTGCAGTGACGACATCTGCTCCTTCATTAACAATCTCTTGAACAATGTCAGCATATCCGCATGAAACCACTCAGCTCGTGAATTCTCATGTGTGTCTCAGCTGGGCGATGATGGGGAGTTTACAGCTTTTCTAGCTACCTGTTGATATTCTTCTGTTGCTCATTGTTGTGTGTGTATGTGCATGGAAGAAGAAGTAGCCGGGAACACGAAACTTGCACACTACTAGCAAACAAAATCCTGTTTGGTGAAGATATCTATTCTGTTTCAGCTTCAAGTCCCCGGCTTGTCTTGAAGCTGTACCTCAGTCGGGAATGCGGTGGATGTCATTTATAGCTCGCTCGGTGGAGGCTATCAAATTGTCTGAAGACGCGGCGGAGGAACAGCTCTGAAACCAACCCATTTGGCAAACAGCCATGGCCCTTCCTTCAACGATGCTGGATGGATGCTGAAAATTCGAGAGTTCAGGAGCTTGGGTTTCTTTGAGAAAAGTCGTTTGAGATTGTCACGCCGGGGGCGGGGCACATCAGCAGAAGAAGAATAAGAAGAAGAAGAAGAAATTGCTGCGCTTAGCATACAAACGAGAGAGAGGAGTTGGCGAAGTCTGTTCCAAGCATTTGTCCAAGCATTTTGCAGCAAGGATTCAAAGTCCTCCAATTAAGGAAGGAAGGAGGGGTGAGAGGAGGAGGAGGATCATCACGCTCAAAATAGCGCTTGAAGGTTTTCTTTGGGAGGCAGCAGGCAAAGTCCACACAGCAGCAATCCATCATCCTCCACAATAATGGAGAAAGAGAAAGAGAGTTCACGCCTAAGTTGGCCATGGAAGAAAAAATCCAGCAACAAAGCTGCAGCAGTAACAACAAGTTTAGCTTCTGCGGGAGGAGTAGGAGGAGCTTCACCCAATTTGGCCTCACTTTTCCAAGATAACAATCAACAGGTTCAAACCCCCGCCATTTGTCTTCCCCCCCCTCTCTCTGTGTGCTGCTCTTGTGTCTCAAACAAGTTCAGCTATGGTGTTGCGGTGGGTCATTGCAATACCCCAGCTTTGCAAACCTGGAGCTAGAACAACGACAATCCTCATCTCCTCATCCAGAACATGTTGGGACCGTCCTAGGAGCAATACCTCAAATTTGCACTGTGATACCTGCATCTCTGCTTGCAGCTAATAGTCATGAATGTGATTGCCATTCCAGTTTGAATTCTCTGCAATGCCCTGGTCACCCTGGTGGGTTCATCTTGGTGGGGTTTCATTTCATCAGAACTTCTACCAAGGTTCTGTTTGTTGGGGATAATGAATTCCAAGCTTTTCCACGATTTCGGTATAATTTTGTTGTTGTTGTATCCAGAATTGCAGCAACTCTTTCTCAGCTCCAATGAAGACTGCAGCACTCCTTATGATACCCTTTTTCTTTTTTCTTGGTGCTGTTTGGTGCATTCAATGTATGTTTTTTTCCCATGAATTGATTTTTCTCAACAGGCGTGTGTGTGTGTGTGTGTGTGGCATTGGGGTGTTGTTGATGGAGGCAGAGATGGGATTTGCGTCACCCCAGTGAGTTGGTGCAACTCTCCCCTCACAAGGTGGTAGCCAAATCTCAGAATCTCATGTGGACAGGATGGTTGGAGACTTTCTCAGGAGGTCCATCCTTGTGTTCAAGAACTTAGGAACTAAGTTGTCCTTTTTGTAACTGATTGTTTGTTTGTTGAAGATGAAGAATTCTCTCTCGTTGTGCACTCTTCTTGTTGGATTGTCAAGTGAAGAATGGAATGGAATCAAAATTTCAATAACCAAATGAGAAGAAGCTGAATTTCAGAGTATAATAGCTTCAATTCAAGAGGAGATTTTCTTTGTTGCAAAGGTTTTTTTTGAGAGGAAAGGTCATGCACAAGTAGTAGGCAAAAATCATATTCCAGTAAATTGCTCCCAGCTTCTTCTGATGTGATCTTTCTTTCAACTCCTCCTTTTGTGGGTGCCACAGGAGACCTCTGTGAAGAAGTTGCAAAACCATACCCGTGCTGCAGCAGCAGCAGATGAGGCAACAAGGCTGCAGCAATCAGAGGAGAAAGTAAAATACTTCAGTGAGCAGCTTGCAAATGCGCTTGCAGATATCACCGCAAAGGACAACCTTGTCAAGCAGCATGCCAAAGTTGCAGAAGAAGCTGTCAGTGGTACACATATGAAAAATCAATAAAACCTACCTTCAGTTGCAGCAAAATGCATTCATTTTGGAAAATACCCATTTCAGGAAAAAATGCATTTGTTTCAGGGAATGCAAATGGCTTCAAAAGGGGATTCATGATGAGGAGGAGGCTTCACATTGTGATCCTAATCATATGTACTAAGCTCTGTGATTTCAGGTTGGGAGAAAGCAGAATTGGAAGCAATGGCTTTGAAGCAACAATTAGATACAGCCTTACATCAAAAACTAGCGATGGAGGATCGTGCAGCACACCTTGATGGAGCATTGAAAGAATGCATGAAACAACTCCGACAGGTGCGTGAGGAGCATGAGCAACTCATGCATGACACATTGGTCAAGAAGACATGGGAGTATGACAAGCTGCGAGTTGAGATGGAAACCAAGTTGGCTGAAGCTTCGCATCTGTTAAGCCAGACCCGTACTGAGCTTTTAGAATCCAGAGCTGAGGGAAAGGCACTCTCTCATGCACTGCAGGTACAAAACAAACACACATGTCTGATGCAACTGCATTCAATCACCACATTCACTTCCACACACACTCCACATTCATTCCACATATGCCCCACATTCAACTGCCCATTTGGTAACAAAGTTGTAGTCTTTGAGAGGTTGCTCAATAGTGAAGTTTTTCTGATTTCTGAAGTCAAACCCCATGTCCACAGGAGCGCTCAAGGAGCCTTGCAGAACTAGGTGAAGCCAAAGGACGTGCTGAAGCGGATATCAAGGTTTTACAGGTCAGGCTCAGCATAGGATTTTTTCCACATATGTGTTTTGTTTTCATCTCTTGTTCCTCATGAGAAGTTGCATTCCAAGGTCAAAGGTTTTTGCAATTGTCATGACTGGGGTTGCTTGCTTGATTGCTCTAGGTTCGGCTTGAGGCAATGGAGAAGGAAAATGCAAACCTCAAATACGAAGCACGCGCTCTCAACAAAGAGCTTGCAATTAGAAATGAGGAACGAGAGTACGAACGCAAAGCAGCTGAAATTGCAAGCAAACAGCACCTTGACAGTGTTAAGAAAATTGCCAAGCTCGAGGAAGAATGCAATCACCTGCGTGTTCTTATGAGCAAAAAGCTTCCAGGTGACTTATGCCAACTAGCTACCTATCAATGGTTGTTGCATCCTGTTGTTGTCTTCTTTTGTCAATGGTGGTTCTCTTCTACAACTTTGATAGATTGTTTGTTAGTTTTTCTTTTCCCCCTGACTCTGACTCTGATGAATGATTGATTTCTGGATGTCAAGGATTTAGAACTGACTGACAGGTGAGCTCTTGTTGTTGTTGTTACCAACTCAGGTCCAGCAGCTCTACAGCGAATGCGGCATGAGGTTGAGAGATTGGGGAACAATGTTGATCATTCTGTAGAAAACAGAAGGAGACGGTCATTGGGTCGTGCTGCAAGCCATTTGGATCCAGGTGCAGTGGTGGGCATGACGATGATGCAAGAGAATAATGCACAGGTGATAATGGGTTACAATGGGGTGAGTGGCATTGCGGAGAGAATGGCAGCGATGGACGAAGAGATGAAAATGCTGAAGCAGGCACTAGCTTGTCGCAATCAGGAGCTGCAAAATGCACAAATCAGATGTGCACAGACTGCTAATCGTCTGTCAGTCGTGGAAGAGGAACTTGATCGAGCCCTTGGAGGAGGAGGAGGAGTTCAACAAAAAAATTTGCAAGCAGCAGCACAACAAGATACTGCTGCCAAGGGGCATCTGATCAAAGGGAGTCATTGCTCTGTGGACAAGAGCAATGGGGAAGATGTGGCATCGGATGCTTGGGCATCTGCACTTGTTGCTGAGCTTGGCCAATTCAAGAAGGAGAAGAAGTCCAAAGTGCACAACAACACTAGTAATGGCAACAATGATAAAGGCTCACCAGCAGCAGCGTCTCTCAGCTTAGAGCTTATGGACGACTTTGTAGAGATGGAGCGACTGACCAAAATGTCAGAGCCTGGCAGATCTGAAAATATGACGTATTCTGACACTGCATCATTTGATGGACGTCCTCAAGAAAGTCCAATGATAACAGCTACCTCAGACTACCAAATCCAAGAGCTTGAAGGTGCATTGGCATCAACTCGTCAAGAATTGGATTTAGCCAACACCATAATCAGTGACCTCAATGTCAAGCTTGCCACAACCGAGGAACAGCTCACAGCTCTCCAAGCCAGGAATTCTGCAAATGAGGACTTGTTGATCAAATTGCAGAATCAACTGAATCGCTTGAATGAAATCCAGGTGGGTATGGAAAAAGCAGCTGGTAATCGGCCTCCAGTAGTATTTCCAGATCAGAAGTCCAGGTTCTCGATCAAAGATATCCTCACCAGGAGGAAAGAGAGTGGACTTGCTGCTGGGTCTAGATCAAAGACAAGTGATTCATCTGAAGAATGCGATGATGACACTGCAGAAGAGCATGCCACTGTCTCTGATGCAGAGTCTAAGGCAAGCCCATATCTCTTTTGTTGGCTACAACAATACAGAAGAAAACTTGGGTTGTTGAAATTCAGGTTCACAGGCTTGAATTTGCATGTTTGAGCAGTGGAAAATTTTCTCTAATCTCTCTTTATGAATGGCATGGCTTTTTTGCAGGCAAGCACAGTGCATTCAGAGCTGGCTGCATCCATTTCCAGAATTGTGCAAGTTATAGAAGTGCTTGCACAAGCAACAGGAAGTGCACAACACACCTTGTTGGTTTCCACACAAATTGATGGCATGGGTGAAATCCGAAGGGCAGATCTTCATGAAGACTCGAAGAGCCCAATAGCAAAAAGCATGCAATGGAAAGATGTGGAGCTTGAAAATGCTATGCAGAGCCTTGTCGTGGCAGGCAACAAGTTGTTGCAAGGCAAATCTAACATGGTTGATTTTCTCTCAGAGCTTGGATCAATCTTGGACAGAGTCACATTTCTTCTTAAGCCTGCCAGTAAAATTGCAAATCATCAATACACTGAATTTGGCAACTCAGAACTCACAAAACATTCTGGGGCTGCCAGAATGAACTCAAGTGGACTGAAATATCCAGAATTGCCAAATGGAGAGATTGAGGCCGGGGGGGGAAGAAGTCATCTGAAAGAAGAGGACTTGCCAAGGACTCTGAATCAATCTATGGGAGCTGGTGGTGGTGGGGTGGAGCATCTCCAAACTGAGAAAGCTAACAATGAGGACCACTTGACTTCAGATGATGGTTGGAAGGAGGATGAACTACTAGGGGAAGAGTTGATGGTTCAGTCATCAGCAAATCCTGGACTGGTGTCAAGCAGCTTGCATGCGGTGGCAAGTGGTGAGATGAACCATTTGCATGACAAGGTAGCAGCATTGGAAGTTCAATTACAGGATGAGAGGCAGCAACATCAGGCGGTCATTGCCAAGCTTGACGAGCTCCAGCAGGACCAAATTGATTCGTGAGCTCAAATTCCTGATCTGTTTGTATGAGCACCAGGATGATCGATTGATTACTTCTAGAATCTCTCAGTTTAGAG
Source organism: Sphagnum contortum (assembly GCA_963920785.1). Lineage (NCBI taxonomy): Eukaryota > Viridiplantae > Streptophyta > Sphagnopsida > Sphagnales > Sphagnaceae > Sphagnum > Sphagnum contortum. Next base: position 2,328,493 of record OY987278.1, read on the forward strand.
CAGGTTAAAATGGTCATGTTCAAATCAGCTCTAAAATGATCAATCTTTGTTGCTGCAGGGGTGCTGGTAACAGTGACCATTCAGTAGGTTCCCATTCTAGTGCTGGGCAGTGGGGGGGCAGTCACCTGATGTCACAAGACGAAGACACCAAGTCTAGAAAGGTATCATTTCTCTGGCACCCATTGAACACATATGAACAAAAGTTGGATTGTCACCCTATTGGGCTCAGCAAACTGCCCATGGCAGCAGCTCCTTGAGCTCCAACCAGATCAATTCCAGTCTCCTTGTACGAAAAGAAAGAAGCAAAACCACCCACTCAAAGTATTGTGGTCTTTCTGTAGTTCTCTGGCTGTTTTCTAAGAGTCTTTCCTTCAATCATATTCTTCCAGTTCTAAGAGTATATATATCTATTCAAATGCATGAAACAGGAGAGAGAGGACAGGGAAATTGCCACAGCAGCCCTTGCAGAGTGTCAGAGAACAATACTGGCTCTGGGCAAGCAGCTGAAAGTCTCAGGAACAATTCTTCCTACAGCCCAGAAAGTAACAGAGACATCAATTCACTCATCAACACTGGACACTGCGGTGTCTATCCAGAAGCTGACAGAGAACATGGAGTTGCTTCGATGGCAGACAGAGGCAGAAGTGCTCCCCCCATGTGCCCTTGACATTGACAATACACATAACCATTCTCCATCTGCACTGCAAGAACGAAGCTCCTTCCCCTGGGGTATTGTGTCACCTGCACATCACCCTGGTGGCAACCAGTTGAGCCCAATAGAACAAATACCTGGAAGACAGCAGAATGGACAACATAGTTCAACTTCTGATGAGCAAAGCTTCAACAGCCAGAGATACCATGGTGAAAATGGTGTTACTCACAAATTCAGTAATGACTACTTGGATGGTGTAGGGGGCACAATGATGCTGCCACCGCTCTCACCAGGCCGATCTGATTTCACTGGACATGGCTACATGTCAGTGCCAGCATCACCAGCCCGATCTCCAGCATCTTCTGTTCCTCGATCCATGAGGACCCGTGGCAACAACAATGGATCAAAAGCATTCAATGAGGATTCAAACACCACCTCAGTAGGTGATGAAACACCACCTCAGAAGCCACCACGAACTTCATCCATGTTCAGCAGATTCTATTCTAAGTCACCAACCAGAAGCAGTGAATCCTCTAGCTGATTGACCATGGACGATGGATGAGTATATTTCTCATCATCAGGAGCGCTTTCTTAACTCATCATTTAACTCATTTCTGGTTTGGGATGGTCGATGACAGTGCTGGAATTCAAGCTAGGGCAACAAGCTGGAAAAAAAACCTGCTGATTGATGCACAGGTTGATTTCTTTTAGCTGGAAAAAACCATCAATTGGTAACTACACTGATTGCTGTCTTTGATCCACTCTACAGCAGAGTTGCCATTTGCTGACCGTTAATCTTTTTGCTCAGGTATATATTCATTGGACACAAACTTATGGAAGTCAAAAAAGAAAACCACGGTGATCTTTATGTAATTTGAGTAAATCTCTGTTGAAGTGTCTCTATGTAGTGAGGACTTCAACAAATAGACATAGGTACCCATTACCACACCCTGCCAAGCTCCTTCAATGTTGACAAATGAGCTGCTACTGCTGCATTTTTAGATGTCCAAGAGTTTGCTTTCGATGGATAAAATTTGACTAACCAAATTGGTGGTGTTGATGGGCAAATTACAATTCGTAATTTTTACAAAGTACATTTTGCAGTGGCATCTGCACATTATTGTCATGCACAGTTTGCTGTACAGAAAAAACTTGCTTCAAGATTTTTTCAACTTTCATTGGTTATGGCTTTTGAGATTTTTGCTTGTTCCTACTATCTGATTTTATTTATGCAGTTGCTGGTTTTGTCCATCCATCATTTCAGCTCTCAAAAACTCTGCCCCACCAGATGCAGAATTTGCAGATCAATTGCACATGCATCATTTTAGCTCTTAAAAAGGTCTGCCCATCATGCTCAGAAATATACAGATTGATTCCTTCTTGAACATTATGCATCCATACACATGCATCATTTTAGCTCTTATAAAGTCTGCCTACCAGACCCAAAAGGTGCAGGATTGAATCCTTACATGATTTGTGCTCAACTGCAACAGTGCTCTCTCTCTACTAGAGCTCACAATTGCTGCAATCCATAGTTCTGTATTCTCTTCAAGACAACAAAGATACCTGATTTTCAACAGTAGGATTTCCAACAGATTTTTGCTCTTATTTGCTTGATGGTTGCACCAACAAGTTGGGCTCATTTGCATGTCCGTATGGTGTAAATCATCATCACAAACTCTACCACATTTGTTCTCTAATACATTTAATTCTGATGCAACTCCAGTTGGGAATGGAGTTCTTTTGTGAAAAAGGCAAAGAAAGACCTTATAGTTCTGATTGACTACAATGCTTTAATACAAAGTGATACCACAAAGTGATAGATAGAGTGTAACCATAAAAACATCAAAATATATGAGATGGACATGTTAGAAAATACAAAACACATTAAATATGAGATGAAAATGTTAGACAATACAAAAAAACATAAAATATATGAGAAGAAAATGTCAGCCAATACAAAAAAAAACATCAAATATCTGAGATGAAAATGTTTGACAATACAAAAACACATCAAATACATGAGATGAGAATGTTAGACAATACAAAATTGTGTCAAATATATGAGATGCAAATGTTAGGCAATACAAAACATGGCAACACAATGGGGTAAATAGCATCTGGTTAGCATCATCCAGCTCCATTAACAGGATATAATCCTGTATCCACACAACATCTGTATCTGAAAATGTGCAAAAATATTTCTATTAATGAGAGACATGTATCACCTATGAAATTATAGCTGTTATAATGTCACCATTCCCATATAACAAAGATTCACAGTTGCAGGCAACAGTTATTGTACATTGTGGAATTTGCAATCAATGATACTGGGAAAATGAGAGATTCCAAGTTGACACTAAATTGCAGAGTAATTATGTGGCAGTTCTCCTGCTCATATCTTGGTCATATCTACCAATCTAGCCTGTGTGTGAAGCCTAAGGCAACAATGTTCTATTCTCCAAGTTTCCTCTATCAAATGTTTAGTGACCATCGGTTTTGAAAACTACACCTAACCCAATCGAACAGCATCAGGTATTCAGCTGCATATTCTACTTCCAAAGTACTGCAACTGTCTTCAAGACGAAACTCCTCTGAGAACTGAAAGTTAAGCTGTGTATTAAGACATCACTTAAGAAACTTTCAACCCCATAGATAAATCCACAGGAACTGAAATAGCCCTTGATAAAGGAAAGTGATAAAAAAACACATGTTTAAGGACCCCAGACCATCTTGATTTAAAACCACTTCAAAGACTCTCACCTAGCAGTTCGAATTTCAGGGTGTCAAGAACCCCTACCTGCATATGGAAGTTTGCTACTGTTGAAACCCATAACTCCATCTGCAGCTGCTGGATGCTCAAAGTGGGAAGGCCTTTTTGATTTAGTGCTCCTTGAGTGGCCCATGTAGTGGAGATTTTGTGACTGTTGGGTCCCTTGATTCACATCCCCATTAATCAGGCCATAGAAAACTGTGGACAGATCATTCCTTGAAGAGACAAGAGGAGGGAGCCCTGTAACATCTGTATTGGAAAATGATTGCTGTGACGATGATTCATGGTCCAGAGGCAACTCTTCCATGGTCTGGACACAAAGGCCACAAACATCCAAACTCACATCTCCTATCAAACATTTCTCCACCCATTAAGCTCAGTTCCTCAAGCCAACCAGGCCACATGAAGAAAATCCCTGCTTCTAAAAAAATCTGAAGAATTATGCAGTACTGTTTGTATGAGTTATCTGACACAGTACCTATATGTCAAACCTCTCTTTGATAAAAACTTCATCATTCCCATTAGTCTAGAAACCAGGCATATCAGACTTTCTTCACAGGATTGCTGCCTCCTGCAACTTAAATCATTGCTTCACCCAACTTGGTATTGTTGTCAGGTGATCAGCACAGGGTTGTGCTAGACTTCTGGAAGCTAAGTTTAGAAGCTTTCCAGAACTCCATATGAAGAGATTAATGGTTTCTTCAAAGACTGGACACAGGTAAGATGAGAAGGGGAGGAAATGCAAATTGCTCCAAATAAACGATGTGACCAAAAAGGGATCTCTGGATACCAAAGATCTTCATAAATGGCTTAACTAGAGAGTCCACTCTAGATTACACATTAAACTAGGCCGTTTCTACAGAAAATCTACAGAAGCCCCAGCTGCAGATCAAAAAAATGTGGTGTCCAATTCCTGCACAGACAGTTAAAGGTCCCTCAGCTGCAGGCTTCAGTTCCATCTCACATGCAAGCTATGCACTTCAAGTACAGAGCATTCTTACATATGTGCTATATATCCCAACTCTCTTCATGAACCCACAAAGTTGTCACTCTCCTGACTGTTTCTCATGTACAATCACCTAGATCAACAAGCCCCTTATTGGTTCAAGGAACATAGTTTGGGTGTAGCTATCTGGAAGTCCAGCATCTCCCAATTAGGGCTTCTAAAGGTTTTGTAGCCATATTGGCCAAGTGTCCAACAGAAGCCAGAAAGAAGAAACTAAAAAATGATAAAGACAAAGAAAAAAATGGATGTTGCAATGTTCTACATACCCAGGCAGCTTGCTGCAGCACACGCAGAATTTCTTTGCAACGCTTTCGCTTCACTGCAACTTCTTCCTTTTCTTGGAGCATTTCCTCAAACAAGCTCTCCCTGAAAATGTGCCAACCAAATAAATCAGTTAGTGATCTCAGAACTCCATGTATCTTGATTTCAAAGCTTCAAGAGCACAGTCAAGCACAGCATGAACTGGGTCACAGCTATATGATCTAGCATGATAATGAGCTTAACAGTTCAAAACAGCCTACTGCCTGAGAACAAAAGAAGCTGGTCTGAAGTATCTAGTTCCTACCAGAGGTAATTATACCTGTACAGCTTTCTGATAAAAACACTGTGGAGTTCCCGCTTCACATGGTTAACCTACCCATGCACAATTCTTCCAACTTCAGCAACTAAAAAACAATGACAAGATGAACATGAGTGATAACATCTCATTCATTATTGCTAAGTAAACATCCCCTGCTGCATGTGTTGACTTCTCAGCAATTTGGCTAATTCCAGCAGCCTTTGGTGATGCATCAGCAGCAACATGGCTATAACACACTGATACAAATCAGACTTCCTCAACATAATCAAACATTCCACTGTAATAATACTGCTTGATGCTAAACAGAATCAAGGTATAAATAACTCCTTTGTGCCTACCCTCTACTACCCTCTTTGTTCCATCCAGCAGCTCTAGTGGTCATGCTTCACCAAGAGTCAATTAAAAAACTTGACAAACCAGACTGCAACAATACACCAAACTTGGCTACCGGTGCCAGATGACACTGAACCAACTCACCAGGAAATGCATGATGGCTTTGGGCACTGCATCTTGAATATTTTTGCGTACAATGTCATAGTAGGATTTCAACAGCAGCCGTGTTACAGCAATCTCCAAAGTCTCTTGCTCAGTTTGAGCATCTGTTGACCTCAGCACTGCTGGTGGCTGCAGAAAAAATAGTCAATGATATCATTATAAGTGCACTTAGTTATCTGGTTCTACTGAACATGATTTGCCAGCATCTTACATCTGCATGACACCTTGCCCATCCAATACTACTGTGTCCAAATAGCCTCAGCCACATTCCCTTATCTATTTGTCAACCCCTATCACAAACACCAGCTGAGGAAAATTCTCCTTGCACTGATGCAACAAAGAAATACATCACCAGCAAGTTTGTTGATCAGATCAGCAGTATGCCAGCTTCTACATACAATTGTTGATAATATGTGTTTGTCACAAGAATAGGAACAATGTAGTCATTCTCAACCAAGGAATCCAAGTTTCTGAACATATCTCACATCTAAAACCAGGCCAAGAGAGCTATGTTGACAGTTGCTACTTCTAGCATGGGAGTCCTCAAGAGGGTTATTCTGGTAAGTTAGAAAGTTCCAAGGAAAATCAACAAAAAATTACTCGAGGTGCTGACCTCATGAAGCAGAATGGTTGCAAATGTGTGCTCCACAGATCCTTGGGCATCTTCACTGTAGTCACGGTTAACCACTTGCTCTTTATTGATGCCATTTACTGTACGCACCTCACTACTAGAAAATATGGATGAAATCCCCCAGCTTCCTCCAGTTGCAGAGTTCCCTGAAAAGAAAGAAGGCAGCCCCTTCCACACATCTAAGCAGGTTTTGAACCATTGCCACTAGTTGGGTAGTCATCAACTTGATGTAAGGATGTGAGATTACTTGAACATATATTGCAGAGACTATACATTGCAGATATTATATATTGCAGAGACCTATCATTCTTGGGGATTTCCAACGACTTTCTAGAAATAATCTTGGATAAACATTGCAGCCAAGAAAATTCTATCATGTATCTGCTAGCAAAATGCCTCAACACAAAGCACAACAACTGTTGGCAGCCCCTTCTCTATCTCAATTCTAGAGGATTGAGAACAAGCTGCATGCCCTTACCTGAGGGACTGGGCTTCTCCAGATGCAAAGCCGAAGGTTTTGCTGCAATCTGTGAAAAGGAGAGAAACTATAATCAGTACACGTAAATGCATGAAAAAACCTCAATTGCCTGGTTATCCCTGATTTAAAACCCTTTACTTTTATGCAAAATCCTTGACATGGAGAAACCACCTCAGCTCTTCTTATACAATCTGAGGGAGTGTATTGACTTGCAGAGGAAATGGACAATGAATCAACATACAAGAGCTCTTGGCAATTGGATGCCATTACGTACATGTTCATGGGCATGAAGTGTAGAGGCATTTGTGCGGGCCAAAATTGCTCGTGCCTTGGCTGCCTTCTCTGGTAAGGGCAGCCTATCAGCCCCAGGCTCCTTCCAATCATGAACATCCTGCCAATTACAACATGTTACTTTGCACATCCAACTAATCCAGAAGCACCTTCAACATGCAATGATCCATCTTACACTTCTCATGTAGAGTTGATATTTACAGAGCAAATCTCCTTGTAATACTGCACATCATGTCCTTCCTGTGTTTCTCCATCATACATATGGAAAAGTGCACAGGAGCAACAAAATTTCAACTGGAATGTCAAGGGTCTGAAAGCAAATCCAAGTTCTAAATCCATACTGATTATTTTCTGATTTATTTGCTACATGAGAAGCAACTGATTGTGCTACCAGAGAATATTCACAGAATAAGTCTCTAACTTTATCCAAAACAATATTATGCGAACTGCAGCCCCCATCAAAGCAAAAGCAAAGCAGAATCCTGAAAACACTAAAAGGGGCACAATTTCATGCCATGTACAAGTCCTCATCCCAAGCTGCTTGGGTTCCCTTTATCCAAGCAATAAACATTGGCTTTGGTCAAGTCAGACATTGGCACCTTGGCACTCCGTTGTTGCTGCAGAGCAATGTCTACAGCTTTACTGCCTCCAACAAAGTTTGGATGTGATGTGTTGATATAGTCCATCTGCCAAGAATAGACCCATTCACACCATGTCAAACTACCATTCTGGAAGTAGACAAGATAGACAATGAACAGTAATAACCAGCTGCAGTTCCAGATAATCTTGAGAATTACCATCAACAATTTCATACTACAGATGTCCATGTTGGACTGTCTCAGAATTCTAAAATGCTAGGGCCACATCTGTCAGTATATGAGGATATGACAGAGTGATCAGGGCAGTTTGCCACTGTAACATCTCAAATTTGTTTCTCAAGGGGTGCTGGCATGGCAGTGGTGTAGTGAGCCAAAGATCCAGTAAGCCATCAGGGGTTAAGCATACATTACCTCCATTTCAATGAGATGGCTGATCATAGTTTCTGCAGGAGCCAAACCCTCCCGCAAGAAACTTGCCACCACTTCCTCAATGCGCCTCCGCAAATGTGGAAAGCGTTCCAGCTCATGTGTTTCACACCTGTGTGATATCTGCAAAGTGAAGCATCACCTAACTTATGGGGATTGTCTGATTTAAATTGACTTTTCTTCTGATATCTATCACGTATGTGAGCGTAGAATCATTACCTATGAATAGAATCCAAGAGATGCAGATGAGGACATGAATCCACACCAAACACTTCAAGGAGAGCTTACCATGTGTGTTTCTTTTTCCAGACTGTGTTGACACTCCTTTACATGTGCTATTCAGAAAAATGTAAGGATGCAGAGAGGCCCAAGCTTCAACGTTACCTTGACAAGCTCATCATAAATAAAACGAGCACACTGCAAGCTTGGCTCCAGTAATCGTGCAATCTGGCGGCGCACAAGTAGTTCAAATGGTACCTGTGGTAATACGCAGTGGGTGTCAGAAACAGGCTGGTCATATTGTTGAATCCTTGGCCATCTTTGTCCCTACATACCTCCAAGATTAACAATACACAGTTTCCCTATCCCAAAAGCATCCCAAACATGCACAACAGAGCAGATGAATCTTGGCTCTCATCCTCCTACTCTTCTCTACAAAGTGTGATACAAAAAGTGGCCAAGTATTGAACTGAAAATTTGGTTGATGAAATTTTCTGTCATGAAAAGATTTAATGGAATGAAGGTCCACTGCTGTTACCTACATGGAACACACAGAAAATCCTGTGCAGATAACTTACTTCAAATGCTATAGATAAGTCATGACTAAGCCAGTCCAACTCTCTCAGACTAATAGAAACCACAGTTGTCACCAGGTAAATCTTTGACTACTTGGTAAATGCTGATTTTCAGTGAAGAGTACTTTCAAATGAACTTTACCTCTGGAACAAAGAGAGCATTTTTGGGCCCAGTTGCATTTTGAATGGCAATCCGAATGTCTTCATCACTCAATTCTTCACATGGATCAACCTCCTATGTCACAAGAAAACAGTAACCAAACCTGATTAACAAGGACATATCCTCATACACTAATTTTATAGATTGCAGATAGAACTCCACAATGGCACTTTGAAGGTAATAACAGTCAAACCAAAACAAAAAAGACAAGAATAAGTGCAATCATCACCTTGTGAGTGTCACTCAAAAAGTACCAGGCCATCACAGTACCTAGAATCTATCCTTTTACAGTAAAGATAAGATTCAGATCCAAATTGTACTGGTCAGCTAACTCAAAGTCTGGGTGCAACTACTGAGAAACCTACAATCACTACAACTCTCACCATTTCAGATAGAAGATGCACTAGTCACACACAGGATTACAGATCTACACAACATGCCTTATGCTCAGAGATGTGCTCATAACATCTCCTCTACAACAACTTCTGTCCAAGAGATAGTAGAATATATACCTCCAAGCTCCTAACGAAAATTGCTTGAAAGATGTAATGAATACGTGCTCCTCCTGAGAGCTCTGTTGTCGACCATTCTTCATATTTGCCATCGACAATTGATTGAAAACCTGCAGGAAGGCAAATACAATGCCCAGGTAAACCTTGCTGACCTTACCAAAAACCCAAAATGCTTATAAATTGCAAGAAAGCTTTCACCCAACCTTGTCATGTGATATATCAAAACTTGCAGCTGGATAGCAGTCAACAAAGCAGCAACCCCATGGTCCCACTTATCCAATGAGAGCAAAGACAAATTTGTTTTTTAGAAATGCTCATTTCTTAGTTTGCCTTCAAGTCCATCACATGCATCAGCATAGGGGAGATTGTGTCATCAAGGAAACAACTGACTTTGCACCATGGCAGGTATTTCTCCAACAATGCAACACACTGGAAAAACGCATTTGTGAAAATGTTAATGCATGGCTGGCTATAGCTGGGACACAGGATGAAGTCTTTTACCGTAAGAGTATTTGGTGATGATGTTGAGCAATAATGCCCCTTGGCCTGACTGCAGCCCCAAACAAGAGAACCACATATCACCTGTCAGAATCCTACTGTCATCAGCATAAATCCATTTCCTTTATGTGCTCCTCCAAACTCTCTGGTTGCTGTCAGCTCTTGTGCATCCAGCTACCATTAAACAAACAAGAAAAGACACGAAATTTACCTTGGATTCTGTGAGTTCCCCGTAACTTGCAAGCTCTTTCTGCAAGGTGATCATCTGAGTGCTGATGCGTGCTTTCAAATCAGGAAGTATGGCCCTTATATGTTGCACCAATATCTGGGCAAGGAGCAGCATCCAAGACATGGTGAGTTCATCAGATTACAATCAGATGCAGAGAAGGTACAAAATAGAAAGAAGAATCAGCAACATTGCCAAAAGACTACTTACCAAATTCAACTTCTTTGCCAACTGAGGAATTCCACACCTCTCTGACAGACTGTGATATACCTGCAAAATGCTGGAAAATTAACACTTCCTGATACTAAGAAACACCAAAACTACTGCAACAGCTAATTTCAGAAGGTCAGTAGCATCTGCCTTGCAATAGAAAATACTTACTAATGGGTAAATAGACAGGGCAGAAAGGGATCACTTACAGGTCGGCTCCGGAAGAAGTTTTCTTCATAGACAAGAGCTTCACGAATGCTTTTATTTGCAGCAATGTCCTGTACACATGTCCAGAGCCACATGCAAACACTTAAGAACCTAAAATATTTCTATAACACAACAAACACATTTGCTGGCCTCAAGACTACATCAGATAATCCATATTGGTCCCCACAAAGGCATAAACCCATTTCAAGAATGCTTCAATGCTTTGGGATGCCTGTATGTTAAGCTTGCATGCCAAGTGGAAAGGTCTATTTAACACCAGCAAAAGTAGATAAACACATATCTTTTCCATACAGCCTAAAATGCCTTCAAAGTTGTTGAATGCAGCAGTTACACTTAATTAAAAATATAGTGAGAAGCTGTCCCCTTACCTCCTGACTTCGGTTAACAACACCAACATAGCCGAGGCGCAGAGGAACTACATTCCCTAATAAAAAGTTGCGAGCATCTGTTCCCCTATCCATAATATCCAACTGCACAGCCCAAAACCCCAACTTGAAAGAATGCTTTTCCCTTGAGGACCTTTGCAAAGTAACAACATAGACGCAAACCACATAGTACAAAAAACAAAGTAGGGGTTGGTTCGCAGGTGCTCCAGAGACTGAACTCAAACTGATGGGCATGAAGACAAATACATAAAGCTCTAGAAATCCTGGGGTAATGAAAGTATACCTTGGTAATAACACCAATTGTTCGAGACCCTGCAGCACACAAGTTTCCATAACAGCCTCAGATACCATGGATAAATGGTCAATGACACCTTATCTTTCCAAGGCTGCTATTCAGACATAATGACTGAGCTGGCAATATCATGGAGGAGACTAACCATCAGGGTCAGCAATTCGAGCCATCTGCAAGGCATCTGAGTTGGCTAAATCAGCATTTGCAGGTGAGACTGCCAAGATAATACAGGTCTCATGCTTAATGTAGGAGAGAATCATGGTTCGCACTCGTGCCTCTATGTCTGATGGTTGGTCACCAACAGGCACCTTTGTTATACCAGGCAGATCCACCATTGTTATGTTCAACACATGTGGAGAGAATATCTTCAGCCGAAGCTGCTTTTCTGAGATACCCTTGTTGTTCCCCAGTTCTCGGTCTGTCTCCAACTGCAGCCAAGAAAGGAGAACTTTTTCAAACTCCTTCAACAACAACAATGACAACCAGCTGTTTTGAGTGCCTTGTGAACCATAATAGAACAGCAATTACTGTAGTGACCTTGTCCCCCAAGCAGAACAAATGAAATGATCAGCCAGTGACCCAACAACAATGTTTTTTCTGTGTTACTGACATCTAATTGATGGAGAAGTGAACATTCAACACCAATAAACTCCCACCTGGATCTCTTTGCGAATTGTGGAGAAGTCCGAGAAACGACGGCCAGGAAAATGTAGAAACTCTCCCCATTCAATTGGCTCACTGCGGTCATCAGGCTTGCGCACAGTCTGCACAAGCTGCAAGACCAGAGGCCGTCGTGTGCAGATATCCTGACCTCGTGGTAAGAAGTCACGGCCAACAAGTGCCTCCAACACACTTGATTTCCCACTGCTTTGACTGCCTACAACTGCAACCTGTAAAAGAGAAAAACAATCTGCTATCGCTAAGCACCTCCTTACAACCAATCCTCCTTTCATACATCAATTCTTGCGAATGTCATCCACAAACAGTACAACATAATTTCAAACTCAAACTGTTTTGTCAAACCCAATGTGGCACAGGATCTGCTCAATCACAATGCATGAAACCTGACCACCTTGCTCATTCTTGGTTTCACTACAGAAAGCTCAAGAATGTAAAACAATGTTTGACATGGGCTTGTGAGCAAGACAACCTCAAGACTTGCTAAGACAAAAGCTCTGCAGAATATACATAGTGACCCTGTGCCCCACCATGACCTAATTTTTCCACTGTCTTGCAATACAGGAGGACACACACAAAAAAAGGAATGACATCGCTGAAAGAAGCAAGCTTGTGAACTTGCAGTCTTCCATGCAAGTAAGGATCTCAGGCTACTTATTCTCAGGAATATTCATCATCTTAGACAAAATGGAGACCTTACCTGAGGCAAGTCAATCGTGGATGCGCTTCCCAGTTGTGAGAATATGTCCTGAAGCTTGTTTACTAGAGGGATTACTGACTGCCCCAGGAATGGAGAGGAAACCGAAGCAGGCAAGGGAGGTGCAGCAGCAGCAGCCGGTGATCCAGATGCGCCTGATGCTTGAGGTGAAGGTTGAGCCATAGTGATGATGATGGCCTTTTTATCCCCTCGACCAAACTTCTTCCTTTAGCACTTGCGAGACTAACCTCTCTTTCTTCGCAATTGGAAACCAGATATATCTTCCGAAACTCGTTGCCTCTGCCTCACAGCTCCAATTCTGTATTCTTCAGTTTCCAGATCCACATCTGTGCGCACAGAGCGCTCTTTGCTGGACATGAATCCGCCATCCTACACATAAAACAAGGAAAAAAAGAGGATCCGAGACCCACGATGAGCTAGATACTAGAACTTGCGCAACGTGAAACACAAACGCCGCCGCCGATTTCTTTTGCTCCAATTTCTCACAACCAGATACCCGTTCGCCGTCAGACTCTTCTCCTAAGCATCCGCTTGCTCCCCTCAAGCCCGAGCACCGAAACACGCCAAAAAAACAAAAGAAAGAAAGAAAAAACAAAAAAAGCTACGGCCAGGAAGCTGGCAACGAAGTGTACTCCGCAAGCAAAGCAGATCGAGAAGGCTTGGAAGGCAGGCCACTCTCTCTCTCTCGCTCTGTGCGAAAGAACAAAGGACGTGTCGTCGCGCTGTCGACAAGAGAGAGCGCGAGAGGGTTGCAGAAAATCGAGGAAGACGAAGTTCCCAAACGGGGAACTCTGAGAACGACGACGTGTCGCGCTGTAAAAAAAGCGACGAGAGATAGAGAGAAAGGGTTACCTATTGCGAGCAAGACGAAGTTCCCAAACGGGAACGCTGAGAGCGACGGCCTCCGCACCCCACCACCCGCGAGAAGCCAGAGGTTTTGGCGCAATTGTCTCGGGAGAAGGAATTTCTTCCCGAAGCATCAGTACCTACCCGAGATTCTTCAGCGGATTGCTGCGAATGCCGATGAAGTTATGACCATCTGACAAGCTCTGGGTGTCGAATTCCGTTACGACATTGTGTATCCAATCTTTGAGGATTTGTGTGTGTATCTTTGGAGCGATCTAGGGTTTTGTTCCTCGACTTTGCTCCAGAGTAGAGAGGTCTCCCTCTGCCCCTTCTGGACTTTCCCACAAAGTACTGTGTTTTTTGGATTTGAGGGAGAGAGAGAGGAGTAGTCCATACATGGTAATGAAGGAAGAGGATGTGAGGCGGTGTGAGATTCAGGCATGGTATCCTGCCTTTCGTCGGCACTCGCTGCGAACCCTAATCCTGCCATTGCCGGAGGAGTTCATCTCCTTCCTCATGCGAGACGATGGTCTCTATCTCCCAAAAGACAGTCTTGCTATTCCCACTCGCACTCAGGTACCCTACCCCACGCATACTCTTGCCCTCTGTCTCTGTCTCTTGCTCTTCGTTTTCTGGTTGGCACTATAGTGTTAGCAGCAGTGGTTTTGTCCGGCATTCCCTGCATTTCATGATGCAGGACAGAGCGTGAACTGGACTCCATGATCATGATAGTGGGGACTTGCAAGCAAGCCGCGTGGATTGAAACATTTTTAGCAAGAACTTCCAACTTACACAGAAGAGATTTGACAAGCTTTCAATGTGGGGTTTATTCTGCAGCAGTTGCTTGTGTTGCCATTTTTGCAAGGGAGAATTCAGAGAGACCTTTGGAAATGGGGGGAAGACTGAGAGAAGACATGGAATTTGCAGAGGGATTATTTGAAGCAGATTGCTAGCAAAGATTAAAAGTAGTGATTTTTTTGTTCACACAGGTGCAGAATCCTCAGCTTCAAGCAGAGGATTATGTGCATTGGGATGAAGAAGATGATGAAGGTGATGAACCGGAAGTGCCATCATTCCCCGATCTGGCCAAACAGGTGCAGACCATGATACAGAGCTTGGGAGGGGCAGTGTTTCCAAAGCTGAATTGGAGCGCTCCCAAGGACACAGCATGGATCAGCTCTTCTGGTAGCTTGAAATGCCAGAATTTTGAAGAGATTTCTCTGCTTCTTAAGGCATCTGATAATCTGATCCATGACCTCTGCCATGCTTTTGATTCTTGCAATGACAAAAGTAGAGAAAGGCCTGCACAGTTTGTTCTAGCACTTCGGAAATGGTATGATCTGAGGCCAGAGATGGAATTCCGAGGGTTTGTGCGAGGGAAACTTCTGGTTGGCATTTGCCAACGAGAGGTGACTGGGTTTTATGCAACTTTGGTAGGGAGAGAGGATGAATTGGAGGACATCATAGCTAGTTTCTTTGATGTGAACGTGAGGGAAGTGTTTGGGGGTGAAGACTACACTTTCGATGTCTATTTGACAAAGGATCTCAGAGTGAAGTTATTGGACTTCAATCCATGGGGAGGCTCAACCCTCCCACTTCTGTTTTCATGGGATGAACTTGAACACAATTATGCAAAGGTCTTGGGGAGGTTAAATGGAGATGGATTGTCAGATGATGATTTGTGTCTGGAGGTAGGGAGGAGGGTGAATCTTTTGGAGTCAGGCAAAGAAGAGCAAACAGTAGTTGAAGAAACAGTTGTAGAATCCACAGATTTGGATCCTGTACATGGTTCTAATGGGATGACAATAAATGCTCAGAGAAGAGAGGTAAGCCGTAGGGTGGAGTTCCGAGTGGTGAAGAGTGAAGGATTGGTGCAGCCAGGATTGAGAGTGGGTACAGGAGTGCCCATTGATTTTGTAAACCAAGGGGCATGGGAAGACATCATAAAGAGGGAAGCAGAGAAGGAGGCCCGAGAACAAGAGAAGGAGAGAGCAGCTGGAGGGGGATGAAAGGTGGGGGTGTTGCATACCACATCAGAAGAAAACCCAGTTATTTCTGCTTGCAAGAGTTGCCCATCAGCAATAGTCACCAGAATCACAATGTAAAGTTGCACCATCCATAAAGACTCAATTGTAAAGGCTTGTTATAGAGGAAGCACAGTGGAAGTGGCAGGCAACACATTGCACAATCCACTGTTCCATGACCTCATGATCAATTTTGCTCAGGTGAATGAGAAGTTTGCAATTGATTGCACATCTTTGATTATTGTCATGAAGATCAGATAGACCTTAATACTTGCTTGCTTTGTGTGTTCTTTCTTTCTTTCTTTTCTTTCTTCAATCTGACCATTTGCCAGACATAGATCTCTTTCAATTGCTTGCATCTTTGTTTAAGCATTGGATTGACAACTGATTTGCATAGCTCCATCACTATCAATGCCTATCAGGAATTTGATACCAGGATTACGACCAGTAATTATTTTGCAGAACCTGATCATGTCCGAACTTTGAAGTTGCATCTCTGCTCCATAGACTCTCCTTGTTGAATTATTGCAGTTTCTGGCTGTCTTTTGTTAGGATGAACCAGTCTGATAGGGTGGTGCTTTTGATCATTTCACTTGGGCTTACAGAAGCTTTTCTCTTCTCCAGATATGAATAGCTCTTGAGGTTTGGAGAATTGAGCAAGCCTGATCATTTAATGTTCCATTTTCCCTCACTTTGCAAACAGAGACACCCACCCTATTTCAGAATCTAATAAACCAATTTGGAATATAAACCTTTTTAAAATACACTTGGAAATTATTAGACAAAATCCACAACACCTTTTGTGATGATGGATTAAAACTCAGCCATTGAGCACAAAACTTAACTTGATGCTTGGGGAACAGGGTACATACTTGTAGAAATAGAGAAGCAACGACTCAATTGCGTTTGTAGGCAGTTGATGCAAGATAATGAACATAAAGGTACCAAATTAGTTCTCAACCATCCAGCAGGAAGTAATGAACAGGAGAGCAATTAAAGCAAAAAAAAATTGTACTTAGGTACATTGTACGTCATAATGTTACCTCAATAACCGTATTGTCAAAGGCATTTCCTTGCATAGCACATGCAAGGAAAATATTGTAGATATTATGTGTTAGATGTTGTTTTTTACCTGTATTTGCTTTGATTACATGACTAGAATTTGTGAATTTCTCCTTTGTTTTGGTCACTATGCTATTTGTTCCTCCAAGATGTCAAGAAGCTTTCTTCACCATCCAAACTACTATGAAGCTACTTTTGTAACTACAAGCTTCTTCAAATCCCATGAATAGCACTTGTGCATGCTTAAAATCTCTAGTGTTGGTTTTTTTTTCAATTTCATGCTAGCTTGGTATGAGTATTGGATCTTTTTTCAAATTTTGACACCAACTTGGTTTCAATATGAGGGTCCAAGATTGCAACCTATTTGGCTAATATGAGGTCGGTAGGTACCTAGTATTAAGATTGGTACAACCTTGGTATGAAGTTGGTATTACATCATGTCCCTACCAGGCATGTATTGCTACAAGGTTAGTATGACCTTATGTCCATACTAGGCAAGTATTGGTACGAGCATCTTGTATTGCACAAGTCATATGAGTCTAGTCATTACTTTGAAACAATGATTTATATCAATGTATATATTAAGGTTCTAACTAGAAAGTTGCCAAATATTACTCCAGATGTAGGAATAAGACTTCTTGTGTGATGTGATCTATTTAGGTTTAAAGATCCAACAAGGAACTTGAATAAAATAGATTCATTTGGAACCAAATGAATAAAGTTTCATATTTGAGAGATGCTAAAAGTTTCCACCAAATATGGGGCGCAATGATTTTGTTGGTTAATCAATAACCTATATCATTTGAGAATTTCAATATGGTTTTTGAGGCTTTGTCTAGAGTGTTAGGGATTTATGAACATTTTTTTATGGATTAGGATTTGAAAGAACGGCCTACATTGTCATGAATTTTTGATAACTTGGGCAAAAGAAATTGCTCATGTTTG
This sequence comes from Sphagnum contortum, assembly GCA_963920785.1. Classification (NCBI taxonomy): domain Eukaryota; kingdom Viridiplantae; phylum Streptophyta; class Sphagnopsida; order Sphagnales; family Sphagnaceae; genus Sphagnum; species Sphagnum contortum. The sequence continues at coordinate 2,346,003 of OY987278.1, forward strand.
ACTTGTTTGATTTATTTGCAAATGAAGAAGAGGATGTTTCTCACTATATTTTGTTGGCACCTTGAAAATAAAGGCAACAAAAACAATTCAACCAACTCTAATAACTAAAGTGAAGAAACATCCCCAAGTTAAGACATGATCTAGTAGAACTTTGATCTATTAATGAGTTGTTGTTTATTTCTCTTGTCCATCTAGAATGAGCTAATTTCTACTGCCATATCCACCTCCTCTTCTTTTGACATCGAAGAAGCAAAATGGTGCATTATTTAAAAAATGTGGGTGTAGTTCACTAATCCTCATTCAATGGACTAGTGAATTCATTGCATCCCCATTGGATCATGTTCATTGGGATTAATGAATTCATTCAAAATCTAATGAAATCACTTAATGTATAGGGACCCATTTTGTTGTAGTGGTGGAGGAGGTTTGTGATCAGGTGAAAAAAATAGTGGACAATACCTTTAATCATTATGACTTGAATCAAGCAAGTGCAAAGGTTTGTGTTGTGTTCCTTTACCAATCCAAATAACAAATGATTTATCATTGAGGTTCTTGTATTTTTAGTGATTGAAAAAGATGATGGTGAAGATGGAGATTTCACCTACCTAAATGGAGCTCACACATTTGTGATTCTTGACAATTCCATCAACCCTATCCATGGCCTACTCCAAGTAACTCAAAAAAACCCATAAAGGTAATTTGTATGACCATTTGTGCACTCTAAAAAAAATGAAATTAGAAGTTGGTTTTCAACTACTTCTTTTTTAGTATCTTTTAGTCTTTGTTTAAAGTCTTATGGTATTTTTTTGTTTCAAGTTACTTATTTTTACAATCCAAGTTCTACTAAAGTTATGGGTTATAGTCCAATCCTACTTAACAAGATAATAGTGATTAGTATCCTCCCAACTATGTAATAATCTTGTTACCTTGATCAAAAGATTGTATGGTTTTGTGGGGGTAGCAAGTTCATTTCACAAAGGGCTACATGATCATTCTTGAAGGTTTGTCTTGTTATACATGTGGCACATGGATGTTATATCACAGAAAATGGGATCAACACGATTAAGGTATTTTTGTTATAGGCAAATGGGCAAAAGATAACAAATGTGAATATGAAAAAAGATATTCCATTTGCTTGTATACTAAAGTTGAACATCTTTTATGAATTTGCAATTGTGACCAAAGGCTTTATAAATAATTACATGCTACAACTCCCATATAGATTTGTGGTAAAGGTCACTTGCATGTTCTTTATGATGTTTCTCTTGATTTTAAGTAGTTGGATATTCACACCTTCAAGGTTAACAAGTTCAACTCAATTCCTTTTTCTATATCAAAGGCTATAAAACCATGTGTTTTAACATGTCACATTTGTGACTAATAATATGAATGTAGTTCAAGTTTCAAGTAGATTTAATAAAAATACACATATTATTTTTTTGTTGGCCATTTTTTTTTTTTTTCCTCCACCAAAGGGTTTGGTGTTTCAATGGTCACGTTCTCTATTGGCCCATCAAGGGCTAGTATAAACATGTTGTTTAATGGCCAAGGGACAATTCCCCCACAAGTGGTAAATTATGCTTTCATTTATGCCCATACCTTCAAACACATCACAACACTAGCTCACCCATTACCATCATGTCAATAGCCCAAATGGAAAAACATTATGTTTTAATGATACAAGATGACATTGTTCTAAAACCTACATTCCACCTTAATACTTGACTTGTCCAAGGTCATCAAATACCATGGATCCCACATGTTCCACTACCTTCCATTGAAAAAACACAAGAACAATATGAAGGATTAATATATAGTAATAAGGTCGAACTTCACATTAAATGCTACACAATGAAATTTATCACCAATTGTAAATGCATATGGCAATTTGAAACTTTAAACACCCATAAAGCTTTCACCCCTCCTTCCAAAGTATATGACAATCATTACTTGTTATACAACATAAAACCCAAATACCTCAAAGGAGAAGGTGAATTTGAAATCCATGTTCTAGTTTTTATTACCCCACAGAATTTGGCAACCGAAGAGATGTGGTCGCCACAAGGTTGGCAATTGAAATGATTTGGTCATGTCACATAAATGGTGATTAAAAATATTTAGTCATTGCAAGGATGGCAACTAAATTTTTTTGGTCATCACAAGGATGGTGACCAAAGAATTTCTATCACCATAGGTTTGGTGATTGAAATTTTTTAATCACCATAGGTTTGGTAATTGAAAATTTCAATTGCCATAGGTTTGGCGATTGAATCCATTTTTATCACCATGCGTCTAGGGGGAGTTCTAATGAAAATTTCTTGTGTTTGTTTTAACAAATGAAATCGGCATGTCAAAATAAATGTTCACATGATGATCAACACAAAATGGGTGCGTCATGTCCATTATGATAACCTTGCTCTTAATAATGACTATATAATATAATTACAACAGTGGTGTGCGTGCGTCTGTGCGTTCGACGACGGTTCCACATTTTAATTGACTGGCGGAACCGGCCCGGACAGTCGGATTCTGCAGCAGGGGTGGGGGGGGGGAGGGGTTTTTTTTTTTTTTTTTTGGTCCTCCCTCTTTTTCTTGGGGGTGGCTGGAGTGGCGTAGCCACGGGTTACCAACACTAGTGACTATAATAGGAGTATGGTTTTTTTGCATTCCTTTAGCTATTGGCCACCTAATCTATTAATGGTAACTGATTAATATTTTTTTAAGTTACTAGGATGAGCATAGGATCATTGGCTTCCTCCTTCATTACCCTTGATACACCAACCTTTTTCAAACACATGATTTCTAATTGCATATATAGGTTTGACAAAGTACATGAAGGATTATTGCTAAGGACCTTCCCCATCCCCAACATTCTTCTTCTTCATAGTCCTCTACCTTGATTCATATGGGGCATGTTAGGATGTATTACCACAAGGGTAATGGAAAAAAAAGTTGTAAAAATGTAGGAATGGGGTATATTGGCAAAAGGTTTTGCAATTTAGGTATGAGTTTAATATTTGTTGATTCCCTTGATATTTACATATGTCACAAATGCACAAGTGAATGCATAAAATGTTTTTTTATATCAAATACAATTTATTCATGATTTGTTCATGTTAGTTAAAGAGGTAACCTCTTCTTTTGGCTTGAATTCATCCTAACATAAGTAGACACCTTTAAACACATAGGCACATGCAAAACACAAGAGATTGAAGGAAACTCAAATCATCATGGGTTTAGGAGGAAATTTGAATTTCCACCTTTTTACTTTTCGTTGGGTGAAATCATGGTCAAAGGAGCCAAGGGTGCCAAGGTAAAGGTTTTTTTCCAAGGATTGCCCATGACACATACCATTTATGTGTTGGTTTATAACTTAAAATTTTGTATTTCAAATACCCCATTTAACATCCCATTTTAAATATAAATATATTTTGACTATAAATTGATTTTATATCATGTATATTATGCATTCATGCCCTCTATCACATATATATGAATAATTTTTGTTAAAATCACATTCTCAAAATCTATCATTCTTAGGGTCAAAAACATTTTTGAACCAAATGTGCTCAAATGGGTTATAAAAACATTTTTTATTAGTCCAAGTCTTTTTGCCCTTCTAATCATCAATGTTAAAATCGTCTCCAATTTTCAAAAGGAATGGTGCACATTTTTTGTTTATAGAAAAATTTGAAAAAAATAAAAAATTATCGGACCTTTTTCGAGGTTTAAATGCTTTGAACATGCAAAAACATTTTTGATTCGTGTTAAGTTTTAAACACGTAAACTTTGCAAATATTCCAAAAAAATTAAGACAATCCAAACTATTATGCTTCTCTTGTGATCTTTCAAACATACAAAAATGTAGTTTTAAGGAATGTTCACTAATTTGGATGGCTCCTTTGACTGTGATTTTACCCCATTTGCATTGTCCCATTTTGCATTTTGACAATTTTCCTTAGTTTTAGGAAAACCTAGGGTTTTACTATTAGGTTTTTTTAATTTTGAAAATAACTGATTGATTCAAAAAATATTTTTAAAAAATAACCAACATATGTTTTTTCCCATTGTTTAAGGGCCATTTCAAAAACTAGCATCCTTACCAATGATACCTAATATCATGGGGATAAAAAGTAAAATACAAATAAGTATTTATTATTGATGGGTGAAAACACAATCAAAGGAACCAATGGTGTCAAAATAAAAGTCATTTTCCAAAGATTGCACATGACAAATGTCATTTTTATGTTGGTTTATAATTTTATATAATTTTGTATTTGGATACTTAGTATTAGCACTACATGTTAAACATAAATATGTTTTGTATACAAATTGATTTTTCATCATATGTATTATGCATCCACACCCTCTATCACATAAATATGAACAACTTTTGTTAAGGCCACATTTTCAAGGTCAAAAACACGTTTGAACCAAATATGATCAAATCAATTATTAAAAAAAAATTATTAGTTCAAGTCCTTTTGCCCTTTTAGTCATCAATGTTAAAATCCTTTTCAATTTTCAAAAGGAATGGTGCACACTTGATAGAAAAAAAAACGTTTAAAAGAAATAAAGATTGTGCATTCCCAAGGTTTGAATGTTTTGAACATGCAAAAAAAAAATTGATTTGTGTCGAGCTTTGAGGATATAAGCTTTTCAATTAATAAAAAATAGTTCAAAATTTTTTATGACAATCCAAACTATTATGTTTCCTTTGCGATATTTCAAACATATAAAAATGTAATTTTAAAGAGAGTTTATTCACTTGGGTGGCTCGTTTGATTGTGTTTTTACCTTAATGTGTAATTCTTCATTTAAATAAGATTTTATGGTCCTAGTTTTGACATTCTAAAATTTATTTAAAGGTTCTTTGAATGGGAATTTAAGCCTAACTTTCCTAATCTATAAACTTTTATATTCTAGTTTTAGCACATTTTGTAAAATTCAAGAACCTTTAAACCCAATTCAAAAAATATGTATAATTTCATTTACACATTACACACTGCTTGATGGTAGAAATTGTAAGGGAAAAAGTTTTTCAAAAAATTAAAATAGGGATCTATACATGAACATAGTTCAACAACTAATTAAATTAATATTTAATTATAAAATCCAAAATATTTATCAAACTTTCAAATAAATCAACTTTCCTAACCAAAAATGTGGTTGTTGTGACCTAGCACCGAGCAATGCATCAGTTGGTGGATGAGGTTCTAATTTAAAACCATTATTGGGAAATTTAGGTCATGTTTTGCTCTTGAAAATTGAAGACGCAGGTTGATTCAACCATAATGTTTAATTGGTATGCCTCAATGAATCAATGGTTTTAATAAGTCTCAAATGGGTTAAATGAAAGAACCAGTACAGATTTGATGGTTATAAGCATGGTTATTTAGTAATTTTCAGATTTTTGAAAACCATAATTATATATTAGAGCTGGTTCTTCGTTCTTTGAGAACCATGGTTATCAATCCTAAGAAGTGTTGTGAGTCTGTTCCAGTGTTGGTATGCCATGACTTTTGAACATTCTACCATCTTGTCCTAGTATTGGGTACGTTTTTAAATCTCCTTTGTTCTTTTTTTTCCTTCAATTTGCCACCATTACTACAACTTCTCTTCTTCTTTTTGTTTCCACCAAGTTTTTTTCCTCTTTTTTTTCTTCTAATCTTCTTTGGTTCTTTTATTTCCTTCATCCAATGCCACTTCCTTTCTTTTTCTTGTCCTCCTTGCTTCATTTTTTTGATGTTGGTGTCTTTGTGAATAGCCATCATCAACATGTTTGAGTAATGCATCGTAATAGGCCATACAATGTTCACTAGTCCATTGGAGCATTGGAGTAGCACATTGTAAGCAAGCCAACACATTGGAGTAATGTATGTGTTGTAACATGCCAAGGCATTGGAAGATGTGTCATCATTGTTAACATCATGTCACAAGTAGTAACATCAGTGTCACCATCATTAGTAGCATTAGTGTCAACATCACCAACAACATTAGCATCACCATTGCTAGCAATATCAACCACTACAAAAAAATCATGACTTTTTTAATCAAGATTTTCAGTCAAAAAACCCCCCCCATGGTTTTTTTGCCCTCATTTCCAACTTGACCAAAGTGCCATTTTGGACAAGTTGATTTGGACTTGACCATATTGACTATGCTTTTTTAGTTAGGTTTTTTTACTATGTCTTCTATTGAACCACTATGATAATAATTAATTTGGGTAGTGATTAGAAATATATTTTATTTAAATTATTTTATTTACAATTAGTATGAAAATATTAATTAATTAATTACCCTAACCTACCCTACTTACCTACCTACCTACCTACCTACTTAATTAGTAAACCTAATAATTATTGCCAATTTTTTATTTATTTATTTACCTACTAACCCTATGTCCTAGGCTTAGGCTAAGCCACCTAGCTTAAATCACCTAGGCTCAACCAAGCCACTTAGGCTAAGCTAAGTAGCCTAGGTTGCAAGTGTGTGGACTTGAATTCTTCACATTCACATTGAAAAATCAAGTCTTTAACCATTGCACCACCACCCCGTAAGGTGATATTTTTGCACAAGATAATTGTAAATGAACATGATTTTGGACCAACATATTTTAATCATGAACTTCCATGAATGTTTTTTCAACATAATGCACTAAATGAACTTGAATTTTTTAATGTATTACTTACTTAAATAGGTAGGTTATAGGTAGGTTAACCTATATAAGTAGGAGGTATTTACTAATAAATGTAGGTACTTAGGTAACATGTGGGTTATAGTCCACTAACTAACCTTATAGGTACTTATTAGGTCTATGTTTATACCTACCTAGTAAGCTCCTTATGCCTTAAATGTTATTAGTAGGTTACATAAGTGCCCACTAGCCTATTGATAGATCTAGCTTAAACATATTAGGTAGGTAGCCTAGCCTATTAGGTAGGTTTAAACTTAAGCTACCTACCTAGTAAGCCTAAGTAGCCTAGGTTAGGATATGTACCTACTTAGTAAGCCTAAGTAGCCTAGGTTAGGATACGTACCTTATAGGTTTAAGTGGCCTAAACTAGGCTACATACCTAGTAGGCCTAAATGGCCTAGGTTAAACTACTTACCTTGTAAGCTTAGGTGGTTTAAGCTAGGTTACATACTTAGTAGGCCTAAGTGGCCTAGTTTAGGCTATCTACCTTGTAGACCTAGGTGGCCTACACTACATATGTAGTTACCAAGTAGACTTCAATAGCCTAAGTTAGGCTACCTACCTACTAGGCCTAGCACTAGTAGAAAATGACCATTTTGCAATTGGTCCATGCGACTAATTTTTAGTTGCAAATGTCATTTGCAATTAAAATCTCAATAATCATGTTGGACAAGTTGCATTGACACTAGTCCCAAATGACAACAAATTTTGGATGAAAGAAAAAGTCAAAGAAATATGCCTTCATCCTTTGATTGGTCATATATGTATTGTCACTTGCAACTTAAAATTCGACTTTTTTAGTGAACAATAAGAACAAGTTATGTGTTGCCACATGTCCCAACTTTTAATACTTAAAAATATTTATTATTATTTTGAAATAATCTTAGACATTTAATTTTTATGTTTTGGATGGTTAAATTGTGACACATACTGCAATAGAAATTTACCACATGTCATATTAATTGAAATTTTCCAATTTAAATTCAAATCAATATTTAAGTATGTAGGTTGAACTAAATGCCTGCCTACCTATATACCTACCTACCCATTTAAGTTAAACATATATCTAAATACGACATATTTACCTACCTAGGCCAAATACCCACTTAAGTAAGTAGTAGGTAAAAAAATAGGAAGGTAAGTTAGGAAGTAGGTAGTTAGTCACAAATGATTTGTAACTAAATTTTTTATCCCATATGTTTTGGCTTTAATTCTCATTTTCAAAAGTATATAATTAAGTAGGTAAATGATAACTAATGAGTCAATTAATTAGCTAATTAATTAACTAATAAAATTAATTATTATTTAATGAATACAATATAGATTTTTTAAAAATAAAATCACTAATTAATTAATTAAAAATTGAACTAAAAATTAACTAATTCACTTTATAACCTATCCAACTAACTAATTATATATAGTAATAATCATCAATATCTTCTGATCACTATATTAATTATATTCTTGTTTGCTATTAAATATTACTTAATTTATTAGCTAGATAAGCAATAATAATATTTAATTATATATATATATATAAACTATAATAATTTGTAAACCACTTTAATAAACTAATAATTGGTTAATATTGAAATAATTAGCTAATCTTAATAACTACTGAATTATTATTTCGTAACCAAATAAATTAATATAATAACTGAAATATTCAGTATTTAAACATTATTAAATATTATAAATATTGAGTGTTAGTTTTTAATATCTAATGATATAATTAAAACCTATCCTAGGCTAACTATTTTATTATAATTATTCCCATCATTATTTTCATTTATATTGTTAATAATAAATTCAAATGCAAATATTTAATAGTAGCAATAACATTATTTCAATTATTATTGTAGTTAGTTGGTAGCCAAGGTTAACTATTTTATTTTTATTGTTCATATTATTACTTCACTCATTAAAGTTATTTATGAACTATTACAATAAATATTTTATATTTTTAATAAGTATATTTTTCTTTCAAAATCAATTTCTGCATTTGTATAATAATTTATTATTTTTCCATTCTAACTAAGAAAATAATAAATATCATTTATTTTATAATATTTATCATTGAACCATCCATAATTAAGAAATATCAATTATAAATTTGAAATATAAAACTTAAAAATATTTATTAATATTTCCTAGTAATTATTATATTAATCTAATATAACTTCATAATTCATTATTTATAATAATAATAATAATAATGTAATTTGTAGCTAGCATAGGTTAGTTATTTATTATTATGATTATTATATATTATTATGTCACTTGTTAAAGCTATTATGATTTTTTTTACTGGATTTTTCATTTTTTAACAAATAAAAAATAATTCTTTATAAGTACATTAGTCGTTTGAAAAGAACTTTATAATATTATTATATTATTATAATATAATATCAATACAAATAATAATAAATGTCATTTGTAATAATTTTAAGAAACATAATAAAATGGTTTGGATAAACTTTTAATGTGAGCATAATATATTTAACAAATATCTTTCATAAAATTTTAATATAGTCAAAATATACATTTAAAAATCTTAATACACCTAATTACATTCCTTAGAATTCACAAAATACACCTTTGTATAAGGTTACAACTCAATTGGTCACATTTGCAACTAATGGGACATAAATTTTTTTTTTTTGAATGAAAATTAAACAAAATGTTGTTCACATGGAAGGATGAACACCAAAATAGTCAAAAAGTAGTTGCATTATAGTGGCAAATATGACCAACATAAGAAGTAGTTACAAAAATCTTGAAATGTAGTTGCTAATAATTAATAGTCGCATGTCGTCGCAAATATAATGGTTAAATTTTAGCCATTTTCTACTATTGTAGGTGCCTATGTTATTTTATACCTAATAGGCTTAAGCTACGTACCTATAGTAAGCCTAGGATAATAGGTTTACCTAATAAGCCTCAATCACCTAGGATACCTACTTAGAAGGCTTACAATACCTAGTTATAAGCTACTTAGTAGTTTTAGGCTACATTTTAGGTAACCTACTAGGTAGGTTTAGGTTAAATTATCTAACTATGTACTAATTAAGTAGTTTAAGCTTAACTTAACTTATCAGTCATGTTTGGTTAAGTAAGTAGCCTAAATTTAACAAGTAAGTTAAATCATCAAATGAATATGTCTCATTTGACTAAGTGTCAAATCATAATGGTTAATTTGGCTAAACGTCAAATCAAAATGGTCAATTTGATTGAATCGTATCCATTCAATATGGCGAATTCGATTTTGCCATGGCCATTTTAATGGACATTTGTCCATTTTGACCAAATCTTTGGCTTGACATTTGGTCAAATATGTCATTTTAATCAAATGTACTAATCAAATGTAATATGTGTTTTTCACGCCCCAAACCTTTAATCAAAATGGACATACCCTTTGTTCAGTGTGAACATTTCAATCAAGTTGCCCTTTTGAAAAGCCATGATTTCTTGTAATGAATGTCATCATTGCCAATAGCCTCATCCTGAGAGGTATTTAATAACAACATGAGCATCATTGCCAACATCAAAGTTAACATCACCATCACCAACAGTGTTATGAATGTGAGATGAACTTTCTCACATCATTTCATTTTGTTGTTTTTGGGCAAAACATGTTATGTCCTTGTCTATTCTGCTTTTCCATCACCACATAAAAGTAAGGCAAAACAAATTAAGTCCTTTTTAGCCGTACCTTACCATTGACGTAGAAAATTAAAGAAAGGCAAGGTAAAATAAATTATTGACTGTCATACCTTGCCATCACCACACAAAATTACAAAGAAATTAAGGCATGTTTCGTCCCTATTTGCTTTGCTTTACCATCACCACACAAAACTAGAAAGGGTAAGGCAAGTTTTGTCCTTGTTTGCTTCACATTGCCATCACCACATAAAATTAATGAAAAGTTGAGCAAGGCAAGTTTTGTCCCTATCGACCCTATCCTACCATCACCACATAGAACTAAATAGAAACAAAGCAGGGCATGTTCTATCTTAGTCTATCCTATCCTACCATCACCATGGAGAACCACAAAAAAATAAGGTAGGGCATGTTTTGTCTTTGTTTACCTTGTTTGACCATTGCCATAGAAAATGAAAATGAAGCGGCGTAGGGAAGGTTTTGTCCTTGTTTTCCCTACCCAATCACAAAAAAAAGGAGAGAAAATCGAGGCAAGTTCTATCACTATTTGCCCTACCACACATCTTATCAATTTCTTTTCCTTAAAAAAAATAAATTACATGGTGAAAACATGCAAAAGAACATAAGGGGCATCTTGAAACCCCCCATCCTTGTGGGTGACCTAAAGGAAGATGCCTTAATGGTGTGATTTGAAATCTTGAAATTAATGTTTTGAATGAAATTCATGAATAAGTCCTTGCAACATCCAATGATATATATAATATTTTTAGAGGCCCCTCCCTTAGCTCAAATTGCAAAGAAGTGTTTGAATGAGTAAAAAAGGGCTTGAAATGGTCATGCGAAATTGGAAAGTGCAAGGAAACCTATGCTAAAAAGTGGATACGAAGTACACACCTAAAGAAGGTACATGAACTCATTGTTGAAAAGGGCAATTTCGAGTGCCCTTGAACTCATCAAAGAAGCTCTTAACGTCAAAATCATTTGATAATGAATGTCTACATCCAAAATGATGCCCAATTGATTTTGTAATGGAGTGAGTTGAAGGCAGTTGCTTGTGCACGAACAAAAGTTACATTGGAATAAGATCACCTAGATAAAACAACAAAATGACATGAAGTGGTCCCTAAATTACCTTTGGCCAACCTTGCTTCAAAAATCTTTTTGAAGATTTTGGGCATTTTTAATTGGGGCATGGGATACATCCTTCAATATGCATTCTCACAAATTGAGAAAAATAAGGAAGTTGGTGACATCGTCTTTTAGTGCAAGTTATCTTATGTGAGGAGGGTAAAGGTGACATTCCATGCCACCCTACGGGAGTGGGAATTTGACAAGTCCATTTGACTTGAAGAAATGCAAACAATTTTTCATTTCCATGCATCAAAGACCATTCATGGATGATCTTTATATTCAAACCTTTCCATTATTTTAAGTTCAATTGTTTGATTAAATTTTGAAATTATTTTTTACAAAATGTATAAATTTTGATTTAGGTTGCATGGAGCTATGAAGGATCAATTTGTGGGTGATGCAATTCATTTCGATATAAATGTACATCCATGATCATGCAACACATGCGAAGAAAGTGGTTGAAGTTTATTGTCAAGCTCATGGATTTAATGATGATGGTCATTGAGTAGTTTTTTGAATGTAGACATGCATTTTTTTAGTTTTTAAAACATTTTTGTACAAATTAATGTGCATTATTACATTTAACATTTTGGATTATCCATGATTTTTTTTTGCATTTCTTAATGTAATGTTTTCTAGGCCATATTAAAAAATCATTTTACATCACTTTATTTTTTATGTAATATTTTAATGCCTTAACCTTAATAGACATGCTTAAAAGAACGCACCCATAATACTTCCACATGTAGTTATTACATATTTTTTCCAAACTATTTATAAAGTTTAGATTTTAAAGGAGTTAATGTTTAATGTTTAAGGTTTACAATTTGGGGTTTAGATACAAAGTTTAAATTTAAGGTTAGGCTTTAGATTTTAGGGTTTTCATTTAAGGTTTAAGTTTATGTTTTAGGGTTTCTAATTTGGGGTTTAGGTTTAAAGTTTAAATTTTAGGGCTAGGCTTTAGGCTTTCAAGTTAGATTTTAATGTTAGGTTGTAAGTCTTAGGTTTTAAGTTAAGTTTTTATGTTTAAAGTTTAGTTCTAAGTTTTAAAATTAGGTTTAAGGTTTTAATTTTATAGTTTTGGTTAAAGGTTTAGGGCTCAGAGATAGGTTTTAGGTTTAGATTTTAGGTTTTAAGGTTGATATTTAAGCTTTAGGTTTTAAGGTTATGTTTAGGTTTTAGGTTTTAAGGTTATGTTTAGGTTTTAGCTTTATGCTTAGGCTTTAGGTTTTAGGTTTTAAAGTTAGGTTCTAATGTTAGGAATAGGTTTAGGTTTTAGATCTTACGGCTTAGGCTTTATAGTTACGCTTTAGGGTGAATTTTTAGGTTTAAGGACTATAATACTTTAAACATGTAATGATTAAGTCTTAAATTATTTGTAATCCTAAAAATTATATTAATCATAAATCATTTAAAATTAAAATTGACATAATAATAACATATCTACATTAGGCAATTTCAATAGGGTAATGAAAAAGAACTATTCATAGTCAAAGGATGACAATCTTTACCATTTACGTTAATTGGTGGTGCAAAGGTTAAGTACTTGAACCTTTTTCAAGGAGGTGAGGGATTCAAGTCATCATACTTGCAACCCATGTGTTACTTAACCCACCTAGATTACATAGCCTAAGTAGTGACACATGTCAACCAGTCATTAAACTGAAAAATGAAATATATATTTTTAATTATTATATTCGCCTTACCTACATATAATTAATGGGTAGATATACGTTAGGGTGGCTAAAAAACAACAAGAATCCAAGTTCCAAAAGTTCATATTTTAACGTTAGAATGGAAAAAACAATTAAAAACCAATGTTGAATGGGCCTTAGGTTGTGATTAATTAATTAATAAAGTCCATAGGAAAGGTTTCCCACCTAGACATTTTTTTGACATACATGTTAAGGGGAAAAATATCAATCTAACAAAAAATGACCAAGATAGGGACTTATACAAATAATGTTCTTGAAACTAGTCATTAAAAATCCCATAGTTATTTATTGGTTAAATTTTTTATTATAATTGATTTCAATCCATTTTTTTCCCATGATGTATCATATATTGAGTCGTTATAAAAAAGATTGAAATGAAATCATAATAAGAAATGCATTTGAGTGTTAATGCAAAACCTAGAATATAATTCATATGTTAATTTAAAAAGTCCATTACTATATGATTAGTGTAATGTTTATTGAATTTCACCCTTTAATAAATATTTTTATTCAAGTTGGCAATCTTAATCCATAAATATTTTTGTCAAATTGATGATTTTATAATGTGTTTGTGGCATTTGAATAGAGTACACTTTGTAGAAAGTCCATACATATGCAAAAAGTGAAACATTGGAACTACCCTAATTGTTTTGTGAATGTTGATACTGCATTTTTGGATCAAATTGCATTTAAAGGGGCTTTGACATATACACGACATTTTGGGGGGCTCATGTCCAAGTACCGTAGCCTAGGGTCAGATCCCACATTGACAAAATGAATAATTTTTTTTTTCAAAAATTGAATTCATTTTTTTAATTTTGAAAATATGGTTTTTTATTTTATGTTTTTAATAATCAAAGTATAGCAATAAGTCCATTTTCACAAAATAAACAATTCATGCACAATCTTGGAAAGTAATCAAATCCAATTATTTGCATATGCCATTTCAAATATTGTATTATTTATAATCTTGAGACATAATATATATTAAGTTATTGATGATTATTAAATTGATATTGGTAAGAATTGTATTGAATAATAATATTGTTAACATTGTTAAATTTATTAATATTTTATTTAACATAATAACAATATTTTAAAATTTCTAAATAAATTTATTATATTAATAAAATTCTTAATTATATTGGAAAATAAATTTCAGTAATCATTAATAATTATTTCATTAATATTCAATTTTTATGCATATTTTATTAATAGAATAATATTATACTTTTTGATATTTATCCATTTTAAACACTAATTTGTATTAAATATTATATAATATTTTTAATAATTATGCTGAACTAATTATGATGAATAATACTAAATAATGGTACTATTATAATTAAAACAAACAAATCAACTTGTTAAATATAAGCCTATACCTTTTATGAATGTGAATATAACATGCATTAAATGCACCAAAACTAAGGTGCAATTTTGAATTCGTTGGACATTTACATTGGGTTTACAACACCCCCATCAAAGTGAAAAACATTTTCAAATCACTTAATGCAATACCATAAATGGGGTATTTCACCTAGGTTGGTTTTTCAATAATGTGTGTAGTACCTTCACAAAACCATAAAACATAATGTTTCAAACCAATGCATATCTACAATACCCTTATAGGGATGGTGACAAAGAGTTTAATCATGCTTTAGATTTTTCCTTGAGTGAACAAGTTTGAATTCCATGCAATACCCTCATCCTTTTTGGCAATTGCAAGGTATATTGGAATGCTAACTAAGTTGGTAGGTCCAACCATGTAGGTGGGGTTTGGAATATACCTACCTAAGGGGCTAGTAGGTAGGAAGGTGCAAGGGTAATTAAGTAGGTAAGTAGATGGGTGGGTAGGTAGGTAGGTGGTGATGAGAATAACACATTTTGAATATATAGGTGAGTAGGTATGGTTTAGCCGAAAAAATAATAATTTTGTCAAGAGATAAGGGTTTAACCAAAAAAGATAACTGTTTTGTCAAAAGGTAGTGATTTAGACAATAGGTCTAAAAAATTAGTGAAAAGTAGAAGTTTAGCTAAGAAAAAATATTGGTTTGGCCAAGAAGCAAAGGTTTAGCCATAAAATAAAAAGGTTTTTCTTAGAGGTGGAAGTTTAAATAAGAAAATATATTAGTTCTGTTAAAAGATAAAAGTTTAATCAATAAATAAAATGGTTTTCAGGATAGGTAGAAGTTTAACCAAAAACAAAATATTGGTTTGGCCAAGAAGTAAAAATTTAACCAAAAAGTAAAAAAGTTTTGCCTAAAAATGGAAATTTGGCCAAGAAAATATATTGGTTTTGTTGAGAGATAAAGGTTTAGTTATGAAAAGGTAAAGGTTTTGTTGAGAGGTAATGGTTTAGTCAATAAGTAAAAAGGTTTTTGAAAAAGGTAAATATTTAATCAATAAATATATTGGTTTTGTTTATAGGTGGAGGTTTAGCCATAAAATACAAAAGTTTTGCTAAGAGGTGGAAGTCTAACCACAAAAGGGTAAAGGTTTTGTTGAGAGGAAATGGTTTAGCCAATAAATAATGAGGTTTTCATGAAAGGTAAAAGTTTAGGCCAAAAGAAAAATTGGTTTGGTCAAGAGGTAAAGGTTTAGCCAAAAAGTGGATAGGTTTTGCCATAAAGTGAAAATTCAGTTAATAAAATATATTAGTTTTGTTGAAAAATAACAATTTAGTTAGGAAAAGGTGAAAGTTCTGTTGAGAGGTAATGTTTAATCAATAAGTAAACAAGTTTTCGTGACATGTAGAAGTTTAGCCAAGAGATAAAGGTTTAGCTAAAAACTAAAAATGGTTTGATGAAAGGTAGAAGTTTAGACAAGAAAGGATATTGGTTTGGTCGAGAGGTAAAGGTTTAGCAAAAACTTTGATAGGTTTTGTCAAACGGTAACTAAGAAAAGGTATTAATTTTGTCAAAAGATAATGGTTTATTTAGGAAAAAGTAAGTTTTGCTAAAAGGTAGTGATTTAGTTAATAAATATAAATATTTTGGTGATAGATAGAAGTTTAGCCAAGAAAAGATATTGGTTTTACCAAGAGATAAAGGTTTAACTAAAAAATAAAGAGGTTTTGGTGACAGGTAGAAGTTTAGCCAAAAACAATTGGTTTGGCCAAGAAATAAAGGTTTAGCCAAAAATAAAGAGGTTTTGTTAAGAGATAGAAGTTTAGTCAAGAAAGAAATTAGTTTTGCTAAGAGATAAAGGTTTAGCAATGAAAAAATATAAGATTTACTAAGAAGAAAAGTTTAGCCAAGAAAAGATGCTTAGAGGATAAAGGTTGAGTCAATGAAATTATAAAGGTAGGTTGGTAGGAGGGGGGTTAGTTGTTAGTTCATAGGTAGGGTAGGTAGGTCAATAAGGTAACTTGGTTAAAAGGTAATATGGAGGTCAAGATTTGGGAAAAAAACGGCCCCAAAAAAAAACTTATAGGTCAAAAACCAAAAATGTTGATTGATCGAGGCTAGATGAAAAATTGAAGCCCATCCCATGGACATACCGGCCAATTGGTGCATTGGTGGGTGTTGGTTGAAGCTGCCCCAAAGATCTTAACCATATGCTCAAAAATATTTTTTCATAGTTTAAATCTTGATCTTAATCATAAATTTAGTAAAAAAAAAAAAAAACTAGTTCCACAATCTGGTTCTTATGCATGTTCCAACAGAAAGACATCAACTCGAACCTAGGTCACAAGAACCTAAACCTAAACTTAATACTTTCACACCACTAGTCTTTTGTACATTCAATCAAGCTTGTGTGTTTAAGCTTCACCAATACACATTTAAGTGTTGCTAATGATGATTTAAACCAAATTATTCTCCTTGGGTTGAATAGAAATAGTTATCAAACTCAAGTTTTACACCTAGTTTTTGAGCACTCATACATAATACCTCTTTAATATACCATGGAAAAGTAAGTTTCCTTGTAACCAAAAAGAGAGGGTTAAGACAACAACTCAACTCCTCTGATGAGTTCACTATGACAGAATGTGAATGGGTACTCTTCTGATAAGTAAACAACATTACAGTAGTCCGAATTCAAATCCACAGCTTCTACACTTCTAGTTCTGCTAATCCCCAAAGAGAGGCATACATCAACAGTAGACAATATTACACTGATCCTAATTGAAGTCCACAGCTCATATGCTCCCGGCTCTGTTAGTCTCCAAAAAGAGGCACACAGCACGGATCCTAAAACCCACTCCCTGAATGTCGCAAACCTAACTTGGCCAAGTGTGGGGGTGAAGCCCAACACTTGGAAAAGTTGGGGATTTGGAGTCCTCCAGGACCCCCGAATGTTTAGAGCTCGACAGCAAGGGGCAAAACACCTCGCATTGGGGTGTTCTTGGTGTGATTGGAAAGGTCTTGAAACGTAGATATCGAAAATCGCCTCGCATTGGCAATTGGGACATTTGCAGCCCAAGTTATGGGTAAAAGAAAGGCCGGGAGTCAAACTGGCAAGTCGGGAATCGACCTCTTCCCGAGGTCCGATTTGAGTGTGCGACATGGCGTTGGAAAGATCTCGACGAGGGCTACAACTTCGGTTCAAACCTTGTCGCGATCCAACTCTGCAGTCGGGAGTTATGGTGGTTCAAAGTTTCGGGAGTCCTGTCGGGACAATTTCGAGACTCCATTTCAGGAGTCTCGGGAATTTGTGCCATTTGGATGTAGTCCCCACGACGAGCTGCAGAGAATACTATAGGGAGTAAGGTGGTGGCTTACTCCCGAGTACAGGCCGTGGTGAGTCTTGTGTGTCCAAGTGCCCGTGGCAAGTCCCAACACCCAAGGGTGTCCCGAATTCTAAACTAACCTCTCGTGGTTGATTTTTGGATGCAGATTCAAGCTTGATCTTTTAGTCCCTCTTCCTAGTCTAATCTCGGGGCTCCCAACTCGACCCTCTACCCCTTTCTAGAGTTGGAAGCCGGGAGCGTGCCCTCGGTCTCAACTTTCCGCAATTTGACATTTTGTGAACCCCGAAGTGGGTTCACCCTGGGACCAAGGAGCGCGTCACTGAACTCGCACAAACACAGCCTCTACGTGCATTTCTACAACTCGGACCACCTTCTAAACTTCACCTGTCTACAACATCGACCCTTAATTTCAACCTAACTTTCACCAGATTCATGAGCTAGCCATCCTCTAGTCATTAACGCAGCGGAAGAAATCAACAACTAGCAATCTTCTAAGCTCCTTTGCATTCTCCAAAAATCTCCTCCTTCTCCTCTCTCTATCCCTCCTCTCAATAGCTTGCCCTTACCTCTCTAATCTGCCTATTGTAGTGATCTCCAGTGCTGATCTACACATCTCTCACAAAAATCAGCCACCCTCTAGACTTGAAGCTCTTATCTTGTAGACCTGAAGCTGCTATCCTCTACAAGTTCTCTTCTGCTTTCTCTCCACGAAATCCTCTCGTCTTCCTCCGTCTATCTGTCTGCACAAAAACTCCTGCCTGACGCGCTCCTTGGTCCCGGGGTGAACCCACTTGAGGGTTCACCAAATGTCAAGTTGCGGAAAGTTGGGACCGAGGGGGTCGATTCCCGACTTTTAGAGGTCGATTCCCGACTTTTAGTGGTCGGGAGTCAAATTGCCAGTTTGACTCCCGACCTTTCTTTTGCCCATAACTTGGGCTGCAGATGTCCGAATTGCCAATGCGAGGGCATTTTCGACATCTACATTTCAAGAAATTTCCAACGACACCAAGAACACCCCAATGCGAGGTGTTTTGCCCCTTGCTGTCGAGCTCTGAACATTTGGGAGTCTCAGAGGACTCCAAATCCCCAACTTTTCCAAGTGTTGGGCTTCACCCCCACACTTGGTCAAGTTAGGGTTGCGACATTGTCGTTCTGTTCTAATCTGCTTCCTTCCTGAGCTTCTTTCACAAGCTTTCCTCGTTCAGCTTCTATCACAAGCTGCCTCCTTTCCATTCCGTTCTACCCCCACTCCCATGTAGCAATAATGTAGAGATCCCTGTTGCAAAATCATGACGGCTAATAAAGCAAATTAAACCTTAAAAGCAACAAGTGTTCACACTGGTATGGCGACTTATTTTCGTGTTACATCCTTACCATGTAATTTTTTGAAAAATATTGTTTTTGGATTCAATAATAGTAGAAAAAAAACTATCGTTTACAACCAAATTTAGTAACTAAAAAATGTCATTTGCAACTAAAACCAAATGATAATTATTTCTTATAATGTAATTGGTGAGAGGCATTTGGTTATTAAAAAAATTTGAAATACAACAATGTGAAGGTTAAATTTGGAAACCAATGGCATAGGGCCCATTACTAGTCATATTCAACATGCATTACATCCATAACTTGCTGGACACATGGATGTGAATAACTCTTCATCCATACATAGAATCTATATATATTAAAATATTATATGTTTGTTTTTGTTTGTTGGCACATCCATGGCTTAACCCTTCAAAATCATGAAGCAACTTGTTACACTTTTCAAACCATTGGAAAGGCCTCAACAAGACACTGTGAATAGCAATCATTTCACAATTTTTGGACCAATGGAACAAAAGTTATTGAGTATAATATTATTTTAAGAATAAAAAATATTGTAAAAATTACAAATTTGGTTCTTAAAAAAAATGTGGGTCCAGGTAGGTTATTATAATTATTTTCATAATAACTCTGAGTTATGCATAAGGATAAGTTATCAGATAACCGGAAAATAACCATCAGTTAACTTGTCAGCTATACATTAATTTTTGTAATTTTTTTTTTTCCTGGTCGTAATCTTTTGAATTAGTATTGAAGATTGATAATCTACTTTGATGATAATTCGGTCATCCAAGTAGATTATATTAGATTTTGAAAATTCAAATACGAAGAAAGTATCAATCTAGCCTAGTTGTACAAAAATCAAGAGTAGACTGGTAGGTTATTAATAACCAAGTTGTAACCGTGTCAAAATTCAAATAACCAGCCAACACTGATTTTATTACCGACGCCTTGATGAGAACCGCCGGTTCTTCAAATGGGTTTTCAAATAATCAGAACCGGTGGTACTTTGATTTCTGATAATTGCATAAAAAAAAGTACCTACTTACCTAGTTGGGGTTTCATGCTCGGTCACGGTAATATGCCATTGGCTGTTGCTGTTGTTTCGTCGGTAAGCAGCTTCGTGGGCAATCGCTGTTCTTGTTGTTGTTCCGTCGGTAAGCAGCTTCGTGGGCAATCGCTGTTCTTGTTGTTGTTCCGTCGGTAAGCAGCTTCGTGGGCACCGGCTGTTGTCGTTGGTGTTCCGTCGGTAGGCAGCTTCGGGGGCAATCGCTGTTGTTGTTATTTTTCCATCGGTAGGCAGCAGCAGAGGAGAAGTTGCTTGTAGCGACATCTTTATTGACTTCCGTGTGGAGAAGAAAAGGACCTGCACCTGCCCTTTTTTGTGTCTATGCTTGCTAATGGAACTGAATGGCCGGCCTCGAAGCCCCAGTTGAGTTCGACGGCAGGGTCGTTGCTCCAAAGTTCGGGGTTGTGTGGGTGGTAGACGAGCCCGAGCCGGAGGTTAGTGAGCATAGGATAGTCATTCCAGACGACGTAGGGAACCTCATTCCAGACGAGCGAGAGGCCGATTGCTCGCTTCAAATAGACAAAGACCCAAAGCTTAGGCTTCTTCTGCGGGATTGGGAGAAAAACTATAAGGTAGCACGCGAGAGGATAGAGAAAAAGGAGACCAGAACTATCAACGCCAAGGCCGAGTTGTACCAGATGCTTGGGTTTTACAGCGTGTTTCAAGGCGTGGTTCTTACTGCTGTGGCTCAGTCCAATACCCTCTATTGCTTGAGTTCCTGGGCCCCTGCGTCGTTGTCTCTGTTAGTTTCAGCAGTCACCGTTGTCAGTGTGCACTATAAGCTCACTAACTACAGCCGGCTGAAGGTTGCTCTCAAAGGCGAAAGAACGAATGCAGTGGTGAGCTTCTCTGAGCAGATATTTTGATTCACAATTGCCAAATTTAGGGGGTTTAGGGAGGGCGGGATGGAAAAAGAGAGGAATGGAGAGAGAGAGAGAGAGAGAGAGAGAGAGAGAGAGAGAGAGAAATTTTTCTTCCTTTCTGCTAGTCTATTCATGAGTACCGACTCATCAAGCACTATGTAGTTACTTACTGAAAGAGTCCGGCATGTATATCGAGAATTGCTAACTGCGATGGCCATCATCATCGGTACTTGCAGGATTTGCTTGATCAGATCTCGGAGTTGAAAATCAAGGGAGACGAATTCGATTTCTCCTGGTTGAAGGATGAATACGACAACCGGGAATCCAGGAAGAAATCGAGGAAACCTCAGGGATTGAAGCGGAGATACTACTACCTTGTCGTTCTACCTCTGTTCCTATTCTCACTCATCATATTGGCTTGCTGTTTTTTCGTATTGTGTGGACCCGGATCACGCAAGCTCCGTAGCTAACCTGCGCAGGTAATCCAGAACTGCTATGTGATTATTAGTCAGGATTTTGTTGATTCATGTTGTTGTTAGCTTGGCCTCATGAATCCATTTGGCTTCCTTCAAGATTGTAAGACATTGTTATCCTACACCGATAATCCTGCAGGAAGAGAGTCCTTGGGCTGATTATCTTGGTTAGCCTTCCTTATTATTGCACAATATCAATTGTTGTTTTGAGTTCATGTTCATCATTTGATCAACCTTGATAGTAATTGGACTCCAGAGTTTTACTTTGTATGTCTATATCTCTTGTTCTAGCAGGGATAAAGTGTCAGAGCTTAGACAACTGAATCCTAGAGGAATCCAATCTAGAAGAAGTGTTGAAATTTATCTATACCCAAAGCATTTGTGGGCTTGAAGGTTTTGCGACTCTTTTGCAAGATGTTTGCAAAAGATGGCCAATTTCTAATGAGTAATTTTTATCTGTCATTTTTGCAGGAGAAGTTTGAATTAGTTTGATTCAAGAGCTTATTAGGTACTGTGAGTGGAAATTCAAAATGAGCAAGCTTACCACAAAACTGGTCAATGACACTGATCAAATCCTTGTGGTATTTGAAACAACTTCAAATTCAACAAAAACCAAAAGAAAGGAGTTACAACCCAGAAAAGCAGCTGAAGTATCGGCAAGTAATTCTGAGATATATGACTATCTGGAAGAGAGCATTGACAAAAATGACACTTACAAGACCTTCAGGGTGTGGAAAGATCAGAAACCTGTATTGGGTGTGAATAGTGATGAGATGATTGATAACAAAGAAATCACTATCAAATATGATGCTGAAAAGGAGTGCTTCATCAAAGAATACAAAGCCAGGTACATCATCTAGTACGACCAGCAATAATTTGGAAATCTAACTTTTTTACAATGCATCCAATGCATAGGAAATGCCTAGAATGAGTAGCACATAAGCTCCACTCCTTGGTGGTACATCATCATTGGGATCATGTCCCCTTGCAGGCAAGGTACAGAATCCTCTGCACTTTTCTTTCCTTTAAAGTAGAAGTTGAATTTGTTGATTCACTTGCTCTCCCTTTTGTGACTTCTTTGTTGTGTCTTTTACCATGTCAGGTCTGAAACGGACCACCCTTCACAGAAATCTCGATTTTGGCGGCCTTTCAGGTCATGAAGTGGATGAATTCAACTCAACTACATGCAATGACTGTCATTGTGGGACCTCTGTGTGCAATTGTAGCTGCTGCAATTTATGTCTATTATTGTATAGGTAAATTGTCAAAGTTTGTTAGGTTTTGGACACAGATATGAGAACTTAATTCAAGATATAAGTTTATTCTTGGATTTTATGTATCTGTCATTGCACAGATGAACTTGCAGCATATATAGCTATGTGTCGTATAAACCTATTGTGTTTCAGGGATTATCAATTACTTTGTCTGTGGGTTTGTGGATAATCTTTTATCAAACTCCAAAAGTTTTATGTAGTTGGATAAAGACTATTTTGGCAGTGGTTATATACCCTAAAACTTCTTGTGAGTGAAGTTGTATTTCTAATGGCTTAATTTGGAACTTTGATATATCTATTAATCTAATTTGTAAATTTAGTCTTTTGTGTGAAATATTTGATAGATGCACTCAACTGGAGTATGCTGATATTGACATGATGTGTATGCTGACAGTGCCATGATTTGTATACCTCATGTTCATTCTGATAGCTCTATTACTGTTGGGTGATATCAGTATTTAATTCTACATGTTCTTAAGGCTTTGTAGTTCAAAATTCTTTTCAATTCTTAGATGCTCAGTCTCACTGTCCTTCTAAATGTTCTCTTAAAGAGAACAAGAGATTTGCTCAAAGAAGAAACTTATTCATGGACTTTCAAAGTTCAGAATCTTCTG
This sequence comes from Sphagnum contortum, assembly GCA_963920785.1. Classification (NCBI taxonomy): domain Eukaryota; kingdom Viridiplantae; phylum Streptophyta; class Sphagnopsida; order Sphagnales; family Sphagnaceae; genus Sphagnum; species Sphagnum contortum. The sequence goes on from OY987278.1 coordinate 2,369,518, forward strand.
GATGATTTGGAATAGTCTTGTAAGTGGGGAGCTTTTTGAAGTCCTCTTTCTCTGCATTTTTCTTCTTCCTTAATTTGTTTGTTATCTTCTGTTCTTTCTTCTTTTGTTTTTCTGTTTTTCCCATCACGTTTTCCCTTCTTTGGTGTGGGTGCTTGTCTAGTATCATGGCTGAGTGTTCCCAGTTGCAAAATCTCAGTATGCAGGCTAATGGTTACATTTACCTATACCCATTGAAGGGAGCTGATGGAGTCAGTGGGTAAAGTTGTGATGGAAGAGCCACTATCATAGATGTTTCTATTCAGGGTCACATTGTGTCTCTCAGCATACATTGGCCGTACAAGAGAGAGACATCACATTAACACATGGGCCTGCCGTATGAGGGGCCATTCCACAAACTCCAGGTTATTAGTTATTACATTGAGAGAAGAGAGATCACCTTGTTCATTCTGTTCATAGTTTTAGTGTTTATTTTGTTGTGGTTCTTGCCTTCCAAGCTCCAGCTTCCATATATTCTGATATTCTGTCTTGCCTGTTTTCTAGTCCTTAGATCTGGAGCTTTTTCTTTGACTTCAGAGGAAATTATTTACCTGCACCTACACATAGCACTTCCAATGCAGCAAAAATCTCTCAATTCAGTGAAGGAATGGGCAAGATATGGGGTGTTTGGTGTAAGGGGGTATATTGTTCAGTGATGGGTGAGTAACAACAGATTAGGATTTCGAGTTTAAGGTCGTTGATTGTTATATCTTTGCCTCTGGAATACAAAGAAGTTTTATAAAGCCCTAGTTGGTGCACCCATCACGTTTTAAATCACTCAAATCAGATTAAAAATGAGAAAAATATGAGGCTGGAATTAGAAAGGGGTCTAAAGCTAGTTTTTCAAAAAATTAAAGCAAACTATCACTCATTCTCTTCATGTGTTCTCTGCGTTGCTCCTTTACTTGTGATATTGGAAAAACATTGTCTACCTTCAATGTGCACGCGCAATGACAGAAAAATTGCTCAATTTGATTAAAGAACAGGAAAATATTGAAAAGTGTTTAATGATAGGCAAGTGTTGGATGATGAGTGATTCTACCCTAGTGCTTTTTTTTTTTTTTTTTTTTTGGGTATTTTTGCAATTTTGTAATGTTGCTGAAGTGGCAATCATCCAAAAGATGATTAAAGCAAATCTGGCTACAAAAAAAAAAGTGGAAGTGAAAAGAAATCAAGCATCCTTCCATATTATTTGCTACACTACTGGAACAAAATATAAAGATCTGGCTTTTAAAAAAAACATTTATGAAGTCTGGCGACTAGAAACCTGGGAAGCAGGCTTTGATCAAGGAGTATGAAATCCAATGGAAGATCCAAGGTCCTTTCATACAGAGAACATTTGGAGAGAGAGTGGAAACTTACATTTTCTTTTACTTGTCACTGTATGGGGGGTGTATATATTCATTCGAACTGAGGTTTGCACTTCACACTATGTAAAGATTTTACTTCAACCAAAATTCTCTGTGCAGGCCATTGTACTTCTGTAGTCCGAGGTGCTCTTAGTTCTTTCTTTCAAAACTCATAGAGCAACTGAGTTCACAATGCCATTGACAATGGAGGTTAAATCTTAATAAGTGGACAGCAATGATCATTCCTTCAGATGAGTTTCGGATGAAATTTAGTCTGAAATGGATTGTTGAACCTACAAAGTAAATTTGGTGTTTGCAGCAGAATGGTACCCACCGTCTCATCTTTGCACCATGGTGAGTAAGGTTACCCCTGCAACAACACCATGTGCACAGGAGTATATCATGACATAAAATTACCACTGAATGCTGGTTTTGTATCCTTGCCTCCACTTGGTCATTCCTTAATGCTAGGCAACTCCAAACCTTTTTAGTTCCACTACTGGTGCATAATGATTCATTGTAAGTTGCAACTAATAATTAGGGTTAATTGTTTCTCTCCCAAGATTTCCTGAGCTCTTAATGTTTATATATTGGATGCGATCAATATATTCACCTTACCTATTCACCTTCCAGTTAATGAGATGATGTGCCTCCTAAGTTCTCTCTCTTGTTTTTTTCACAATGAGCCAATTTTGATTGGCCCATCACGAAAAAAGGAGGAGCTATGGAACCTCGGCAGACATATTCAGTTTAGAGGCAAAGACTTCTTGCCCTTTGGCCCATATATATAGGCGAAAGGAGGACAACATATGCCAAAGCATATGGGATAAGAGTGAGCTGCTATTGGGAACTCCCCCCCCTTTCAAAAAGGGAGGCCCCGTCACGCCATGACCTTGGTTGCGTGGAGATTCTATTCCTAAAATTGGCTGCCACTATTTTTGGCCTGGACTAATTGGCCTTCCTAAGAACACCCTTCCTATTTAGCTTTCACCAATGCCCGTTTTACACTAGGAGTCAGGGCTGAAAAAAACTTGGGGCCAACTTTGACCATTTTTGGCTTCTTGTTTGGTCCCAGGTTACTAATATATGCTAGAACATTGACTTCAGGACATTAATAAATGTTGGAACATTGGTCCCAAGGGTTGCAAATTGGCTTCCCAAATGAGATGATATACCCTTTTCAGCCTTGGGCCAATACAAGGCCATAAAGTTCAGCATTTATTAGTAACTTTAGGCAGATTGAAAATATTTTTTCTATTTTAGCCTTGACTCCTAGTGTAAAGCCCTCGGGGCAAATTTCAACTTTTGCACCAATAGGAATGCTTGATTTGTGGTTGAACATAGGCCATGACTCCTATTGTAAAGTGGGCCTAACCCAATTTTACACTCTACAATGTGTACTTGTAACAAAGAAAATTCATTGGCCAATCGATCCCTTGACCTGGAATTTTTTATATTCAGTTTTGTGAGGTAGGTGGGATGGCCATCATCCACAAGAAGACTTTAGCCAAATTTGGCTACTGGAAGTTGTTGTACAAATATGGCGATTTCCGTTGTTTTTCTCTCAAAATATGGCGACTTTGGGACATTACTACCAGCAAAAGAAAAAATACGCTCTGTAACAGAGTTTTCGTTAGGAATTTCTGTTTGCAACTAAAGTGGCAACCATTGTTTGGCAGATGTCAGAAAAGTGGTGAGCATCCCTAGGAATATTTAGTCAGACCTCTCTATAAACTATAATCCAGAAATGAAGTGCAAATATTTAATCCTCCTTCTATATGTTTGGATGAAAGCCGCATATATGAACTTGGAAGTTGGCACGTTTTAGTGTTTTTTTGGTCACTTTTGGCGACTTAAAAACTCCAAAATCAAATTTTTTGGGATTTTCAATTAAATTTTTTTTCTTTCTGGCGATAGCAACATCGCCAGGGAAAAAGAGGCTGTTCTGTAAACTCGAAAATTCGGCGCCAGTCTTTCCAAATGGAAACTACATCGTCATAGGCACAGCCGACGAACGGACAAAATAGTAGTGGGGACCACTACATCCTTTGAGTCAGCAAGTTGACAATATCGTCGTGGTGGGAAACTATGTACATTGTTACAGGCGGAGCCAACAAGTGGGAGACGATCAATGATGGTGATGGAGGTTGCACACGGTACACCAGTGGGCCACTAAATGGAATCTCCAAGTCAAGTGGTTGTGCAGGAACCACGACGAAGTCTGCCTGCCTGTCGCTGTTTTCAAGCTACCTGGGTTCCAACAATGTCCTCACTCGACAAGAGTACACAAGAGTGAGGAAGAGAAGGATGCACAAGCAACTACTTCAGCCAAGAGTAGAAGCCGGATTGTGGTAGGCTCTGCTTGTGATACACTAGTTTGCTTGCATAGGTTACGGAAGTTTTCTAGGGTGTTCAGATAGAGCTCCAATGATGTTCTCACTAGACTGGGAGTACACGAGTGAGCAAGAGAAGGACGCAATCAGCTATTTTAGCCAAGAATAGTTAGAAGCCGGGAATGTATGCATTTGTGGTAGGCTCTGCTTTTGATACACTAGTTTGTTTACATAATTCGCGGAATCTTTTGAGGGTGTTCAGATATCCAACTTTTTGTTTCATGTTCCAGCCGTGACTGTCGGTTCTGTGTCTTTCGGGAGAAGACATGGAAACGCCTGATTTGCATCGGAGGGTGATCAGAAGCAAAGTAGACATCAGTCTTCTGATATCGGAGCTCGCATCACCGGACTGTACCTTGCAGACGCTGATTTTTGACATCCCAAGTTATGGGCCGTTGAATCGTCCGTCGGCCCTTCCAAGCTGTAAAGATTCATGGATGGCTGTCGTTTTTCGGGCATCCATTGTTCCTGACTACTTAAAACTTGAACTTACAAATGTTCTTGGCAAAAGCAAAAGTTTGAAGGCTCTCGACATAAGCTTTTACTCCGACTTCCTCGTGGTGGACGAGCTATGCAAGCATCTGCAATTTAATGAAGTCCTGGAGAGTTTGACGGTCTGCACAGTTATCGCTCATCAAATGTCTCTAGGACGCATGCTTAAGAAAAATAAAACACTAAAACATCTACAGATTGTCAATTCAAATGGCAACTGTTGGGATCTTGCTGATCTTGCAAGAGTCTTGCAATCACACAGTACACTGGAGCAATTAACTGTAGACTCCTTTTTTGGGAGACTAGAGAATATCGAGAGTATTTTTAAGATGCTGGAGGAGAACACAGAGATGAATCGCTTGGATCTAAGAATGGGGCGAGGACATGGAAGTTGGGCTCCTCATGCGAGCTCAATGTTGCAGAAAAATTGCACCCTCACAGCACTCACCCTCCTCGGAGCTCCGGGTACACGCCTTGGTAGAGAGACTTTATCACATGTCCTTTCACCGTTTTATGGTGATGCAACTACAGGCAAGCAGGCTAATAACACACTCACAAAATTACAGCTCACTGTGTGCAACTCAGAAGAGCTTCAGGTTCTTGCAAATATGCTTTGCAAGAACCGGACAATAAGGGAGCTGTTAATACATTCTGTTTCCAAGAACTATGTTCAGTTCGGTCCAGAGGACATTGTCTATTTGCTTGATGCACTTGAAGGAAACAACACGCTCAGATTGCTTGATTTGTCTGGATGCTCTGCTGTCAAGGGGGATCAAAATGTTTATGACGCAATTCTAAACTGCTTGAACACCAGACCTTGGCTGCACCTGAACTTGCAGAACACTCCCTTGTCTAGAGTTGACTACAGGTTTTCTATCATTCAGCTGGAGCTCAATCGGAATGCAGAGTTTGTCAAGAATTGGAATCCATCTCTGGTCAGCTCTAAAGGCGCTAGAGTATTCCTTTGTGGCCCTCCACAAGCAGGCAAGTGATTGTTCTTTTTTAGTCTAGCTCTTTTTGACATCAAATCAAAAGTTTTGCTGCATATAATCTGTGGATATCAGAGATGTTTCCTCAAATCTCCACTTTTTCCTCTATGGTTGTGCACTATGTTCATGATTTTGTAAAGGGGTAAACCTGTCAGTGGCATGTCTTGTTGAATGGAGAAAAACAAGTGGCATTCCTTTGCAGGGAAAACTGCGCTACGACGATCATTGGTGCAAAGTAATATTGCACGCCATCGCAGTAAAATGTGGAAGCCACTTCTTGCATTCAACCAGATGGGGATCAAGGGAGCCTTGTTTGGTGAAAAGCAAGATGAGCGCACCAGAGGCATCGAAATCTCTGTGGTGGAGGATGGCGGTATTGTTGTCTCCATTTGGGATCTAGCAGGGCAAGAGGAGTTTCATGCATTTCACAACTACATGATGCCAAATTTTGCTGATTTTGTGAATCCTTGCTCTTTCTTGTTTGTGTTTGATCCTACAAAGCAAACAAACAGGGGTAAGAAAAAGCATGGTCGAAAAGAGTTAAAGGAGTTTGAGGACGACCTCACATATTGGCTTCAATTCATAGCATCAAACACTCCAACTTCAACAACTTTTCTACCTCAATTGCTTGTCATATTGACACATGCTGATAGAGACCTTGATGGTGGCCTTGTTGAATGGGCAAAGCATGTTGTGGATGAGTTGCGTGAACGATTCCAAAATGTTGTTCATATTTTTACTGATATCTATGCAGTGAATGCCCGGTCATCAGACCATGTGATCCCAGTTCTTGACTTTGTGTTGAAGAATTCTCGGTATTTACTGTCAAGAACACAAGTATTTCCAGAGTGTGTAGCTATGCGTCTCCTCCTTTCTAATCGAATAAGAGGGCATCCGAATCAACCAATAATAAGTTGGAGCACCTTTTCTGAGCTTTGCAATGAAATTTTGACCGAGGGGATGGGAGAAAGTTCTCAACTTGATGTAGTGGAAAGAAAGCGCAAAGCTTTAGCTGCCCATTTGCACCATATGGGAGACATAATCTACTTCCAAGGTTTGGAATTCATTGTTGTCAATCCTGGTTGGTTTTGTCACAACATAATGGGATTTGTCATCAATTTCAGAGGCATCCAACACATGACTGACAAGGGGTTTGCCACCAAAGAGTACATGCAACATGTTTTGAATCAATCCTTGTCATTGGCCACGAAGAATATTCTCTCAGGAGATTGGGGCATACATCTTCAGGCTGCAGACCTCATGCATTTGATGCTCAAGCTCAACATTTGCTATGAGAAAGATCCAGGAAACTTGGATGCAGGTGTTTTCATTCCAGCCATACTTGATGCAAACTTTTCTGCAACAGAGAGAGCAGCTATTGCTGAAGGCAAGCGCAAGTTGGTTTGGCCAATTCCTACTTCTCAAGCACCTGTTAAAGCCATCTTTGTTGGCCGTAGGCTCGAATGCAACGATCCCTTCCACACATTCCTTACTCCAGGGTTTTTCCCTCGACTTCAAGTAAGCTGTGAGCTCTCTTTCTTTGTGTACATCTCTCACACTATGAAGTATGATCTTGAAGTGATCAGACAACTGATTTTGTTCTTTTGTAGGGGTAAAATGTTACTTGCTTCATTTGGTAATCTACATGGTTTTGTTGATAAATGGCAAAATCATATATTAGGCATGTCAAGTTGCAATTATGACCAATGGAGAGTTGATTCGAAATCCCTTGTCTTTTCTTGAAAGGTGGTGTTGCATAATACATTCCATTCAAATGGTAGTCTCAGCGTAGACTACAAATTGGATAAGGGTTTGATCATTTTGAACTTCAAAGGCATTGAAATTTTGGTGGAATCCAGTGGGGATGTGGGCTACTACATCGATGTGCTCGTGCGCTCTTCCTTAAGCCACAGTGAAACATTGAAAATCATAGAGGAAGACATTTTGAAGACCATACACCGATACTGTGCTTCCTCTGATGGTTGTCGAGGAGTGTGGCTTGTTGAGAGTATTTTACGCCCACAATGTGTACAAGAGCTGACCTTATTGAAATACAGGTAGGTTTGCACAACTACAAAAGATCCAAAAAGTTGTGGTGAAATTCTTCTAATTGTTCGTACTTTTTCATTGTCCATTCTTTGCAATTGATGACTTGTACTCTATTTCTCACACTTGTGACTATGGTGCAAACATATGCAGGAAGGATCAAGCAGTGGCAACAGAGGCATTGAAACAGGAATTGCTCATGGTTGGTTGCAACATGAACCATAAGTACACATGGAAGGCGGTGATAGAGAAAGGGGCTAACAATTCAGACAGTCCAATTGTTGTCCTTGGCTCTGGCCATGACCTTGCTGTGGAGTTACTAGGAGAGCAAGGTACAACAAATTTCATGGAATGGCGGTGGTCTGAACTTGAAGAAGTTTCCTTTAAACTGAATGATGTTAAAGCACCACCTGAGATCTTGGATGAAGATGAAGATATTTCAGTCACCTCTGATGTTTTTCGTGTTACAGCTCCATTGAGACACACCCTATCAGGTTATCATGAAGCTACAATGGAGAATATGGAGAGAGGTTTCAACCTTTTACTCCAACACCAAGAGGCTGTGGGAGATAGGATCATTGCATCTTTCAAGGAAGAGTGTGCTCAAATGAAAATGGCTGAAAGAGAACTCCAGCATGAGTTATGCAAGAAAGTTGATTCTCTTATGGAGTTCACAGTGCAGTTGCAACAACGAAATATCCCACGGCTTGCTTATTGTATTCGCAAAGAGGGTATGATTTCGTTTGGGAAATTGGTGACTTGCTTCATTCCTGGGCTTCATAGTGCACAATTGCATCTGATGTGTGAACACATAGATGGAATTCATGATGTGGAGGGGCAGAAAGGGTTTGAGGTGATGCTTGAAAGTGAGACATTTCATAAAATTCGGCCACTTCTTGATAAAGGGTTGCAAATACTTTCAATTCTTCTCAAGGTTGGGGCACAACTCAGTATTGGGCTTGCTTCACAAGTTCCCATGCTGAAGGTTGGCTCAGGGATTCTTGGTGGAGCTGCCACAGTAATCCCCGCCCAGCTACCCACCATGATAGGGTGCGATGATGCATCTGTTTCGAGGCTAGTTGGGAAGGAAATTGCAGAGAAATGGTTGGTGGATACCATGAAGCAAGTCCCAGACATTGCAGAAACTTTTGATTTGCACAAGGTTGTGTACACAGGGCGATGCAATGGCCAAGTTGCATGGGTGTGTGGCAAACACAAGGCAATAGGGTTGAATGACAAATCTCTGCGAGAAGTTCAATCTGGCTAAAGCTTGTGGAGCAACAATGCATGAGTAATGATCTAGGGTGTACAAAGCTTGATTGGGGTCCCAAATGCATGGCAGCTCTGTTCAGAAGGCAGGCATGTTTAGCATCAGCAATTGTGAACCTAATGTGTTTACAGTTAGGAGTCCCATTTACACATATGCCAATTGTGGGAGCCCAGAGGACTCATGTCAAGTGTTCAATAAGATGCATATACACAGTGTGGTCTGTTGGAGTGCCATGACTGTGGGATGTCTGAGATGTGCCCAACTCTCTCTATAGATGAGGATAGGCAGGAGCTGGACTGTCATGTTAGTGGGGGTCACTGTTAACACTTGTGCTAGTGCAACCACACTTACAGCAGGCATGTTCACACTCAGATTGCTCAATTTGGTTGTCAGTCTGATACCTAGATGTGGATAGTAGTTTCTGACAAGATCTGTCTGATTTTAAGATGCCAAAGCTGGAAGTATGGAGGATGGAACAAGAGTGTTCATCAAGAAGTCCACAAGTGTTGCCATGTGTTGGAGTGCCATGAAGTTGCAGGCCTATGTGCATTGTGTAAAAAGGCAGGAGGCACAATAGGACTTTGTTTCCAAGTGCAACAGGAAGGAGAGGGGCCAGGCAATATCACCTCCTTGTGGTTGCCTGCATTAGTGTGTGCACTTGAAGAAGAGCATGTTTGTTCATGATCAAATTGGGCAAAGACATTGTCACTCTGATGTCATTATTGGTAGTAGCCTAATTGACATTTATGTGAATGTGGAAGTATAGAGGATGCAAGTAGATTGAACAGTCAACAAAATGGCCATGCATAATGGCATCCCTTGAAAGGGCATGCTTGCAATGTATGGGCCTCCGAAAGGAAGCTCTTTGACATTTTGAATGGATGTATCACAAAGGTATAGGGCTGGATATGGTGACTTTCATGTCTCATCTGGCAGCTTGCAGCCATGTCGGCCAACTAGATGAAGGACTACAGTATGTTGGATACATGGATTCAGTTTAAGGAAGGCTGCAATAGTGCACTACATGTGGATGGTTGATTTGCTTGGCCATGCTGTCTATCTACATGATGCAAAGGATTTGAACAAGACAATGTCTTGAGAACCAAATTCTTTTGTGTGGATGACCTTCTCAATGCTTGCAGAATTCATGGTGAGTGGAGATGGGAGGCATTGCAGAAACAAGTTCTAGAACATGGTGATCCAGAGATGGGAAAGCACATTGTGAAAACAAGTTCTGGTATTGGCTTGGGCTATGTCCTACTGCTACTTCTTTGCGACTGGCTAGTGAGATAGAAGAAGCAATTGAGGTCAGAAGGAGGTGTTGAGAAACAGCTGGTGTGCTGCACCTGGATGAGTTGAAGAAAATAGGCACAAGTAGTAGTATGTGACCAAGCACACCCTCAAATCAATGGTATCTGTGCAGAACTATTCTGGTGAAAGGAGAGGCATGATATATGGCAGCAGATACAAAATTTGAAGGGTTTTTGTGTTAGTTTTTCCACAGTAAGAGGGCTCATTAGAACACTTCCTTTTTTCAAGAACTTGGAATACCTGCTGCAACTTGGAGAAGAGGGGACCGTGCAAGGAGGTCTTGCAGAGGTTCAGAATATGGCCTGGGGTTCTCTGGCAACTTCAGTAGAAATAATGAGTGAGGTTACACTTTTCATCATACAAATGCACTTTACTATATCTGGAGACGGAGTCCTTGTTTTGCAGAGTAAGCCACTTTTTCATTTTGGAAAATCTGGGAACTGTTTCTCATGTTTTTTTCAGGATTCCTACACAAAATTATAGTCACTTACTTCTGTAAAATTCAAATAGTCTGGAAAACCACAATGCAAAAAATTATGCTGCATTGAAGCTGGCCAAAGGCAAGACTTGTGTTGACTGCTACCATAGTGTGAAGCACATTATCAATGCTGTCAACAAAAGCATAGTCTTCTTTCTTATATTGGCAAGCTTTATCTTACACCATACCACACTCATACATTATTTAGGTTCCAGAGCACTTCTCTTTGCCTAGTCTTCTAGAGTGCCTTATGCACAAAACTATCTACTATACACAGGCAAATGAATGGTTGACGAGATATTGTGTTTCATGCCCACATTGTCCAATCTCCCAGGTCTAAGACAGAGTGGATTGAATTCAACAGGCTGTTGACGTAAATTTAATCATCATGATTTGCATTAGAATGCCAGGACACCTCTGTTGTGGTTCAAGAACAAACATCCTATAACTGTCAGTGCATACTCACTTACATTGGATGCATTATCAGTTGAAAAGTATGTTGTTGTCATTTTGTAGCATACAGAGAATGCCAGGACTAAGCATATCCCAATCACCTTCATTGACATCTTCATCTATAAACAGTTGTAGACTGCATCCTGATATTGAGGTTTGTCTGCCTGGGGTTGTGCTGAAGCCAATGATAGTCATTCATCGATCCGACATTGAGAGGAGACCCAACATTTGGAGAGGAACTCATCAATTACCCTACAAATGATGGTCATAACCTATCCAACTTCAAGGTTGATTCAAGTCCAAATCAGTGTGCGTGTTTGGTTGTGTGGTGGTTTTCATTATGCAACATTTAACAATTAGCATACAGTAAAATCAGTGTTTACTGTGTCTTCTTGGCACTTCTGAGGTTTAAAGTGAAAATGTGACATGCAGGGTAAAAGCAGCTGGTCCATTTGGAAATTATTGTTAGAATTGAGTGGTTGACAGAGTTGGCTTTCTCATAAAAATGTGGGTGTTTTGGGTACACAGCCTGGGACTACTCAGCATGGGTGTGTACTTATGCATTGTACTTGGAAGAGCAACTTGAGATATGATGTGGAGTCAGAGTGTGTAGCAGTAAGGTGTCTATCGTGACAAGCTTGAGAGACAACCTCTTTCACTTGGAATTTGAGAGGTACTTATTCATGGAACTCTATGTTTTGGATTCACTGGACACGGGTTTGTGAATCAGCATGTCATGTCATGCAGTATTTTACCCTTGGATTGGGCTTATAACTAAATTATGTACAAGCTTGCTTGGTTTTGTGAGCAGTCTATTATTGCTGGAAGGTTTTTGCTGGGCATTAGGAGTCACCTAATACGCCAAGGGAGTTGGACACTGTGGAGTTGTTAGAACATTTACCTACTTTTACAAAAAACTATTGCATTGCCTTCTGGGCTGCCAGATACCACTTCAAAAAGCCAGCATTTTTGGTTGTGTGAGAAGAAGCTTAATTCAGACTCTGCAAAAGTATTCTTAAAAGATTTCAGGGCATTCATTTGTTATCACTTACACATGAAGAAATGTACTAATACTTTGGACATTCAGTTTTAAAAAGAAATATGCTGATTCAGTTTTCCATCTGATTTATTCTCTTTAAGGCATTTATTTGAATTATGAGATCAAGCAAAGACCACCAACGCAGTGAAGCAAACAAAATTTGAGAATGGAATTGATAGTCACATTATGACTAAAAAATAGGATTTAGAAATCTTGAAACAGATCTGGTTGAAGCAAGATGCTCTACTTAACTGTTGAAGCAATGGAGGGATTTACTGTGACTCTAAAGATTGTGGGCAGTCAGTGATTACTGGCTTGGTGCAATTGATGTTCACCCTCAACTGGTGCATAGCTACAAGTTACATTTGGAAACTTGACCTTTTTTGTTGATATTGCGGAACAGAAAGATGGATGATAGATCAGATGGGTGCCTCCAGCTTATGCACATGGTCTATACTTGGTTTTATCTCGAGTATGGATGTTTAGATGTCAATTGGATAAATGATAGAAGCTATGGAGACAAGAATTGTTATGAGGAGAGTATCATTCAAACCAGTGTCATGGTTTGTACATAAAACTAGCTTGTCTTTCGAGGATTATGGTCTCTTATGTTTCAGTTTTCATTGTAAGGCTTTCACTTAGATCAAGGGTGGAAGGAGTTTTGGTCTATTTGTGTATGATCAATGTTTCTAATGCATGCACCATTGCAGAGCAGTTTTTCTTCTGTAATCTAAGGGGCTTACTGTTGCTGACCACATTTAAAGGTTTCAGAGGTTTTTAGGGTTCATCCAGAGGATACTAGAATATGGGCTTTCTAATTATACAACTAAATTTGTTTTCATTCTGTCAGATTGGGCATTGGTTTTCTCTAGTGGCCTCAGTAGAGCCTTCAAATCTGTCATTGGTGTGAACTTCTCACTGAAAATTCCTAGATTCTTGGTCACATATAGTGTGATAAAAGTGCCCACATCAAGATTTTCCAGATTCTTCCAGCATTAATTAAACAATGAAGGGAGGTACTCTTCTCCAAATAGCACTTGTTCTCTGCTTGGCCTTGGTTGAAGCTCTTGTTACTACATGTCAACAATGTTCTACAACCTTGGTGTGAACTGCATTCTATCATTTGTGCTCTTCCTCCTCTCCAAGTCACTATTCTTCTCTCACCCTTTCCTACTATCTTTCATAACATGTGTAGCTGGCTCATTTTTCAATCTCTAAACCTGAGTCAAGAAAACCCTACCCCATCAGCATAGATAGACATGGCACATTGAAGTAAGAACAACCCATGCTGGTAATGGCATTCATGCAAACATTTCTAACTAGGAGATAGCCAGGTTAGTCCTTTCATTTTATTTTATTTTACATGACTCTCATGGTTTACTGGTTGCAATAATAATGGCCTTCCAATATGGAGATTCTTGGCTCAAATCTTTAGTTCAACTTGAATGTGAGAAACTTCATTTTTTGTATGAAATTGACAATTACATTGAGGTGAGTTCAGCTATTTAGTAAAACAACTTTTGTCAAATATCACGCAGTTCAGTGACATGTAATGAGTTGGCCTTGCTCAAAACACAATCATGAAAGATGCTGTGACTGTATAACATTGTACATGCTATATAAACTTCCCATGATTGGTCTGCATAGCATAAATTTTAGAATGCATAGCTAGAATACTGTTTGTTAGCAAAATACTTGCTAACCATCGTAAACATGCTAATTTAGTTTGTTGAAGCAGGTTTGCTGTTGTTGTAACTCTCCTTTTTCTGCATCAACAAAAAACCAACCCATAGAGCATTGGGGTTTGGCAACTTGTGATTGATACTCAGGATCATGGATAAGGTTGAGAGCTCATGGCATCCTTGCAAAAACAATTGTGGGTTCAAATGTTCAAACCTGACCTGCACCTGCAGTGATGGAAAGAAAAGTCTTTGAAGATCTGGCGTACCATTTTGTCAATCTTCACTTGTGTTTCGTTTTCTAGAGTTGTTGCTCCCAAGTTGTTTCCATATACTTTTGGCGACTCTCTTGGTTGTATGAGTGTGTAAACTTCCCCTTCTTCTTTTGACAATGGATTTGCATAGGTACAGGTCATTCAAGTTTCAAGTTCAAAGTTTTGAACTGAATGGCAAAATTCATTGATGGGGTCTACCAATCATTTTCTTTGATACTTTGAATGGGAATTTTTCATGTTGCTATATCATAAGCACAACTCTGCATATTTTAGTCACAAGATGCTTCCAGCAAATCACCTCACTGGACCCATCATAGAGCATTCCATTTGTTGCACCCATTATTCCAAGGGCGTTCTTCTAATCTGTAGTGTTGATTCCATGATGATCAAACTATACCCATGTCCTTCCCATTTTTTGAACCATTGATTTCCATTTGATGCAAACTTGACCTCCTTACAAGAGAGCTCATAGAACAATGGTACTGTCTTTGGTACAGAATTCCCTTTTTGTGCTGCCACAAATGTAATTAACTCCCAACATTGATCATTTTCATATCCAAATAGGTGGGTGAGGAGGTGAAAACAGGTAGATCAAAAGGTCTCGGATATATAGATAGACACCATTATTTTTATCATATAGATTGTATGAGAGAGGGAGGTGTATGAGCTCATTTGTTGTGCACCAGGTGGGGAGGCTGGGCATCAAGAATCCTGCTTCATGATTCTCAATCAAGGTTTTGAGCTATAAAGTCTAATATAAAGTCTAACAATGTTTTCAATAAATGTGTCAAACATAGACAATGACATGAAGGGAATGTTCTCTGCCTTGTGAGGTTGCATGTTTTTGTGGCTCATGGTTGACAAGACTAGTGTAAAGAGGCTTTGACAGAAGTTATTTTTCAAATCTTTCAGTGTGGTGGGATCACAGGTTTGAGATGGTAACTACATGATCACTGTCAAAGTTCTACTGTTGATTGAGGAAGAAGTTAGTGCATTGTTCTCAGGTTTTGGATCTACATTAGCCTGGACTTGTGAGTTTTCCAAATATTTGAAACTGCAAGGAACTCAGAATTGATCTGCTGGATTTGGATTTGTGGAGGTTATACACAATTGCAGTGTATCCAACATTTTTGGGACAATGGCTTAATGGCAGAACTGGCAGCAATGGTACTCTATGACAAGACAATTCACCTCTGAATAAGAGGTTTGCAAGATATGTTTATGTAGGGCAATGCAGAAAGACAATACAGCTCTTTCAGTACTTGCAAGTGCATGATTCCAGACAAGTTCACTTTCATTCCAATGCTTAATTTAATACATGTCACATTCCACATTTTCAAGTATCTTTGTTGCTTATATGGTGAACGGCCATACTGCCTCCAAGTTTATTGCAAAGATAGTTGGAGAGAACAATCATTGCAACAGATGCAAATTGCTTTGATTACTTCAAGCATATTCAAGTTGTTCAGATAGGGATCATTAGTGATGTCTAGTATCTTGAGTGCCTTTATCCATCATGAATCTTGTGTTAAAATATTTTACAGAAGCTACTCTCAGAGAAAGAACAATTCATAATTGTGAGGTGCACAGGAGTTGAGTAGCAGAAGGAGGATGACAGAGCAGGGCTAGGTTTTCAGGTCTGAGCAGCAAAGCATCAAACCAGATATACAAAATGACTCAGTTTTAAGACTCTGCAGCTGCCAAAGAGCATAGTGGAGTGCATCAGCAATGATGTCAAAGAATGAGTATGTCATTTCTCCCTTACAGATAAACCAGTCTCTGGGTGGGCTCCTATACTTGCAGCATGTGCTGAATGTGTCAAACTGTGAGTTGCACAATTACATTCCTAATCATGACTTGGATCTATGTTAATTTTTCAGAAAAAGGTTGATGCTTTGTGAGCTGTGTACAGGCAGTTCCACAAAGTTCTCCATGGTGGTGTTGTCTCGGATACTGTGAAATATAAGTGGACCTAACCTGCACATGTTTCTGGAAGCAAGGTCACAAACAACACCCAGGTTGCTAAACATTACACCATCTAATAGTAGACTTCTTATGCTTCCATCATTGATCTTCTCTCAGTATTACAGCACCATATTTTGGAGCTTCAAGAGACCATTGAATGCAGTAAGTCCTTTGTTGCAGTTCCTTAGGTTCTAAGGTACAACTCTTGGTTTTCTAAGCTGTCAAGCCAAGGTTTCATCATTTCCCTTTTTGTCACCATGACATGATCATGGGAAAAATGATCCAATATTGCTGTAAAAAAAGGCCCCTGGCACTAAAGGTCTGAGCCCCAAACTTCTTGGGTTCAAGTGGCTCTAGTGTTTCCTAATGTGCAAAAAGTGGAAGGAGGTCATTGATCCAGGCCCTTGCCATATAATTTCCTGAGCGTTTGTGTATGCAAAATAGATAACGCATAGTGAACATGAACCCTGGATGTGGGCTGCCTTACTGAATACTACAAAATTGCTCTAAGACATCAGCCTCCATGCAGATCTCCTCCTCTGTGCCACTGTTGCTGTTCTGATTCGCAAGCACAGAGGAGAAGATGTACAGAATGGGAAAATTGAGAATGAATTTCATATGCTAATTCAATGTCCAACAAACCATGAATTTTGGACTAAAATTGTTGGAAATTGAGCTACTGAGCTATATGTCATTGAGCTATCCAGCACAAGAATGAAGGCACAAGGCCCAATAATTCCAGTTATTTGCTCATAACCCATTCATCCTGCAGCATTCTACGAATTTGTTATATGGTCGCTTTGATTCCAGACTCAGTGAAGTGCCATTGAACCAAATCATCTAATCATGACTGTGCACAAGTTACAGAAACAAGACCAACTTTTGGTGATTGAAGCACAAAAGTTATTTTGTTCATGGAGACTTACATCCGAGTAGCATCTTCATCATATTCAACAATAACTTGCTAGAAGTTATCATGTTGGCTGCTAAATTCACCCATTTGCTGCTAAATATATAGTAAAAGCTCTGGAAATGATGTAGACTACGTGAAGTCCAAAAACCAATCAAAACAAAAAGCTTGATTGATTCCATGATTAAGATACAACCTCTTAGAACTGGAAATTCAGAAGTACTTAGGAGTTGCTGAAATTCAAGGTATTCAACTTCTCACCATGGAAACCTAGACTTAGTGTCATGTTGCAAACAAAATCTCCCTACACAGGAAGCTAGTTGTGACATATGTTCTACTTTTAAGGTGTACCATTCCACAATCCAGATCTTGGATTGTATTTTCTGGGATTAAATCAGGATTATGCAACAGCAGGTTTTTTTGCCAAGATTGACATTGCTTGTTTTGCCATGGTAACCAATAACACTTGACACAGTGAAATTCACCAACAAGGTCATTGCTGCCACCAACAGCACTGAAAACTCATCATCCAAGGAATGAGTGTGAAATGAATACTATGCTAAAATCCAGATGCTGTACAGAAAGTCTGGGTGGCAGATCCTTTATTCTCTTCTTCTTCAAGCAGAATACAGCAGTCAAAACAATTGAAGAACTGCCCTGAAAATAATCAAAGAAGAATTGCCTTCTTGAAAACAATCGACGAATTGCCTTGAACACTTCAAAGAGTATACAAAATTAGACCAAATTCTCGGCCATGATGCAGATAACATGCTTCCAGTTTGCAAATAAGAAGAATCAAAGAAATTAGGTGCAGTACTTTTGTTGCCTTGAGTCCCAGTGCCATTCAAGGATATTAAGATTCAGCTACGTGCACAAGGAGAATCATTCAGAGGGACCAAAAATTGGAAGCGTATGCAGCTGAAAGCTGCAGGATTTTGGGGACACTCAAGTAGACTCCTCATTCTCCAAGGCTCTATTTCTCTCTCTCTAAAGGACTTTCAGAACCCTCCTCCCTTTCCTTTTCAAGTTCTCTTGAACAATATGGCAGCTTCTCAGGTCCAGCCTGAGGAAACAAGAGATTTGTGCAGAGGAAGAGACAGCACACTTGCAATCTTGCTCCAGCCCAATCAGTTCCAACAACACCGCTCAACTCTTTCCCAAAGAAATCGAGAGTTTTGTGAGACTCATGAATCATTAGACAGGCAAATTTCTAAGTTTAGTAATATTGTTTGCAGGGAATGAATGATCTGCATGAGGCGAGTCATGGGTGGTGGAGTGCCAAAGAATGGTATTTGTACATCGTCATGCTCAGAGTAATTCTGAGTGGTTTGGTCTCCATTTCCGATTTGCAAGTCTAAGTGGAGAAGACAGTATAGTACCGAACCGGCGATGAGGAGGCACTAGAAAAGAGGACCCATGAGTCTACAGCTTTTGGTCTACTGGATGGGGAGGACAGATGTGCACCTGGGGAGGCATGAAGACGCAAAACTACAACCAATGATGATTTGTTTAGGGTGGAGAACGCAAGGCACTTTGCTGAGTTCCTTTCTCAGACGCTTCTTCTCCACAACGTCGATGTTAGGAAGATCTGTACAGGCTCGAAGCAAGTCCTTGGTGACGTGATGTGCATAAGTCCAGCAGTTGCTAGTGAAGATGTTGAAGTCGGGGCTCTGGTTAGACTTGAGAATCGCCAGGAGTGAGCCCACATTCATTCGCTTCCCTTGCACGTCCAGCATGAATTTCACCCTGCAATTCTTCCCGGGGTTATTGGCAGTGGCTAGTAGCTCCTTCACTACGATAGCAGCCGTCGTTGTCTTCCCTCTCTTGCCAAGTTTCTCAGCCTTGATGAGAAACTTTCCCTTCCGTTGTTGTTGCGGACGTTCCTGCATCAATTCATCGCTACTACTACTAGGACTTATAGGTTCGGAGTCGATGATGATTCCACCAGATCTAGACGTTGCTGAGCTCAACTCCAGCACAAGAACGTCGTGCATACCGAAACCTCTTCTCAATCTGCCCTCATCATCGTGGTACTTGGTGAAGGGTGGCGTCTCATAGCATACTATTTTGTCCAGTATCACTTCCCACTCGCTCATGGCTTCTAGATCCGGGCTGCATGATGTTATTCCCTTCCCGTTGTTCGCGTGCAGAGAAACACAACATCCCATTGCACTGGCGCTACTGCGCCTCTAGCAGCTGTCACTAGTCACAAACTGAATTCCGGCAACACTAGATTGTACATTGCTCGGCAGCTGCATCTGACTTCTTGCACGTCCAGCTTCTTCTTCTTCTTCTTCCGAGAGATTCAGAATTTCAGCAGCAAAATGGGACCCTGCAAACGACCTTCACCACTGCACACATACATGCAGCGACAGAGGAGGACTTGGTACAGTTACAATCCAGAACAAAAACAAGGTTCCAGAAGGTAATACGTAAGGAGCTGTATGATCAGTCTTCTCTACTACGGTCTACTTCGCGATGTGATATCTTGCAAGTAAAGCATCCCCGGTCAAAACTCTTCACAACTTCCAGGATCTTGACGAAAGTGTGAAAGTGAACACTTTCACACTTTCGTCTCCAGCTTCCTTTTGCCAGTCTAGAGCTGCTCCGTTTGTTCTTCTTGTTCTTCCAATTTCTTCTTAGGGCTTCTTGGACGCTGTTTGTGTATCATCAGGTCTTGTCACAGACGCAAAAAGATTTTCAGATCATCACCAAATTTTCTTTCTACTACTACCCATCTCGTGAGAGAGGAGATGCAATATTAATCAAACTTCCTTCCAGAACATGAATTCACAAATCTTGACTCCTCCCCAAATCCTAAAACTTTCCATGATTTCAGACATGGGATTTGTGCGCACCTGGTTTAGACACTGGAAAACGAGCCGAAAGCATCTTGTCACCCCTGATCAACTTGCGCAATTCCGATCCTAAATTTACATCTAAATTGTCGCATCAAATGGTAATATGAAGCAGTCAATGCAAAAACGCAATTAAGGGCCCCGCTTGCTTGCAAACTGATGATGATGACTTCTCCAACGAGGAAATTATTAAAAAACAAACGGCACCACGGATCTCGCCAAGGTACATTCTTCTTTTGGTAGAAAAAAACAAACCGTCAGAACTCCCTGAGGGAGTCTAGAGTTCGATGCGGGAGTCCTGACGTCCTGACTGGCCACTTCCAAATTTGTACTATTTTTGCGCAATATTCTTCTCCTGGATTCGCATCTTCTCCAAATGGACAAACAAAATAGGTACGACTGCTTAGCTGTGCACGACAACGGAATGGATTTTCTTGGTGATCTGTTTTCCTAATTTCCCTTTTTCTCTCGCTCAGGTTGCAAATCGTTTCGAAGCAGATCCTCCTCGAGATCCATGGGTACTTACTGATGAATCAGAAGAAGGTTTCTTCCTTCCGCTCAGGGAGGTCCGTTCGTCCGTTCTTGAGGTGTCATTGCGGGTTCTTCAAACCAGAGAAGAAGGGTACATAGCAGTGTTGTGTGGGTATATAGATTTACACATACCAAACTGGTCCTGGCATGTCGAGTATCATGGAAGGGGGACTATGAATATGGTCGGGGTTATGTAATTGAAATGATCAAATTAAGTATAAAATTGGTAATAAAACTTAAAATGTCATGAATATAAATTTAGTATTAATTTTATTTTTTAAAAGTTGATACTAGTGGATACCAACCTTGGTCCTAGTATGTTTTCATGATAGTTAGAAAAACTCCAATCCTTAAAGAATGATCCACAATGAACCAACAAAGATTAACAATGCTCCAAAATGAACCAATAGAGACAAACAAAAAACAAACATTGGCACCAATTGCACGTTTGAACCATGCACAAGCACATACAAATGATTGAAGTTTGAAATGTTGTAGAATATTTCAGCATGTGAAATTTGAACACTACACAAAATTGATACAAAGTGCAAAGTTAAAACTCAAAATGCAATATGCAAAGACAAGTTTAAATAAAATCCATGTTTGTAAAGAATATACCACAACAATTACAAATCATCCTCAAAGGAGCCAGATTGGTCCAGTTCTTCTTTGTGGGCTTCAAAAAGGTTTGCTTCAAAAGTAAAAAACTCCCCAACATCCTTCTTTGTAAAGTGGCAACCAACTTGTGCATCTTTTGGCCAATTCTTGTATATCATGACCAAGGCATCCAAGTTTGTGAGCCCAAGTCTACAATGACACAAACTAATCAAAACTCTAGACACAGAGAATATCCTTTCTGTTGCAATCTATGAACCAAGAATTGCCAAGATCTGTTTAGCAAGAAAGGCGACATTGGGATATAGCCTAGCATGTTCCTTCCACCAAGGCAAAGGTGACCTTGCATCATCACTCAAATTCATAGCACAACAACGAAACAAAAAAAACTCAGCTAAAAGTAATCCTTCATCTGTCTTTACAATTGAAATTGGAGTATCAAAAGAAGAATTTGATGGGCCATCTATAATTGAAGTATAAGTACCTCCAACATCAAGATTCAAGAAATAGCTACATTTCATAAGTAAAGGGATCAAGATTTTATTGCCATATTCTGCTACTAGAAGTTTAGCCAAAATGGACCTCATCCTATGCCCTCTATTTTTAGAATGCCCCCATCTTAGTGCTCTACCCTAAAATTAGTTATTTCAGATCTGTTACTTGCTGTTGTTGTTGGTAGTTGATTCTTTCTCTTATTGGTGTTTGGTACCTAGAAGGACTAAGGCTTCTTTAGCATGTAAATTGTGCAGAATTTTCATTGGACCTACTTCCTTTCATTTTTTCCCTTTGATTTTGTGGTTTTCTGACTCATTTTCTTTGCTCTCCTGTTTTTGTTGGAATGAAAATATCAGCCACCAATTTTTTTGAGAAATCGGTATATGGGAAGATTTTACATAATTTTTCATTTGGTTGTCCCTGGACAAATTCTAGAAACAATTCTTGAAAGAATTATCTCATTTTCAAGCCTACTGAGGTAGTTTAGGAATTATTAAACTCTCACTTCTTCTTTAATAACTATCTTTTTTCTTACTAGTTTTTCTAATAACTATCTAAATCCTTTCTTAATAATTACCTCCTATTTTTATGCTCATTCTTTTTCTCTAGTCATCAAGATGGATATGAGAAAGAAAATTAACACGTGCCTTTTCATATCCATGATATTTATATTAATTCAAATTAAATTTGATATTAACATAAATAATGATGAACTATTGGAAAACATATGGGAACATAAGGGGGGGAAAAAAAAACAAAAAGTTGATTGTAACTGGTAATGTGCAGTAACGTGGAGCCCAAGTTTGATAAGTTTACTATGTCCTCACAATTCTTGCCCCTAGTATTAGCCTAGGCCAAAATAGTTGACGAGAAATTCTGCTCAGCCAATGATGAATTGCAGAATGCATCCAATAGATCCAAATTTTCTCCCCTTCAGGGAAAGTGGCTGGATTTTTTGGAGTTTATTTGTTGCCAATGTGATCTCACCCAAGTTGTCACTTTGTTCTCATCAAGTTCCCAATGGGTTCCAACATGGTTTCCAACTTCAATGTGTTCCTCACACGTGCTCTCAATAGCACCTCACCTTGCCAATTCCAATTATACTTTCTCCAATTGATAGCACTTCTTCATTAGAATACAATGTGGAGCCCCCCTTGTGTTGATGATGGTGACTAGACAGAGTGAGGAAGAATAATAATGGAAAAGAAAACACAACTATATCTGCATTATGTGTGCACCAATACATTTCATTTTGGTACATTTTGAACATCATCTTCAACTTTTAATATCTTCACAATATTGCATTTGCTCCAGCTTTCCTTGCCAATTTATCATCCTCCCTCACGTTACATATGGGCATGGTTATAAATGGCATGGGAGTAAAATTGAGGGTCAAGTATTCTCAAGCTGGGTTGGTCCCCAAATGGACTTCAAAACTTGTGTAACCCTCTCTCTAAATAGACAATGAAAAATGCTTGTAAACTCTAGTTAGTTAAGCTTTCTTTCTTTTTCTTTTGCCTTGTTGCTACCATGTAACAAGGATATGTGAGTTAAAGGTCATCTTCTTCTTGTTTTCTCGTTGTTGTCTTGTAACAAGGAGGTACCCTAAAATACAAAAAAAATGGGGCTTCCATTCCTTATAGGTTTTGCAAGTTCAACTTTGGGCAAAAACAAATGGGATAAAGTGTGGTATTAAAGGGAGCATCTTGGGGGAAACATTGGGAGCCTGTGGGAGCACCAAAATTCAAAACTTTATTCTTAACATGAATTCACAACCATGTTATATGTATATACAATTCTCTTTTTCATAATGGAATGAGTCTTCTAACTAATGGCCTAAGTTAGATGGTTTATGTTGTAAATTGTGGCAAGTTTTGTTGATCAATAAGTGCAAGGTTGGCAGTGTGGGTATCGTGTTGCAAAAACAATTTTGGATTATGTGCATGTTTGTGGGTACTACGAGGTTGTTGATAACCTAGCACTTGCAAAAGGTTCTTCACAGAAACATTTGTACATTTGGACTCACATAATTACATGATACAAGTATTTACAATATGGGGTGTTGTTTGTAGAATGAAATGTGCAATTTAATAATGTCTTGTTGGGTGTAATTGCACCAACAAGTATCATTCGCACTCTCAACTATTTCTTAATTATGTGTATTTTGAATTGTAAAAAAAAGAGCTATAAATGATTTTTTAATATAATATTATTTTTAATATGTTGATATATACTTTCAAAAATTAGAATCAATCTAATGAATAAAAAGTACACATAAAGCAATTTAAAAAAATGTAACCAATGTTTTTAAGCAATAAAGCAATATAAACACAAAATCACAATTTTTCATTTTTTTAAAATGGCATAGTTTTGACAAATTTTTAATATAAACCTTCACATAATATTATTAACAAAACTTTGAAAATTTTTATTTTAAAAAATGAAGTATTAAAAATATTTTAATAATATGTTTGAAAAAAAACAATGAAAAAGTATAGATTTAAGGGGTCAAGCGTGGATCCTATTAACATGGTTGGACCCTATTACATGTTATACAAATGGGTATGCCTTTTACATGTGTTTCTTAATTTTTATGAAGTGGTTTTTGGTTGCAATCATAGTCAAATGAACCAACACTGGTAAAGGACTCAACCACAAATGCGCCCTTCTTGAACATTTTGACTTTTTCATTAAAAAAATTTTGAAGGATTTTTTTGGCAACATGTTCTTAAAAATATTAACAAGTCCCCGAATCAATTACATTACTTGTGTTAACTCTTTTTGAATAAATATGAATTTTTAAAAAGTGTACAAATTTTGTCAAATTTTATCTTTCGTCTTGAAAAATGATCATAATTTCAAATCATATTAAAATATGATAACTACTTTAAGTTTTAATTTTTTGTATCATAAACAAAAACTTTGTTCATATATCATACACATTATGTCCCATTTACGTTTAACAAATGACTCTTGAGATATGAAATTTCTAAAATGATATTTTGAATTTCTAAAAATTTTAAATACTATAATTTTTAAATTATTATTGCTTTTCATATGTGGATGGTAGGTTATCATCTTTTCAAAAACAATTCTCATAAAAAATTATTTATTAAAAGAGGCCTTAACCTACTGCTGAATGAAACTAATTTTGGGGTGTTCAAGTTCAAAAATACTTTACTAATACCAAAACTCAATTTAAATTGAATGATTTCTTTTTTAAAAAATTTATTCTCATATAAATCATTTAGCACAAGTTTAATATGACATTAAAGTTGCATTACATAAATATGTTTGAAAAAATTAACAATTTTTAATCGTCCAACATGGTTTTTGGCTCAATTGATTGTGATTACAACTTTTTTTTTTAAATCACATTTTTATAATTATGTTAGATATTGTGGATAGGCATTTACTAAATAGTAACATGTTAAATCTATTATATGTTGTACAAAGACATGACATAATAGTAATTTCAAATTATCAGTTTGAAATGTTGTAAGTAGCATGACCCAAATTATCTCTAAATATGGTGAAGCTAATGTTCTTTGGGGTGATTGTTATGGAGGTGGTTGTGGACACATGTAGTGTTCCATATGAGCCCCCATTCATTTCATAGATACATGTGTCACCAACAAATGACACATGGATTTTGGAAATCTATAAAGACAACAAGGGAATTCGGGAAAGTATAATGTCTACTTGAAGAAAGAAACAAATCTACAAATTATCAATAGACCTTACTCCTTCAAGATCCATGGAAATAGGTGTAGTTAATGTGAAGGTACATCAACAAGGTTTCCTAAATTGTCCACATACGGGTAGAAGCCATCCTCATTGCTTGGTTCCTTGGACATTTTGGATTCAAATGATAGACTATGCACTTAGTGGTGACATTTTGTATGGACATAACATAACACACCAACATTTATGAACTAATGATATTTTTTTGTGAATCATTTGCTTAATTTTATGTGTGGTGGTTATTCCAAATTGGTTGTAATGAGATATGGCATGATTATATTGTGTTATTTTAAAAATCTTGTGAATGTGCAGTAAAACAAAATGCTAGCCATGTAATATTGTGGACATGTTTGTATACATGGCAAAGGAAAATACATTATAAGTTACATGCTATCAAAGTAAATGCTAGTGTAAACCATTTGATTTTCAATTACATTCCTTTGTTAGGATACATTTAATATCCATTGTGTGGTGTATAATTATTTTGCTTGTTCTTTGTATGTATTTTTGCAACAATGGGAAGTGATAGGTTTGTATACATGTTACTTGGGATTCTTAATAGAAATATTCAATCATGTTCCAAAGGTGAGGTCAAGTTTAATGACCTTTGAATGAAATTAACAAACATTTTATTTGTAATTGACATTTTCATATAATCATTAGGAATGCAACACGTGATGGCATCCAAAAAGGTATGCATACAAAGTTGCATTATTAAAGCACTTACAAAAGCTTCAAACATGTACCTTGGAACAATTACAAAAGATTGTCAAACTCTAAAAATTTCTTAATTCATCCATGAAAAGGTAAAGTTTCAAAAGACTATAAGTCTAAAAAATGTTTGTGATAGATCAAATCAAGTCCTAATTAATTTAGTTGTTGTTCATGTTCCATAAAAATATGGTTGTGTTTATATGTGCACATAGTTAGGGTTTATAACCAAAGTGTACAAGATAACCATGTTGATGTTCATATGTCAGTTTTTAAAAAAGTTTGTTACATGCCAAGATGTGATGGTCATGTATGTGGTTGCCCCGTGTAACATGTTACATAAGGAATTCTCATGTGGATGCAAGCAAGATATTTTGTACTTACTTGTTACCTTGTTTGTTACTTGTAAAGTGTAAAAAAACAAATTTCAAAATTTCTAACCTTCCTCTAGCATCTCAAATCAAATGGAACCTTTAGCTTTCCTCATTGTTCCCTCTAGCCTCCTTTTAACTTTTCAAAAAAATTGTATTGTATCATTTGGACTTGGAAGTACCCCTAATTTTTTCCCAAAAATTATGTTAGTTTTTTAAAGAGTAGGGGATGAATTGAGCTATGAAAACAAACTCCATTGACAAAAATACTACTATTAGAATGGTCACCACATCAATATTGAGGGCCAGGAAGAAAAGAACAACTACGTGCAAAAAACCTTCATGTATTTTCAAGTACTTGCAGATACATTGGAAAAACATAATTATATCAATTTAACTTTTGAAACTAATGCCAACAATAGTTAATACTTAATGTACTAAAAACAATTTGCATTATCTTCATAAAATCATTTACTTTTTGTTCCTTTTATTCAAAGACCCCTAGTATTTTGATACACCTACTTTTTGTCTTTACTTAATTACCATACTTTCACCCATGTTTCAAATAATAGAATAGAGGGAAACCCAACTCAAATTTATTTATTTTTGGCTTCAAGCTTAACCCATTAACATCTTGGTTATATGAAATGTCTCTATTAAAAATCATGACTTTTTAGAAGGTTCAACTTGATCAAAGAGTTCACATTGACTAAAAACGATGACCTTTTCTATTAAAGGCTTAGGGCATGAAAGATCCATGGTCTTTTTTATTAGTAATTTTGACTAAAGTGGCCTTTCTGATTAGGTGTTAATTTGAATGTTTAGTCAAATGGGGCCTTAAATGAAAAAATAGTCAAGATGTTACAATCTTGTCAAATAAGCTTTATTGAATTACCACAATTGTTTGTTATTGGTTCATGTATGGTGATTACTTAGTCACATGTGTTTATCATGAAAGTATTTGGATCATGCCAAACTATATGCCACATGTTATGTACATTCATACCCACCCACACACCCACCCTACGTCTACCTACCCTACTTATATGTACCTATCTTAACAACTTACCCATTTTGTACCTACCTACCTACATAAATTTTAATAATTTACTTACCTACCTACATATACCTAGTTACCTCCCTTAACAACCTACCTATTTAATTTGGTTTGTTAAAATCACACAATGATCAGAATTTGAATTTTGGAAGAATCATAATTTAACATGTTTGAGATTATTAATGTTTTTTTTTTCAAATTTGTTTTAGAAAAATTCATTTGAAATTTTAGAAAAATATATTGAATTTCTTGAATAGTTTTTTAATAAATTTCACTGTCATGTTTTTATTTGATTCATTTGAATAAGATTTGAAATTTTAAAAAGTGTGTCAATTAAAAAATTTCCTTACAACATATTTAAGAAGATAAATAAAAAAATTGCACATGTTAACTATAAAAAGTTATTTAGCTTGATGGCAAAAGTAATGTGATGCCTCCATGAAGTCATGGCTTCAAACTCAAGCAAATCATATTTATGAATTTCTATAGAATGAAAGACTTAGTAATTCAATTATTGACTTTGAAATCATAATTAACAAACATGGAATAATATTCTTTTTAAGACAACAATGTGTTAAAAATACTATTTGTTTTTAATTCTCAATGTTGATGAATGTGTTAAACATTCATCAAAAGGATAAATAGTATTCACATCCTTATAGTAGTTAAATAACATTGAAAGTGGTGGCTAGGGTTTAGAAGTGGAGGTTACATTAGGGTTTGATGGTGGTTAGGGTTAAGTGGCGGCTATTAGGATTAAATGGTGGCTACATAAGAGTTAAGTGACAACTACTTTAGGGTTAGAAAATAGTATATATTGGAATAATTTTGAATAATATTTCATTTTCTTCGATCATTTTTTTGAGTGCACCATAAGACTTTGAAGTTTGGAATGAGTTTGCTTCAAGTTATAATTTTATGATTGTAGTTTGTGACACCTTCATCCATGTGATTTCATTCCTTATCATTTCAATACAATGATCAAAGGCTTCTTAAAAAAGTGCCTCCTCATGCCTATAAATCAACAACATCCCTCACATATTTAATCTTTCAAAGTTTGGCAAAACAAAAAGACCAAGGAAACCCTATTGTAAGGTCTTTTGTTAGGTTTAGGGTTTAGGGTTACATTAAGGTTTAATGTTGAAAGTGGTGGGGGCTTAAACCCTATTAGCCTAGTCAAATTTGAAATTCCAATGATGTAGATCATGGGTCAAACATGTGCATGTTTGAAAAGGTCCAAACTGTTAGGTTGCTTTGTGCAAGGTGAAATGGCATGTCCTTTAGTTGGCAACATGGCATGTACTGAGGAAGAGTATGTGTGAACATGTGCATGTGAATGAACTATGCAAATACATGTATACACAATGTTGATGTATACAAATTGTGTCAATGTAACAAATCTGTTGTCTATGTAAAAATTGTATTCCTAACCTAAATTACAAGAATGATGGTGTGACATGAAAGTTTAATAGTCAAATATTGCCACATACCTTTGTTACATGGCAATAACAGAGGGAAATACAAACTTAATTAACTATAGGCTACAAGAATTAGTTGTTTAACTAGATCATGGGTCACTCAAAATTTGCATGATAGTAGTACGAAAAAAAGAAAAATTAAACTAACTAGAGGCTACAAGGATTTTTCACTATTTAACTAAACAATGGGTTGTATCATGTAACATGTATACATGGGGGGAGTTTGGATTTTGGTGTTCCCAACGATGTTCTCCAATTTCCCAATGTGACTCTAAAGATGTTCCCATTAATACCACATTTTATCCCATTTCTTTTTTCCCAAAGTTCAATTTGCATGACCTATGAGGGAAAGGAATGCACCTCTATGCTAATATTTTTTTGTATTTTGAGGTTGCTCCTTGTTACATGGCAATAACAGGAAAAAATAAGCTTAACCTAGCATATCCTTGTTACATGGCAACAACAAGAGTGGCAAAAAAAGAAGAAGAAAAAACTTAACTAACTAAAGGCTGCAAGAATAATTTGTTGTGTAACTAGAGCATGGGTCGTTCGAAACTTACATGGTAGTGTGGGGAAAAAGAAAACCTAAACTAACAAGAACTTGCAAGCATTTTTCATTGTTTAATTAGACACAAGTGTGTGACACAAGTTTTAAGATCCACTTGGGGACCAACCAAACCTAATCTGGTAGTACTTGACCCTTGATTTTACCCCCATCTTAAGTCCCAAGAGTCTCCCTGGGTTGGTCTTCTGATTATGGTTCTGATGGGTTTTTTTTTCTTTGTGTGGATAGGACTACTCCTATGAAGAGAACATGGGTGTTGAAAGAAATGGAGAAAAATTCATTGGGTCAACACAATAATTCAGCTTACTAACTTAGATCATGTACAATGTCTTGTAATATTTAGTCCTGTAATTTGAAAGCCTCATATTCTAGTATCCTCTGCATGAACCCTATAAACCTCTAGAACCCTCAAACATGGTCAACAACAGTAAGCCACTATTACAGAAGAAAAACTGCTAATAGTATGCAACCATGTGTGCATTAGAAAAGTTGATCATACACAAAATGGACCTTGAAACTCCTTCCACACTCCATCCAAATGAGAACCTGCTGCCTTATGCTGAAAACTGAAACATAACAGACCATAATCCTCAAAAGTCAAGCTGGTTTTACAAACCTTAAGACAATTTAAAGCTTAAATTTTTGTGTCCCTAGCTGAATCTAAGCATCCATACTTGAGATGAAACGAACCACAGACCATGTGCATAAACTGGGGGCACCCATCCAACCTGCCATCCATCTTTGTGTTCTGCAATCAAACAAAAAGGTCAAGTTTCAAAACTTAACTTGTAGCTATGCACCTTGTGGTTGAAATTAGTTGAGCGTGAACATCAATTGCAGGCGACTAGTACTCACCAACTGCCCACACTCTTTAGAGTCACAGTTTACCTTTCCCTTCATTGCTTCAACAGTAAAGTAGAGCATCTTGCTTCAGCTAGATCTGTTTCAAGATAATTTCTAAATCCTATTCAAGTCATTTTATTACTGTCACTTCTATTGTGAAATTTTCTTGCATCCCAGCATTGGTGGTCTTTGCTTAATCTCATCAGTTCATTGTTTCACTGCCCTCTCAAAGATAATTTAAGTCTTCTCCCAGAAGATTATCCAGTCTCTTGTTGCTCAGTTTTGACTGCTGCAAAGAGTTCTCTGAGCACAAGGAACTTGGCTAGGAAATGCACACAATTTTAAATGAGAATTTTGTCCATGGCTGATTCACCTTCCTGACCTCTGATGTACAGCAGGAAAGAAAAAGAAAAAGATGCATTCCTAACTAGAGAAAGAATAGAGACCTGGAGCCTTGAAGCATGGCACAAACTGCCTGGATATTGACTCCTCATTTACTCTTCAACCAGACATAAATTGCAGTCAAGGGCTGACCTCGGAACCAACCATGTTTCAAAATAAAACGTACTCAAACATGATACAAAAGCCGTCCCTCACTAGAACTTTCCTGTCATCTTTCAGATCTGATAACATGATTGGTGTATACAGAGTTTGTACAAATGAAAGATGGGAGAAGATTTGTCACGATTAGATCATAACAGATTCAATATGTGAGGACTTCAAGGAGGTTCAAAATATCAAACTAATCTTGAGAGTGGACCTCAGCTTTCTGCAACTTTGCAAGGTCAGGGACCAAATGTGACTTAGAAACATCCACAAGAGAAGTAAGACTGGCTGCATTAAAAGACCTTTAGCATGTGGTTTACTATTAAACAGTTTCCAAGTCCAGAAAATGGTACCAAACATGTTTCATCAGACATATAGTCTGTGTCACATACAAAGAATTTGTCACCCTTTTGGTGAGCTGTACAAAGAAAATAATGAAAGACTGATGATATTGTGGTAATTGGATTCGGTCAGCACTGAACCACACTCTTGTATTTCATCCCACTAATACTTTTCAGATGAAGTGCTTGCACATCATTCAATTGAGCTATTGTGAAGCTACATGACATTATTCCAGCCTCTTCAGCCCAGTTCTCATGAAATAATTATGTGAACATCAAGTTTTTCTGCTTGAAAAACCAAATAAAAGAAAAAAGGATAATGAAGCCTGCTACTCCTGTAGAACCCAGAATCCACTTAAAGGCCCGAGGTTCGTCAAACAAGTCAATTGGAATGTTCATGCCAAATACCCCAGCTACAACACCAAAAATTGCAACCACAAATGTGGCTGTCGTCAGCAGCAATTCAAACTGTATCAGCTCGTTCCGCACATTGTCCTGTTTTGAAAGATCAAAAGACTCAGCTCAAAGTATCTCCAGAGATTCCAGAAAATCCAACTCAGTATCCATCAAAGATCCTTACAAAAACCTTCATTTCAATACAATTTCAGTACAAGCATGCAATGAATGAAAGACCTTTACCAACAACCCAAACACCCATCATTGCATGACTTTCCAAGATAGGTTATAAGTAATTGATATGTTTGATGAAATCCTCTAGATTATTTGGGTGTAAATCCCTAATTTTTACCAGGAGACTCAACCATTCTGGTGTCAAATACTTACCAATTGGATGTTGATAAAATCCTCCGTGTCATCTATATACTCCTTCAACTGCAATCCAACAGACCAAAATTCTCGACAACATCAGGACTGCCTCTCACCATACCAGCATTTGAATGAAAGTACCATGCCAAAAGGCCTATATGGCAGTGGAATTCACACAGACTAGAATGCAAGGTAACAAACACTTACTGAAGTAAGCTTGTTGAGAGTGCCATCAATAACAACAAAGTACGCTTCAAGCAACATCTCAAGCTCCTCCACTCTATCCTCGTCATTTTGAGAGCTGGCATGGCTCTGACGAGACCTCGCAAAACTATGCATTTTATCCAAAGACTTCTCCTGAAACTGGCCTGTGCTCTTGGGAGAACAGACAGGTGTCACAGGAGCTGACATTGAAGCTCCTGCTCCCATGTTATTGTAATTAAAATATGCCATTTTGTCCAAAGAAGTGAGTGCGATTTGCTCTTTCTTCTCAGTAAGATATAGTTCAACCATGTCACCATCATCATCCATGAGCTGTTCAATCTCATCCCGGACCTGTGCACAAAACAAAACCATGAAGGAGCATGACTTTGAAAGAACAGGTGATATTATGGTCAAGAGTAACTAACTCCCAAGTGTTGAAAAAACACAGATTTCCATATGCTTCAAGAAATAATGTCTGTTGAAATTTGCTTTGTCCATGTCAAGGATGATTTCAAAGAACTGAATACCTTCACATTGTGTCTTCCAGGTCAACAAAACCACAAGTCTTCTGCCAGAACAAGCAAAATGTTTTGTGTTTAGCAACTAAAGAGCCAGTGTGCTGAGAAGAAATTGTAAAATCACATACTAGTCATACAGATGAGAATCATTCATCTCCAAGGGTCATCATCACCTTTTGAACTCTTCGTGTAAGTGCCACTAGGTGGCTCTTGAGGCGCCGGACATGCTCCAAATTGAGTGTACTGATCTTAGATGTGAGCTCATCAAGCACAGGATAAATCTCCTTCTCCAACTCTGCGGCCTGCAATCCTCACCCATCAACACCCAAGTTCATCTGGTGCTGTAAAAGGAACAATTTCACAAGTGTCAGGTCAAATCCTGGACTCTGCTATGTGGAGTTTTCTGTAGAGTAGAAAATTGTTCAATGAAAATCTGGTTAACCCAAGCATAAATATACATATATATCCATCATTGTAAGCCTTGAGAACTTCCACATACTTCCAATCTTCCCAAAGTGCCCACCCCATTATGTACACAAAAACAATTAGCATTTATTTTCATTGAGAGAGGTAGATCTTTTGAGAGACATACATACCTGAGTGTCAAGGAAAGTGCAAGCAGCTTCAAGTGCCACTTCAAGGGCGCGAAATTCAAAAGGAAGATATTCAGAAGATGAACCACTAAACATATCACCATCATTTACCACCTTGTGCCTAACTTCTTGATTCATAGCAGGATGTGAGACTTCCAAGTTGTTTTTATTGAAACTATTGGGATGTTCGTGGTTGCCAGGATATGAACCACTAATAGGTTGACCTCCCGGAGATGGCCAATTGAATCCTGCACATTCAACTTGATTCTTTGTCCTGAGCCGCCTCTGAAGCTCAGTGACGTACTGAAGCACATAGTTGTCAAGAGAATTCAGTAACAAGACTTCATCTGCAGTTATGATACACCTGATCTGCTCCAAATTGACCACAATTGCACTCTCTCGTCCCAGGATTGTGGAAGGGTAAACAAAGAGGGGATCCAATAACCGCAGATCTCGAGCTGGCAAGTCACACCGCCGCATGATTGCAGCTTTGTCAACCTCGAGGACATGTGAGTTTCCTGCTGTGTCAATGCGAATCCACGACCGCACTCCTTGACCTCTCTTCTTCAGGCTCAAGGCATCTATGCCATTGAATAGAGGTCGTTTTATTGGAAGATCAGATGTGCGTAATTCCGACTTAGGCCGTGGTGGGAGGAGCCGAGCTTTCAGATCCCCCATTTGCCACACTCTCCCTAAAATTGCTCAGATCAGCTTGCTTCCTTCCTTGATCTTAAAACCCCCAAAGACAAGATTCTTCTTCTGCTGCTGCTGTTCCACATAACACCCTAATATAAGAATTGTTGTGCAAAATTGGATCCAGTGTATACAGGGCACGGTGTTTGCGAAGATAGGCAATGCCTACCAAGGCTCTCCAAGAACGCTGTTGTCGAACTGTACATTCTTCTTCATCTTGATCATAAATTTCCTGAAGGATTTCCGATGGAGCTGCTGCAACTGAAGAAGTTCATAAGATTACTAGCCAAACAACCAGTTCCCTTGTAAAACCTAAATCTCCAACTCTGGCTGGCTGGCTGGCTGGCTTCCACCGCTAAGAATGAATTCCACATGACCGCAAGAGTAAGCCAAGATACATATACAGGCTTGATCAGATCACTAGCATCTGCACGCAGCAGAAACGAAAGCCGATCTCATGTCACACACAACAAACTTCTGTCCGCAAAAGTTCCGAGACTTCTTCTTCTGCTACAGACTTTTCTACCTCTTCAAAACAGCGAAAACAGCCGAAGTGACAACAACAAAAGGTTTCAACTACCAATACTCGCAACAAACTCAGCGGTGCTAAGACAACAACGCTCATGAGAAACTTTTAGCTCGAATCCAGAAACCCAAAAGATCCCCACCCAAAATGAAAACAAGAACGAAGAAGACACCCGTGAAAAATGTACCTTAAAATTGCGCAGAAACCGGAACTCAAGCGCTGGAAACACACACACAAGAAACAAGAACATAAGCAGCGATGAAAACACGCAAGACATAAAATTGATCCCACAAAACCAATACTTCCGACACAAAACAAAAATCTCCAACACCCCTACAAAATTTCCTCATTCACTAAAATTCTGCAAACCACTCCCAAAACAGTCCAGTTCGCCCCGCACCACCACCGCCACCACCGCCACAACAACAACAACAACAACAAAAGAATGTTCAAGATCTGCAAATTGGTGATCTTGAGATTCTCACTGGAATAAAGAAGAGAACACACCCCCAAACAAAAAATCCTCCAAAAAAGAAAAAAAATATTCAACGAAAGTTCGAACCTTGATAGCAGAAGAAGAAGAAGCATGAAAACAACAAAGGAAAGGAAAGGAACAAGAACAAAATACAAAAATTACTTACACTATGAAAAATCCAATCACTCCATTGACGACATTAGCAGCAGCAGCAGCAGCAGCAGAGATTGAAAAATTGAAGAATTTCTAAGTGTGGAGAAATTCTTTCTCGTCGTCCTCATCCTCCCCAATCCTGCTCCTACTTCGTTGTGTGCTCCACGGCGGCAGCAATACCAGCACCGCCTCACGAAGCGTATAATACTACGACGAACCGCAAAGCGCTTATATGAATTAAGTAGCCGTGATGAAAAATACGGTACGTATGTAATACTGTATGTATTTTCCATGAGAAATACCGTACTTCATTGTTTGGTGAATACAGAATACATACCTCGTATTTCACTGCTCAAAATGTTTTCCTTTCTTTTGCAACTTACTTCATTTGGACGTTTTCTCTTTTGCAACTTTTTCCTTGACTTCTTTTAAGGATTTTGCGGTAGTCAAAGTGGCAATCATTCAGAAAATAATTTAGCCAAATTTGGCTAAATACTAGATATGAAAGTAGGGGGAAAAAAAAAACGAATCCATCTAGGTTCTTGGCTACCTACTAGAACTTATTATAAAATCTGGCGATTTGGATTGTATTTTTCTTCGAAATCTGGCGAATTTGGGACTTTTTTTTGGATGAAAAAAAAACCTTTGAATAGGTTTGAAATCATAATTTTTCAGGTCGAAATTTGGCGAAAATTTGGCCAGCAAAAGAACACCTGCCAGTAGGTAGTGACTAGTAACCAGATATTAGGAACTTGAAAATTGTGGCTGGACAAAATTTGAGAATTGGTACGTCAAATTCCAAAAAATGAACGCAAGGTACAAGGTACTAGATTTGGGTAATAAAATCAGGTGGAGATGACACGCTCCCAATTCCTATGTGAAAAGGTTT
Organism: Sphagnum contortum; assembly: GCA_963920785.1. NCBI lineage: Eukaryota > Viridiplantae > Streptophyta > Sphagnopsida > Sphagnales > Sphagnaceae > Sphagnum > Sphagnum contortum. The sequence goes on from OY987278.1 coordinate 2,405,174, forward strand.
TGGTGATATTTAGGTAGTTGAGAAAGGGCCATAGTGAACCCAGCACCCACCAGCGCACCAGAGAAGGATGGATGGTAAGTAGTCAAGAAACAGTTTTCTGTTGGCTTCCAGCTCCCTAGCTAACCATGGTTAGCTCAGTTGCTTTTTATTTTTTACTACCTACCCACCAACAACCCACAAGCTGGTTATTAGTAGGTAGGTAGTAAAAACAGGCCCTTACCTATGTATAAACTATAAACCATCTAGTTACCTAGTATTTGCCAATTTTCCTACCTATCTACCTACCTATCTACCTACCTATATATGAGACCTATTTCTTACAGAATTAGTTACCAAGGTGAAACCAAATATTAACTTTCTTAAATTAAAGTTTTGGTATTTATTAGGCGTTTGGGAAATGTTTGAGTGAGTTAAGGTGTTTTGGGAAGCTTTTGGTACCTAATTAGGTCTTTGGGTTAAGCTTGGTGGGTTTGCGGTGACTTTTTTCATCTCTTTGCTTGTGCATCACACTCTCCAGCTTTGTGCTTTCCATAATGTTATTCTTCTTGGCAATGGATTTGTTTCATTTTTGCCAAAACCAACATGAAGCATAAAATACCAGGGATGAAGAGGATCCTGAAAGTCTACTACTCAATCATTTTGTACCCAAAGTGGGTTTGGCGGAGAAAATGTGAGTTCATTTTTGCACTTTGTCAAAATGCCAACCATTGATTGATTTATGAGCTCCTGCCCCCTTTTTTTAGAGGGAATCAATTTGGAACCATCATATCAGGGGCAACAAAAAAACAGGGTTACCCTAGCCACCGCAAACAAAGACCGAGTGGCTCTTCACCCTAACTACTAACATTGTTATGAGGGGGCAACAAGACAACCCTGGCTAAAAACAAGCATGAAACATTCAACAACATAATTGTAAATGAAACCAACCCCACATCCACTTGGGATGTAGAATATTCAACAACATAATTGTGAATGAAACCAACCCCACATCCACTAGTGATGTAGAACATTCAACAACATAATTGTGAATGAAACCAACCCCACATCCACTTTCGATATAGGTAGCCAAGGGTTAGAATCACTTGGTCTTGGTCCGTAGGTTAGTTATCATGATGCGTCCAATTTGTTACATGATGGATCCAATTAGTTACATTGTCAGAAGATCGAATAAGTTAATTTACATTGTCAAAGTTGGGGATGTCAGGATAACAATTCATTAAGAGTGCATTCCGAGGTTTGGCCTCATCTCATCGTGCCACACATTCACAATCACTACAAATGGCATCATATCATCATAAGGGTCCCCTTGTTTCACAGTGTTAATTATTAGGTTCCTGTGAATGGCAAACCATAGTTCACCTTTCAACCAATGTTCTTATCATCTTCTAAAAAAGTTCACCTATTCAATTGTTGTTTGCTTGTCATTTTGGAGCCATCTTCACAACATGGGTCAGCCAAAAAACTTTGTGCAAAATTTCACTCAAATGTGAAAAAAACATTTGGGGCTATGACCCCTATAAAAGCTTTTCTTTTGGAGAGTTTTGGAAAATTTTGCCAAAAAGACAAGGTTCTTGGATTGGGTTTTGCCAAATTTAGAGCACCTCCTCCCTACCTCCAAGTCACCAAACAATAAAAGGATTACAAAAGAAAATTTAGTGTCCTACCTGCTATGTAAACCAAATCTGGCTAGATCCCCCTTTTGCCAATGTGGCTACACCACAAAAGCTTTTTTAAAACTCTGGCATAGGCAATTCATTATATTGTTTCTTGATTTTGCCAAAAAGACGAGTTTTAGACTGAAAAAGAGTTTTTCCAAGGCTAGTTTTTTCACAAATAGCCAAAATTTGCAACCAAAAGAATCAATGGGACAACCTTCATTTACAGAATATATATTAGGTTTGTTATCACCAACATAGAAATCATTTTGCGATTACTTCCTTTTTCTTCACTTTTCTTTTCACCAATGTTTAAATATAACTTCTTATATAACTTCTTTTTGTTATTCCCCTTCTCTTAGTGAAAAGTAATTGTGTCTAGTTACCTTCATCATTCCTCCAAAATAAAATCAAATATGTCAACCCCAGATGAAGATGAATTGAGTCATGTTCTATGCCCTAGGCAAACCTAAAGTATCAATCTTATTCCATTCTTAAAAGGTGGTGGTCCACTTGAATTTCATTTGGTGTCTCATGGAGCAAAGCCATGCAAGGCACCAAACGGTTTTGTAATTATTGTGTTTTTTTCTTCCTTTTTCTTTTTCTTTTCATTTCAATGTTTAAATATACCTTCCTATGTGGGTCCAACATATTTAATATTTTGCTCATCTTGTGTTCTTCTTCTGCTATTGGTGAAAATGATTTTGTCGAGTTGCCTTCATCATTCCTTTGAATAAAGATAAAATATATTGATCCCATCAAGATGATTATAAAATGAGAGTACGTTCTTTACACTCGGCAATCTAAAGTACCGGCCCATTCCATTCTTAAAATGTGGAGTTTAACTTGAGATTCATTTTGGTTATCCTCAAGCAAACCCACAAATTAGTTGTGTAACTTTTATCTTCTATTTTGATTCAGCAATGGAGTGATATGTTTGGTGTCTAAAAGATCGTCGTGTTTACAATAATTTTTTAACTACCTACAACTTTTGGAATTAGCTGGATGCTTTGACAAAGATGAGTCAAGAAGTTGAAATGTTGATGAAGAGGAAAAACAAAACCCAAATAGCACTCAAGGTTCTCCTAATGACTTCTCCTAATGTTGAGATAGAATGTTGAGATAGAATGCTCGGATGGAGGCATTGCCCACATAAACACACACGAACAACCATTTTGCACATTGGTCATGACTCGTGACTTCCAACTGTGGTTTAGCTTATTGGCTTCATGATCCATAGCACCTAAAAATAATTTTGGACAAAGTGGAAGATATTTGCACACATCTTGGTACCTGTGCCTTGCACAATGTTCTAAGTTTTGACCTCTTATAGATGTACTATGTGTTACAAGTTGTAAGCATGGGAATTGAAGGGTAACACTTATCATGGTATTGGATCAACCAGGCCCACTTCTTTTCACAAATGTGAGTATGTTTTGTACTCTAACACTCTAAATGCAACCTTGTCTTCTAAGTTTCATGTGGGTGGTAGTTTCTTTTTTCTTTTTTCTTCTTCCCTCTAAGACCTAATTGGAACTTCAAAGCAGGGTTCTAAGAAATTTCTTACTTTTCTGTTGAACCTCTAGGCAAATTTGGCTCATTCCTCTTTTACATGGAATTCTAAGTTACTTGACAAAATTGAGGGGAAAAAAACCTTGGTTGGAAGCATGAGCAAACATAATGTACAAAGAGTAAACCCATTTTGCAAGAGTGTTTACATACATGAAGTCAGGAGTGATCATGTGAATGCCATGTAAAACTTTGTAATTTATAAAACATTTATGTTCCTTATGCCTCAATTCTCTTACATTTCATGTTGTGTATATTATAGGATTTACACTTACACTCGCATGATAGGGGTGTATATATTTTTGAAATACATTTACACCATGTCATGTAAAAAAATTTGAAATGTAAATGTAAATCATGGTGAAATATCCTTATGAAACTATTGCATTGCTCATTGTCCCTAGAGATTATGGTTTGCAAAAAAATGAAGGTATTGGATCTCACAATTTTCATTGACGCTTGTGGTTTTCTAAAATAACAAAGCAAAATCACAACGAAAGCAAGGTGGCAAGGAGGACCTCTCCTAGAACAAGTCGTTGATGAAACTTGTAGTAATGTCAAAAGATATAAGTTGATTACAACACCACCATTTAAGCTTGCAAATTTGGTAGATGAAAAAAAGCATCACATGAAACCTCACTCTAACCTTGTCGTACTAAACATCAAATGAAAGGAGTTACCAAACAATCACATGAAAGGGGAGTGAAACCTGAAAAAGAATAAGAATAAGGTGTAAGAAGATCATTTGCAATAAGTTGTTTTTGGAGCTTTCAACAATGCAAAGAATTTTTAAATGGAAACATCATTAATTGTATTTGCAAATAACCATTAGACAATGGGGAGTGACATGGGGAAGCTCCCAATAGGCTTTGTAAGATATCATTCTTTGATATTTTACATTCTTTTCTCTCCTACCTACCTCCTTTTTTCCTCATGGCTACCAATTGCTACATTTTCCTTTTGCCCCTTTTCATCTAATTTGACCAATCAAATAGACCATTTTATGGTTAATCAAAAAAATCATTAATCAAGTTGAATGTGTTCAAATTCACTTGTCAAGTATGACCAAATGTCAAAATGACTTTTTTTTGTCTAGATTTTTAATCAAATAAACCATGGTATCTTGTAGTAATTGCTTGCCCACACAAGTCTTCCAACATGATTTCAAAATAAAATTTGATGTATTATTGGAACTAAATTGAATGAAAATGAAATTTATGTGCCAAACTTTTCACTAGGAACACCCAAATATGTTACAAAACCCCCAATGCCTAACTAGTTATTGTTCAATTTTGCAATATAACGTAGAAACACTTAAATAAATGTAAAATTGTTTCATTAAGTTTTATGCAATTCTTGTGACAATATCACACATCAAAGCTTAGGTTTTAAAATTTGTACAATATAATTTAGAGCAATTTATCAGCAATTTAATAATAAATAATTTAACATATATTATAAAATTTGATGCATCATTGTAAATGAAATTTGGAGAGTAACATCAATCATTTATGTTATGTTACATTGCACCATTGATAAATTGCAATATCATTCCATGCCATGTAAATAGGAATTCAAAATGATGCAAGGCTTGAAATTTGCATTGATGTTTCATCAATTCCAAATCTCTTGCATATATATGTTGGTTATAAACTTAGGACTAGGAGATTGGGTTAAAGCAACATTAACAACTTTGTACTTGCAATTTGTGATGACATAATTTGATGATGCAAGATAGATTTGAAATTTTTTGAATGACAAGGGTGGCCATCTTTCAATTGACACAAAGATTTCAATTAAAGATGCATATGAAGAAGGAAGATACAACTTACAAAGGTGTGATATCAATAATTATCAAGATGGTTTGTACATTGTATAAGTTCATGCATGTTAATGAATACCTCATTTGTTCTAAACTATTTGGTATTAACAAATATTCAATATGCATGGTGCTTCATGAATTTATCCATACTTTCAACATAGTACTTCAATAGAAATCTTGGCCCCAATGCAATAAACTTGTCAAGGTAAGCAAACACTTTCATGTATTCTTTCAATATGTGATTTGCTACTATTACTTGTTAAATAATTTTATACTTGATGAATACAACACAGATGGGTGTAGTCACATTAATCACACAAGGGGGACACTAATAAAAAAAAAGTAGAAAATATGTGAGTAAAACTATAGGGTTGAACGCATAGTAGTGACATACGAAATACGTGTATTTTTTGAAGGTGCTCAAAAAGAAGTATTTTCAAGTATTTTAAAATTTGAAAATGTGAATATGTGAAATACGTGAATATGATGAGCAAAACGCTGAACAAGCTGAGTTTAAGTTGTGCCCAAACCCTTCTTAACTAGCTTGAGCATAGGCATACCTTGAATAAAATTGCACACTAGTTTTAGGGTCTGGTCCTTGTCGAGCTTGCAATTGGTTTCAAAGATGATCGAAAACATTTGACACAATTTTACACCTACTTCCAAAACAGTGAACAAAGACAACGATGAGCAAGTATTTTCGAGTATTTTCAAGTATTTTTTAAAAAGCCCAAAAAAACGTATAATACGTATATGTTTGAATCGAATTGAGAGTATGTCACTACTATGGTTGAACATATTAGTTGTTGAGTAAAAAATATAAGTTAATTAATTTTAAAATAGGGTACATTTTATTCAAATAATCTGAAACATAATTATAGGTATGTAATAATCTGAAATAATGGATTATAATTAATATAGGGTGGCTTTAATATGTATATATTTTTTAAATAGATAATAATATGGTGATAAAAAATAGGTTAAACAATTATCTAATTAATCCCCTTTAAAAATGGTTGTTTGACGCATGTAAATCCCAAACTTTACATGAAGTGTCCCCCTAGGATTAATAGGAGCCAAATCAAATGTAACTTATGTTTGATTTTTCATGCTTTGATGTGAAAATTTATACTAATGTTGCAAGTCTTTGATGACTTTGGATGACAATACTTTTTAATATATTATGTTAGTATGTGAAACATTTATGGATTGGTATGAATCTATTGTATATATCGTATTCACAATCACTTCTAAAGCACCATAATTAAATTTTTCATTGTTTTTAAAAACTTGAATGACTTTAAATGCATTAACAATGACATAATCATGAACAATAATTATTCATGCCTTTACATAATAATATAATGTGATTTTTTTTTCATAATGGTTTTTATTATTATAAAGTCATGGATTTCTAATCCATTGTTTTTTGTAGCCAATCCCAATCTATGATATCATCTTAGCAAGCAAACCCGTTGTTTTTTGAATAGTCACAAGTGTGGTTTTACAATTTTTGTCTCCACCTAGATGTCAATGCTTGAACATTTAGACCAACTAGCTCATGAAAATGACAAATTAATTATGAATGAAGTATCATATGATGTACCACTAATAAAAATGCATGAATGAATCTACCCAAAGCATGGATCAAAGATGATGAAGAGGTTTAAGGGATGATTCATCACCAACAATTGACACATTACATTGGACAACAACAAGAGACTACAAGATGTCAAACAAAAACAAATAATGTTCTTGTAAATGTCAATTTGAAATGCCAAAAAAAAAGATGAACAAATAGATCAAACTTGAATTTTCATGACAATGTATCAAATTCACTGCAATCATCTTCAATAGACTAGTGGTCAATCTATAATTTGATCATGTGGGAATTTATGTTTCAACTCTAAATTGATTTTTTCATGTTGTTTCCATGACACAAATCAATTTTGTTCAAGAATGTTCTTTGGGTAGGGGGTCACTTTTCATGAAATTTAGAAAATACATTAATAAAAAGATAGGGTGTCATATATTAGTTGTTGGATAAAAGTATAATGTATTTAGTTCTACAATAGGGTTATTTTAATTTTAAAGACCAATTTATAATTAATATAGGGTGTGCTTTAATCTTTAGTGGTAGAAAACAAATAGAGAAAGTATACCATATACATAAATTAAATAGTTTAGGTATTAATTGTTAATAGGTCCAACTAATAGTATTGATAGGCTGATTTACATTTATCTAACATAAAATGAAAAATATAACATGAACATGGCATAACTTTCATTGATTGGTGTTAAAAATAACTCTATGCATCCTTGAAAATATTGATGTGTGAGTTGTAGACTATTGTTACTTTGTTGCTTTGCAAAATGGAAACCTTTGTGTTAAGAAGTCTAATATGCATTAAAATTGTCCTATGTGCTTCAAGGTGCTTCTCTTGTGCATCACCATATATGAACTAAAACAACACCTTTAGATGTTAGCAACTTTTGTGGATGACATATTTAGTAATTTTGCTTTTAATATTCAATGGTAGTTATTTATGAAAGAAATTATATGAAATGAAATTGGATTCTATTCATTAGGGAATTTTTATCAATGAATCTTGAATAGTTTGTTGATTTAGATGTTCACCCCATGTGTAATGTTTGTTTGATTTAGAAAAGACATCACAATCTTCTAATGTGGCCATACAATGCACCTAGATTGCTTCCATGAAATGGACACCCATGCTTAGTGAGTCACCAACTTTAGATACCTTATGTGTGTTTTCCTTTCTTACATTGTCTTTAGGTTTGAAGGGACAATGTACATTGTATGCATTATGACTTATGGTATCAAACCTCAATGGTACAAGGTCACACATTGGATGTTTTTTGTTAGCAAAAACCGTGAATCAACGAAATTCTATCGTGATGTTTTTTATAATGTTATCTTCATCTATACACTATGGTTGTAGATTCTATGAACCAATATGTTCCAAATTTATATAAAAAGTTTAAGAATCCTTCTTCTTGATGAAACATTAAAACAAAAAAATGAAAAAAATGTAGGGTATCAAAATGCAATGCAAATGAAAAATATAATTAAAATTTACGATCTTATTCTGGTGTATTATTATTTGGATTAACCTTGTTTTTTGAAATAAAAACATGACACATCACTTGAAACATTGCAAAAAACTTGAACCATTGCATAATTCCTAATTTCTTGCATCATATTGTCATGATTGATCATGTCTTCAAGTTATTTTATACAAATTACATCATGTGTTTTGATCGTTTATTTTCCATCAACATTCGCATTTCATTCATACAATTTAGGACCTCCACAAGTGCCTTATTCCCTTTGTCAACAACATTAATAAAAAGCATGAATTGGGATTGTTCATTTTCATTTCTTACTTATGTTGCTTAGCAAAGGTGAATTTTCACTAATGATGGTGCTTAAGACCTGAAAGCATTGTGATGTGAATGTTCATCTATCATATCAGATAGTTGAATCAAAGTCAATATCCATTACATCATCCATATCAACAAATTTTTGACTTAATTTGTCTTCCAATAGATTGTGACAATTTTGGCTTGGGAAATATAAGTGACTTAAAGTTTTCTTATCATCGAAAACTTCCAATAGGGGTGTCACTTCAATGAATGATGAATCAAGTATGTAGATTGTGTCATTTGTAGCCTACATATATTGCACATGCAATCAAAAATTGACGGTGAAATCACCTTCAAAACTATCAATAAATTATCATAAAATTTGTGAAGAAATTGATTTGGGAGATGAAGCCTCTTGTGGTCTATTAGAGGCATAAGATGTATTGTTGTTGGTATTTACAAAATAGTCATGATTGTCTTTGAACTCATTGTTCAAAGAACTCCAATTGTCTTTACAAGCCTTTGGATTCCATTCTACCTTGCAAGTGCCTAAAAGTAGGTAGCAAACATTCCCAAAATGTGGGGCCTAGGACATGGTGATACTCAAGTATCTATCACCTCATACTAGGCCCCTTATTTTGGGAATGCCTCTACCTTTAGGTTTTACCCTACACATTTAGCATGTAGTTCCATGTGGGCAATTTAGAGGGATGAGTGTGTGTGTGTGTGTGTTTTCAAATTTGCTATCATAAGTTATGATCATCCATAAGATGATAAGATGACATTACCAAATTTGGCTACAAACAAAATATGAAATAGAAACTTTGAGTTGAAGGGTCATTCTAGTTTTTGGCTACATGTTGAAACCTGAGGTACGTAGAATCTTGATGATTCAGGCCAAAAAAAAGAGTCTACATTTGCCATGAGAAACCCTAAAAGATAAAAGAGTTGCTTTGTCGCATGCAATTTTGTGAAATTGCCTTTTTGTACATCATTGAAACTCGAGGTTGTGTGAATTGGAAGAGCTGCACTAAAAGGAAATAACTGTTTTTTATCAAATTCTGAGATTTAAATATTCCTTTTGCTTTATACTCTCCACTTTTTATTATTAAAATGGGTGAAGAGAGGGAATAATTAGACCATATTTTGGAGGTGATAAATTTTAACATTTACAGATGTCAAATTTAACATGTTAGAAAACAACCCAAGATAATTGCAGGTTGTGGGTGTGGTATGGGTATCAACTTTTGAACATACCAGCTGGTCCTGGTATCAGGTTCTCGAGACCATTTCCTTGGATGGTATATGGCGGGTATGTAAGAGTTTTGAGACTAGTATAAACCTGGTAGGAGAGTGGTATTGCCTTTGGCTCATACCAGACTAGTAGGGTCCTTGGTACCAGTGTTGATACCAGGTGTAGGTTTATATACCAGATCCAACATCTGGTTTTCTTTGAAAACTCGCACTAACACTAGAAACCGATCACATATCTTTTTGGGGTGTGACCAAAATTTGGTGAAATTTGGGTGGGAATTTGCAACAAAAGACTTATTCCTCCTAATTTTTGAGGGCAAAATTTTGCACCAGTTTGCCAAGAAGAAAATGCTGATCATGCAAGCATGATTCATTGAGGAGAATGGATTGGATTGAGGTTAGGTAGTTACAATTCTCATATTATGATACTTTTTGAGTTATGAGAGCTTGTACAGACTAATGTTGTTTCAGACCCATATCATCTCCTTCTTTTTTGGTGACAAACACGAAAACTCCATTGCAAAGAGAAACAAAACACCAGAAGGCAATGCTGACACCCAACCACAGCACCGAATACCCCATCCCTACCACAAGAAATTGTCACAAGAAATTACCCCAGGCAGAATGGTAATAGCATAACCTCACTTTTCTGTCATCTCTAGCACAAATGGCATGGTGTGGACTTCACACCTTGTCAAAGGCCCACCAATAAACTACTTCCTCTTCTGGTTTCCTCTTAATCCGTTGCAACATATCATCTCCTCTTGCATTCTTCTTCATACGTGTGTCTGCTGAAAAGCCTTTCAACCAAAGCAAATGAACAAACTTTATTTGCATGTGTGCAAGTTGTAAAGCAATAGTGTTGAATGTGGATGTGTCAAGAGTTGAAATGAATGTTATAGCCTTTTTTTGTACGGATGCACACAAAGTGAAATAGGAGCATTAGCCCCTTCAAGTACTCACAGATTAAAAATCAAAAGTACATAAATTAAGGGCTTAGTAGTGTTAACCATTCTATTTTGTCCTTTTGTATAGAATATGTAAAGTGTAGGGGAAGGCATCCCCCTTAAGAGCATCTCCAGCAGTGCTCAGAGACACTGCAAACAAAACTTTCTTTCTCTCATCCAAGCTCCACATATAAAACTAAAATTGGGACTGCAAACGTAGGTGGTAACTCAAAGCCCAGGTAAAGCCTAAGGCCCAGGCCTAAGACCATGTGTGAAGATGGGAGCTAATGTGGCAGAGACAAGACAAGAAGCAAGCTTTAAGATTTCGTAAATTGCACAACAAGGGTAGGTGGGCCTTATGAAAATTGTTAAGCCCCCACAAGAAATGGATGAATTTTTTAATGTAAAAGGGAAGAGGTTATTGCTTTGGGGCTTTAAAAACTACAAGGAAATAAACTATCACGTAACAAGCTCCTGAAGAAATACTTCCCCGTCTTTATGTGGGAGAAGGGTCTATTATCTATCAATACGGAATGAGTGTGCCCCTCTGATTATTGTATCATGGCCTCGATGTCAAGTGCAAACCTCTAGGTGCACCTCACACAATGGTCACGAGGGGGACCCATTCTCTTACATAAAATATTTTGCCTTGCCTTTTTGAAAAACAGGAAGAATATGTTTAATTATGGTCTGTAACAAGAAGTTCTCGCTATTTTGTTAAATTATGATTAGGGTCCAAGAACATGTAATTATTAGATGAAATTTATGCAATTTAAGAAACCCTAAAAAATGAAATAATGTTCCCTTAAAAAATCCTTTGAAATCCAAAGAACCCATCAGAGGCCCTGCACTATGAAGGATGGACATGTCAAAAATTCTTTTTGGCCCAATGAGTGTGTGATGAACATGTAGCTCATACGGATGGTAGCCCTTTCTGACAGGTTCAAACAAAATCATGACAGATTAATCTGGCTAAATCATCTGAAGTGGCAATTGCAAGATTTTTATGACAAGTTCTTAGTTCTTGTAGGTAGTCAAGAATATAGAAGGATTCTGCTTTTCTTTTTTTTTCTACTTTCATATCTAATCTGTAGCCAAATCTGGCTAAATCATCATATGGACGATCACCACTTCAGCTACATTAGAAAATTGGCAAAAAAAAAGTGAGAAAAAAACCTTGAACTTGTGGTTTTGGAACATAGAAATTTCATGCAGCCAATGGGAAGGCTCAGCATGCACTCAAAGTGCCTTGATTTTTTTCCTTTTAAGTTTTGGGGGGGGGGGGGGGGGGGAACGGCCCCCTGGGGCGGGAGGATTTTTTCATTTTCCCTTTGTTCTCAACATGTTCCCAATGGGTTCCCATCAGGTTTCCAATAGGTTCCCAATGTGTTGTTCCTCAAGGGTGTTCCCAATAGCACCTTCACCCATATGTTTTGCCCAAAGTCCTCCCCTTCTCACCTATATAGGTGGGCCAAAAGGGCAGGAACTCTTTACTTCAAAATAGAAGGGTTCTATTTTGGGGATCCTCCATAGTTTCAAATTATTATTTTTTGGAGCGATGGGTTAATCCAAATCAACTCATTGCAAAAACAAAATTGAACTTGGGAAGCATCTCATCTAATTAATAGCCAGAGGTGAAAGGTGAGGTGTAAGAACCTGAGCCCAGTTTCAGGTCCGGTCCATCACAAATAATTTGATTCAAATTTCGTTTCAGTTTTGGTTTGGTTTGGTTTGGTTTTTACTAATTGGAACTGGAGCCGATGATTGTTACTCGCCAAAAAAGCGGGGTTGCCGCCTAACATTGCTTGTTGTTGGAACATACTATTGGTTGCAAGCTTTCTTTTCAATTTTGTCAAATACGTGTCTTGGTGATCATCCATAGAGGAATGAGCCAAATTTGGCTTGACGTCAGAGAGTAAGGTAGAACTTTTTTTAGAATGCTGCCTAATTATGGAGAACTATAGGAACTTATATGTCAAAATAGAACTCATTTTTCCAAATTTTTCTCCCAAAAAAAAAGCCTGATTACAAGTCAACAAACTTGGTTCCTTTTGGTTTGCAAGTGTGTTTTTTTGGGGTGTGTTTGTTTCTCAAGTGTCACTTCCATCCATTAAACATCTTTGCACTATCTCTCACACATATCCATTGTCAGCTTCATATTTGAACTTAATTTTTCATAGTTTTTCATAGATCACCTACTCTATCCAAGGTTTGCATATATATACTCCTGGGCTACTGCATTTACATCCAGATTCTAGATTTTCTTCAAGTTTGAAACCTTTAAGGCCGTCAATTTTTGAACCTTGCACATTTGTTAAGAACCCCATATCTCTTTCCAAACTCATGCAGCATTGGAGCACTCCCAATTGTGATGACCACCCATTATATCCCGATCCTTATAACATGCACATTAAAACAATGTTGATGTATGCACGGTGAGAATGTTCATTCAAAATGTATATAGCTCTTCCCTACCACGAACTAGGTAGGACCAACAAGTACTACCAATTACTACTCACGGAAACAAAAAAAAAAAAAACTCTTTACAACAACACAACTTTCCAGCAAACATTCACATGCAACAACTTGCATTCAAAAACTATATAAGTTGTGTTAAAATATCTCCAGCCATTTGAAAAGATATTAGCTAGTGGCATAACACAACTTCTCTTTTAAGATATTGCTACATATAAATATGCTTTTGACCACTCTTGGTGTGCTGCAATTGGCATGTGCCTGCTTTCTTTGGGCAAAGTAGTTCTTCATTTTTGGCCCATTAAAATCATGGGTTCCAGTTAGTAAAAACCAAACTGGAGTCAAGTTCAATTTCTTGCACCAAATTCAAATGTCATTTCTTCAAGCACACGCATTGATGTCTAAATTGTTTGAACGTCCTTTTGCATTATCTGATATTCAAGACCCAATGCAACCAAAAAGCCAAATAGTATAATAGAAAGGAAAACGATAGTGGATGATGCTCTCAACTTGTTGAGGACACCGTCCACTATATAAGGGTTTCAATGAATATGCTAAGAGCATATCCACCCACATATGGCCTATTTGGGCCTTCTAAAGTTACAAACCTACTACTTGTCCAAAGATTGTCTCTCTCGGCATCCTCCTCGGAGTGCTTTCAAGCAAGTACTTGTCGTACGTACCTTTGTTGTTCTTGCAGCTTCTCGACAAATATTTATTTATTTATTATTTTTCACTTTGAGAGCAAAACAACAAAAAATTCCTAAAATTCTTACAACTCAGGCAGGTTAAAAAATGTCACATAATTTTGCATTACTTAGGCACATTGCAACACCGAGCTTTAGGGCAGGCAGTCAATAATAATATCATCAAATATTAATTTTTAGAACTTTTGGCATTGATGGGGGCTGATTTTGAAAAGAAGCAACATTTATTAAAAATATTTTAATTGCTGCCCAAATGGTAAAGGTTTCTCCCCTAAAATTTTCCTATGTGATATCTATATTGACTTAATGTGTGTTCACACTTGGTGTTAGGGACTCTAATGTCGAGTCCCTTAACACCATATTAGTCATTTTAGATTTAAAACTTATTTATCGTGAAGATTTTATGTTAAATTAACATTCAGTTAACATTAAGCTATCGGCCATTTAGCATTGGGTGCCACCTAGGATGCCATCTATATTTTCATTTAATGTTGGTTTAACATCAAGTGTGAATGCACCATAATATATACCTATTATCTCATTAGAGCTTGATTGAGCAAGAAATGTCACATTTCCATGGTTATAAACTTTTTCTTGTGGATGTTTCTTGCTTGATTGACACTACTCTTGAGTTGAAATAGTCAGCTAGTTTGGAGTAGTCAAGTTATTAAAAACCATGAAAGGGCAAATGTTTGGACACAAAAGCCAACAACTTGTGATTGTGGAGCCCTCGGCAACAACGAGCCCCCTTGTTCATACTTCATGAAACACTTTTAGAAGCTCTTGATGATTTCAAATGAAGCTGGCCATCTCCACTACAGCAACATTGAACTTTTCATTCACTTTGTCTATTTTTCTAGAATGATACTTTGATCAACAATCTTCAATTAAGTGGTTGCAACTATCTTCAGTTCTTAAAATTATCTTTTAAAGTGGACAGAAATTAGGGACAAACACCCTCAGTTTTGTCAAAAAAGGTGACTAATGACAAAAGTGAGGATGAATCACAACCCTATGAAAAAAAAAAAACAAAGGATGAAACTCCTTGTTGCTCCAATATAGGTCAAGAGTGAGTTTGGACCCCAGTTCTATTGTCCCTTGAAAAAAAAAACAAAGGATGAAACTCCTTGTTGCTCTAAAACAGGTCAAGAGTGAGTTTGGACCCCAGTTCTATTGTCCCTTGAAAAAAAAAAAAAGGGATGAAACTCCTTGTTGCTCCCAAACAGGTCAAGAGTGAAGTTTGGACCCCAGTTCTATTGTTCCTTGGGGGCACAGCACCCCAACTCGGGCGCCTTTGTACTTTACTGGTTAGTACCTTGAACAAAGAAATTCTGTGAAATGAGGACCTCATCCTCCTTGATTTCCAAAACTTGATGGTCACTTTATCCGAGCATTTTACAAATGTATTCCAACTAGGGATGAATTGTGAAATAGAAAAGGGTCCGAACTGATGCTCAAATTGGGTTTTTCTTTTTGAATCACATGGTTATACTTGACAACTTGAACCACAAGTTTTCTAGCAGTAGAAGTAACCTAGTTGCCTGAAGAACAATCAACCTCATCATGCAATTCCATATTTTGTATATCTAACAATTGCATGGAATTGCTGAGGAACAAATCTCTTACTAAAACATATTTGCCATTTGCAAAAACCTTATTCTCTCAAGCTAGCTTGATGGCCACAGCCAATCCAATACCTAGTGCAAGATATCACGTGCACCAATATTGTGATCATGCAATTTGCAGTCTTGGGACTTGAACAAATTATTTTGGTAGATCAAATGCTTACTCATAACATTAATGTCTGGAGTGGCAGATAGATCGTTTTCTGACCACATTATATGACATTAGTCTTCCAGTGATGATCATAGACTCGTAATAGGTACTGATCAAAATGTCTGTTGAACGTGCATTTTCTTAAAATTGTTCAATCTTCCAGATGATCTTATTGTAATGGAATGATCTCCCTGGTACCCATTACATCAGCAGGTGCATCACCTGGCTTGCCATAAAGGGCTCACCTGGCATGTTATCTGACATAATGTGCAGGGGCGTGATGATTCCATAGTACATAATGTGATTCCTAACCTGCCATTGCACCTTGTATAGTTTTGATGCTTCAATGCTTGCTGCCGTGGGTACAATAACTAATACAGAGAGAGAAGACTGTTCTAGGTATTCTTGAAAACTTGTGGTTAAATCCCATGGTGCCTCATACTATGCACTAACCCATGTTTCTACTAAACCCTACACCCAACTCGTTCTAGAATCCCCTTACACAAGAGGGTGATGCATTCCATGACAAAGTCAACTGGAAGTCTGATCTTCAAATTTGAGGTTTTCCTATAAGAAGACTTCTTTCAGATCTTGATTTGAGCTTTGAACATAGGAAAGGTGATTTGCCTGACAAAGATTCGTCTTTGTGGGCTTCATATAATTCCTCAGCTTGATCAAGAGTGAGGGTGACACATAAGCAGATGTTTGACACTTGAGTCTGATGGATCCAGTACTTTCCAGTGTTGTGTGGTTATTCAAATTTTCAAAGAATCACTGGTTGTAGTTCTTTTAAAAAATCACAATGAAAGAACTACCAGTCCCAGTTATTTCAAAATCCTTAAAGAACTTACAGTTTTCATGAAAGAACTGGTGGTCTTATGGCAAGTTATTCAATTCTTTCAATTTTTTGAAAACCATGGTTATATGCCAAAACGAGGTCTTTGATTTTGTGAGAATCATGGTTATGAATCCTAAGAACCACCCTTGTGACCACTGCAGGTCTGTTCTGTTTCTAGTAACCGCCCAACACAGGTAGTTTTCCGGTATGCTGAAGCACATCCAGCTTTATTTTTGCCAACCTCCTGAAACATATGATCACCGAGGATCACCTCTTCCCTCAACAGAAAAGTTTCAATTTTCTTGAAACAAAAGCATGTCTACATCTGGTAGGTAAAGGAAGCCAGGAATCAACAACATGTAGAAAAGATGAGGTCCATTTGTGAGCTGGTTGTTGTTGGTAACACTTGAAAATCAAACTGACTGACAAGCATTGCAGAAAGAACATGGCAATCTCTGATGTACCAATGGTACCTATTTTGCTCTTTTTTGTACTGCATGGTTTGAGAGTACCTGCAGACCACGATGTCCATAATTCTCATTGACCAGTTTGCAACTTTGTAGGTTTGATCAGTTCAGCAAAGTTCTAGAACAATTCCCAAACACTGTGCACAGATTTGCTTAGCTACAAAAGTATTTGAAGCTCGAACCACAAATCCAAACTGTTTTGTTCGAGGCTACTAATCCATCCAGTGCAGAGAATAAGTCTCTCCTACTCAAGAGGCCTCCAAGTTTGGCTACAATCAAAAGGAGACATTATGCTGGAAGTTTCTATCCCTGCTAGCAATGGAGTCTATGGGTCAAAACAAGTCCAACATGCCAAGAAGGGGTGTCTGATCCCAATGAAAATTTGAATTTCCTAACATTCATATTAGTTCAAATTCAAATTGAACAACAAGTTGTAAAAGGCTTCATTCAAAAACTTGTTTCTATGAGAATTTGACTTGGATCAAAAGCACCCCTCCCTTGGTGCTTTTGTAAAGTAATGTTGTTGGCTTGTTTGATTTTGTTTTGACCCCTATGCCACATCACGATGCCACTCTCTTGAGCTGATGTACAAGGAAGGTAGATGCTTATCACAGGTGTAATATATGTTGGCTGCTTACCATCTGAAATGGATCTTACATGTGTGTTGTAAAAGAATCATGGGTTCGTACACACAATGTCAGTCATGGGTGGACCAGCCATCTTTCAAGAAACATTTGCAGAGAGTTCCATCATTTGTTGACTAGTGAACATCTTTGACATCTCACAATTTCTGAAGCGTGCATCATACTCTTGCTCTGCCATTTTCTGGACTCCTCCTTTCTGAACTGTATGTAACCAGCTCCAAATGTAACAACATTTTGCAGATCAAAACCTAAAAGGAAGTGCAACCTTTTTCATATCTAAACCTAAAAGGAAGTACAATTCAGCACACTGAGAGTGTGTAAGATGGAGTCTAACACCACTGAATGAGAGAGACATACATGTGCCAATTGGGCTATGATTCATACCTGCCAAAATGCTGAGCTTGTAAACACAAGATGAGTATACATGTGTCGTATAAGAATCCCAGTTCCTAACAAGTTGGTGAGTGCAAACACTACGAAAAACAAGAGTCCCTGTGGATGACTAAAGCATGCAAAAGAAGCAAAGAAGCCAACCACAAAACTGTTGCATTTAAGTAGTCAATGAATGAATCTCAACCCGGTGAATGTTGCTTACAACTCTTGAATTTTCAAGCAATATTTCACACCAGTTTCTGGAATTTGCATCATCGGTCCTTGGATGTGATCAAGGAAACTGGACTCAACCTGGCGCATTCTCCCCAACGTTGGTTGTATACCAAAATACTGCGGTCTCAAACCACCACAATAGATCCAACAGAAGAGTCAGAATCAGCGTTTCATTTTCTGACAAATTTTGTCAACAAAAAAATTGGTAGCTTTTTTGTTTTTTCTAGTGTAAAATTTGACTAATCTGGCTAATTTTTTGAAATTTTTTGCCATATCTTCACTATCACAAATTGAAAAACCCTCATTAGAATCCATAAAATATAGCAAACAAATGTAAACTTGCAAGTTTCAAGCCAAGAGCTGCACTTTTTCACCTAGACCTGTCCATGAAACCACAACATGAAAAATCATGCTATTCGATGAGGAGTGTCATGTGTCTTCAACATCCATTTGGTTGCTATCCCTTTGAAACGTTAAACAAACATTTGCACATAACTGTGGGACATTGTTGGCAATGTTTTAATGTAAGTAGGTTAGAAACTCAATTTTCTAATGCTTGTTTGCAATTTAGGTTGTGAGTTGTTGCTTCTTACTTCTTGCTTTGAGATTGAGAAGTATCTGAAGGTTTTCCTCCTTGCTTGTGTGCGTAGTCTTGGACTTCCTACTCTTTTTTTGGTTTGAAAAATTTACAATGTGAGGGCAAGGCAAGGCCAACAAGTGTAAACTTGGCTGACATTGGTTGGAGTATCGTAAATTTATGCTTGATTTTGAGTACTTCCGATTGAAGGTGAGGGAAGGAAGAGTGTGCTTGTGGATGTCAAAAGGTTATTGAATCACACTTATTTTCATGTGAAGCTTGGAGATGAAGGAGAAAGGAGCAGTCAAGAGGAGGAGGATATTATGCAGAATTATGAAAAAGAGGAGAAAGGTGGGTGGAAGAACACTTGATTTTAGTGGGCTTTGGATAAGGCGAGGAATGCAACTAAACTATGAAGAACAATTGATCAAAATCAGGTTTTCTCGTTTGTTGCCCAATATGAGCATGCTTAAGGTTGGCATGTGCACAACCAATGTGAGCATGATGACACTTCGTTTTATAAACAAAGTGCACAAGTAATGTGCTAGAACCTTGTTTGTAATAGTTATTACACATTTACTACTTATTAGTTCACTAAGAAACCAAACCCAGCAATCCCATTGGCTTGAAAAGAAAATTATTGAGGCCTATACACAACCCTATTCAGCTAAACATCGAAAATTATGAACCCTTTTTTAGCATTTCCATTGTTCCTCTTAAATTCTCACAAACCTACCAAACCCTATTGCACATATAATTTCTAGTTCACTCAAGTTTTAAAAAAATAATAATTCAGACCACCAAATCCAACAATTTCATTGGTTGTAACATTTTGTCTACACACCTACGCACAAGTATATTCAGATATCCTACTTTTGTATAAATAATGTCAAAATTCCCATTATATATGCTAATGATTTATATGATGGGGTTGGTTGTTAGATGTCATCCATGACATAAAATGATTATAATGTCACGATTGCGTAAAGGGAAAATGTTTTAATAAATTCTATAAAAAATATTTTATTGTTCAATATGTCAAAATGAGATTATTTCAATTAAGTCACATTGAAGGTGTTTTGTGGGTTAAAATGCCCCCTTGTGAATAGGCACATGGCATTGTTAAACTTTTGGATTCATATGAAAATCGACCATTAATTAATTTCCAATATAATGAACAAATGAAACAAAAAGTCTTGTGGATATTGAACACTAAAATCTTATATAATAAAATTGTAAATTGCAAAAGGAGTTGCAATTTCACTTATGCAAGTAAAACATAATTTCATATAAGTCTAAATTAAAAAGTGCAAATTTTACAATGTAAATTCAAATGTGAGCCAAAATATGTAAGTATTTTATACAATCCCTTTAAAACATAATCAACTAAATATCACTCATTATAGTCAACACAATGTGGCTTTTGTTGTTGGCCCAAGTCTGAAATTACTACCCAACTAATTATGTTTGAATTTGGATTTTTTTTGTGTGTTTCCAATGACATTGAAAATTATTCAAAATTCCATATATCATGCAACTTTAAGTCTAAAAATTATGAAATTACCTCCATAAAATCCTACTAGCTGAATGCTTTCCAACAATACCAAAAGCACATCCCAATTTGTCTAGGATTTTTAGTTTTAATTTTATTAAATTTTCAATGATTTTAAAAAAAAATGTATTCAATAACTCTTGCATTGTAGGTTAAACCAATACAAATACCTTGGTGCACCCTTATTCAACAAGAGCTTTCCAACACTACAAGGAATGCAACAAGGGGCATTATGGTTCTGGAGATTTCAACATGAAAACAAAACAAACAAACAACCTTCCTTGATAGATAGATAATGTGGTTTATATTTTTCACTCAAGTGTGTGAACTTTGAAATTTATAATTTCATTGTTGATTTTTTTGAATTTCCAATGAATAAAACTATTCAAAATTCAATATCTCTCACACCTTTTGGTTTAAGAACTACAAAATGACATCCATTGAACCTAACTCATTGAGGGAATTCCAGCAATATCAAGAGGGCATCCTAATCTCTTGATATATATATCTATGTATGATTTTTTTGAAGTTTTTTCTTAATATTCAATAATTTTTGCATTGTAGGTCTAAACTAGTGTTGGGTAGTTCTTTGAATCTGTAAAGAATTGTGAATTTTGATTCTTTAAAAACTTCACAATTAAAGAATTGTTGGTTTGAGTTCTCTAAAAAAAATTCAGAATCAAAGAAACTTGGGTTCTAGTTCTTTGGGTGAAAGCATGAATATGTGAACTATTTGAATTGTCACATTTGTAAAACTGAAAATGAGCCTCACACGACACACTAATGATAAAATTGATAGAACCTAAGATAGAGGAAACACCCAATAAATGAAGACTAAAAATGGTTAAATCAACAGATTTGGATTACATACAAACATAAAATTTAAAGCCATATCCAAAATTGGCATTGTTAATTTTTTAATTATCATGTTATCATACACTTTAATGCGAATCATCATAAATTTTTTAATGAAGTCTAAAAAGATTACAGACTTGTAGTGAACTTTTGAAATGACAACATTTTATCTATCATATAGAAAAGATGAAAAATGTTGCTCAAAAAAATGTCAAAGTAATGTCAATTTAAGAAAATAATAATCATCAAATGAAAAATTTATTAGTGAAATGCATTGAATGTTTCCTAATATAAATATTTTTATTTTAAATTTTTAAAAATGATATGATTGTCAAATGATATGAAAGTCCATTTCAAATTAAAAATCTTAATGTTTTACATGGAGTTTTTGATCAATCAGATGTTTAGGGATATTCATAGGTTGATTAATATTTATAATTAAAATCATAAAAGATAATTATAGGATTTATGGTTTGAGAATTGTTAAATTTACAAAACAAATTGGTAGGGATTTTCAAAAACCACTTTTGAAACACCTAACCATGATTTTGCCCCTTTTTAAAACCTCATAGAATTCAATGATTTCATAAAAGGATTGACAATGAACTATCAATTCTTTGGTTAATTCTTTGACTTAAAAAAAACCACAGTTATATACCAAAATCAATCATTTGAAAATTTTGAGAATTGATAAATAACTAGATATATACCCAAGTTGATAATTGACATGTATCCATCCTTCATTTTAAGAATCACCCAACACCTAAGTCTAAATATTAAAAAATCACTTCAATGCACTTGGTTTCCAATGGTTCCAATGACACAATTTTTGACACACACGATTCCATATCCTAATTTCATTGCCCAAAATTGTACCCTTGTAATTTATATAGGATAGTTAGGCCAAAGGAAAGGCTAGATAATTGATTTTGGGCATGTCCATAGTGTGATTGTTAACTTTGTTTATATATGGACAAGGATTATATATTATTATTAATAATATGAATGGTATGTGAAATAGGCTTGTGCCTACGGTTGAAAAAAAAGGAAATCGGATTGTTAGAATGGGAGTTTTGAATTTTTTTAGTAGATTATTCTAATTTAATACTTCAATTTGTAATAGCTTCATAGGCTTGTGTTTAGGTGTAAAGGAAAATTCGATGGCCAACGAGAACACATTCAAATCAATTTCTTGAATGTTTAAAAAATTACTTTAGTGAATTAGTATTTACATGTTACATGCAAATGACATATAATTTAGTGTTGAATATGAAAAGTCATGAAAAACAAATCTCCATTAGTTTTGGAGTTGGGATTTGCAATTTGAAATCAAGAGGAAGTACATAGAGGCCATGGTAGGAAACATTGTTTGGAGTTGTGAGCATTAACAAGGTTAAGTTTTTTTTTCCAACCTCCCTTTTACAAAGGATTGAAGCAAAGAAGAATTCCTTTCCTCTTTAACAATTCATAGAGAAATTTTAATTTGATGTGTATTTTGTTGGTTGTATACAAATCATTAAAGCATTAGGCCCAACACAAAAGTAAGAAGACCAAATGGACTCCATTGTGAGCACATGGCCCAACATAAAGGTAATAACAACAATGAACATTGCATTAGCACAAGGCCTTGAATGAAGGCAAAAGACAATGATGAACAAGGCTCGAAATGAAAGCAAAAAGACAAAATAAGTACCACAAAAGTGCAAGGCTCAATACGAAGACAAGAAGACAATGATGAATGCACAAGGCATAGCAAAAAGCAAGAACACAATATAGGCACCATGGTGAGCCCAACTCCCAACAAGAAGGCAAGAAAAGATGAGCTCCATGTGTTGTGTGTGAAGCCTGATCAATTAATTGGACCACCCAAGCCTATCAAATTAATTGCATCGTCCCTACCAAATTAACAACCAACCACCATTGTCTAAGTTTAGTGGTAGTTGGTGAACTTGGTAGGTGGGAGTTGGTTGGTGAACTTGAAACTATAAATACTCTTATAATTTTCATTGTAAAAAATCTACAAGTGGTGTGGAGTGCCAAGTAGAGATGTGAGAAAATTGTGAGAGTTGAAATAAATAGTTCTTCACTATTGTAATTATCGATTTCATAGTGAGAGTTGAGTGCGGGTGCACTCCGTGGATGTAGACTTTTGCTAAACCACATAAAATCTTGTGTCCTTTATTTTCTTTTGTTTGTGTGCATATCCCCTGAGCCGGATTTATTCCTTAACAATTGGTATCAGAGCATAGGTTTCAAGGCTTAAGGTGTATAGGATCCAGAGTTGAGGATTCTGGACCAGTTCAGATTGCTTGCTCGTTCTTAGTTTGAGTCAGAACAATGGGGTCTGAAAATGATACATACAAAATAGAGAAATTCAACAGTACGAATTTCAGCTTTTGGAGAATGTAGATGGAGGACTATCTGTACCGGAAGGACTTGTATTTGCCAATAGTAAAAAAACCGAAGGACATGTCCGATGAAGAATGGGTGGTCAAATGTAAACTAAGAGATATGACTGACGCAAAGTGGATGGTTTTGGACCGGAAAGCGCTAGGAGCAATTCGACTTAGTTTGTCAAAATCAGTCACCTTCAACACCAAGGGTCAAGAGATAACGGCAGATCTCATGAAGGCCCTATCGAATTTATATGAGTAACCTTCTGCGGCAAGGAAGGTCCATTTGATAAAGAAGCTAGTAAATCTGAAGATGTCAAAAAATCAGAGCTTCAAGGAGCACCTGAATGTATTCAACGAGGTAACAGATGGGTTAAATTCGGTTTCTATAGTATTTGATGATGAAGTGTTGGCAGGCATAATTCTAGGCCAGATGCTAGAGAGTTGGAGTACGACGTGCCAATCGATCGCCAACTCATTCGGAAAAGAAAAGTTAGCCTTCCAATAGGTCGTAGACATGATTATGACCCAGGAAATCAGGATGGGCGAAGAGGGATCAGGGGCATCATCTTCAGCACTGAACATGGAAGGTGGAGAAAACAAAAACAAGAATCGGAACAAAAATCAACGAGGTAGATCAAAGTCAAGAAGAAGATCCAAGTCCAAGAATCGTTAAGGCAACAATTCAGGTAATTAGCATTGAAGCAAGAAAGACATCGAATGCTGGAATTGTGGCAAGATGGCTCACTACTCTAGTGAATGTAAATCTGGAAAGAAGGACGATGGCAAGAGCAGTGCAAATTGTGTTTCAGAGGAGGTAGACGATTGCCTTATTTGCACATTGGAAAGTAAGATGGAATCTTGGGTGTTGGACTTAAGGGCGTCATTCCATGCCACCTCACACATGGATTTGTTCGAAAACTATATCTCTGGAAATTTCGGTAAGGTGTATCTTGGTGACGATCAAGCATGCGACATTATTGGCAAAGGAGATGTGAAGATCCAGCTGAATGGCTCCGTTTGGAAACTCGACAATGTGAGACACGTACCGGACTTGAGAAAGAATTTGATCTCCATTGGGTCGTTAGCATCAGACGGCTATGTGACAACTTTCACGGGAGATAAGTGGAAGATTGCGAAAGGAGTAATGACAATCGCCTAAGGAACTAAGAATGAAACTTTTTACACAACTACCGATGGGTGTGGTTTGGCCACAATGGCCGAAGGTAAAGAGGATCCAAATTTGTGGCACCAAAAGTTTAGGCACATGAGTAGTCAGGGATTGAAATGTCTACAATCGAGAGGTAAACTGCCAGGGTTGAAGTTCGTTGAGGTTGATTTCTGTGAGAGTTGCATTCTTGGGAAGCAGAAGCGAATGAGCTTCAAGAAGGCCGGAAGAGCACCGGCAAAGGAGAAGCTGGAACTAATGCACACCGACGTATAGGGTCCAGCTTCAGTCTCATCAATCGGAGGTAAACAGTATTTCGTCACTTTCATCAACGACCATTCTAGGAAGGTATGGGTTTATTTCTTACAACACAAGTCTGATGTGTTTGAAGCTTTCAAGAAATGGAAAGCTATGGTTGAGAATGAGATAGGTTTGAAGATCAAGAAGTTGCGTTTAGACAATGGTGGAGAGTACGAAGACAATGAGTTCAAGAAGTTTTGCTACGAGAGTGGGATAAAGCTCATAAGGACGGTGTCAGGTACACCGCATCAGAATGGTACAATAGAACGTATGAATAGGAGATTGATTGAGAGAGCTAGAAGCATGCGCCTACAGTCAGGGTTGCCAAAGCAGTTCTGGGCAGAAGCAGTCAATACAGCAGCATATTTGATCAACAGAGGACCATAAAAGCCTTTGGACCTCGCTATACCAGAAGAGATTTGGACTGGGAAAGAGGTAAAACTTTCTCATTTGAAAGTGTTTGGGTGTGTATCTTATGTACATGTAAGTGATCATGCAAGGAACAAGTTGGACGCCAAATCAATGAAATGCACCTTGGTGGGTTATGGCGAAGATGAGTTTGGATATAAACTCTGGGACGACCAAAACCGCAAGATGATCAAAAGTAGAGATGTTGTCTTCAATGAAAAGGTCATGTACAAGGACAGAAACACAGAGAAGTCTGAGCAGAGAAAACCAGACTATTTTGGGCCAGAAGATGTATCGGGTGGTAGGATCCTGGAACATGGTAGTAAAAAAGATGAAGAACAAGGTGTGCAGCCTCAGGTTGAAGAACTTATACCACAAGATGAAATTCCAACACCACACAGTCCGATTGGTCAGAGGGTACTAAATCCACAGGTTGGGAATGCTTTGAGAAGATCCCCAATGGCCCAGAGTACATTACGAAAATCCACTCACCCACATGTACCAAATAGGAGGTACTTGCAATACTTGTTGTTGACAGATGCAAGAAACTTGAATATTATGATGAAGCATGTTAGGGAGAAGATGCGAGCAAGTGGGAGCTTGCAATGAAGGAAGAGATGAAGTTATTTGTATCCAATCAAACTTGGGAGTTAGCCAAGTTGCCTAAAGGAAAGAAAGCCCTACAGAACAAATGGGTGTTTCAAGTCAAAGAGGAACATGATGGTTCCGAGAGATACAAGGCGAGACTAGTGGTCAAAGGCTTTGAGCAAAAGGAAGGTATTGATTACACTGAGATTTTTTCTCCTATTGTTAAACTAACTACGATCCGATTAGTGTTAAACATTGTCGCAACAAAGGGGTTATATCTTGAGCAGTTGGATGTCAAAACTGTATTTCTTCATGGAGATTTGGAGGAAGAGATATACATGCAGCAACCAGAGGGGTTTGCGGAAAAGGGCAATGAAAAGATGGTTTGTAGATTGACGAAGAGCTTGTATGGTTTGAAACAAGCTTCCCGACAGTGGTACAAGAAGTTCAATGGGTTTATGCAAAGGAATGGGTACTTCAGATGCAATGCTGACCATTGCTGCTACTTCAAGAAAGTTAAATCGAGTTTCATAATATTGTTACTTTATGTTGATGACATGTTAGTAGCTGGTGCAAATCTGGAAGACATTAACAATTTGAAGAAACAATTGTCAAGTGAATTTGAAATGAAGGATTTGGGTGCAGCAAAGCAAATACTTGGAATGAGGATTAGTAGAGACGAACAGGGAGGTACTTTGCAACTATCTCAAGCAGAGTACATTCGTAAGGTGTTATAGAGGTTCAACATGAGGGATGCAAAGCTAGTTAGAACACCTTTAGCTAATCACTTTAAATTGTCCAAGGAACAGTGTCCAAAGACAGATGAAGAGAAGGACTTCATGGCTAGAGTACCATATGTTTCAACCATTGGAAGCTTGATATACGCCATGGTTTGCACGAGACCAGACATTTCCCATGTAGTGGGAGTTGTGAGCAGATACATGTCTAATCCAAGCAAGCAACACTAGGAAACAGTGAAGTGGATCTTAAGGTACCTGCGAGGTACGACAGAGAAGTGTCTAACTTTTAGAAAAGATGAGCTCAAGCTGAAAGGTTATGTGGATTCAGATTTTGCTGGAGAGGTGGATCATAAGAGGAGCACCACAGGATATGTGTTCACATTGGGGAGTACCACTATTAGTTGGGTTTTTCAGTTGCAGAAGATAGTGACAATATCTACAACTGAAGCGGAATATGTGGCTGTGACTGAAGCTAGCAAGGAGCTTATATGGTTACAGGGGTTATTAACAGAGTTAAGATTTGAGCAAGAGATGAATGTGTTGCACAGTGATAGTCAAAGTGCGATACACTTGGCAAAGAATTCGGCGTTCCATTCTAAGACCAAGCACATAGACCTGTGTTACCATTTCATTCGGTCGTTAATCAAGGATGGGGTATTGAAGCTTGTGAAGATTGAAGGGAGCAAAAATCCAACTAACATGTTAACCAAATTAGTCACTACGGAGAAACTGGAGTTGTGTGTAGCTTCAGTGGGTCTTCAAGGTTGAAGACAGAGAAGGATGAGTGCACCATACCTATCCACTAATCATCGAAGGAAGAGGAAGTCCATTCAAGTTTTAGTCTTCAAGTGGGAGATTGTTGTGTGTGAAGCCTGATCAATTAATTGGACCACCCAAGCCTATCAAATTAATTGCACCGTCCCTACCAAATTAACAACCAACCACCATTGTCTAAGTTTAGTGGTAGTTGGTGAACTTGGTAGGTGGGAGTTGGTTGGTGAACTTGAAACTATAAATACTCTTATAATTTTCATTGTAAAAAATCTACAAGTGGTGTGGAGTGCCAAGTAGAGATGTGAGAAAATTGTGAGAGTTGAAATAAATAGTTCTTCACTATTGTAATTATCGATTTCATAGTGAGAGTTGAGTGCGGGTGCACTCCGTGGATGTAGACTTTTGCTGAACCACGTAAAATCTTGTGTCCTTTATTTTCTTTTGTTTGTGTGCATATCCACTGAGCCGGATTTATTCCCTAACACCATGATGAGTATAGGGTGATCAAAGGTAGGTTGAGAGGAGAGGAAGAGATTGATGTTTTGTTGTGGTGCAATTTGATGACACCTACAAATTTTGACAATGACGAAAATCATTTCCCCATGAGGAGAGACATGCTTCATGAGTTTCGAAGACAATAAAATATTGTACTCCTTCATATCACCAAATAGGCCTTTATTTTAATTTTTTTTAATAGGCCAATCAAAGAGGATGATCAAAAAACAAAATATTTTGAATGCACCCCACCCACAATGAATTGATACAAGAAGTAGCATAAAGTATGCAAGATGGCCAAATAGCCCTATAAGGATGGGAAGATTACATGAAAATTTTCCCCCAAAAAGTGATTTTCACATTTTCCCTTTACCTCTTGCCTTTAAACTTATTAATTTATCGAGAATTACTTTTCATCAATTGAAGTGTGTCCACCTTGAAATACATGTTCAATTTACTTTTCCACCCACTTAGCACCAAACAATGTGTTACTTCTTTCACTACATTTTTTGAAGCATGTCATTACTAGCAAGTTCTTCCATGTATCAACCTTTTGTAGTTCAAGAGACCTTCACCATAAAGATAACATGTGGAAAGTTTTCCCATTAGTTTGTGTTAGTTTACTTCCTTCACTACATTTTTGGAGCATTACAAGTGAGTTCCCATGTCTCAACCTTTTGTGGTTCAAGAGCCCTTCACCATCAGGGTAACATGTGGAAAGTTTTCACATTAGTTACGACCAACACCTTATGACTTGGCCAATGAACACAACACCTTTTTGAGTGTTGTTGATGTCAAATGTCCTACATGTCATCTCTAAAGTCTCGCATACTTCTTGTCTAGTTTGTGGTACTAAACTAACCACAAAAAAACCAGGACCCACATAACCTATATGTATACACTTTTTCCAATGTAAAGTTCTCCTTGTCTTTGGTTCTAAGTGTCTTTTATGTGTTTCCATTTCCATATTGAATATTGTCAACTGGGGGGCCTAAAGGACCATGGCTTACCTTTTTTGGGTAGTTGTCCAATTGGTTGTAGGATGTGATATTCTAAGGGTTCATTGGCTAATGAATAAATTCGTTCCCTTCATTGGTGAGGGAGGTGGCTGAAGAAGTAGGCATCAAGCCATGCATTTGCACGTAACCTTTGAAAAAAAGAGAGAAATGGCCTAAAGCATCATGTTGTGGCTTGTAAACTCTCTGTATAATGTAGTGATTATATTCCAAACAAACCCAACAGATGAGATTTTTGCATGATATTTTTCTTCTTGACGAAAATGGTGGTTTCATGGGCTAATTTAAAAAGTGGTTACATACATGCACACTCTTTTGCCACAACAGCTGTTTTAAAGGACCAAAAGTGTCTTCATCTCTCATATCACCATAATTTTATATTCTTGGGATGCAAGTTTGAAGTGAAAATTTCTCCAATGCTTTATGATGTGTTGAGCAATTTATGATGCTTTATCATGGTTTGAGTTCACTATTTAATGGTGCTTCCGAAGGACCTTCGACCTTACCTTCCATCTTACCTTCCTAGCCAATGCCAGGCATGTATAAAGAATTTTTCAAATTTTGTAGAATTTAGCTTTAAATTTGAGGGACCTTACAAAAATGGAAGCTCCCAAAAGAAGTATCTTCCACATTTGTAAGGTCCCTCAAATGTGAAAAGTTCTATACAAAGGGTATGTATGGGAACACCTTTAGGGCTCTTCCTGGATTCTGGGGCCCAGCCTAGCCCGAGGCTAGGCCTTCATATCCAGGAAGAGCAGAAAAAGCTGTTCCTTACCCTAAAAGCTTACCCTAAGATTTGTTTTGCCATAAAATAATCTCTTACATATTTTGAAATGAAAATTTGTGAAAATATGAAGGGAAGGTATTGAAAACCATCATAATTATTGTAAGAAAAAGTTAAAAATTAAATTCACTACTCATATTGACAAATTCAGGGTTGAATACTCTACATTGTGAAAAAAGTACCAATTTCAAAAATTTAAAAACTAATTAATTTTTTGACAAAAATTCATTATTTGTTTGGTTACTATGGAAGCTGACCTTACTTAGCCTTAGTCACAATTGTAAACATCTTTTTGTAAGGACCTTCCACCTTACCTTTCTAGTGAATATTAGGTAATCACAAGTGTAAGTACCCTATTGTACCCTTGTAGTTTGGAACTTGATGGGTCCATGTAGTGTGTTCCTTTACCATCCATTCCATGCCTTGGTCCACCGCAGAGTGCCGGCTATAATGTAAAGGGCACAAGTGCTTAATAGTTGGCCATCAACGATTTGATGGTTAAGGTACATGAACTTGATGGGTAGCTCTAGTGTGGTGTGGAGGTAACAAGCCTTTCCAAGTGTATGCCCACATTTTTAATTTTTGAGAATGAGATGGCCTTTTGAGGAGGTAGAATCGCCATCTGATCGACAGATATCCATTCCACCTTACCAAGGCTATCATAGGCCTTCCCCAGTGTTAAGTTTTCAACGATGAGGGGATCAAATGAGTGTTTTTTGCACAAATGTCCATTTGGCCAACATAATTGGAAAAGCGCACGAGAAATACATACCTATTCCATACATATTGGACCAACCTTTTGAGGCCTTGTTTTTGGTGCTGTAAATCACCGCCTGGATTTTTCCTTTGTATTTTCAGCTCCCTTACCTGCCTGAATAAACCTGTTTTCAGCAAGCAGGATCTTCTGGGGTGGAAGGTACCAGCCAGCCTGTCACTATTTCTAAAACCTGAAAAAATCCCAGCTCTGCTTTACATAGGAAAATGACGTGAGTAAAGGCCTTTCCATGGTTTTCGACTTGTTCCCATGGCCAACCGGCCTTGATCAATATGCCGTACCTCTTCTTGATAACTCTCAGATAGAAATCAAGGTTACCTGAAAAAATCCCAGCTCTGCTTTACATAGGAAAATGACATGAGTAAAGGCCTTTCCATCAAAATGCCGTACCTCTTCTTGATAACTCTCAGATAGAAATCAAAAGGTTATCAACTGATCGCTGGCCCAGGCACAGATCTCAAATCACTGCAAACCTGTACTCAGGCCCTTCTCCTAGCCAGAAAAATTATGTAACTAAATTCTTGAAAGTATATTATAAAGTATGATGTTTTGTGGCACATCCTCCTGGGCCCTTTTCTTCTATCAATCGGCTTTGTATGCCATTTGGTGCAACTTAAAGTGTGGTTTGACAAAAAAAACTCAAAATGCAATTGTGATTTTTGCAGGATAATGAATTTTTTTTTTATGTGTCCTGTTGGATTGTAGGTTTCCTAAGTCAATGAGAATCTCATGTGCAAATGCATGTCAAAGTTATGCTTGACTTTGTTGTGTTAAAAGATTAAATTTTTTTAAGGGATGAAATTGTTGTCCCTCTTCTAACTCGATGAACATTTCCATCTTTTCAAAAAGAAGAACTCCATTTTATGCTCCATTTTAACTCATAGTGAATTTTCCATTCAAAGATTGGACAGGGATGGGAAAATTGGATGACAATCTCAATAACATGACATGCACCTGCCCCATTCCTATTAAAACTCTCTAGCCATATTCACATTCATTCAGGAAAAAAAATTAAAATAACAATCTTGCAATGGTTGCTTTGAGAAGATTTATGTTGATCAATGGTTCAGATGTCAGCAATGAGATCGGACGTACCACAATAGTCCACACCAGCTGAGTAGTGTGTACTGGAATGGGCTCAACCCTTGGCTTAGCCACCGCAAGGGGCGAAGCCAAGGGACATTAATGGTTTGTACTTCATATCTGGTTTATAGCCAGTTTTGGCTAAATTTTCCTAGGGATGATCGCCACTTTTTCGACATCTTGCTACGGACGATCACCACTTTGGCTACCAAAAACAATTCCTTAAAAAGAAAAAAAACACTGCTCTTCGGATTCCGGAGTTGTCGGGACCGCTTGTGTATTCCACGGTCGGAATGTGCACCCCGGAAACTACATACGCAATGCTCAAGCCCGTTTCGCAGGAAATGGGCGGAATGTCATATACCTATACAAGGGCCGGCTCCTCTTCGGCTTCTCCAGTTCTTCCTCGCACTGTCTGTGGCTGTCGGAGCAAGAACGCATCGTGCTCGGAAAAAACCGTTCAAGAAAGATTGCATGGTGTTCTGGTTTGTGCACAATTTTAGTGCTTGAAGAGTGGTGGTTTGTTGGGAATTGAATTGACGAGTTTTGGAATTGTAGAGATTGCAGCATCGCTTTCTTATTCAGCTGCTTTCTTTTGTTTTCTCTTGAGCCTTGCTGGTACAGTTCACTACTATTGTGGTGAATTGAATGCTCAGAGTTGGTCCCCAATTGTTTGATCAAGAAAAGGGATCAATAGCAGCTAATTGCAGAGAGCTTGGAGGAATTTCATTTTGAGATAGAACAATTTTGTTGTTGGAGAAAGTGGATCTCCCGAGAGAGAGAGAGAGAGAGAGAGAGAGAGAGAGAGAGAGAGAGAGAGAGAGAGAGAGAATACGTTGTTGTTGAATGAGCTGGTAGAAAGAAGAGTACACTTGTTTTGAGAGAGAAGAGGAGCTCTCGGACCGTTACATAAATGGCGCAAGCAGTAGTGCCGGAGGGGGATCCATGGTTCGAGAGAAAGCACGGCGGGTCGAGGATATGGCACGACACTGGCGAGGGGCAGGGAGCGTTCAGGCGATCTAGTACTGAAACTGAGGAAGACGACCAAGAAGCGCTGAAATGGGCTGCTCTGGAGAAGCTACCCACCTACAACAGATTCCATACTGCAATTCTGCAGGAGTCGCCTTCCAAGCAAGGCAGCACGGACCCGACCGTGCCTGTGGATGTCAGAAAGTTAGGACAAAGACAACGCCAGAATCTCGTGGAGAAGGCTCTTGCTACTGACGAACAGGACAATTAGCCTCTCCTTAACCGCATCAGACAACGTCTTCAACGGTAAGACTCAAGGATTTTTTATTTGCATCAAATCTTTGAGCATTGAAACTAGTAAGATACGGTGAATTCAACATAAATCTTACTAGCTTCAATGGAGTCATACTTGCTACCAAGCTGCAGTCATGGCTGTAGTGTTCTTCTCAAGTTTTTGTTATTGTTCTCTCCAGAGTCCCTTGTGTGCTCAGAAAGACATCAAAACCTTTGAAAAAATTGCCTTGTACAAGGAAGTGTGCACCTCGAGAATCTCTGGACCCATGATGTCATCTGAGCTGTGTGCACATCATGGCAATTTTGGTTTGTTGTGTGCAGGGTTGGTGTACAGCAGCCTACTGTTGAGGTTCGATTCCAAAATTTGTCTGTCAATGCTAAAGTCTATGTGGGAACCCGTGCATTGCCAACAATCCTCAACTTCTACCAAAACATTGTGGAGGTGAATTTTGCATTCTAAGACTGTTTGTGCTAAATTTTCTTCTGTTACAAGTTTGTAGTTTGTAGCTTCGAGCCCCTCTGAGAGAGCTGAAAGTTTAGTCAGCTTCAAACCAGGTCATGATCATATGTGAAACTTGTTCATGCTCAAGATTCATTGAGCTCAGGATTATTATGTATTTTTTATGAATAAGAATTGAAAACATTTCTGTTGTACATGCTGCAGGGTCTCTTGGCAAAATTGAAGGTTTTGCCACAAAAGAAGCGAGAGTTCCCTATTTTGCATGATGTCAGTGGTGTTATTCGACCTGGAAGGCAAGTTTCCAAAACTTTGTGTTTGGTGTTCACCATGCCATTCTAGTTGCCTTCTTGGAACTCTGCAATGTTTGTGAAATTGGTGCAGCATTGAGATCTTGTTGCTGGATTGCTTAGAGCTCTCTTGCAGCTTACAATTTATCATTGATGATGCACAGTGGAATCTAGCAGCACATCTATGACAACAAATTATATGACAACAATGACAACAAGTATTCTGAAAAATCTCTATTGCTTGCTTGTTGGAACATGCCAGGATGACTTTGCTGCTTGGCCCTCCAGGTGCTGGCAAATCCACCCTTCTGCTTGCTTTGGCTGGCAAGCTTGATGCAGATCTGGAGGTGAAATCCATTACTCCTGTCTATGGCTTTTGGAGGGTGAATTGGTGACACCTGAACAGTTTCTAAATGAAACAAACGAATTAGTTTTATTGTTTTGATTGTTTGCCAGATTGAGCCATTGATTACCCAAACAAAGCTTCTTCAAGACTAGATCATAAAATTGCTTTCCAGTCGAGGTCCACAGCTGAGTTCATGAGTGGAGTATCAGATTGATGATATTAACACTGAGTTTGTCATAGTGGATGCATAAATTAGAAGGTGCCAAGTTTCTTGTCAGATCAAATATTATTTCAGCAGTATTTATTACAAGTTCATAAATTGTTGGGTTTTGGTGGACTTTGGTGTTGTAGAGCACAGGAACAATCACCTACAATGGTCATTCACTCAATGAGTTTGTGCCTCAAAGGACATCTGCATACATCAGTCAATTTGATAACCATATTGGAGAGCTTACTGTACGTGAAACCTTTGATTTTGCAGCTCAATGCCAAGGAGCGGGTTACAGACCTGGTATATGTGTCTGTATCCCTGCTTCAAGTGGTGGTTATTATTACTTCAACTTGTGTCCTGAGATTGTCAACATTTTGGGCTGGTTTGTGTTTTATGTAATGGAGTTCTTAAATAGCACTTGTTCTTGCTGATTTCTTCTTTCGCAGATCTTCTTAGAGAGCTTGCTAAGAGGGAAAAGGAGCAAAATATTCACCCAGATCCGGACATTGATGCCTACATGAAGGTGGGTTGTGCATAATTCTCTAGGCACAAAAATGCTCAAAGTGGAGTTATCAGCAATGTCATCAGAGGAGTGCATTATACAATATTCTGTTCATGAAAGCTTGGAAATGATCTTGGTGGAGTGTACAAGAATTTTCTGTTCACAAAAGATTATAATATTAGGTTTTGTTTCTGACTGATCTCCTTTTGTATGTGTATTCTAGGCCACAGCAGTACAAGGAGAAAAGCACAGTCTCACTACAGACTACCTAATGAAAATCCTTGGCCTTGACATCTGTGCTGATACAGTTGTGGGCAGTGAGATGCTTCGTGGCATTTCAGGGGGACAGAGGAAACGTGTAACAACAGGTGAATTCTTTGCCTCCAGATCTTGTAAAACATTTGTAGATAATTAGGAGACTCAGTTGCGGTGAAGACTGAAGTTTGGCCTAATTACATTTATGAGATCCATATAAATCCTCATATTGTAAATAGTGGAATTGATGTTTGATGTGTGCCAGCAAATCTGATATGTTTATGCTTAAGATTACACAATGTTTCATTTCATTATCATCCCAATTATGTTCTTGATCTTCCATAGGTGAAATGGTTGCTGGTGCAAAGAAGACATTGTTCATGGATGAGATTTCAACGGGCTTGGATAGTTCAACAACATATCAGATTGTCAAGTGTACTCGCAATGTCGTGCATTTGTTGGATGGAATGGTGTTGATGGCTCTTCTTCAGCCTGCCCCTGAGACTTTTGAGTTATTCGATGATATTCTACTCTTATCTGAGGGCCATGTTGTTTACCTGGGACCACGTGAAAGGATTTTGGAGTTTTTCGAGAGTCTGGGTTTCAAACTTCCACTGCGCAAAGGCATTGCAGACTTCCTTCAAGAGGTAGGCTCAGTGTGGATATCTGCAATTCATTTTGAGCTCAGGAAATTCTGGTCCCATCATAGTTTCTGAAAACCTATGCCATGTCTCCACACTTCATCAACTGGCATTTTGCTCTGTAGCTGATAAGCAGCATCCAGGTCAATGGAGTGTGCTCAAGATTCTTTTTGGGGGCTGGATGTTCCATGAGGCTGCTGTTGAGAGACTTTGTGTTTGTCATGAATCTCATGGTACAAGTGCAAGTTGGGCAGGTGACATCAAAGAAGGATCAGGAACAGTATTGGGCTGACAAGAGGCATCCTTATCGGTACATCCCTGTGACTACAATGGTGGAAGCTTTCAAGGAATTTGAGGTTGGACGGGAGCTTTCAGCTGACCTAAGTACACCTTTCGACAAGAGTGCTAGCCATCCTGCAGCTCTTGTCCGCACAAAGTATGCTTTATCTAAGTGGGAGCTCTTCAAAGCCTGCACTGCACGGGAGATGTTGCTGATCAAACGCAATCGATTCCTATATATCTTCCGTACTTGTCAGGTAGGTGGGTTTAAGATCCAAGCTACCTGGCTTTAGTAATAATGACTCTGACATGGGTTTGCAGCAAAGATTGAAATCTTATTTCACAAAATCTCTGTCTCTCTTGGTGACATGCTTGTCAATTTGCTGATTGTAAGACCCTTAGACTGCTTGAGGTGGGCTAGTTGGATGCTGTGTTCTTGACTGTGTGTTGAGAAGCTCAGATTCATTTGTCCAAGCAGCAAAATTAATTTTTGGGTTTCAATTATACAGGTAGGGTTTACGGCAATTATAACTGCCACAGTATTCTTCCGGACAAGATTGCATTC
Source organism: Sphagnum contortum (assembly GCA_963920785.1). Classification (NCBI taxonomy): domain Eukaryota; kingdom Viridiplantae; phylum Streptophyta; class Sphagnopsida; order Sphagnales; family Sphagnaceae; genus Sphagnum; species Sphagnum contortum. The sequence continues at coordinate 2,441,638 of OY987278.1, forward strand.
AACAAATCAGATTTATGGTTCTCTGTACTTGGGTGCACTTTTCTATTCACTGGTACACATGATCTTCAATGGTTTATCTGAGATGTCAATGATGGTGGCCCGACTTCCTGTTCTCTACAAGCAACGTGATAATATGTTCTATCCTAGCTGGGCATTCACAGTTTCCAAGCTGGCTGTTGAGACTTCCATATTCAATTGCTGAATCGATCATTTGGTCCAGCATTGTTTATTATGTGATTGGTTTTGCTTATGAGCCTGGCAGGTGAGGTAGTGTTCTCTCCCCCCTCCCCCAAGTTGTGTGGTCTAGTTTGGTCTGGACATAGATTCAAGGCTTCTACTGCACAGTAGCTATTGCAGCGAATTAATATACAAATCTCATTTCTTCAATTGTTGCAGGTTCTTCCGGTACATGCTCGTGCTATTTTTGGTACATCAGATGGGAATTGCACTTTTCCGGATGATTGGGGCCCTTTCACGGAACATGGTCATTGCTAACACGTTTGGTTTCTTTGCACTTTTGGTTGTGTTCATACTCGGTGGTTTCATCCTTGCTAGACGTAAGAAATACATAGCCCTTCTCATTGTCTTCTCCACTCATTGACAGATGCATTTCTTGAGGTATTCCTGGGTTGCCAAATTCATGTAGAGAAGATGTTAGGTTGATCAAACCAAGTTAGCTACTTTGCAGAATGTGCTTGATTCAGGGACTCATTTGCAGCAAATTTGGCGATGCAGCGGATATACATCCGTGGTGGATATGGGGCTATTGGATATCACCTCTCACATATGCTCAAAATGCCATTGCTGTAAATGAGTTTCTTGCCCCCAGATGGAAGGCGGTGCGTCTTTGAGAACCCCTTCTTCAGTTGTAAAATCCATTGCAAAGAATGCTTCCATGATGGCTGTTGCACATATTGTTATCATAGTCTAGGAGGAGTGCTTGGTGTGAAGTGATGGACAACAAAATTGCTGGAATTCACTTTGCAGAATGCATTGGACAACACGATACTTAAATCAAGAGGGCTTTTCATGAGGGGATACTGGTACTGGATTGGTGTTGCTGCACTCATTGGCTACATGTTTCTCTTCAATTTTATTGTTACCTTTGCTTTGCAATATTTTCCACGTAAGTGTTCTTCACTTGACTTAAGACATTATGTTTTGTGTGATCAAGCTCTCCACATGTTTTGATTGCTCATGATTATTTTTCCATCATCTGGAACTTTGTCACAGGCAGGAACTTTGGAAATTTGTTGTTCACAATGAGGGTTTGTACTTTGTTTGATCAGCTCTGGGCAAGCCGCAAGCATTAGTACCAGAAGAAGTTCTGATGGAAAAAGTGGAGAATCGAGCTGCTGTTTCAAACAGGGAGAAAAGCATGTTGTCATCATCATCGTCTTCTGCTGTTCAGAATGGAGTTGGAGCAGGTACACAATCAGCAGCAGTAGTTTTTGGTCATTGCAGTAAGCTCTACTCATAGAAAGTCTGTGCTTTCTCTCACCTTGCTGTTATAGACCTTGTACCCCTATACCTCAGATAAAGCTAGAGAGGTTTGAGGAAGAGTAATGGGGTAATGGGAGGGCAACAGAATGATGAACACTACCCTAGTTGGGGCCTGGGAGTTGGGGTGGGGGATGACTTTGGTAGTAATGGCTTACCATTGATGATCAATGTTCGGTACAAGTTTGTGTTTCTTGGAGCCTGTATAATGTGGTTATCAGTTTGGTGCTGAGTTTTGAATGTGTTTGTTGGCTTTTAGATGGAATTCAAATGGGAGTTGTTCCATCGTGGAGGCACAATGATGTGCAAGAAACATCTGTCAATGTTGATGATGTCCAACAGGAGGGTGAGATCCAGGCACAGAAGGGCATGATCTTGCCCTTTGAGCCACTGTCATTGACATTCCACAATGTTTGCTACTATGTTGATATGCCTAAGGTAAGTGTCTTTTGACTGAATCACATTGAATGCAGAGCTTATGAATGCATTGTAGATGCTTGGAACTACATTTCATACATGTTGCTTGAGTACCAGTAACATCATTTCACTCTTTCAGAGTGCTCTCAAGAAGCCAGACCTGTGGAAAATCAGGCCTCTTTGGAACTGTAGCAAAGCATAGGAGTCTGGAACTGGCAATATTGTTTTCACATGATTTCTTAGTTGCTAATATACAGCATCTATTGTGGCACCCTTGCAGGCAATGAAGGAGGAGGCTGTGACATCTGACAAGCTGCAGCTTCTGCGCAATATTAGTGGTGCATTCAGGCCAGGTGTGCTTACAGCATTAGTGGGAGTCAGTGGAGCAGGGAAAACCACATTGATGGATGTTCTTGCTGGAAGGAAGACAGGTGGATACATTGAAGGGGATATCAGGGTTTCAGGATATCCCAAAAAACAGGAAACATTTGCACGCATCTCAGGTTATGTTGAGCAGACTGACATTCATTCTCCACAAGTTACAGTTGAAGAGTCTTTAAGATATTCCTCCTGGCTGCGGCTCCCGAAGGAAGTTGATTGTGCAACTCGGGAGGTAAGACTTGTGAAGATTTCATGTCTGTTTTCCTGAAATTACAATTCCTAACGATGTATATTCTAGTTCAATCTTGCATATCAGCTTATGCAAACATAATCAAAGTACATTGCAATGCTGTACTTGAGATATGCATACTTTGAGTAGTTTTTGAACTCACTGTATTGAATTTTTTTTTGTAGACTTTTGTGAATGAGGTTATGGACCTGGTGGAGCTCACGACTTTGAGGAAAGCTTTAGTTGGACTTCCTGGCAGAAGTGGGCTGTCAACAGAGCAGAGGAAGCGACTCACAATCGCTGTAGAACTGGTGGCCAATCCTTCGATTATATTCATGGACGAGCCTACATCAGGACTGGATGCTCGAGCTGCAGCAATTGTCATGCGTACTGTCCGAAATACTGTGGATACGGGGAGGACTGTGGTCTGCACTATACATCAGCCAAGCATTGACATCTTTGAGGCTTTTGATGAGGTTTGCAATGATCCTCAATTTCAATAATTTTTGCTACATTTGCTTGAGACAATTTGCCCTGTGAAGATAGATGTCAATGCTGAACTCTCAAGTTTCTGAGTCCTTTGACCATGCAATCCTTCTCTCTTTTTCTGATTCCTTTGTCCAGGCCATCCCTCTCTCTTTTCTGAGTGCTTTCTCCAGGCAATCATTGCTGATTAGTGAGAACTAGGATAGTACTAGGATTTACTGTTGTGATGATTTGAGAGCTTGACTTTGTTGCACTGCTTGTGAATTTCTTTGTTCTTTAAAGATTGATATCCATGCCATGCAGCTTCTGCTAATGAAACGTGGGGGGGAAGTGATCTATGCTGGTCCGCTTGGGCTCCGATCAAAATACTTGGTTGATTATTTTCAGGTACAATATTTCACCATCATCTATATGGACTTGTTGCTTTATCTTCAACAACTAACCACACAACATAATATTCTGGAGGATCAATGCATAAGTTTTGCTGTTGAATTTGTAGTCTTAGATTAGTATGTTGATTCTCATTTCCAAGAGTGAAATTGAGCAGGGTTGTGGATGGTTATCCATCATGATGAGCAGGCAATTAATGGTGTTCCACCCATAAGAGAAGGATATAATCCAGCGACATGGATGCTGGAGGTCACTACACCTGCAGCAGAGATCAGAATTGGCCATGACTTTGCAGACATTTACAGAAATTCAGACTTGTACCAGTAAGTCTTGCAGAATCTCTTGCAACACAGAATCTTACATGCCTTGTAGATCAGGTGAATTTGTCATGAAGAGCACCACCACTGGAGAATCTAGTGATACAAAGATTTTAACTATTCAGCTCCAATGAAAGCTTTTTCAGTCTACAATGTTGATGCAATAGAACACATTATTGTTTTGATAATTTCAGGAGAACTGAGGCTGTGATCAAGGAATTAAGTGTCCCAGCCCCTGGGTCACATGACCTGAAATTTTCTTCGCAGTTTTCTCGAAGTTTCCTGACTCAAGTCCAGGCAGCATTGTGGAAACAAGAGGTGTCATACTGGCGGAACCCAAATTACAATGCTGTTCGCTTTTTCTTCAGCACAGTTTGTGCATTGATTTTGGGGACAGCTTTTTGGAACCTTGGCTCCAAAAGGTAATTTAGGAAGTAGTCTTCCCTAACACCTGTAGCCGATTCAAGTTTTTCCTTGAGCTTGTATTATCTGTTGGCAAATTCTTCATGTTGAAAAAAGGCTGAAACATTGGTATAGGGTATTCCCACTGTATATTCTGTCTTCTTGATTCAATGGTTTTCGTGCCATGATCAAGTCTTGATTTCTCACCCCACATTTCAAGATTCCAGAAGGGATTGTTTTCACTTCCATCTTTCCAGAGCTGCCTAGGGCAGTGCTATAGGTTCGCTGCGGCTTTCATGCTGAATTTGTGTGGCTCGATTCATGAAAACAGGGGAACACAACAGGATATATTCAATGTGATGGGAGCCTTGTATGCTACTGTGCTCTTCTTGGGGATAACAAATGCGTCCACTGTGCAACCTATAGTGGCAGTGGAGAGATCAGTTTTCTACAGAGAAAGAGCAGCTGGCATGTATGCCCCTATGCCTTATGCGATTGCTCAGGTACGAACAAAAGTTCAGACACTCAAGTTACTTATAACAGCATCGTTGTTATGAAGGTGCACTGGGACACCATGACAATGTCTTCAGCTCACAATCTGAAGATGAAACCCATGCACCTTCAAATGTTTGCATCAAGTACATGATGTGTGCACATTGTGCTCACAGGAACTTGTCCATGTGGGTTTTAATACTTGATGCTTGTTTCTTAGAAATTATTTTGTGATCATTGACCAGACTTCCTCTACTGTGCAGGGTCTTGTAGAGATTCCATACATTTTGGCGCAGGCAATCGTTTACTCGACTATCACATACGCAATGATCAACTTTCAATGGACTGCAGGTATCTCCACTCCACCAAAAGTTGTCCTTGTGATTTGTTTAGGGTAGTAGTACATGTCTATGAGCACATACTTGAAATGGTAATATTCAGTTTGAGACTTGTGTAGGATTCAAGACTAAATATTGCAAAGTAGAGAGATCACATGTGCTTCTGAGAGACCAAAGCAGCAGTGTTGATTTAATTCTATTTTTCTCTGCCTAAAGGAAAAGAAAATGTTTAACTATCAATGCACTTTCCAGCTGATACAATCAGGATTGTTACAAGTAAAAAAACTTGTGTTGTGGTTGGGGTGTGGTTGCAGCTAAGTTTTTCTGGTATCTGCTGTTCATGTTCTTGACTTTCTGTTATTTTGCTTTCTATGGCATGATGGTTATTGGACTCACGCCATCACAGCAATTGGCAGCGATAATATCATCTTTTTTCTATTCACTTTGGAACCTTTTCTGTGGTTTCTTCATCCCTGTGACTGTAAGACTTAAGTGCACATACCCGTTTGTGGTATACTAAACCCTGAGAATGATTTTCAAGTGTTTGATGAATTCTTCAGAAGGGTCAGTTTTTTTTTGTACAATCAATTTTGTTTATTCAACTGCAAACTGCAGTTTTTAAACTGAGAATTACATCCTGGAACAAATAATGGATTTTGGAAAGTCTTACAACTTGGGTTTGTGTGAATCTTGGCAGAGGATACCTCCATGGTGGAAATGGTACTACTATCTCAGTCCAATCGCATGGACTCTGTATGGTTTAGTGGCATCTCAATTGGGTGATATAACTACAAATATCAGCGCACCGGGCTTTGGTCAAACAACGGTCCAAGGTTACTTACGCTCGTATTTCAATTACAAACACTCAATGGTGGGTGTATGTGCAGCTGTGTTGATTGGCTTTGTCTGCCTGTTCTGGCTGGTATTTGCATTGACAATCAGGTTCCTCAACTTCCAAAAACGTTAGTGGATGTTTGTTGGACTTCTGTTGTAGCTACCTATGTCTGAAGGAAGCATGACATTGGAGTGTTTCAGACGTAAGGCTTTAGATCAATCTTGGTATTTTGTGGGTACCCTGCGTTTTGGAGGGTATTATTTTGCTAGTTAAATTGGATGAATGTTTATATCTATCCTTAGTTAATTAGAAACATGATCAATTTTGACAGTTGATGATTATGTAAACTATTTTGTGAATGAAAAACTCATTTCATTTTGTCTTCAAATGTTTTTGTTTGTTTTATAAATGTTTTCAAGATTTTTTGTGGGCTGAACTTATTTATGGAAGGTACGTTATAGAATTTACCAACCAAAAACTTGATACACATCGTGATTGAATGTTGAATTGAAATTCTAATATATGTTAATGTGCAACTGAAAAGTAAGTAAAATGACCCAAACATAAAATAAATAAAGAAAATCTAATTTTCTCAGCAACAAATTACTAACAGTTCTCAATTGATGTCAAAAATACATGCATGAAAGAGTCACTTGAATGGTCGGAAAACACAAGTGACAAGAGTCCAATATGTATAACCCATCATTCTAGGCATAAAACGGAGCTTCCATCCAATGTTTGATACTTATGGTAAGAATACCCATTACATGTAGACATTGACACCCCGTCCATCAGTCTGGCAACAACCATGAAATAGATTTTGAAAACTTTGGGCGTTCTGTAGGGTGGACAAGTGTTTGCAAAACCAAACACAATTAACCAAACATGATCAACAAAACAAAAAGCTGGTTGCAAAAACCAAACACAATCAACAAAAGCCTTTTTTGGTCCACTACTCTTCAAAGCTAGTGTCAACGTACATGATCATGTGTATCATGACACTCATTTTGGAGTAAAAGATCCTTTTCCAAATAGAAGAACAAACTCTTCCAAGTTGTTAGTTTCTTCAATGTCCCCCCAAAAAGAGTAGTCTGAGTTTCCTTACCACACCGTTCCCACTCCTCTTTCCCCCTGACCCTACATCATAAGGTTTTTGTTGTCGGCAGTGTTTGCTTGTTGTGGTTCTCGAACTCCCCTTTTTCTCAAATCTGTTCTCAACTGAAATTCTCTCTAATTGCATGTGGATGTTGAGTTGTTGGGAGAGGTGGGTCACATGAAGCTATTGTGGATTACCTTTTGTTGACATCACTAGGCAGATTAAGAACCGGAATGATCTGAGTTGGCAGATTCCAATCTTGTAATGGTCCATTTTGAGGAGAAGTTCTATGTCAATAACCGACGGGTGAGATGCCCGCATCAAGATCAGATATACTATAATATTCCTGGTGGATTATGTACTGGAATGGGCTCATCAGTCAGGCCCATTCTGGTGGGTACCACAATGGGTCTTGTCTGGGCTGCTGGGACCCTTGCCTTACCCGCCCATAATGGGCCACCTGGAGTGACCTTATCTGAAAACCCTATTGCACACAATTGGCATGTCCTCTTGAGCCATTTCTTCTCTCATCAAAGCTAGTTTGACTAAAAGTGGAAGAGTATGGTCTGTGGGACCTTGCACAATGCGCATGTGGAAGTACCTAGGATGACATTCCACGTACAATTCATTCATTGGGGATGATGTTCCGTCCATGATTGATTCCCATCGTGAATTCAATGGGAATGACACAATCCATTGTTCATTCATTTTGTTTTCTGTTTTCATCACAAGACTTTTCTCATAGTTGTTGTGGGAATTCACCCACCTTGACTTGAATAGGAGTTGTCATTGTTCTCAATACAAGGGTGAAAATTGTGTTGTTCTTGTCTTTTCTCGTACATACATAGACCTTCAATGTTTGGTTGATTGTATTTGGGTGTCATTTAAAATACTTGGACTTTTCCCACATTCTACATCATATTAATGTGTAATTTTTTTCCATTTGGCAAAAAATTCACCTAAATTTGTGCATTGTAAAATCAAATAAAATGGTATAAATGTTTTCAAAGTACATGTTCTTCTGTAAATTTTTAATTATAATCTCACAATCTTTAGATGTTAATGCTTAAATTGCACTCTTAAGTATTAAAAGAAACCCTTAATCTTAACCTTGGACAATTAAACAAAGTAGAGACAATATCTCTCATGAAAAGTCTATAGACGCAACTTGAAGGACTTGCGGACATCGGTTAGTTTCTTGGGCAGGGGCAGAGCCTTGGCATATAAGCGCGCACAAAGAGATGACAAAACAACAAAACATGAGCACACGGACCTTTGGCCTTTCCCTAAAAGAACAAACACAAGTACTGACTGTGCTAGAACCCTGTCTGTAAATTAACAATGACACATCAATTGTGTCTTCACGTGAAATAACCGAAAAAAAACAAACTTAGACCATCAAATCCAGCAACCCCATTGGCCTGAAAAAATTATCTTCAGGCCTACATACGACCCTTTTCTGCTTAACATTGAAAAAAGTGATCCCTTTCTAGGATTTCCATTGGCCCTCTAAAAATTCTCACAAACCTACCAATTCAGTGTTTATTTTTCTGTCTTTTTATATAAAAAATTTGGAGAAATTTGACACCCAAACATTTTTTTTTTAAAAAAAAAGTCAAATTTACACTCAAAAAATAAGAATTTCCCAGTTTTTGTCAAAAAATGGTGGAATTTTGCCACAAAAAATAAAATACTGTGTATTTAATATCTATTACTTAATCATTTAAATTTTAATTCACTAAAAAATAACTTAAAAAAAAAATACTCAGACCACCCAGCAATTTCATTGGCCATAACATTTTTTCTGCACACCTACACACACACACAAGCCTATTCAATACCCTCTGGACAAAGCATTGTCTGTAAACCCAATGAATGAAGCTCAGTTACTGAGCCTCGTTCACTAAGGGGGGGAATATATCATCCAAAAGGAGCCATCTCTCATCCATACAAATTCGTCCCTTCCAAGGCGCTTTCCCTTAAAAACCAGATCCCTGATCTCACTAGCGGATGGCAACACCGGGACAAACGACAATCGTGGACGATTATTGGCCGTCAGATGTTATTCGCATACCCCTAAATACGGCACCCAAACAAGGTTTCATAGGTATCTTCCGATGACGTCATTTGTGCGTGGCGTCAGAATCCTTGTGACGTCATCAATATGTCACCTGCGACTTATTTCACGAACTAAACCTAATAACGAGGTCCCGAACCAGGGCCCGAGAGCCCCCCAAAAGCCGCAAAACCCGCGGCCAAAAGCGGACAAGACAACCAGTAACAATCCGCCATGTCACTTTTAATTGACCCTAGTGTGAACATAGAACTAGGGATGCCTATTTCTAGGCGGAATCAGCGGGCGACCACACTAGTTCCAAGTAGTGTGTTTTTCGGCAATTTTGTGTTACAGCCAAAGTGGCGATTGATATACAGGAAGATTTAGCCAGATTTGGCTATCAGATTAATATGAAATTATAACTCTAGAAACATGCTTCTATATTTTTTGGTAAACTTACTTGAACTCATTCATATATATATATGGCGGTATTTCTTATATTTTGGTCCAATTATGGCTATTGATACTCCCAAAAAGCACATAATTTCAGCACTTTTTATTTTTTAATATATATAGCATCTTGGCTATATACAGCCAGCGGAAAAAGGCTGGTGTAAACCTGGGGTAGGTGTAACTATTCGCAGGCGGAATCGCGCCAAATACATTTGTGTAAGTATTCCGGACTCCGGAACGCACCCTGATGTAGGGCCACTACAAGCGTAATATACATGCTTGTTCTGCAGTGGCGGAATGACAAGGGCGGAATGACCCCCGGTTACAAACCAAGCAGTGGCTTCTTGTTCTTCTTCGGCATTCGTAGTGGTGCTTCCTCGCACTGTTTGTGGCCGCTGGCGATGGATGTCCGAGCAAGAAGGAGGAGGAATGGAGTTCGGCGACTCCTTTAGAAAGCTTTGCCTGATGTCCTTGTTTCTGCACAATTCTAGTGATTGAAGTGTGATGGTTTCTGGGGAATTGAAATCACGAGTGTTGTTGGTGAAGCTAATTCCAAGTTTTAAATGATCCAATTCCATCATCAGCTAGCTTCTTTTGTTTCCTTGCTCTCAAGCAAGTTTTCTTACTAGATCTTGGTGAATGCTCAGGAAGAAATTGGTCGGGACCCAATTGTTTGTTGCTCAAGACAGGGTTCAAGATTAAGAGAACCACCATCCTCTGAATTGGTCCCCAATTGTTTTGTTGCTCAAGACGACACTGAGGGAAGATCAAGAGACCCATTCTCTGAATTGGTCCCCACTCGTAATTTTTTTTGATCAAGACACTTCAGAGGGAAGACCATGAGACCTGTTCTCTGAATTGCTCCCCCCTTGTTTTTGCTCAAGACAGGGAAGATCAAGAACTTCTCTGAATTACACCTCGGCTCCACTTGTTTGCTCAAGAGAGAGGGAGCAAGAGCAGCCTTCTCTCTGGATTGCTGCTCCTCCCCAGTTGTTTCACCAACAGAGGAAGCTGCAGCAAGAGCTTCTCTGCTGTGTTTGTTTTCACGGGGTGTGATCCGCGTATTGAAGCAAAGGAGACCAGTGTCTTATTTTTTGCAGTTGGCGGAGTTGGTGAAGTGAGGTGTCTCTCAGGGGGCATTTTGTGGATTCAACAAGCAGCTTCTTGACGAGAGCTTGGCTCCGTCCGTGGGATTCTTGTTGCGAGTGATATTAGCGTGATGAGACGAGAGGCGAGAGCGCGTTGTTGAAGGGTGGTAAAGGGAGAGGAGTCCCACTTTGTTTGAGATCGATTGGAGAGAGAGAGAGAAGAGTGAGCAGCGCAAGAAAGAACGTAAATGGCGGAAGCGTCAGTGCCAGAAGGAGATCTATGGTTCGAAAGGAAGCACGGCGGGTCGAGGATATGGCGGGACACAGTCGAGGGACGGGAAGCGTTCAGACGCTCCAGCACGGAAGCCGAGGAAGACGACCAGGAGGCGCTGAAATGGGCTGCTCTCGAGAAGCTACCCACCTACAACAGACTCCACACTGCAATTCTGGAGTCGACAGGTTCCAAGCGCAGCACGGGGGACCAGACTGTGCCTGTGGATGTCAGAAGGTTAGGACGAGGAGAACGCCAGAGCCTCGTTGAGAAGGCTCTTGCTACCAACGAGCAGGACAATGAGCGTCTCCTCAACCGTATCTTATTACGCCTTCAACGGTAAAGAAGCAAAAAACCCACACAAAAAGAAAAAAAAACAAACCCAACACTCGAAATTTTACTCTGTCTTCATCTTCATGCTAGAAATTCTCAAGGGTTTGGATTGCAGCTGAAATTCCAGTTTGGGAGTTTCCTGAGATGGGGCATGATCCTGGGGAAGTTACAATGAGATTTGCAGTTATACTTCACCTGAAGTCATAGTTTCACAGCTGCAGTAGCAGACATGGCAGACATCAAACTTTGCCTGCTTCAATCAAGCTTGTCTTCTTCAGACTTCTTCTTCTACTAGTGCTGCCTTGAATCTCCAGGGACATAGTTGTTAACCCACCCATGTCAATCTCTGCTTTTCAAATTTTTGTTTTTCGTTGTGCAGAGTGGGTATACAGCAGCCAACAGTTGAGGTGCAGTTTCAGAATCTGTTTATCAATGCTGAAGTCTATGTGGGAAACCGCGCGTTGCCAACTCTCCTCAACTTCACCCGAAACATTGTGGAGGTGTGAATTTTTGCATGAATCTGTGTGACACAAGCTTCTTTTTTTTCGGGTTGTTTTCCTGTTGTCTGTAGCAAAGCACAGTCTAATCTTCCCCCTTGGGTGATGGGAAAATTTTATCAGCTTCAAACCACCATAACAGAATATAATATTATTACATGAGAGTTTGACATGCTCTTAGTTGATGAGTTGATTATATTGTGTTCATGACTATGAGTTGACAAACCTCCTGCTGCTGCTGCTATTGGATGATGGTGTAGGGTCTGTTGGCAAAATTGAAGCTTTGGCCAAAAAATAAGCAAGAGTTCCCTATTTTGCATGATGTCAGTGGTGTTGTTAGACCTGGAAGGCAAGTTTCCATCAAAAAGTCTTTACTGTGTATTTTGAATTGTGGCAGCCTTGCAAGTTTGCTTTCTGCAAATGTTGTTAAAAAAGAAATGATGTGCACAAGTCTGGATTAAGTTCCAGCTAGTCAGATTTTATTTTTTCTTGGGATCGGTGTGGAGCAGCAAACAACCAAGTTTGAACTTCTTTTTTCTCAAACAATGTCTCTCTGTTGCTTGATTTGTTGGAACATGCCAGGATGACTTTGCTGCTTGGCCCTCCAGGTGCTGGTAAATCTACCCTTCTGCTCGCTTTGGCTGGCAAGCTTGACTCAGATCTGCAGGTGAAATTCCAATACTCCTGTCTATGACTTTTTGAGGGGAAGAAGTTGGGTTGCTTTGTATCTTTTGCCAGATTGAGCCATTGAGTACACAATCAAAACTTCTTGACTAGAGCATATAAATCATTTTCCATTCAAGGAGCTAGGTTCACAAGAGGAAGATCTGATGATTTTGTCATTGAGTTTGTCATGGTGGATGTGTAGATTAGAAGGCTTCAATCTTGTTATCAGATAGTCAGCAGTATTTATTATTATCAGTTCATGAATTGTTGGGTTTTGGTGGGATTTTATCATTGTAGAGCACAGGAACAATCACCTACAATGGTCATGCACTCAACGAGTTTGTGCCTCAAAGGACATCTGCATACATCAGTCAAAATGATAACCATATTGGAGAGCTTACTGTACGAGAGACCTTGGATTTTGCAGCTCGATGCCAAGGAGTGGGCTACAGATATGGTCATTTTTGTGTCTCCCTACCTTTACTTCAATTGATGCTTTTATTACTTGAAGTTTTGACCCGAGATTGTCTGAGCATTTCAGGCAGTTTGTGTTTGTTCCTAAAGGAGTTGTTTTTTGGCCTTGAGCCCTTCTTTCTTTTTGCAGATCTTCTTAGAGAGCTTGCTAAGAGGGAAAAGGAGCAAAACATTCACCCAGACCCTGACATTGATGCCTACATGAAGGTGAGTTGTGCATAATTATTCTTTCAGCACAAAATACTCAATGTGGTTAAGCAGCAATGTAAGAGTGTGTGGTAGGAAATTCTTTTAATGAAAGTGAATGAAGAAGTCTACACATACTGAAGCTCCAAGAATCTCTCCAATGTTCCATCTTTGGTGCACACATTTGAGAGCTTCTTGCACAGTTCCACCAAGATGATTTAAGATTAAGCTTCAGAAAAGCATATTGGGTTCTGTTTCTGACTGATGATTTTTTTTCTGTATGTGTATTCTAGGCAGTAGCAGTGGAAGGGAAAAAGCACAGTCTCACTACAGACTACATTATGAAAATCCTCGGTCTTGACATCTGCGCTGATACAGTTGTTGGCAATGAGATGCTTCGTGGCATTTCAGGGGGACAGAGGAAACGTGTGACCACAGGTGAATTTTTTCCACCAGATCTTGTAAAAACATATTTGCAGATAATATGTTTGATATGCAGCATTGGAGATCATGATATGCTCAAATGTAAGATGTGCAAAGGTTGGTTTTGTGATGACTCTTCCATTCTTGATCTTCTTCCACAGGTGAGATGGTTGTCGGAGCGAAGAAGACATTGTTCATGGATGAAATCTCAACAGGTTTGGATAGTTCAACAACATATCAGATTGTCAAGTGTACTCGCAACTTTGTGCATTTGTCGGAGGGAACTGTGTTGATGGCTCTTCTTCAGCCTGCCCCCGAGACTTTTGAGTTATTCGATGATATTCTACTCATAGCTGAGGGCCATATTGTTTACTTGGGACCACGTGAAAGGATTTTGGAGTTTTTCGAGACTCTGGGTTTCAAACTCCCACCACGCAAAGGCATTGCAGACTTCCTTCAAGAGGTAGGTACTAAGCAGTGTGTTGCTTTTTCCCCACTTCATTTCAACTGAGGAAGTCTGGCCAGAGTTTCTGAAACTGGATCTGCCATCTGGTGTACATGTCTCCACACTTCAACAAGCATTTTCTCTGGAGCTGGGCAGCATCCAGATTTAGGGTGAGTGGTCAATCAGGTACTCTTGAGACTTTGTGTTTGTCATGAATCTCATTTGCTGAGTGTGAGGTGGGCAGGTGACATCAAAGAAGGATCAGGAACAATATTGGGCTGACAAGAGGATGCTGTATCAGTACATGCCCGTGGTGACAATGGCACAAGCTTTCAAGGAATTTGAGGTTGGACGGGAGCTTTCAGCTCACCTAAGTACACCTTTTGACAAGACTGCTAGCCATCCTGCAGCTCTTGTCCACAAGAAGTTTGCTTTATCTAAGTGGGAGCTCTTCAAAGCATGCACTGCAAGGGAGATATTGCTGATCAAACGCAATCGCTTTCTATATATCTTCCGCACTTGCCAGGTAAGTGGGTTCAAGGATCCAGGCTACAGTCCTTCCTTTAGTAGTAATGTCTCTGATGGGTTTTTGCAGCAAAGATCAAAATCTCATCATAGAAAATCTATGCCTCTCTTGGTGACATGATTGTCAATTTGCCATAGTAAGACCCTTTGTCAGACTGATCGAGGTGGGCTAGTTGGACGTTGTGTTCTTGACCATGTATTGAGAAGCTCAGATTCACGTGAAGCAGCAAAATTGTTGGGGTTTGAACTTGTGCAGGTGGGGTTTGTGGCGTTTATTGCTGCTACTCTCTACTTCCGGACAAGGTTGCATCCAACAACTCAGACGTATGGTACTCTGTACTTGTCGACACTTTTCTTTGCACTGGTACACATGATGTTCAATGGTTTTTCCGAGATGTCTATCATGGTGGCTCGCCTCCCTGTTTTCTACAAGCAACGTGACAATTTGTTCTATCCTGCCTGGGCTTTCTCGGTTCCAAGCTGGCTGTTGAGACTTCCGTATTCCATTGCAGAATCTATCATTTGGTCTTGTATCTTTTATTATGTTGTTGGCCTTGCTCCTGAGCCTGGGAGGTGAGATAACTATCCCCATCTTATGTGCTCTCATGTGGGTTTGGCATCTGTAGATTCACAATGTTTATTATGTGGTGAGGATGTGCAGTGCAAATCTTGTTGTTGTTGGTGCCTTTGTATGTAGTTGGAATCATAATGCTGGATTCCAACTCCCATATTGCAGCTGATTCTACAATTGCATTTCTTCAATTGGTGCTTGAGGTTGTATGCCAGATATGTTGTTCCTTGAAGAACTATTCTTATACATTAGAGAGCTCTTGTTGCAGGTTCTTCCGGTACATTCTCCTGCTATTTCTGATGCATCAGTTGGCCATCGCACTTTTCCGGACAATTGGGGCACTTGGACGGTCTATGGTCGTTGCTAACACATTTGGTTCCTTTGCACTTCTGGTTGTGTTCTTACTTGGTGGTTTCATCCTTGCTAGACGTAAGTCTACCCCTCACAACACTTACATAAAAGATTGTCAAAGACATTTTGTTCTTGTACTCATTGGCTTATTCTAGGAACAACAGCATGCTTTGGAAGATGATTGAATCCTGAGATGATTGCAAAGTTAATGTTACATTACAAGGGTAATGCATCACTCTTCTCATTGGAAGTAGACTTCCAAGAGTGGTGGAGACAACTTTCTTAGAAATAGACTTGATATAGCAAAGCATTGATTGACATGCTTCTTCATCACGTTGGATAAGATTGGTGGAAATCTGTGGGCTTTTTTTACTATGGAGGAGGTGGGTCTCAGTTTCCTGGTTTCCAAATTCATGTAGAGAAGATGTTAGGTTGACCAAACCCACTGAGCTACTTTGCACAAGAGGACACTCAATTCCAGGACTGATCTGCAGCAAATTTGGTGATGCAGAGGATATACATCCATGGTGGATATGGGGTTATTGGATATCACCTCTCTCATATGCTCAAAATGCCATTGCTGTAAACGAGTTTCTTGCCCCCAGATGGAAGGCGGTGTGTCTTTGAGAACCCCTTCTTTGGTTGTAAAATCCATTACAAAGAATGCTTCCATGATTTACTGTCACATGTACATTGGACCATACCTAGTAGGAGGTCCAGTAATTGGTGTGAAGTGATGACTCATGTCCGGTGGACAAAAAAATTGCTGTAGTTTCTTACAAGAAGTTGGTGGAATTCACATTGCAGAATTCACTGGGGTTGACCATACTGCAATCAAGAGGAATTTTCACAAGGGGATACTGGTACTGGCTTGGTGCTGCTGCACTCGTAGGCTACATTGTTGTCTTCAATATCCTGGTGACATTTGCTTTGGGATATTTTGAACGTAAGTTAAAAATTTCACTGGACTTGTTGTATTATTATTCTTTGTCATTGTGAGTTCACACTGTTTCAATTCTTTGATTGAGTGATGATCATTGTGATCCCATTAGAGATTGTCAAAAGAAATTGGATCTGAAACTATGTTCATGATGAGAGTTTGTACTTTGTTTTGATCAGCTCTCGGCAGGCCCCAAGCATTAGTGCCAGAAGAACTTCTGATTGAAAAAATCGAGAATCGAGCTGCTATTTCGAAACGGGATAAAAGCACATTGCCATCATCTGTGCATGCCTCTTCAGCTGCTAATGGGGCTGGTGCAGGTACATGATTAGCACTCATGGAATTTAGTCATTGCAGTAGGCTGTACTGATAGAACTGCAGTTTCTGTCACCTTGCGGATATGCATCACACATAGTTTAGATGGAGCTATGTCATGGGTTTGAGGAAGTCTAGTGATGAAGTGCTGAGAGAGCAACAAATGGAATGATGGGCATTGGTTTGATTATACTGAGTTTGGAACAGTTTTTGTTGGTTTCAGATGGAATTCAAATGGGAGTCATCGCATTGGGGCAGCAAAGTAGTGTGCAAGAAACATCTGTTGAAGTTGATGATGATGTTGAAAATGAGGGCCATGTCCAGGCACAGAAGGGCATGATCTTGCCCTTCGAGCCACTGGCATTGACCTTCCACCATGTTTGCTACTATGTTGATATGCCTTCTGTAAGTGTCTTTTAACTTCACATTGAATTTGCAGATTGTGAATGCAAAGATTGTAGATGCTCAGGAATTCATTTCTTCTGTGCCTGCCATCTGTGTAAACACATCATGTCACTCTTATCACATCCTCTAGTGGTGGAATTCATGGCTGATTGGAAGTATCATTCCTGTGCAGATCATGACATATTGGTCCAAAGCTAAGTTAGCAGAGCACAGCCCTCTGGTTGGTAATCTCTTGTTTCTGGATTTTTCTTAGTCACTAATTGCAGCAAATTTTGATATGACAGGCAATGAAGGGGGAGGGTGTGACATCTGACAAGCTGCAGCTTCTGCGAGATATTAGTGGTGCATTCAGGCCTGGTGTGCTTACAGCATTAGTGGGAGTCAGTGGAGCAGGGAAAACCACATTGATGGATGTTCTTGCTGGAAGGAAGACAGGTGGGTATATTGAAGGTGATATCAGGGTTTCAGGATATCCCAAAAAACAGGAAACATTTGCTCGCATTGCAGGTTATGTTGAGCAGTCTGACATTCATTCCCCACAAGTCACAGTTGAAGAGTCTTTGACATATTCCTCATGGCTACGGCTCCCAAAGGAAGTTGATCCTGCAACTCGGGAGGTATAAAGTGTGAATCCTGTAACTAGTTTTCCTTGATTTGGGATTCTGCAACAATTTATTCTCGAGTTCAGTACTCTTTGCAGATTCAAGGTTATGGAAACCCAATCGAAGTCTAGACTTGCAATGCTCTACATAAACAGGTATGCATATAATTGAATAGAACTTGTTGGACTTGATTTTTTTGCAGACATTTGTGAATGAAGTTATGGAGTTGGTGGAGCTCACCACTTTGAGGAATGCTTTAGTGGGACTTCCAGGCAGCACTGGGCTGTCAACAGAACAGAGGAAGCGACTGACAATCGCCGTTGAACTGGTGGCCAATCCATCAATCATATTTATGGATGAACCTACATCAGGATTGGATGCTCGTGCAGCAGCAATTGTCATGCGTACTGTCCGAAATACTGTGGATACAGGAAGAACTGTTGTTTGCACTATACATCAGCCAAGCATCGACATCTTTGAGGCCTTTGATGAGGTTTGCAATGATCTCTGATTTTTGCTACAATATTATCAGATTGAGAACAATTATGATCTTGTGAAGATAGATGTCATGGGTCGTGCATCAGCTTGCATTTCTGAGTCTGTCAAGACCTATGATTGATCCTTGCAGATAAAGGAAAAGGATTTGGAATTGTTCTTACTGTTATGATGATCAAGAGATTGGTTTGTTATGCTGCTTGTCAAGAGACATTCTTTGACTTTTGATGTGCCGTGTAGCTTCTGCTCATGAAACGTGGTGGGCAAGTGATCTATGCCGGTCCACTTGGGCTCCGTTCACAATTGTTGATCGAGTATTTTCAGGTATAGTATTTCACCATATAATATACTTGTCATTGTTGTTGCTCACTCAAGGTTCAACAACCGCAGGATGGCACAATGTCAAAATATTGTGGTAGATTAGATTAGTAAGTTGATTCTCTTTTTTTCCAAAAGTGCAAAATGAGCATGGTTGGTTGTGGGTTATCCTGCAACATGAGCAGGCAATTGATGGTGTTCCAAGAATTAAAGAAGGATATAATCCAGCAACATGGATGCTGGAGGTTAGTACACCAGCAGCAGAAATCCGAATTGGCCAGGACTTTGCAGACATTTACAGAAACTCAGACTTGTACCAGTAAGTCTTCCAGCTAGAGCTTGAAGCTATTGACTTTATTATGCTGTCATTTGCAAGTTCCACATACATTGCAACTGCTCTCAGAGAATAATATGAGCCATCTTCTTATTCATGAGCTGGATCATTGAATCATCTGAAGGGTTAGTCCTTGTGGGTGTCTTCATTGCAACACAGATCTTACATACCTTCTATAGATCATGGGATTTGTCATGTAGAGAGCACCAGTGAAACTGAACAGAAGTTCTGCAGACCCTAAACCCTGAACCCTGTATTGATACAATAAAACATGTTTTGATAATTGCAGGAGAACAGAGGCTGTGATCAAAGAACTGAGTGTTCCAGGACCAGGCACATATGACCTGGAATTTCCTACTGAATTTTCTCGGAATTTCCTGACTCAGCTCCAGGCAACATTGTGGAAACAAGAGCTCACATACTGGCGGAGCCCCTATTACAATGCTGTTCGCTTCTTCTTCACCACGATTTGTGCATTGATATTTGGGTCCATTTTCTGGAACCTTGGCTCGAAAAGGTAAAGCAGCCAATTTTCACTCACACAGCTCAATGCTTCCAGTTTTTCCTGGAGTTTTGTATCATCTCTTGCCAAATTCTTACATGTCTTGTGATGAGTTGACCTGAAGGCAGAAAGATGGGTTCACAATTTTCCCAACATGTGTTTCTGTTTCTCAGATGATGGTTTTCATGCCTTTCATCACTTTTAGCCTCACCCATACTTCAAAGATTCCAGAGGGATTGATCGTTTTCACTTCTGTGTTGTCAAAGCTGCTGAGAACTTGCCAATAACAAGACTTGCTGCTATGGTTTTCCTGAGGTGAATTGTGTGACTTGTTGATTCATGGACAACAGGGGAACACAACAGGATGTATTCAATGTGATGGGAGCATTGTATGCTGCTGTGATATTCTTGGGTGTGAATAATGCATCCACTGTGCAACCAGTAGTGGCAGTAGAGAGGTCTGTGTTCTACAGAGAGCGAGCAGCTGGCATGTATGCCCCTTTGTCTTACGCTATTGCTCAGGTAGGTATTCAAGAAGACACTCATGTTACTTATAACAGTGTCATCATTATGAGGCCACTGTTGTTACACCACAACCATGTTTCCACCTACAATGTGAAGAAACCGTGTGTTCCACATTAACTTTGATGCTCAGGTTTGTTTATTGTGATCACATTCATATACTTGTTTCTGGAGGGTTTTTTTTGCACCCAGGGATCATTGACCAGACCAATTCGTTGTGCAGGGTCTTGTAGAGATTCCGTACATCTTGGTTCAGTCAACAGTTTATGCACTTATCACATACTCCATGATCAACTTCCAATGGACCGCAGGTATCTCCACTCCACCAAATGCTGTCCATGTGATTTGCTTAGCATAGTACACATTTGTTCTTTGTCAATCAACACTTTCTCATGAGACATAATATCACACCCACTCCATGGTTTTTGTACATTGTTGTTGTGGACACTATTTTGTTGTTCCTGAAATTGGGTGTTACTGAGTTCGTCAATGTCGTTGGAAACACATCATTGAATCAGTAACATTCAGTTTGAAAACCACTTTGCAGGACAATTTGACCAAATATTGCAAACTTGTAGAGAGCACATCTGCTTCTGAGGGGACTGACAGTGCCAGTGTTGATTTTATTCTAATTTTGTTTTACTATCTGTCTAATTTTAAGCTGAGGGTTGTAAGTGAAAAACCTGTGTTGTGGGTGGGATGTGGTTGCAGCTAAGTTTTTCTGGTACCTACTGTTCATGTTCTTGACTTTCACATACTTCACTTTCTATGGCATGATGGCTGTTGGACTCACACCATCACAGCAGTTGGCAGCAGTCATATCATCTGCTTTCTATTCAATTTGGAATCTATTCTCCGGTTTCCTCATCCCTGTATCTGTAAGTGGAAAAAAACCAACCGTGGTACTGAACCCTGAAGCTTGCAATAGAAAAAAAATTTACATCCTTGATGAAATTTTTTCTCTAGGAGGGTTAGTCATCTTTATATAATCCATTCATCCTGCATGCTTAATCAACTGCAAACTACACTTTTCAACTGAGTGACAATGAGTCAGTGTTGTCTTTTGGCAATTTTTTGCTAAAAGCATTTTTTGACTGCTTATCATGGGCTTTGTGAATTTTGCAGAGGATGCCTCCATGGTGGAAATGGTATTACTATCTCAGTCCAGTGGCATGGACTCTGTATGGTTTGGTGGCATCACAGTTGGGTGATATAGATACAACGATCAGTGCACCAGGCTTTGTTGGAACAACCGTCAAAGAATACCTCCGTTCGTATTTTGATTTCAAACACTCAATGGTGGGTGTATGTGCAGCTGTGTTGATTGGCTTCATCTGCCTCTTCTGGCTAGTATTTGCCTCAACAATCAAGTTCCTCAACTTCCAAAAGCGGTAGTTTGCTGGTGGTTCTTTGATTATGTCCACACCTACCCTATATCTAGTTTCCAAGGAAGTATATTGTATACAAGTTTTGTTTGTACCCAATGTTGGGAAGCCGCTTGCATATTGGCAAATCTGTACTTTGAGCCGAGGCTGTGTGTAAGAATCTTAGGCCATAACTACTGTAATATCTTTGCTAGAGACTGCAGTACAAGGGTTTATGGAATTCATACTAATCCATTATTCCTGGCAACTATGTTCCATGACAATGATGCTGTGTGGATAGAACCTGGATGTAATGGTGAAATTAAATCGTGTAGTTGGACCTGCTGTTATTCTTCAACAGCTCTGTTGTATCTATTTGAAGAAGAAGAAGTTAATGGAAAACTTGCCATTGCCAAAATTGAAGTATTATACTCTGTCCCAACTTTTCCTGTCATTGCAAACAGGTTACTTCAAAAGCTTATGCAATTGGTCAACCAGTGCTTGGTGTTGTACGTGAATCTCAAATGTAAAAAGAGAAATCCCTGCCCAAATAAATTAACTATACACATATCAAGACAGATTGTATCCATCAATAAGTTGCAAAAGAAAAATTCAACCACAAGTTTTTTTTTTGCCATCCCACAAATTAGGACGAAGATTATTCATTGCAATTGAGCTACATTTCCTCGCCATAGAGTAATATAATATGTTTTCCAATACAAATAATGTGAATTAAATTCACACTTGTAATCAAAGCTCAAAGTTCTACAACAAATGAGTTTGAAACCACATCATCATCATCTACTTGTAATGCTTGAGCTTCACACTTAAAATACCAACTTTGAACAACCCATTGGGTGCATGAGGAAGGACAGCATTATTGCTACATGAAGAGTGTTAAGTCCAAAAAAGGCATTGAGGAGTTTAGCATGCATTGTGATAAGCACCAAACCACAAGAGTGAGATACCAACCAAGCAAAGTTTTTCTACTTGTTTCTATCCCACACAAAAGATAAATCTTAACTTCTCTTGTTAGTCCACACCATACAAGAGGTAACAAGTTCAAAAAAATTATTTTTTGAAAAGTGAGTAGAATAAACCTACTACTTGCAAAACCCAATTTCAAGAGTGATGATGTTACAAGGCATTTAATGTTGACTTAACACATGGATGTGAATATAAAATCTGTTCAAAACAAATGGGACAAGAGTATGATGGGGGGAACGCTCATATAAAGGGCACTAGAGTGGAATGTTCGTATGTTAGGGGACACAAGCAATAATTTTCCTTATTGTTCAAGATGTGAAGAACTAATAAACTAACCGAAACAAAATTCCAAGAACATCTACAAATGGTTCATACATCCAAATAGAATACACCCAAAATCACTAAACTTTAACCACATGCCAACTCTACATCAGACATCCTAAACTTGAAGAGTGAAGGTTTTTTTATCACACTTTAGAAATACACTACTACTATGCCACCTTCAATGGGCAGAACTCCTATTCTTCTTCCTTGTCTGTTGAATTTGACATAAAGAACTTTAGAAATATTGTCATTCTTACATTTTTTTTTGTATAAGGGCTAAGTGACAATATTATCTGACTCTTTCATTTTCTTTGTCATCTAGGGAATCAGATTGGATTTCTAATTCACAATGCATTTGTTGATTTTTAGTGTGGCGTAAAGCCCTAGGGTGAAAGCATCCCCAAAAGAAGCGTGACTTGGACAAGGTGGCAGTCGAGCCCGGTCCCATATTTTGGGAATGTCTTTTGCTCGTGGGATTTACCCATTGTAAAGCACGAGGCTAACATCATCATGAGCCTCGAGAAAGATATGTCGATCACCAGAAACAAGTTATCGTGACCAAAAGGCACATAAGAGGTCAAGGGTTCTTCTTACACCTACTTATAAGGCTAACATGCCTTACACTCACACTCTTAAGGAATATGAGTAAAGATCCCTTCTTTTTTCTAGAATGCATGTGCACAGATTTAAAGTGGCGTGAAGTACACTAAGAAAATTTCTCCAAGTGCTTTATGGACAATTAACAGTGTTTGCGGATATGCGTCAACCAATATTGACAACCCTGATTCAACTGTGTGGCATTTGAGATCATTCTGTCATGGAAGCGCAGTTCCCTTTGAATTTTCTTGGACGAGGCAGTAATATCCTCGGATGCTCACATATTTCTTCCATTACATTCTAGAGCAATTAAGCACCTCATTGAATGCATGAATGATATTTCATGTTTATATATTCCAAATTATAATAAACCCTCTTTATAATCATGCCCATTTTAGTCACAATTTTGGTTTGTGTCGCACATTGTTTTTTTGGTAATCATCTGTGTTTTTAGTAAGAAACATCATTTTTTAAAGTCATTATCACATTCGTTAGTAACACAAAATATTTGCAAAGCTTTTTAAAAAATATGATTATAATTTTAAAAAATAGAACAAATATTAAGATTTTATAAATATTTTTTTTTTTTGAGAATGTTGATGTTGTTTTGTATTCAAGTTGTGCAAATTAACAACAATGAATCCAGTTGAGGAAAACAAAGCAACTTTAATGCAAACAAGCAAAAAATATGCGAACTTTTAAGAAAGCATAAAATTCTAAAATTTAAAAATCTAGTTAACAAAATACACAAACTAATAGATAGAAAAAAGCTCAAACTCAATATAAATCATCACATTAAAACAACCAAAAGTCACAACCTCCTTCTTCAAGTCTAATAATATGTAGTAGAGCTTAGAATAACCCATGTAAAAAATTTAAACAATTTGCACCGTTATTTAGATATTAAAAAGCTGTTTTGTAAAATATTGTTGCCTATAGTCACAATCTCGCAAGGGTTTATATAGAATGTGACTATGCATATTTAAATCGCAATTCATTGATGTCTCTTAAAAACAAAAATGGTCACCAAGGGCGTTATTATAAAAGGGGTTTACTGTATATGAATTTCCTTTGATGGATTACAGTTGACAGTGATTTCATAGCTCCCTCTGTTGAATATAAAATAATTATTAGTCACCTCCTGGGCCCCGGCCCTTATGGGCAATACACATACACAATGCCAAGACTGATATTTCGAAATCAAAGCATTAAAGCACATTAACCAAGGAACCGGGATGTACCATTTAAGCTGAAAAAACCATCTTGGATTCATAAAGAAATGGGCACCGATTTATGTGGTTCTAGTTTTGTTTTGTGATTTGATGCTAACATGCATTCATTGGAGATTTTTGTTTTAGTGGTACAATAATTTGTTTAATGCGTGGTAATTTTTGTTGAATGAAAGCAAAAGCTTTTTGAAGTAGACTTAGTCTTCCAGCAATAGGAACCAAGGCTCCAGCACCACCCTTACCTTGATGAGTGTGCAATCCTTCAGCAAACTAAAAAAGCTTTGCTAATGGTCGCCTAGGTGATGACGTAAACAAAGATACTCTCGCATGCACCACTTTCTGTCCACCATGCCCATAAAAGCTCAAAGTTTGGCCAGGCAACCTTCCTTGGGTGGTGCAAGGAAAATGTCAAAGCCCCTCCTGTTCAGTTCAGTCTCCACTTGATCAGATTGGCAAGTCGCCAAATCATGCCATGCCATGCCATTCGAACAAACCACCCAGTTAACAGGATTCAATCAGATCTCCCTTTCTGCAGGTTTCCATATGGCAGTTTGAAGTACCATCTTACAACATACAAGAGCAACAAAATAACAGTCTCCTGCATTAGTTTATACCCTTACAGTCCAAAGGATCATAGTTGTACTGGGTTTCCAAAGAGGCTGAAGCCGACCACCAGCACACCATCCATTGGAAACGGTCTATGACTCAGTTGTGGATGATCCCCAATTGAGACATGTAGTTAGATTTCACCACGATAACCTGTCAAGAAAAAGAAATTCCTGTAGGTAGATAAGTAGGTAGGAAAATAGGTGGTTACTAGATGCATATAGATGATTCCTACATAGGGAAGGGCTTGTTAGTGGGTGGGTAGTGTGAACAGCAACTGGAATAATCTGCCATTCTGCCAATAACCATGGTTAGCTAGGGTAATTGGAACCCAAGGGGAAAGTATTTCCTGTCCACCCACCATTCATCCCTCGTGGTGTGCGAAAGTAGCTGCTTGTTCATGTAGTGAATTAACAATCCACTCCAAATGTCACACTTGTGTAGAAGAGAGTTGTTAAGTACTAAGTACTTATCCTCTTGGAAATATGCACTTGGAACAACAAGAGATTTTTATTTTTTGACACTCATCAGGGGTGTTCTTCCCATACCATGATGAGATTGGGATGAGAGTGGTGACGTCTTCTTCACCATCTCCAAATCCAAAAACATGGCCCATGAAGAGTTGATAACAATGGAGCCCATCACCTCCTCTGTTGTGTAAGACTGGGAGAGAAGATTTTTTCAAATTTGTACTAGGCTATCCCCACCGAGCTCATGTTTTCAGTGTCATAACTTGGCGTCAAAGTGTTTTCCGTTTGTCAGGTTCAAAAGAACCATGCTCCCCCTCCCCCCAAGAAACAAAAAAACTCGGTCAACTCTCACTATCAATTCCTGAACTGTATATCAACCAAGGTGTGGCCTTGGCTCGAAGATGTCAAATAAGCTAGGGGTCCTTATCACAGGCAATACTTACGGGGCCCAGATGAGATGTGTCTGGAGGTACTCAGACACATTTTGGTGCTGCCCATTACACACTTTGGGTCCTGTTATGCACATGTTGCAATTGTAATGGACATCCAAAAGGTACATAACAGAACCAAAAATGTGCATTGTAGGACCGAAAGTGTGTAATCTGCAACACCAAAATGTTCATTTACAGACCCAAAATGTGCATAACAGGACTCAACGTGTGTAAATGGGCATCACCAAAATGTTCATTGCAGACCCAAATGTGCATAACAGGACTCAAAGTGTGTGTGTAATGGGGATCCTCAAAATGTTCATTACAGACCCAAAATGTGTATAACAGGAACCAAAGTGCCTAATGGGCAGCATCACAATGTCTATTACAGACCCAAAATGTGTGTAGCAGGACCCAAAGTGTCTACTGGGCAGCACCAAAACATGTCTGGGCATTATCCATCTTTTCTGAGAAAAAGATAGATTTGGGCTAGGGCAGACTGAAAAAAAGAAGCAGGCAGTACATTTGTGATGTCTGCAATAGAAACAAAATACCCCGTATATATATATATAAACAAGGATGGAAATCCACCAACAAAAAGTACAAGGCATCTCGAAGCAAATGGAAACACACGAAGACCGTCAAAACAATAGTAATGAAATGAAAGACATAATGCTAAAAGGACATCCTCTGCCACAAATCAGTTAGCAATGGAGGTGCATTAATTGGTATGTGTGAAAAAGATGAAAAATTGTGATTAACCATGGCAACTCGTTGAAAAATCACAACGGCTTGTGCACATTGTATGATTATTGACATTTGTTGCCTATAGTGAAATATAAGCATCGAAGGTACCAAGGAGGTTTGCTAGTGACAAGCTATATTGGCATGTACACAAGAAGTCAAAAAAAGAATCAAAACGAGGATGGAAACAACCATAGGCCTCTATGGCAAGGAAAATGAAATCATTTCCTAATGCTTGCTTTGTGTAAGATCGTGTCTTATCTTTAGCGACAATGGTTGCTACATGTGCTATAATCATCAAAACACACCACACCAAATCTATATGAATTGAATCGACAATGACAACATCCGCCGTGGTTTGAAATTGTCTCTAGTGATGACAATATATATTCATCTTTGTGTGTGGCAAAGGAAAAGGTGAAGAACCTCTCTTTGTAAGTGAGCTCCACTCTTTAATGTGATAGCTATAACAATATTTTGAAACATATCATGGGTTGCAATGCCTTCATTCTCGCACAAAGAACGTAACAAATGGATACCCAAATCATCAATGATATGACCACATTGGCATCATGAAATATGCGTAACCATAGGATGTGATATACCAAATGTATATAAAATGCCATTAAAAAATGGGCAAAGGATAAATGAAATGAAAGGGTGCTAAAATAAACTAATAACCCCACCCCTGTTGTTGAACCTGCATAGGAATGAAAACGTGCTCACATAACATTTGAAGGAACATTTGTTAAACGTGAAATAAATTCCTCCTACTATAATATAAAGACCCATAGCTTATTTAACATCTTCCCCCTTGCTTTTTCATCTTTTTCAATATCCTCAAAAATAATGTTTGTAAGAGTTACCTGCATTAAGCCAATATCATACATGCCTATAGTTCTATTAACTTACATTATACATATATCATATTACCCTTTCAGGTTTCGCATCTCATTGTTGAATAATTATTTTATTTTGAAAATTTGATGTCAATGAAAAAATAAAATAAATAAAAATTTTAACAAAATTTCATTTAACTTAAAAAATATTCGCATGTTATTCATCACCAATGTTTTGCACAAAAAATTTGCTTCATCACACAAATTTTGAACTCACATATTCCCTTCCAAGAAATATGACACTAATAACTAGCATATCATCATGCACTTAAAAGCATGAATTTTAACAAAATTATTGTATACACAAAATCAAAAAGAAAAAATAAAATAAAAATTGCAACAAACAACACAATTCTACACAAAGTTGCACTATCAAACCCATAAAAGGTGTTGGACAAAACTTGTTAAAAGATGTTTCATAAAAGAAAAGTTTAAATATACCATGAATCTTATGAAATTTCATCTTCAATAAACAATAATTTTTTTAATTTTCAGCAAGAAGGGACCTTAATTTTCTAAATTTTTTACATTTTAAAAAATAATATAATTTTCACCCAACCTGAAAAGGTACTAGATTACTCAACTTAACTCGGAAATTCCAAAAATAGAACTGGGTGTCTTCAAAAATAGCACTTCCCAAGGGGACCCAGATAAATGAGAAGATATGACTGGAGATGACTGAGCAGAGCACAAAATGGAGACAAATTATCTTAAACCATTGAGTGCAAAAGTCTTAATTATCACTACAACAGAACATATGGCTTTTCCTACCACAGTAGACCTTGACACTTGAATGTGGTAACCGCCCATATTACAATAATGTTAAATTACAACAAACATCACATACTTATATTGGAATAGGCCTTGTGTTTGTATTAGACTTGGTCACTATTGAATGTCAGCCTTTTTCTTTTGTTAACTTCAAAGATCTGTAAGAAGGTGAAAAAAAAATGCACAATTGAAGTGATTTTGGAAGGTTCAAATCACCACAATTGAGAAAATAAAATATCAAGAATCACTAGATTTCTGTATTTGGTTATTAGTGTGTAACCAAAAATATAGAAAGAAAATTAAAGATTTGTGCTTCATACCTGGTTTATATCCAAATTTGGCTTACCTAGTCTTAGGGATGGCCACCACACATTTTCTACATCCACTTAACAAGTGTTTTTTTTTTTTTTTTTCCTTCCAAAATTTGTGAGGTAGGTGGCTTGGCTATCATGCATATGAAGACTTAGCCAAGTTTGGCTAGAGGTCCAAGGAGGAAGTAAAAAAAACTTAGGATAATTTGGGGAACTTGTTATAGAACCTATTCTCTAAATATGGCAAATTTAGAATTTTTTTTTCCTCATAGGTAAATGTGACAACTTGGGCCCTTTTTGCCCCCCAAAAAATAATCTTTATTACCTTTAAGCACCTTCATTTTTCCTCGCCACTAGGTTGGGAAAATTAGCCACAAAAAACCACAGCTTCCTATGCATGATCACCACTTAGTAATTCCCATAACACTTTCAAAATTATTCCCATCATCATCATCATCATCCTCTCAAAATTTGTCTGGGTAGTTCCGGAATGGTAGGTAACTAGTGAGAGGTGGCTGCTTACCCAGGGCACACTGGTCACCAGGAAGCCTTCTTGACTATTCCCAGTAACCAGAGCCCTCTGGGCCAGTTACCTCATACATAACTAACCCTAACAAGAAGAAAGGTCAAAATACCCTCTTTTCATCCATGAAGAGAGCATCAACCATTGATATTTTCATCCACAAAGCAAAGGGTTATGGGAATCATTGGGTCAATGATAAGCTGAGGGTGGTAGCCTTTGTGCTAACTTAACTATCTCGGGTATGCTAATCAAACTAAGGTCAAAGGTTTTAATTATAGCTTGTAAACTCATGACCTGATAGCCAATCAGAATGTCGAGATTCCCATTCGGGGGATGGTTATGTACTCCAAGAATCCCTTGAATCCGTTTTTGTTGTGCACTTTGGACTTTGTCCTCCTCCTGCTATGCCTCTCTGCTGCTACAACAGTAGAATCTGCAGATCAGCACAAAACCAACTCAACTTGATGTGCAGAAATCTTCCAACTTTTGATCTGCACAAACAAGCTTCGAACTTTGGATCACCCCAGTTCATGATCTGGAATTCATTCTGCACCCACCCATGCATGTATTTGATCATATACTCTAACTTTGATTTAAGCTTGTGTTTCGTGAACAACTTTTTTGCAAACTTTTAACTTCTTTGGTTTTTCCTTTTTTTTCTTCTAGACTCTCTTCATGTGTATGTATGGTGTTCTTTGTGTGTTTTGGAAGGAGCCGCTGTGGTTTTTAGTTCTTTGTTCTTCTGATCTTTGACATGATTATCTGAGATCTCTCACATATTATGAATCTGTTGTTTTGCGTTTTGGTAGTTTAGTGATCAGTTCATGATTTTTTCACCAGAGTTTTAGAAGTTTGTCTGGAAGAACTAGCAGCTTAAGACCCAGAGCTGCACGATCTCCATGATGTTCAGAACTTTTGTCTCCAGGGAAGGCAAGTTTCAGTAGCCACGGCTTCAGGATGATTTTCTGAGCTCTATGTATAGTATCACCTAGATGTACAATTGCAGAAGAAATTTGACGTCTGTTTTGTCTAGACTGGGATTTTATCTTTGATGCCATGAAAGGATATATATTGAGCAGGACGCTCATATGGGGACTGGGTATTGTCCAGTACTGTTTTGAAGAGCAAGTTTCCGACGATAAGCTGAAGCAGAAATAGTGTGGAGGATCATGCAGCTGCTGTGGTCGATGAATCTTGATGAGATTCCTTGTTCTTTTTCTTCTTATGATTTGAAGGCAATTTGATGCTGCAGATGATGGTGTTGTTCTAGCCTGGCGGATGAAGACTTTCTCCGAATGCATGCATCTCTAGTAGTAAGAAAGTTCTACCAGTTGGCGCACTTCTTGGGCAAGCAGCAGTTTCCAACATCCCAACTGATCATTGCAGCAGCAGAATCGGATCAATTGTCAACAGATCTCGAGTAAAACAAACAAACACTGGAGCCGCTTGTAGACTTGTTTCAATTCTCAATGCTGTCGTTTGGATCCTTGCGAGCTCTTGGGTCGGGAAACTTAATATCTTACAAGTGGGAATACCATCACGAAGGTCAGTACGTAGTACAACAACGATTGCGTGATTTTTGCAGTACTCTAGAGGTCAACATTTGTGTTGTGCAAATTTCACAACAAAAAAACACATGTAGACCTCCTGAAGTCCCGAAGAATTCCTAGTGAAGAAGAATTAGTGTGCCAGGAGCTCATGTATTGAAATTCTTCTGTAAACTGCAGGGAATGAACCTTCGAACTCGCCGTCTGCAGTGAAGGTTGCAGGAGGTGCAGCAGCAGCAGCCACTACACCGGCCACCGGTTTGCTGCAACATGAGTGTGGGTACTACGATGTGGAGCAAGTGCAGAGAGTGAGCAAAGCTCTGTTGCTTACACTGGCTCGAGTTTGTGTGGAGAGGTCTGGATCAAGTCATGCAGCTGGCGAGCTGGTCATGAGAAGCAATCATCTGATAAACAATTCTTCTGGCGGAGGAGGTACAAGTCCAAACGGATCAGCAATGAGAATGGAGGGGGAAATCAAGAGGGAGATGCTGGAGTATCTGCAGCAGCAAAGTGAAGCCTATGCCAGTGGAAGTGGTGCTCTCAGCAACTCTCCCGGCATGACCAAAGTATGTGACAAAGCTCAAAACACTCACCACAGTTCTCACCTTCTTCTCTGCATCAGATCACAGGATTCCTTGTACATGTTGAAGATGCCATGAAGCCTGTAACAATACTCTCAAACTTGTGACTGTTGAGGTGACAAGTCCTGTTGCAAATTGCAAGTGTTGGTGGTCATCAAGAAGAAGAAGAAGAAAAACGACAATCTGAAAGAGTCTGCCTGCTAAGGCATAGGCATATCCGGGGTACTCAAAAGGATTGTCACATTGCAAAGGATTCCAATTCACAATATTCAACAATTAACTTTGTTTGAATCCTTTGTATTATATCATTAGTTTGGAATGATAAATGAGTTCTATAAGTTGGAATAAACACAAATATTATTCATTCTTTTAATATGGTGCATAGTTTAGTGTCCTTAAGATTCCTGAAAGAGAAAGAGATTTAGTCCTGATCACAATAGTTCTGTAATTCTCTCTCTCTCTCTCTCTCTCTCTCTCTAGATTCGATTCTCGGTTGTTGAAAACCTGATCGTTTTGCTGCATCATGCATCTGAATGGACAGGTTGTAAATCCAGCAAAGGTAGTGGATGACATACTTGAGAGTTTTGTGCGTTCCAAGAGAACTTTGTTCACAAGGGTGATGTCGAGCAAAATCATGTGTAGCAGCGAAAAGAAAGACGACAAGAAATTCGGAGACTTTGTCCAAGAGCTGGAGCGCAGTGGAACCTGGATACTTGGACGCCGAGAGGTTAGTGATCAAAAACTCCCTCCAACTTCTTTCAGCCAACAATTGAACTGAATCTATGTTCTCCTTGAACGGTATGCTCTTGCATAGTAGCTGTCGGTAAATGCTTGGAGACTGAGAGCTTGATTGGAACTCTTGAAAAGTTCAGAGTTAACAATTGACGACCATTTGGAAGTTGAAAAAATGAAGAGCAACTTCGATTTGAGGATCAGCAGATGATGCAACAACAAATATTGATAATGTTTTGTCTCATTACATGATCCAATTCAATGATCCAAGATTTGTCTCCAATTCAATAAAAACCTTGATCTCAATCACCAAGTTAGAAAAAAAAATCAGAATTAACATTTTAGTCTAGAATCAATTAAATACCTAAAATTTACTCAAACTTTCTCAATATATATTGAGAAACAAGCTTTTTGGTTTTTCTTTGACTAGGTGATTGCAAAGGCAATACTAAAGCGTGTGGATCGTAGCAAAGCGCACCATTGTGCAATGAGATTTGACAATCGTGATGAACTTGCGTATCACAAATTGAGGTGTACGCTACGACCCATCTCATGCCACAATCCCAACTGTGGAGAGGTGTTCTCTGCCATCCATGCTGAAGCACACGATGCTTCTTGCCCTTTCAAGATTCTTCACTGTCGTCTGAAATGCGAGGCAACAGTGAGTCGTAGCAATATGGACAACCATTGTGCCACTGTTTGTCCGATGAAGCCTGTCAGTTGCCCATTCCGTCATGTCAGTTGCTCCGCTTCCATGCCACAGGTAAGTACGTCAATGTCATGTTTCCCATCACAAATTATCCCCATTGCTAGCTAAATCATCACGCTAAAATCTAGATCATCACGAGAGTTGATGTTTCGTGCATGCAAGGATCCATTCATTTCTGTTTCAAAACTTCAAGTCTTAAATTCCTTAAATATTTACACAAGATATCAATAATGTTGTGCCTCACTAGATGATCCAACAAACATATGTTAACAATGTTTTGGCTCAAACTCGAAAGACAACTTGTCCGCTGCACCAGGTTGAAAAAAAGTTCAAAATTAGCAATCTAATCTCTAATTACCTAGATACCTGTAATCTTATTTTTGCGCCAAAATTGCAAATTTCGAATTGTCAAAAAAACATGAAAACCGAATTCCATGATCTAAAGATATAATGTTTGGGATATGCTCGAAATCGTCTTGGAAAAACACTCACTTGAAACAAGCTTGAAATTCATGTATTTCAGTTGTGAGCATATAGGTAAAATGTTACAGTTGTGTTCATTGTGATTTGATGCTTAGTCAGTGTTGATACATGTAGGGGGAGGTTGAAAAGCATTGTGAAGACAACATGGGGCAACACTTACTATTACTTCTGAACTCCATGCAAGATCATAAACTCTCCATCAACAATCAAAGCCAACGCATACTTCTAATGGAAAAGGTAATTTTGCATCAATCTCTCTCTCTCTCTCTCTCGGATACCAGCAATAATGTTCATTCAGCAAGTCTTTAAAGAACTTCCTTGCAATCTTTGATGATCCATTAAGGGAAGTTACTCTTTGAATATTTTATTAAACATCTAAGATAAAGGGCATTTTTTATATGTCATGAAATAATAAAATGTTAAAAGAATATTTTAATTGTATCCTCGTAATCCAATCCTAAACACCTTATTTATATTTAAATAAATGGTAAATTATATACTTTCCAATAAATTGCACCTTATATTTTTTGCATGTCATTTGAAAAAAATTGAAGTAACTTCCCTCGATCGAAATGGTTCATTCGCAATTTGGTAAACATCATGACCATTGCAAACCTTAAGAATCAAGTCATCGTATGTACTAAATCTGGCAACAACATACGAAGTTTTTTTGCATCAAAAACTCAAAGGCGCATCAAAAACTGCATACAATGAATGGGTGAAAAACAGTTGATGACGGAATTTGGTTATGGATTGTGCAGGCTATGTCTGTAGCTCCAAGAGCGGATACAGGGGATACAGGATGGGTGCAATCAGCTCTTCGAGAACACGAGAATCGTCTAAACTCATTAGAGGAGCAAGTGAAGAAACTCCAGCAAGAGGTGAAGGCAACAGATGTTTCTGCAGAAGTTTTGCAACTGCGGCGAGAGCTTCGCAATATCCAAAGACAAAGCAAGACAACCCCATGATGGATGGATAGAAAGATGGATGGATAGGCTGCACATAATCTCTTAGTCCTTGTTATGGCAAGTTCAAAGCCAGCAACAAAAATTAAAATAGGAAACGGTCCATGAAGTTGTTCCCCAAACAATAGTAACATAGTAACAATCGGCTCATAGTGGAATGACTCTGCCCTTTATGGCAGGTTCAAATTTCAAACTAAAAACTTCCCTTACTGGATGTAAAATTTCTCAGCCAGATGCATGCACTTCTATGCAACATGCCCATCCATCTTATGCACACATAGTACTTCAGGTTTAACTCACACATTGGGTCAAGTTCCAGCCAAAATATTCTGCCCAAATCCTACACCAACATGTAGGCTTTTGATGAAAACCTGCCAATCATCAATAAAACAAAGCACCCAAAGAAGGGGGAGAAAAAGATAGAAGATCAAAGCACCCAATTCCTGGCAAACTAAGAATCCTCCGAAGGCAAACGAAGAGTCTTATCCACAGCGCAGAGCCAACAAAACAACCACTTAACATTCCTCAAAATGTATGTGGGACCAAATGAAACTTAATGCATCGTTTTGTCGTCTCCTCAGTTGCATAGAGTGCCAACAATCACCCCTGTTGAGAAGATAATTCAATTTTGAAATGAATATTCAACAATATGGCACCCTTTTTTCTATTTTCAAAAAAATATCATGTGCAAATAGTACAAAGGATTTTTTTTGGAATTTTTTAGCAAAGGTTGCTATATTTTGAAGAAGAACAGTCAGAAGTTGCCACAATTAGATGCTGAGTTCACGAAGGTTGTCAGAACAAAGTGGGATTCTGAAAATTTTATACTTTCCTGCCAAACCTCTAGCCAGATTAGTCCTCTTGTGGTGAGCACCAGTCCACCTACCTGACAAAATTGAAAATAAAGTTCCTGATCAACATCCGTCCATGAAATCAATGTTTATAATTGCTATGGTATTGATGGATTTTTATGGTTAAATATTGTAATTTACAAACTGGTTTTGTACATCATACATCACACCCCAATCACATGCCACCAAAAAAACTCTCTGGAAATATGAACACACTGGACTTGAATGTTTTCCAGATTATTTTTCTCCTCCAATTCTTTGTTTTTGAGTGTGGTTGGTGACTTCTTAATGTGCAAATTATTTTGAATGTCAAATGTAATCACAGGGATTCCTTGCAAAATAGGCATTATCAAACACAATAGCAACTCGATCTTTAAAGACTTACTTTTGAGAAGACCTAGAATCTAACAGAAAGCTTTTGAACATGATTACATTAACATTCATATTAATCAATTAACACAACTTGTCAAAATTACCATAATTTTGAAATGGCATCAGGGACCACATAGAAATATCTATTTATTTTACAATATTCACTTTGATCTAACTTCTTGTTTTGTTCCTTTGACTCTGACTATGTTGATTTGTCTCACTCTTAACCCACAATTATTGGCATTGGACAATGTTTGGATGTTTCCATTAGCATACATTTTGGTTAAATTTATGAAAGTTTCATTATTTTATTACCATTGAAATGTTTTGCAAGCATTGTGTGTCATTATTAGCAAACTTGAACATTGTACATTACATGAAATAGAGGATATCACAACAAGATATCTTAAACATAGTTTCAGAAATTCCCACATACCTCAACCCTGAACCCATAACCATTTGCCCTTTCTTTCACAATGAAGATTTTTAAAAGCATCCTTTAAAAAGTCCAAAAGCACTTTTTTGCCTCCAAGTAATCCAGACCTTCTGGCCTTAACAATCCAGTTACAAAATTGCATGACATACATATAACCTGCACACTCTGAAAGTTCTCCCCCAAAATGCTAACCTGTCTTAACAAGAGACAAAATAATCACTTTTTTCTTCAAAACAAAGATTGTGGATCTCTAGCCCTTGGGCATTAATGAAATTGGTTTATTACACCTCAACCACTTGAGTGTTGTCAAGTAACCCAACCTTTGAACCTTTCCCATGTGATATTATTTTTCTTAAGAATTTTCATTGGATCTAGATTCAAAAATCATCATCATCATTTTCAATACAATAGCATTTGCTACCATTCAGGTCTTGAAAGGGTTGTCCACTCTCAGATATTCTCTCACAATACATACATCTTAGTTGCTTCATGAGAGTATAAGCAAAAACAATTAGGGGGCAACTACATACAAGTTATATATTGATAATTATACCAACACTAAGTTGCAAAAAGAAGGAATATTCCAAGCTTTTTGACTGATGCAAACCACAGACAATTGGGGAAAGGGAATAGTGGCAACCTGGCCAAAGACTCAAGAGTGGAGGTGGAAATGCAAGTTGTAATCACTAATGCATCTTGAAAAGAACCAGTGCAAGACAAGCATAGCCACAGAGGACCATGTAAGAGCTGGGCAATGGAAGAAGTAAAGATTTGATAGCAAGACAAACAAGGATGCCAGTGGTAACCAAAGGAAACAAATGCATCAAGATAGCTTGCAAATGAGAGAAAGATGCAAGTAAGGCCTGAAAGTCAGGCCCCACTACTAATAAGTACAGATATGAGGGACAAACATTGTTGTTATAATAATGGACCAGTTATAACTTACTTATGCTCATCATGGCTCCACAGAAGCTCAAAATGCCATCAAATCCATTCCCACCAGGTGACAACACCCAATACATCGAGGATGTCCAAAGATTGAGGGTGTCACAGTTGAAAGCTCCAACCCTGTGTCACATCAACAGGGGCAAGTGTAGTTACAAGGTGAAACCTTTTTAAGGCATACAACAAGAGGGAGGAAGAACTCAAACGAAATGAACTTAACAAGCAATGCAGCGAAGGAGGGTAGAAGAGAAAGGAAAAGAGTAGGAGAAACCACAAATAGAGCTTGAAATGACACCACATCAAGCAAGATATTGCATACGTCCCATCCTAACTGTTCCCAAGCACAACAGTTGGCAGGTATGATGTTAGGGTTCTTCTAGCATGGACTCATGCTGGACAACCCAAGCCCATCACACAGTAGCACCAGAATACAGCAACAATGCAGAATCAAGTGGATGAGCAACTGCAATGTCACAAATGATTTATTGTTTACAGATGATGAACATCTATAGTAGAGTACATGATGTTAGGGTATCTATTAGAACCTTAAAGAGCTGAAATTTGCCTAAATTGCCTCCCACTATTGCCAACTGCAGGTCAGGTCTTTCCAAACAAGAGAGAGAGATTTGACCTCACATTTCACAAGAACTATGCATTCTTGCAAAACTAGAGAAATGTAGACCATGATCAGATAATCATACATGTATCAAAGTTGATGAAGTAGAAATTATCTAAAAAAGCACATCACTTAATGTGCTGCTTGCGCCATGATCAAGAAAACCAAGAAGACTGACAAACTGCAGATGCTTGCTTTCAAAAGGAAGGATAACAATACAGGGCTAGAGCCTGTACAATATACAAAAAAAAACAGAGAGCTAAGTGAACACTCTCTTATTTTCCTAGGTCACCACCACCTGGGCTCCAGTAGAGACATGTTGAGAAATCCAACCTACCACATCCCATAGTCCTTCTCCTGTTAGGGCACAACATGCTTGGATATGTCAATCATGCTTCTTGATGGTGTGCAACGAGGGTGCATCACTGATCTCTGAGGGAGTCATAGCATCTTTAAGGTCCTGCTTCTTATCAAAGAGTAGCACCACCACATGTTGTATTTCCTCTTGTTGCAATTCCTCTGTTATTTTCTTAGGGTGGTACCACCACCTGGGCAGCTCCAGTCGTGACATGTTGAGCAATCCAACCTAACCCATCCCAAAGTCCTTCTCCAGTTAGGGCACAACATGCTTGGATATGCCAATCATGCTTCTTGATGGTGTGCAACGAGAGTGCATCACTGATCTCTGCAGGAGTCATAGCATCTTTAAGGTCCTGCTTGTTTGCAAAGACAAGCACAACCGCATGTTGCAATTCCTCATATTGCATCAACTTGAACAGCTCATCTTTGGTGATTGCAATTCGGTCCCGGTCCGTGCTATCGACCACCATCACCACTGCGTGAGTGCCACGATAGTAAGTTGCCCAAGATGGTCGTAACCGCTCCTGCCCTCCCAAATCCCATACTTCAAAGCGGATGTTTTTGTACACAAGCTGTTCAACATTACTGCCAACTGTGGGTTGTGTGACCACCACCTCTCCCAAGTGCAATTTGTAAAGAGTTGTTGTCTTACCAGCATTGTCCAACCCAACCACCACAATCTTGTACTCTTTTGCCGGAAACATGAAGAACCATAGCCGCGACAATACAACCCCCATTCTATTATGGCCCTTCCTTCAGGGACCCCTTCCTTGCCTTGTTCTTGAAAACTCTGCCACCAAAGTCTCCCCCACTTCCACCCCTTTTTTTGATTACCAGACCAGATTACAATCCGAAGTTTTGCACTTGCTTGAGGTTCTTCATGAACCGAGGCACCGAGGTCTTTCTATCATGACCTAAATCTCCCCGTGAACCACCTCCATGCCTGAACTCCTGCCTGTCCCTTGTTGTGAAGCTTGTACAATCGAAACTTGACTCTCTAGCGTTATGTCATCTCCACATGCGTCCACTAAGGAAACAAACCCTCACAGAACCAAGAGCAGACAAAAGCCCTTTGTCTCAAAAGCAGCAGACGAGAACTGGGGAGAAGAGGGTAAGGAGAGAAAAGAAGGGAAAGGATCGAAGTAGAAGTGACCAAAAAAAGGGGTAGAAGAGGAAGAAGAAGACGACGACCACGAAGAGCAAGCCGCAGGAGCAGCTGCAACAACACCACTTGGCGCTAAATCTCCACCAGCATCACCTAACTCACCTAAACAGGAGCAAATCCACCACACCAACAGTTTTTATCTTGTTTTCCTCCTTTTGTCATTATTTCTTCTTTTGGCTCTCTTTTCAACGATTGGCATGTAGTACTACACTGATCCAAATTGCAATAAATTGATTTGATTCTTTTGAAATTCACATATGCTACTCAATCCTTTGTGTGTGTATTAACCTTAAACTAAGGCAAAATACTCTTTGCATTTTGAGGTCTAATTTCAACCCTCAATTTTGGTTAGAGCTCTGGACGTGTTATTCCCAAGAGGACTAAATTTTAGTGAAATCTAGATGTCAAATATTAACACTTAACATTTATTGCACAAGATGATTACAATGGTAAAATCCAGTGTTGGCCTAGTATGAACTTTTGAACAGACCTGCCTGTTCCTGGTGTTGATATTCCTGGATTTTTCATACCAACCAGACCCTGGTATTGAGATCAGTTCTGGCATTGGTATTCTTGGATTTTTCATACCAGCCTGGTAGTCCTAGTATTGGATCCTTTTTAAAACTTTCGTACCAGCCTGGTCCTGGTATGGAATCCTTTTTTTTTAAAATTGTACCAGCCTGGTGGAAAACTCATTTTTGGCTGGTGCAATACCAAACCAATACAAAACTCTACAATAACACTTCAAGAGGTAATACTTACTCATATTATGATTGCAACATTCCAACCAACAAGACCAATTATTGTCCCCTACCACATGAAGTAGATCTGGAGTATGGGACAGAACTTCAACCATTTTTACTTGCTTGGCACTGAGCAACAGATCTCTGAGATCCGTATCTATCTCTGAAATGGAGTTTTGGAACAACTTTAGCTCCCAAATAGCTGTGCTTTCTCACTACCCTCTGCCTGTGTGCTTGTGGTATAACAGTCCTCTCTCAAACAACTTTAAAAATTCATATTAAAGTTGTTGCACTACAGTTCATCTGCCATTGAAGCTCCAACATAACTGGAGGTGTGAATGCACTCAAAAACCCATAGTGTGCGTACTTGCAAGAAAATGAACCACTGACAAAAAAGCTACTTTTGAAAAATCAGGTATTCAACATACCTGTGATTAAAAAAAACCTCATATTTGCAGGGCAACAAAATTGCAAACATTGAGAACTTCTCTACAGTTACAATACTTTAACCAAACGGAGAGATCAATCAGTAATTAAGGTAACTGTCATGAGGATCAAGAAATATCCATACTCACGATTAAGAAAGCCAGAACAACAAGGTTAACACTTTTCCTTGAAGTGAAAGAAATACTTCCAGATAAGGACTTCAGAGACAAGAAGAAGGAAGAACACCAAAGGGACAGATGACTATAACAAAGAAACAATAAAAATGAGCAGTACGAACAAAAGTCTCTCATTCTTCAGGGACCATCAACAGTAATATATATGAACACAACTTGTCTAACACAACTTCCCCACT
Source organism: Sphagnum contortum (assembly GCA_963920785.1). Taxonomy (NCBI): domain Eukaryota; kingdom Viridiplantae; phylum Streptophyta; class Sphagnopsida; order Sphagnales; family Sphagnaceae; genus Sphagnum; species Sphagnum contortum. The sequence continues at coordinate 2,481,853 of OY987278.1, forward strand.
GAGTTCATCAGCTCCCTACACTGCCTATAGGTCAGTAGGTCAGTGTAAGCAATAACCTGTGTACTGAGTTTCTGTCACAAGTCCAGAAGCAATGAGAAGACTCTCTGCCATGATATTGGCCAGCAACCAACAACACAACAACATAGAAGAAGGGGGAAAAAACATAGAGAAAAGAAGATAGGAAAAACCAAAAAGCACGCAATAAGAAGCAAAACATAGAATAACAAACAACTAGGGGTAAACAAATGGGGACTGAGATATCTGATCTGAAGTCTCTATAATCAAGGGTTCTAGATACTGTCTGATTATACAGACTTCAGATCAGATATCAATGAACAGACAAGGAAAAAGAAACAAAGGATAAAACCCTAGAAAACAGAGGAGGGGGGCTCCAGAGCAGTTTTGAAAGTAGTCTCATGCATGTTCATTGACCTTCAAGCCTAACTATATGGCATGGCAGTGACCACATACCATATGAAGGATTGAACATGCTTTCAGACCTGAAAGTCCTGATTTAATCTGAAAGTTTGATACGCCAGGCTAATGGGTCATACACTAGGAAAACACTACCCTTACAAAATTCAGTACTCAGCTTGAATGTTCTTTCAGCACCAAAGTTTGATCCTCAACTCCAGTGTTTTCCTTGGGTGCACTTGTCAGAGGATCCATATCTTTTGATGATGAGCTTTGAGAGCCTGTGAGACGAGCCAGTAGCACAAAAGATGTCCCACCAAGCACATTGTTGACACCACGAAGAACAAACACAGCTGATTTGAATGCTGCAGGATTCAGCCAGCCTGCTAAGGAGAATTCAAGGCCATTGAGCGTCTGGTATCTCAAATTGCTGCTCAACCCCATGTGAAGAGCCCAAGTGGCAGCATTCAAGACTGTGGGGGGTGACTGATTTTGGGGCACAAAATTGGGATCTACTTTCTTCCTCAAGGACAGCAACACATTGGAGAGTGCTGTCCCCACAAGACCTGCAGCAAACCCAACAACTGCAAACTGCACACCCTTGTAAACAAAAGTGCCAGCTCTGTCAAAGAAGGAGAATCTCCCTGGCTCAAACATGTGCCCAGCAGGACAGCTAGCAAAGATTCCTGGAAGATGGGCAGCAACTGAAGATCCTGCCACTGTTGTTGGGGCCAGCATATACATGAGAGTAAAGTTCAAGATGGACCCAACAACTATAGTGGAGAAAACAAAGTCCAGCTCATTAAGACCAAAATTGGGTCTTGAGGCCATGTCCCCCAACACACAAGCTCCAACTCCTATCACCTCCTCCATCAACACCTTGAAAGCAAACTGTGGATCTGCTTTCACCCTTGCTTGCCAACCTCTCCAAAAAGCACCCAATAAACCTGATCCAGCCTCCTGAGATGATGCGCCGCCACCACCGCTTTCATTCTCTGATCTTCCCCAAGAATTGTCCCCAGACCCACCACCACCACCACCACCACTTCCAGCTCCTCCTTTGGTACCTGCCCCATTACCACCACCTTCCAGCACTAGGCCTGCTGCCTCATAACCTGCTGCTGTCTCAGAAGCTGAAGCTTGCAAGCTTGCAACATGAAGTAGTCTTGAAGAGGAGGTACAGGGCTTGGGTTGTGCACTGGAAGACTTCAAGGAAGGCCCCAAAGACAGTGATACTACTTGGCACTTGGTACTGGGTTCTGATTGTGCCCTGGGTGGGAGAAAAGCTGCCATAGACAATGCCGTTTGCATCATTGCAGATTGGTTTAACAATGTTGCCATGCCTCCTCCTCCACCACCCCTGCAGAAACTCAAAGCTGCTAAGCAAGGCGTTCAAGGACAAAAACATCATCTGGCGGAAACCTCAAGAAAAACCTTTCCTTCCTCAAACCCTAGATGATGGACAGCACCCCCAAGACTTTTTAGTCAGTGGACAACTCATTCCTTTGAACAACTAGTGTCAGCTTCTTCAACATTGACAAAACAAATAGGTAATTAATTTTTTTCAAAAGCTTATTTCATTTTTATCTTTCCAAATTATTAAAATTTCATGATTTACAATTTGTATGCTATATAATATTGTCATACGAGTAGTGAAATTATTCAGATCATAGCCTTTAATAATTATGAAGTTTTTCCACAACTCAACTTCATATTTTCACAAAGATTAAAGTTCATCTCAAAACTTTAAAAGATTATTTTATGATGAAATTGACCGTAGGAGAATGGTACTTAACCCTGGACAACTTATGTCTTTTGTTGAGCCCTGCCCCCACAGGAACAGGGACTATCGCATTGGATCCAACTTTTGGAAGTTTTACCTTACTAGAACCACTTTCACATCAGGTGAACCCGTTTCTTTGGTGAAAGTGTTTCGAAACGCATTGAACAAAAACAGAAATGAATTTCAAGAACCCATAGATCCCATGCAAATGGCACTTTACAAAATGATAATGAGAAAACAACTTTGCACTTGTGGAAATAAATGTAACCACAAAACCTCTTGAAATCAATGCAAGTATGGGTTTCCTTTCAATGCACGTTTAGAACATCGTCCAAAATTCAACAACTACACAACTCATTGGGAATATTACCGGCCAAGACATGAAGACTATAATGTTGTGCCATACCATGCATCTTTACTCCTTTTTGGGGTGTTCAGTTGAACATTCAACACATCATTTCTTCCTATTGGTCATGTTTTCTCAAATACGCCATGAAATGAAATGTGAACCACATGGAACAATTAATTTGAAAAAAAAATCAGAACAATTATTAAAAGACGTATTAGACACACAAATACAATTCATTTCTTCTTTTATTATCAACAAATCTGTCTACAAATACCTATGGTTAAAAAAAGTAAAGTTGTACAATACAATGATTCAAAACCTCTTCAAATGTGCACAAAACTGATCACAAAGTCAAGAGTTCAGGGTTTCATCCCATTCATGTTTATAGTAATTGGCTTTCACAATTTGAAAACATGACTTTCATTCGATACTTTACAAAATTTGAATATGACAAAATGCAAAATCCATCTTTGCAACACTACCATGATCAAGATAACCTAAGAAACTACATTTTCACAACCAACACACTAACAAGATTCACAATTTTTCATTCCACACATAACATTGAAACATTTTTTTACAACGTCTTATTACAAAAAATAACATTTCAAAATGAAATCGAATTATTACCCACATCAAATTTAGAAAATAACTACATAAAAGAATGTCACATCCGTGACCTTTTACCAGAATCAAACACCATCAAAACATTCTTGATGAAATATTCACATAGAAACCTTTTGGAAATTGAAAAATGATCACAATTGCTTGAAGAATTATTCAAAGACTATCCATATTTTAATCCACATGATGTAACATCAAAATTAAATAACCAAAAACTTTCTCACGTTCAATAGAAGCAAAAAAATCCAACTATTCCAAAACCATTCGAACACAAATTTCATCCACACATTTCCATGATGAAACTCAATGATGAACAACAACCAGTGGTTGATTCCAATACTGAAAACCCACATGGTCTACACATTTTAACAAGCACATCCAAAAGTGGCAAAACATTTTTCGTCAAATACATCACACAACACTTCCATATGCATGGTAAAAATGTGTTACTATCGGCAACAACAAGTGATGCTGCACTTTTTTTGGCACCTCTACAATTACAACACATACTACATTCCACGTCCCAACATGTGGATATTTACTTGTCCTTCTTGAACCTCACAATGTCAAAGAAAAACTGAAATCCACAAATGTCATCATCATTGATGAAATGTCAATGATGACCAATAACATGTTATGCATTGTTGAACAATATCTGAAAAACAAGCAATGTGTGTTGAAAACACGTTTCAAGCTTTTCAAAACAAATTAATATTATTAGTTGGTGATTTAGCTCAACTACTAGCAATTTGTAAACACACATTACGAAATAATGAGATTTTGTGCAAACCTTGCCACATCAAATCTACGCCATCTTGGAAAATAACGGAACACCACATTCTATCCATCTCAATGCGTCATGCCACAAATCCTGAATACCTATAATCCTCAACATCATATGAAATAGGAAGTCAAACATTGCTAAAATTAATAAAGTCTTATCAAAATGCTTCATACAAAATCAAAATATAACATCCCACATTGATGCAACCACAACAATTCTTTGTATACATAAAACAAATGTTCAAAAATACAACATCATGGTCTCAAACAAACAATTTTCAAATAATGAAACGTATCAAATAAAAATGAATAAAAATGCAAGAAACATTGAACACATTCAATCATATAAGCAAAATTGCCATAGATGCCCTTGTCATGTTCATAGAAAACATTAGCATACCAAAAGGAACTGTGAATGGGAGTACTGCAATATAGTCACATCCATGTTTTTCAATATTGAAAAATACATTTTAACAATAGAAGTGTAGTTAACAAATAATTTCACAAAACTAGTTTTGACAAAAAATACATTTTAACACAAATATATTTATGACGTATACTATTACAAGGCATCATTTCCGATTACATTAGCATTTGTTATGATTGGGCACAAATCACAAGGCACAACAATCATCACAAAAGTACTCATTGACATAAAGGATGCCTTTGCACTTGGCTTGACATATGTGATGCTTTCAAGAATCACAAATTGAGCAAATTTGAAAATAGTTGGTACTTTCACTCCAAATGACTTTGCTACGTGTGATTTTGAAGATGAATGAATTTCTCTTGTCACATTTGAAATAACCAAAATTTTCATAACATTATGTGAGTATTCCCTCGTTTCACCTATTTTAACATTTCAATTACATTAACCAAGAAATTGATTTTCGCACAACTCTTTTATTCACCAAAAACTTCAATTTTGCAAATTACATGGGAAAGCTTATGTAGTATGGAGGATAGGGTTCCACATCAAGGATTCAAAATATCCATAAAAAACCAAGTCAACATTTTGCTTGTTATTAAAATCATAGGTACATCATATTCCCATCACCAATCCTCCCTTTCCCTAGCTATTAGATCTTACAATTTACACAAATGTTTTATTCAATTCATGGCTTTTGCTTGCTATATTAAATAAAAGTTCCATTTGTAATATTATAATACCTTGGTCAATTTGACACTAATTATATTATTTATGTTTTTTTCCGAATTTTTTAGTAATTATTACATGATTGTGTCATAAGTTTAAAAAATCTCAATTGTCACATGTCAAAAGATAATTTAGTAAGATTTTTAGGGCAAAAAACATAATCCAATCAAATATTTGAAAGAGAAGGAATTATTTTGTAAAGCATTGATTATCTTGGTTGTTATGCAATGCAAGTCCTTGTTGTTATTAGTGATTTATTATGAGGACCCAAGCTCCACCCTTGGTGCTCACATAATAATTTTTTGACAATAGGTATTTTACCTTATACAAAAATCATTCTTTGTTGAAATATTAAAAAAGTATTTAATAATTCTTGACAAAAATATGAATAATTATTTTTTAAATGTCAAATTAATATTTAAAGAATGAATTAAATGTTCAACAATTGACTGACAAATTGGCCAAGGTAATATGATAAGCCAATTGCAACTAATGTGAATTTCTCGTTAATATGCATATATTACATGTTTCTATGGGACCAATAAAAAAAAAAGGAGCCTCAAACCACTACAACTTCATCCAAAGTTTAATGTTGAAACAATTATACTATTCTTGATTTTTAAAAAAATTGTATTTAGTGTTGCTAAATCCAAATTGGCCATGACCTTGTAGTTATTAAAACCATTCATAATTCATTCATTTTGTCTCGAATTGTTTTTCACTTTCTTGTTTCTTATCATGGCGTTTCATGTGAGTTTCTTTTAATATGTGTCTTTTATTATTGCAAAACTTCATGCCACATTTTCATTTGACACCTCTTTACTTTGATTATCTCAACTTTGAAATGAACTCAATGATTTATCATTAAACATATTTCTTCATATTGTCCTTATGCCTCCTCCTCCCACCAAGGGAGGGCCCTCGGGGCCCTAGTGGCACGTTTCAAGTTTCAATATTCACAAAACACGTATGACTCATGAGGCCTTAAAATTTCAATACTTTCAGTTCTCGGGTGCCACAAGTCGTGACTCTTTAGGTGCCATGTGTCATGATTCTAAGATGCCACGTGTCGACAGCCGCCTCTAAGATGGTTTTTTGGCCACGTAAACCAGGTACCATCCTAGCGAACTAGCCCTCCAAAATGTTTCATCCAGTTAGGGTTCATCCAATTAGGGTTTGGTGGTCACCTAAATTTTCCTGAGAACTGAGGTCGGTTGGTCCCTCTCTCTCTCCTCTCTCTCGCTCTCTCTCTCAATTCCAGAAGCTCATTTCGATTCGACTAGACCGTCATGATTATGTGTGTGTGACAGAGAGAGAGGGAGATGTTTTTAGTTCTCCCATTTTGTCCATTACGAAGTTGTCGAGAAGATCCTGATTATGGCTATGGAGCAGATATCTGTAGAATTGAAAATTTGCGCATTGCTTCAGGAGTGCTCGAGGGAGAGTGTCATCACATCAAACCAATTTGTTCAAGGGCTTCTCGTGCCTTCTAGAGCAAGGCTGATGACATTGCTCTTGACATTCTTTATGCATTTGGGTCCTGAAGGGATATCCAGATCCACTATCTCTCAATCTGAACCAACGATGTCAAGTGATCTAGACACGTCTGTCATTTACCCACAGTGAGGTATGAAGAACGTTTTTCTTGCGCTGTCATTTCTCTTTTAATGCCTCGGGAATCTGCTGTCGAGTTCAAAACACCAACCTGCCTAATTGTTGCAGGGCAAGGGGTTTAGGGTTTAGGGTGCAAGGCAAAAAAGGAGGGGCGGATGAGCACAGCCTAATCCCAAGCCTTGCCATTGAATCCCTGTGGCTATATGGCAATCAAAGGAGACCTGCACATTGAAGCGAAAGGTGAGGACCCATCATCCAAGAATTTTTTGTGTTTAGTCTTATTGGTGAAGTTATCAGGAGCCCTCGTGATCTTGCCATGGATGGGTAGCAGCTACCCACATTTTTATACATTTGTACAAGCAAAGCTTGTGAGGATCCTTCTATTTATTTTTCGATGTGAAGCCTCAACTATTTGTTGTAGAACAGTCAAGGAAGAAGGTACAAGATCAGTGGCAATTGAATTTCTTACATTTTCTTTCATGGGCACCCAATAAAATGATTTTTTGAGGGAAATGATGTCAGTTTTACTCTTGGCACAGCCTATGCTGAAGTGTAGTCTTGGCTGAGAGCATAGATAAAGCATTCGCATTGATGCTCTACTCAGTTGAAGACACTGCAATGGGATAATTGAGCGTAGCAAAAACTCCCACAACTGATGATAGAAATTCAGAACAACCACATTATTGCTCTCCTTACAGAATGTGCAAGCTAGGGAACAATCGCATCAAACCAGGCAGTGAAGGGCTTTACTGATGTATCAGACAGCCTTGATGCCTGGCCCTTAAACTCTGCATACTTCCTACAAGGTGAAATCTATGTGGAGGAGTCAGAGCCAGGCAGCTGGCTCAGCCCCCTCTCTCAGTACATCATACTCCCATGGGACCAAGGAAGGTAAGTCTCTTTGGCACTCTTCCCTGTAAGCTCTTCTATCCTGTATTCTTGAGAGGATGGAACATGAAGTTTGACCTCCTTCGCCGCAATTTCAATTTATATCAATAGTATCAAGTGTTGCATCTTTCAGAATAATTGCCATAATCTGTTTGACGGGTGGCCAATTGGCCATTATGCATGAAACTGGAATCTGGTGCCAATAAATGTAGTCTTTTCCCAACTTGGTTTTGGCAAGCACTCAATTCTGGCAAGGTGTTCTGTGGCCGTGTTGGAACGATCAATTCTTGTTCCTGTACAACAGTATAATCTTTTGTAGATGGTTTGTTGAGAGTTTCTTGAGTTGCTGAACAAATTCCAAAATGCTTTTTGGATGGCTGTATTATTCTGATATCATGTACCTCCGATGATCAAAACTTAATGAACTGTAGGGTGAAGCCCTACCATGGGGGCATATCCAAAGTAAGGGGTGGCCTAGGATGAGGCAGTAGCTGGTTGTGGCCCTGGATTCGGGAATGTCCCCCACCAGTGGGCTTTACCCATAGTATAGCACGAGAAAAAGGTTATCATGAACCTAAACATGCATGAATCACAAGGTGTAGGTGGGGTAGGGTTCTTACACCTACTCCTTAAGAGTAGCAAAGGATCTTACACCTAAGTACACGTAAGATCCCTCCCATTCTTAAGGAGTAAGTGTAATATCCCTCCTCCTTTCTGGGAGGGATATTCATGTATACAAGGTGTCCTCCCAATACACAAGGAAATTTCTCTGAATGCTTCATGCACAGACAATTTTCAGAACAGGTAGAAGTTGGAGTTATTTGTGCAATTTGTGCTTGTCTTGATAGTTTTGAACTAGGTTGGACCTGGTGTCGTAAGTGTCATGTTTTCACATTCTACCATTTTCACTTCTATGACCTGTTGATTTTCTGGGAAATCCAATAATGTTTTATTTCCTCCCAATGGTTCTATCAGACTGCTTTGCTTTAGGAAACTCCAACTGTTGATATTGCTATAACATTTTACTCCTTTTAGATTGCTTTTGTTGTTGCTCTAGCAATGTAATTTGTTATCCTATTGCAAGAGCAATAGTCTCAAAAACATATATATATGTCATCAAATACCCTCACTGAACAGATGAAGGTCAACCATTCTGAATGAATTCAGATTCTGAGGTTTACAAAAATAAAATGCCAGGTATGGATATTGGGCTTTTTGAGGCTTGCTATTGCCTTGGCAGGTAGTTGGCTAGTGCTTTGCTTCCACAAGGTCATTGTCGCTTCCTTCACCTGGTATGCACAACTTATTTTTAGGGTGCAGTTGCAGTGTGTGGTTCCTCATAACAATTGTTGCTCAATCAATTTTGGCTTCCAGGCTTCAGTTTAATGTTTGATGTTTCAGTTATAAGCTGTGCAAATCCATTGCCAGATAACTTTTATCTGAATTTTAGGATCCGTTACCACGCTACATTATCTGGTTTTGCATGCAGCTGTTGAATAATCAATTTATTTTTAAAAATCGAGTTCAGCTTTAAAATATGTGATGTATGTAATTTTTGACCTGATATTATGCTGGAATATAAGTTTTTGACAACAATGAGTGATACTAGCACTTGTCCGTGTGAAAAGATTTCATTAACAATATAAGTATTGCATGATTTTCATAACTCACCAAAGTTCTTGGTTGCAACTAGAGACTTCCACTTTATTTGACAACTTTTAAGTGAGTTAGAGTCAACATTAGAGGTATTGTCAAGCATGGGTAAGTAGTTGATTGGTGAATCACATACCAATTAGATATTGACACATTGAAACAAAGAAAACAATGGACCCTAAACATAATTGTCACAAGTTCACAAAAAAATTACATTGACAGACAATTAATTTCTTTAACTTTCTATGTTTTGGGCAAGTAATTTGTAGAAAATTTAACATTTTAAAATGTCATACAATTGTTGCTGAACCTGAAAAGGCAGTTACAGTAGTCATTGATGCATTCAAATAATTTGTCATGTGAGTGATATCGATTTAGACACACAATCTACAAATGGGTTGTAGTGGAGTTTTACACAAGAGGTCTAAGGTTATGGGTGACTTTGCATATTTGGATAATAACTTCTCTTAAGGTGGTCTATGTTTTCTTGCAATGCTTGTCTCATGACTAGCCCTTTGGACCCATCAATTCATCAGCTCAAGATATCATTCATTCACATTTGTTCTAATGATTTTTGGATTCACAAAGGTGCATTCACATTCACAACCATTAGTGCTCTTCCATGTGACCAAGTTTGTAGTGTTTTCACTCACCATCTTTTTGTCCTTCCTCTGTTATACATTCAACAGACCTATTTGGTAAACTACACAGTGCGTTCTTACGAGCTTGAGAAACTTCAAATTGTTTTTGATTGGTGAGTTTGGTATGTAGAAGGGGGCTGGACAAAAAATTTGAGCAACTGAATTGCCCCAAAAAGCTAGTTCAGGTTAACTTTTCAAAAGATGCATTTCTGGAGATGTGACTTGATCTTGACAATCATTTGCATCTACAGAGACATATATATGAGAGTTCAGAATTCAGTGTACAATTGGATTGAGGTTTCATTCACACAATGTGAGAGATGGGGTCTTGGAAGTGAGAATGGATACTGTTTTTGGAATTATTTTCACAGGCATTTGTGAAATAGTAAGGGACAAATACATCTTGCACTGAAAAAACACAAATTTTCACACAAGCAGTTTGCAATCACTGCCCTGCCTTCCTTGCCAGGGTTGCCTGAATATCCTTTTGACATACCTGGGGATCTTCAGCAATCTTGTTGATGTCATGTGGTGGTGGAGGTGGTAGCATGTGCATAAAGTACCAACGGACGATTTTGCAATCATTCGTGACCATGAAAATCAACATGAACAGAGAGATTCAACTCCTGTTTACAAGGACCCCAGCCTTGACAATTTGCATGCAAATAGTGAGCAACATCACAATGAAATGCTAGGGCCAGTAGTAAACTAGTCACCCCCTCCCATGGATGCCCCTCAATCATGCTCCATTGACATTATGAAACGAGCCACTCATCCTGTAAACCCTTTAGGGCTCTGTTCAAACAGAATCATTCATGATCATGGAACCATGTAAAATGGTTAGAAAATTTTGATGAAAAACAAGTTTGATCAATGAAGTTGTAGGGGAGGTTACCCTGCGAGTGGGTTCTCTTGGGCATGAGCTTGAGGGTGTTGCTGAACCTTGGGAGAACCCATGAGTGTGGGAACCTTCGCATGTGTATGGGAATGCAGGAACATATAAAAATAGGAGGATCTTCCCTTGGCATAATGCCCTAGGGTTTTTCTCTTGGGGAGATCTGTCAAAATACACATAGAAATAAAAAGATAGCCATTTATGTAGCCTATTGAGTAAAAGTTGATCTACTTTGACCACTCACAAAAATCCATGTTGAAGCCAAAATTGAATCCCAAATCCTACTACACAGATGAAAAAAAATCTCTTTGCTTTGGGCCAAGATGAAACCTTTTATGTTACCCATCATGTCATATGTTGATGGTTCTTTAAGTTATTTGCATGTTTGTGTGTTGACTTGGAAAGTGTTTATGCCCATCTCTTTGGAGACATCGCATTAAAATAAATACGTTTGTGCATGATTTAATGATATCAACAATCAAGTTTCTTGTCTAGTTGTGAGCTTTTTATGTCTTTGCTTTCAACATGAAGGGATTTCATAGAGTGGTCAGCCATAGAAAGGTGGCCCGGAACTCTCAATTAATTTTCAATAAAGTGGGGGGATTTTCATGGAGAGGTTTCATAGAGTGGTCAGCCTCAGAAAGATGGCCCAGAACTCTCAATTAATTTTCAATAGGGTGCGTGAATTTTCATGCAGTGGTTTCGTAGAGTGGTCAGCCTTACAAAGAGGATCCAGAACTCTCAATTAATCTTCAAAAGAGTGTGGGGCTGAAAATCCACACAATTCAGACATCTGAAGAAGTTGCGTGCAATGAGTAGCTGAAAACTGGTTCAATGTCAACTGTGGTCCTGGGGCAAGCACAGTGGTTGAGCTTGATTGGAGCTGACAATAAGGAAATGTTTTTTTCTTTTGGAAACATGCCCAACCCATCCATTCTTTTCTGGCCATTGAAATCACAATTTTCAGCTTCCAACATTCATCATTTCTACAAGTCAACAGGGTTTAGGTGGTTGATCTATACTTTACCCACCATTCAATCACAATTTCCAAGCTTCCAACACTCATCATATCTGCAAGTCAGGGCTGAAGAGGTTGTTGCCATGGAATCTGATGTCACAAAATAGTACCCAAACCAATAAGTACTCTCTCCAACATGGATTATGTGACCCAGCACATAATCAGTGTACCATGGATCGAAATGCTGTTCAAATTCAGTTGAGGACAAACCACAACTGAGTTACAAAAGGTTCCTATTGTGTGAACCCTTCCAATTCCACCTTTCCTTACCACATAGGTACCTACCAATACACCTATGACTGATGTTTCACACAAAATAATTCACAAAAGGTCTAGTAGAAAAAAGGGAACTTTATTCATAGTTGTTGAACTTGTTGACAATTGAATTCCCAACTTGTTTATTGTCCCAACAGTTGGGTTTATTATTACAAACACACAACACAAGATTATTCCTCAGCTGTTGAAATTTGGTAAAGAATCAATTTAAAGTTAAATAAATATTAGGCAAAGAAGTGTCAATTGTCAATCAAAGGTAGGGTATGTAAGTGAGTAAAGTTTCATAAGTATTATGTAATGTGGAACATACCGGACACAATCCATTGTGCCAACTAAGGTGCCAAAAGATGAGGAATTTAAGCAAGTTAAAAAATATTGAATGAATGGCAAAACAAACGCAATGGCCTAGACTTGGCGCATTCCATAACATAATAGTTTTCATGATTTGCTCAAATGTTCATGTAACTCAAGAAAACTTGTCCATTATGTCTTGTAAAAGCATCTTCACCAATTACCTTGCAAACACATACTACAATGTTAGTACCCAAACCCTTTTGCTAAACTCCCCCATGAAATGTGTTGTTTGAACAAAATGTTCATTTCCAATTGTGTAGCAACAAACATTAGAGCACATGAATTGCAATTGTCGATTTTTTTTTCACATTTCAAATTTGCCATTATTGTGAAGCTCTAAGATTTTCCTTCGCATTTTTTTCAGGACATAAAAAGAAAGCAAGACCAATGAATGGGGAGAGAAGTTGCTTGCGCAGTTTGAAAAAAACTTTGGTGATGATAAGGAAGAGTTGTTTCTAGAAGGAATTTTATAGTAATTTGTTCAAACTTTGGAAGATGAAAGGTGTAGGCATGGTGATTGCAAAGTGGGGCACACAAAAATTCCCTAAAAGAGGAGAAACTTGAGAATGAATGCATGTTATGGACTATTTTGCTCCTTCACCAATGTATAGTGAGGAACTTTTCAAGTGTCGATACAAGATGAGTTGCAAACTTTTCATGAGAATATTGCAAACAGTTTTTGACTATGCCATTTTTTTCTTGTGAAAAATGAGATTGCACAAGGAAGCTTGCATTGTCTTCAATTTAGAAATTTACTTTGCATGCTTGCATATAGAACAAAGGCTGATTCAATAGATGAATACTCTCAACTTGCCAAGAGTACAACAATGGAATCTGTGAAATCGCTTGTGCATGTCATAGTTGCAATTTTTCAACAAAGGCACCTTTGAAAACCCATGAAAATTCGCCTCAATATTAATGTAGAGAAGGGTTTTTCAGGCATGTTTGCGAGCCTTGATTGTATGCACTCTTGGTGGAAGAATTGTTCGATTGGTTGGCAAAAGCAATTCAAAACAAAGATGAAAAGATGTCCACAATTTTGAAAACAATTGTAAATCAATCCTTTTGGATATGGCATGCAATTTTTGTCGAGTGGAAATAATGACATTAACTTGTTAAATCGATCACCCATGGTTACAAACATGTTAAATAGGGCAAGTAATGATTTGAGGTTTAAAATGAATGGCAATGTCCACCTTTGATACTATCTTTTGGTGGATGGTATCTATCTTTTATGGTCTTGTTTTATGCAAACCATACATGAACCTTAAGATGAAAAGAAGTAGCACTTTGCAAAGATGTAAGAAAGTACAAGAAAATATGTAGATAGATGTTTTGGGTATTGCAATTTAAAAAATTTATCATTCAAAACCCATGTAGGTTGTGGCAAATGGATGCAATTTATAATGTAATGATGTGTTATGTGTTATGTGATTCTCCATAACATGTTTATTGAAGATGAATGAGACCAAAATTTGGACCCATTGTTTTATCAAGCAAATGTAGCACATTCTAAAAAAGGTCTAACCTTCCAAGAATACATGGAAGGCACACCAAAATTAGAAAATTCAAAAGTTCATTACAATTTTAAAATGAATTTGGTGGAACATTTGTGGATCAACTAAGATTAAACATTGAGTCAAATTCAATTACATGTTACTTTAATTATAGTGTGTTTGTGATTTTTTGCAAAGGCTCATTCACAATTAGGGTTCCAAAAAAAGAAAAAGGACTTTAGGACTTTTGTGAGGTTACTTTTTGCAAATAACATTTACTTGAAACACATTTAAGTGAGAAAATTTGAATAGTCCAATTTAAGATAATTCACGTGACAATGGTGAGTTTTCACATTCAATTGTGTATGTATATTTTATTTTATAGCCAGAAACACAAAATATCCCAAAAAATCCCAAAATGGGTTTCAATGGACAACCTTACATGTTTTCTGGCAAAATTATTTCATGCACATGTGACTTGCACCTAAAGCTAAACATTTTGAACCCATTGAACATAATTTTATGTCAAATAGTTTTTTAAATGAGTCTTTTTTTCCTCACAACCCTTTCTTTTAAAATTTCAAAACTTCGAAATTTTTGTATACTTTGGTTTTTCATGAAATTTATCTAATGAACATGTACTTTCATATAAGGGGGGCATGTTTTTATTGTACAAAAAGTTTGAAATCAATTATATGACTTTATGCATTCCTTTTGATTCCATTAAAAAAAATATAGTTTAAACATTTGATATAATTAGATTACAAGACTCCGAATGACATTTACATAGTATCCAAATTATTTTTATTAATGTAACAAGACATTATTTCATCTATTGACATACAACAATCGACTATAACTATAATGTGAGATAAACAAAAATCCAAAGTTGTCTTTTGTAATTTATAAATGCAAGTCATTCCTTTTTGGTACCCCAATTAGGAATACACCTGCAACATTTTTTTTGTTTGTGTATGTTTCATTTTTTCCCCATGGCCTTTTATTTTTCGTGAGTTTCGATGATGACTAAAAGAAAATGATGATTGTGATTTTCTATGGGATCTAGCATTGGCAAGAAGAAGGTGTTTGTGATTTCTTGTGGGATTCAACCATGGCCAGAATTGGAGAATGCTTGTGATTTCTCATGAGCTTTAACAATGGCTAAAGGAAGAGAAGAAAAGAGTGCTTGTGGTTTTTTAATGCAATTCAAAAGGTACTTATGATTTTTTATGGGATTTAATAATTGCCAAAGTTTAAAGGTGCTTGCGATTGGAGGTTAGAAATAAAGATTGCTTGTGAATTTTCTTGAACTTCAACAATGACCAAAAAAATGGGTTGTCTATGAATTTTTTTGGGTTTTGTGATAGCTGAAATTTGAAGTGCTTATGTTTTTTCTCAAAAACTTCATCAATGGAAAAATTTGAACACGTAATTTGGGTTTCCATGGCTTTTTTATGTGTTTTTAGCTTTGATAGTAAGGAGTCTACCATTGTGCTTGTCGCCTCCAAGCTTGGAATTCCAATTGTAAAAAGTTCAACATTGTTCTCATCTTGGAGCTTTGACTTTGGGAGTCTACCATTGTCACATCACTTATAAGACCTTAGAGCTTTAAGATTTTGTAAAAGTTGAAACTTCAAGCTTCATAAGAGCTTGAAGCTCCAGGTTCTTGTGCTTTTTTTTCATCACAAACTTCCACAATGGAAATAAACATCACATTCACCCATGCCAACCTTCACCACTTTTTTATGGAACCTTCCATTGTTCACCAAGTTGTAGGGCTTGGCATGGAATTTATCAAGGCCTTGCATAAAAATATTGTTTTTCATCATTTAGTGGGGTTGTGTTTTCCACAAAAATCACCCTTCAAAAATAGATTTTCCCATTGTAGGTGCTTTTAGACCATACAAGCATATATGCTTTATGGGGGCTAAAAAGATATAGAAAACCATTGCATAAGTAGGTAATGCACTTGGTGGCTATTAAGTAGGTAAATGCATGTGGATGGTTACACCATTGTTAGCTATAATGACATGCATAAAATGAAAAGGATTTCATATCCACATTCCATCCATTTAATTTGGGTGCACCAATAAATGTTGTTTCAAACATATCCTCCAAAAGTACTCCTATTTTTTTTTTGTTAAGTCACCATAACTTTCACTCTCGGAAAAATGTGATCGTTAAAATGAACCTTGTGATCTCAATGGCATATATCATTACCTATAACTAATGTTTAGCACAAAATAATTTATAAAAGCTCTAGTAAAAAATAAGAAATTTTTATTGATATTTGTCAAAATTATTGAAAAAAAACTATTAGGTTACTATTACAAATGCACAACACAAAAGGTATTTTGCATACTTATTCCTCAACTATTGAAATTCTAAAAAACCAAATTTAAAATCACCAAATTTCATTTTCTAAAATGAATACATATTTGGATTTGAAGTGTCAAACATTGGTCATAGGTACAATGTGAGGTATTTATTCAGAAAGAATTCTCTATGGAAATTGAATTAATAAGCAATACTTGAAGATGTTTTAAAAAATTGGTATTTTTTCTATCTCATTTAAGAATTGGAAAAAAATTAAATGTATTGATGGTTGTCTAAAAATAACACCTTCCAAATAAACGCCTCACATTCACCTTAAGGTCAAGAAGTTCCTTTAAAAACTTTTCAGATAGACATTCTTCTTAAACAACTTGTAGTAAAGGCCTCTTTTTCCCTTGTGGAGGTGGGGAATGTTCAAGAAAACCCTAGATTCCCACACCTTAGATGTTCGATTAACTGGGTGTACAGTATTATTGGGTTGGTATGTCAAACTTATTCAATGGGGTAAGCCTACATAAGTTTTTTCAAGAATTATATTAGCTAAGCAAAGGTGTATGGATTTCCAACGAAGTTCAAGGGTAAAAGCATGTAAGCATTGCAAAATTACCAACATGGGCAATTTAACGGCATATTTACCTTATCATAACCACAAGGATAAGAGTGAATAATTTATCATATACCATATGCATTTAAGTAAGTAAAGGTAGGGCAAACCTGAATATGTATAAATGTGTATACTAATATGGTATATTGCTAAGCATAGATAGACAATTAGTTGTGCAATTGGCATTTACAAACATGAACACATGATATCATAACCATCCAAAGATTAATACTTAAACACATAAAACGAAACCATTCCATACTTTAGTAAAGAACAATCTATGTAATGAAAAAGTTGTGTTTGTCAATGTTATTTAGACCCTACTACGAATCACACGTACATACCTTCTTCATTTGACAAACCTATTCCATATGTATCAACCAATGTTGGCCAATTATTGCTTTTTGACATGGGTAGCTTGTTAGGTTTAGGTGTCAATAACCTACTAGCCAAATATCAAGTTTCTTGAAACATGGTAAACATCCCTCCCACCAAGTATTGAATTTTCAGATTTAAATAACCTACCAAGATGACAAGGGTATCATCTAGTTTATCAATCCTAAAATCCTAAACATTTTAATGATATAAAATAAAAAAAACAAGGAATTTTTTAAAAAAAATTACAAACAATTATCATGTAATTTTGTATAACATGCATAAATTTTTTAATCATAGAATTGATGTATAATAAGCAATTCTCAATGAAGTATTTGAGAATTGACCCTTATGGATAATTGATGATTATTGCTTAAAAAATAATTGATAAGCAAAGGTATTATTTTGACATTTATATGATAATGAATGGGTTTTAATTTTAAAACCTTTTTGTGATAACCTACCCACCTAGTTATTGTTAGTTGGATTTTGGAGGACACAAGTGATGGAGTGATAGCATTGTTGTCATCTTGGAGGAGATGTTGAAGTCTTCTCTACTGAATGGATAAGTTTCTAACTCCAAGTGGTTGTAGTGGGTTTTTCGAAGTAGAGACCTTTTGTTTATAGGAAAATATACTATAAAAAACTAAAGTGGAGGAAGAACTTAAGGCAAACTTGTTTTTCATTTTTGAAGCATGCAACTTCTATTGCGCGCGTGTTTTGACACTAGGAAGAACGTAGGTCTAACAATAGAAAATAGGGGTGGATTCAAAGATGTGATGCTCTGAGGCAAATTGGGTTCTTGTGTTTAAATGTTTCTATTGTCCAGAATGATGTGTATGTGGTTGCCGAGGAGAAAGAATACCAAATCGTATGGGAGTTCTGAGGCTAGATCTTGTTTGAGAGAATCTCTCTGGGCATGAGAATCCAAAACAATGGTTTTGTCTTTGTCTTTTCTCTCAGTCATTTTTACAAACAGTGTGTCTTGTTGGAGTCTGTGAAAAACAACTATAGATGAGAGAAGGACGCAATTGTGTTTGTTTGTTGAGTATCCATTTGGTGTGTCGTGTTGTGTATGGTTTCATTTGGGCAAATCGTGACTATCTATCATTGTTAAAAGTTGAGGTGATCAAGGATGGGGTATTATTTCAGTCCATAGTAAAGACTACCTAGGAAGGGATAATGGTGCTTATGAGAGAGGAACTGGAGTGCTCTTAATCCTTGAAACACCCAATAGTGTTAGGTCCAATTGGTAATATTGAGCTAAAGCCATTGATTTGTTGTTTGAGTAGCTCACTGAATTTGAGATTATGAGAAGAGTTGTTTGTAGATGAACACCATGATAACTAAATAGGTTGGGAATTAGCTCTTGTTTCTTTTTGTTACAGGCTTTTGATGTTGTTCTTTCTTTCAATTTGAGAGAGAACCTGGAATTGTGGGAGTCTAGACTAAACCAGGCAATTACCAGTGCGGGGCGGTTCTTTGAATTTTCAAAGAACCGTCAGTTCTGGTTCTTTCAATATTCCCGACTCAAAGAACCACCAGTTCCGGTTATTTCAAAAGCCGTAAAGAACTGGCAAAGAACTATGAATGATTCTCTGGTCAATTCTTTGACATTTCATTTCATGTTTTGAGAATCGCGGTTCTAAACAAAACTCGGTTCTTTGAGTTTTGAGAACTGGTGGGTAAGTGGGTATATATATATGGGGCTGATAATTGAAAGATAAGTGTATATATACCCTGGCTGATAACTTACCATTGGTAAGAACCGCCCAACACTGGTGATTACTGCTGGAACTGTGGACAAGCCTCCCTTCGGGTATTGTCGAGTGGCCACAATATCTCTGCCAACTAGTCTTTCCTTTGAAAATTCTGTTTTTGGCATAATTTAATTGAATTTCCAATGACAAAAATTACTCAAATTTGATATATCTTGCACCTCAGATCTTAAAATTTTCAAATCACCTTCCATTAAATCCCACTCATAAAGGGTTTTCCAATAATGCCAAGGGTGTTCCCAAATTCCCTTGTAAATTTTAGTTTTGATTTAAATGAATTTTCATTCAAAAAATTGTTCAATATGCAATAATTCTCCACCATAGGTTGAAACATTATGACATCAATTTGATGCACCCTTATTCATCGAGAGCTTTCCAATGGTATCAAGAGCACAAGAAGAAGAGGTGCCGTGGTTTGTGACGAACAAAACAAACATACCTTCCTTCATAAGTTGATACCAAATAGCCATAGTTTGGCCTTGCATTTAGAGAATGTCCCCCCATTTGTGGCCTACCCATGGTAAAAAACATTATGATAACCATAGACGTACCTATATCATGAGGTGGTAGGGCGGACCGGCAGCTTATGCCTAGAAGAGGCCTACAATAAGGTACATCGATAGCTACCTTCAACTAGGTTGAAGCCACTAGCAATACTTGATTGTATTTCATTTCAATGCATGTATAGAACTAGAGACCATACAAGTTCCTAAATGATTTCCTCTTCTTTTTTTTCTAAGTAATAAATGAGGCACCATCTACATGATGATTTCTCACAACTTCTTGCAACCCCCAAAAAACCCTACAAATTGGGCAGTTCCACCTGATTGGCACCACATTGTCACTACTACTCTATTCTCTTATTGAACCTCAATGGATTCTAATCCATGCACATGTTATGAGAATTTTAATGCCATAATGGATTGTAGGGAGCGGCGTCTTGCTAATGTGGCAACAGGATGTTGGACAAGGGCTCCCCAGTTCTATAACACATTTTATTGTCATCGTCTGATATTTTTGTACCTCCCTAACACATTTTGGCACATTCCTGGTTGTTGGTTCGTTGAATCTCATAACTCATCTTCTTATGTGTCCCATAACCTGCAAGCTTTGTGCTACTGTGCAATTGGTTTGTCCTATAACCAGGGGACATAACCAGTGTACTCTCAAGCTGGTTACCTAGTCCATAGAATGTGACCTCTTTAGTATCAGGATTGTTTGACATCTTTCTGGGAATTGTTATCATGAGTTGATGACTTTGTATGCATGACAGTTTTTTTCACATTTTTTTGGTGCAGAAGTTGTCTTGTAGAGAGTTATGGAAGGGAAAGTATCAATGATAACTTGTAATGGCAACTATGACTCTTTTTTTATTTTAATTTTTATCATGGAGAAGATCCTCGGAATTCTCAAGGGCAACTGGCCAACTGCCAACACTGTCTGGGATTTTCCACAGACCCAGGATATAATCACCTGTTTTCTTTTCGGTTATGCTTTTGTAGAGAGTCACTTATTGCACTACAGTGGTGCATAATGCCAATCAGGTATCACAATTGGTGTCCATTTAGTCATCTCTCTAGAGACTAGGTAGTAGGAGGCATCAATTTATCACCTAACGTGTCGTGTGAACACATATCGACATACAACATACATCGTTCACATACCATACTTACATACACACATAAACACATAACATTTGCGAAAGCATACACAAATACATGTGTATCACAACTACGATTTTCCACGACCTGCTTTCAAAGTTGAAAAGGCCAAGATCATTATGGTGCAGAATTTGCTCTCACAATCTACCTTGCTCCTCTAATGCTCGTAAATCTTTGCAAAATAATCTTAATAATGTAAGCTTAATATTTTTTAAAGGTTGAGGTAGCCACAATGTACGTACATGCATAAACAAAACTCGTTCTCATGAAAAATTGGATGTTAAATTAGAATCTTTTTATTTGATAAATTTTTTAATACATTTGTGCATTATCAAAAAATTGGATTAAAACCGAAAGAAACCACCCTGATGCCCCATGGTTATCAGGGTGGTTTCTTAGGGTTCATTCATAACCATGATTGTCAGAAAAATCAAGCATCCAACTCAGATACATAACCATGGGTCAAATAATTAAAATAATTAAATTATGACCTATTTAAAGAACCGGAACTGGCAGTTCTTTATAAACTCAAGTAATTGCACTACACCAAAAATTTCAACTACATTGTGCCAAAAAAAATTCAACTGTTGGATGCCTCAGCAAGCTACTTGGAACAGGATACAGCCATTTTTAAAAAATGCTGGCTATATGTAATTAAAAAAAAAGAGAAATTAAAAGAAAAAAGGTCCTAAAATCAAGATATTAGAAGACTTTCAATAGCCCGAATCGACAAAAAATTCAGAATATTTCCCAGATTTTTTTATACATTGTTCAAGTAGGTACCCAAAAATAGGATGTTTTTTTTAATAAAAAAAAATCATATTTTTGCTTGTAGCCAAAATCTGGCTAAATCTTCCTATGGATGATCACTACTTTTTGACTGCATCACAAAATTGACCAGAAAGAAAACATTGACAGGATGTGCACTATTGCTGGTGTTGGACATGAGTCATGACTTTAATGTGAAGGAGATTAAGATATGTCTTGGATGTTATCAAACTGATCTATCTATCTGCTGATATGCATCCATGTTGAATGTCATCAAGCTCACCTATCTGATAACTATCCAGTAAGTACTGGATGCTCCTTTTAAACCCCATCTACATACAAACCATGACTCACCTGAACACTTTTCCACATCACACTACTGTACTAGAAGTTATGGAGTTGATCCTGATTTGGGTGGGATTTTCACCTCATGAACTGCAAGTCAAATAGACTCTCTTCTTCAGTGATTTTTTCATGACCCAATCGAGACTCCATGAGGAGGATGTGAATAAGCGTATTCACTGAAGGATTTGAGATATTTTAAGAGCATCTCCAGCGGTGATTAGTTTGTGACTCTGCAAAAAAAACATTTCTCACATCCAAGTTTGGTTATTTTAGTTTTTTTTCCAACCCCACCCAGAAGACTAAAATTGGGACTACAAATAGGTGAGAGAGAGACTACAGATAGAAATAAGCACTCCCCCCAAAGAGGGCAATTTGTTTCATAAACACCCAACTCCTCCTCAGGCACCTCCTCAAGCACCACAAACCCTAAAGCACCAGTAAATGTTTATAAAATGTTTATCCATGATACCCAGCACATACACAGATACAGCCCATTTCTCATATATATTGTAGAATTTGTTCATTTGGAAGGCTGAGATCAGGGCAATGAGATTATAGGAAGTCATGTAATAAACCCTCGATTAGGACTTGTAGAGGATAAAGAATGGAAAGTCTAATAAAAGTGGGACAAAAAAGGTGGGATCTCTTCCTTCCTGGAGGAAGCTCTCTGCATCTGGTGCCAACAAGTGCTGCTTCTAGATGAACAACAAGTGCTGTCACCCTTCAAAGGGGCCCCATCTTGTATGTTAATATCATCTCAATATTATGTCGGCGGAGTAACAGCAGTGATGGCGCTCAGGAAAAAGGAAAGACAGGATGAAACTCAATTACCACCAAAATTGACGGTTTTTTCTGGGTTTCACCTCCCATTGAATTGAATGCCTAATGTACTTTTTTTTGGCAGGTTTTCTAAAAATCTCACCCAGTTTATGACCAAACTCAAGCTTCCGGTGCTCTCTTTTCCGTTACTTTAGGGATATCTCTATTAGAAATATGGAAAATACTGTGTTTTAAAAGCAGTGAAACAAACAAAAACATTGGATACCTTACATTGAAATGTGGCATGCTTGAGAATTGACACATCACATTCTGCCAACCAGGGGACTAATTTTGTGGTTACTAATTTAGGGTTCCCTTTAAGATCAAGGTTTCACACCACATGTCTTCATATGTTGGTCCTGAGTATGGAGTGAGGAGGAAACTAGGCGTCTTTTTTGGTAACAGTGGTTGGGAGTACTGGATGATCTATTTCAATAACAAACCACAAGAAATCAAATCAGAAGCAAGGCCGAAAAGAGCAAACATCATGAGGAGCTAATGAAGTATATGAACTAGCAAGTTAGTTGAATTACCAACAGCAAGTAAACAAGCAATTCTAGCAAGTACACAAGCAATTCTTTGCGGGTAGGGTAAGGCCCGAGGTCGAGGGCATTACGAGAAGAAGGGGCTGCATGAGGCAGTAGTTGAGCATGGACTTGCTTTTGGTAATGCCCTTGACTGAGGACCTTACCCCACATAAAGACTAAAGACCTTCCCTGCCAAAAAATTGTGAAAAAATGGAAGATATCTCAAAAAATGGAAGATTTTGCTGAAAAAAATTCAGTAGGTCTTCACCCAATGGTTCAATATCTCTCGGGGGCAAAATTCAAACATTCAAACCAATCAACAACAGTTGAAATAGGAAATGTTTCAAGAAGTTCCCAAAAATTGAATGTATGGGTTCACAATAAAACCTCAAGTTAAAATTGAAAATGTTTCCACAAAGTTCCCAAACAAACAATGAGTTAATGAACTCACGGTTGCCAATAACACCACATCATTGTTGTATAGACATTCCTCAAAATGTGAGATCAAATGAAAACTATTTTTCACAAAGCTTGTGTCTGATGATTTGTGTAGGATAATAATGCCCAAGGTCGTGGGTGTTTTGCTTTCCAAAATGCCCCCGCAGTCTCTTATGCTTTTTTGTAAACATTCCTTCAAAATCCACAAAGGAATTTGGATGGAGGTTTTCTTTTATGTTGTCAAATAACTCCAAATTAGAGACATGAGAATGGAAGGTGGTGCCTCTACAAAGAGTGGAAGTCACGAATGCTTGTTTGTTTTTCTTTATATGAGAGAATAGGTAGGTACTCAAGCTCACGCAGTCCTCGTGAATCAGGGAGTGTAAAGCCCAAGTTTGAGGGCATTACTGAAGTAAGGGCCTCATGCAATAGTCAAATGCCCTCAATCGAGGAGGTTATTTAGCATAAAGATCTACCAAAAAATTCCTTCAACAATAGAAGGTGCAATTTAGAAGGCACAACACCAAAATTGTAAAGAATGTTCCAAAATTTTGAAAGCCCACTCGATTGTTGGCAGAAAAATTATGTGTTATAAAATATTGTTCAAGTATGGAATGAAAATTTGAACAAATCTATTAGAGAATATTGTCAAATAATTTATTTATTGCCAAACCCACCCAGTGCACAGGTACTACTAGGGTACATAAGTTAACGAGAGGGAGATTTTGTGAGGCGCATTAAAACGACACACAAATGCTGGCCGGAGAGGAAGGCCGGGGGAAAGGTGGGGGTGAATTTGAAGGGTAAGTTAGAAGGGGGTAGAAAGTGGTAGGTTTAAAAGGAAATTGGTCGTGACTTGATTTATAGTTGATACGAGTGTTGTGCATGTAAGTGTCAATAACGAATGATGTATATACAATGTGTAAATCTTGTGTAATCGTTTACGTTTTCCACACGTTCAAACTTTTTACACTTATGAACACTTGTTGTCATGTAACTATTATTTTTGCCATGAAGAAATTGTTGTACTTTTTACACTTATGAACACTTGTTGTTGTCGTGTAAGTATTATTTTTGACACATAAATTGTTGCATTTTTCACACTTCCACTTGGAGTGCAAATAAATTTCATTATGGGATTTATTTATAGTCCCAAACCATTTACACACACAGGGCTGAGTTGGGTGGTATGACTAGTGCAGGAGATTTTGGGTGTTGTTGCGTGTGAAAAGTGTTGTGAATGTAGTAGGGGTGTTAGGTGGGACCCAAAAAGAGCGTGTTTTTTTTGGTGAGCAAATCGTCGTTCGTGGCGTCTGCTGCATTCGCGATCTGGTTCCACGGCACACGCATTTCTGCTCATTTGGAATTTGTTTTTAATCAAGAAAACAAAAGAAAGAAAGAATGAATGAGAGCACACCCATTGAGCAGCAGGAAAATCAAATCACACAACAACACAAGGAAAGAAGGAACGAAGGAAAAGGAGACTTGCAGTGACGACAAAGGTTTGGGAATGTGAAGGAGACAGGAACAACAACTACAAGAGAGAGATCTCTCATAAAGCAATAGAGAAGAATAAGAACACAGAGGGAGAGGGAAAACAAAGATTACATGAGAAGAGAAGAGAGAGAGAGAGAGAGAGAGAGAGAGAGGGAGGAAAACTCAACAAGAAAATAGAAAGAGAGCACTCGAGAGATAATAGAAGGCAGAGATAAACGAAGACTTGAGAGATTACTAGTACGGAACTTAGGCAGAGAGTTCTAGTTCCAGACAACGGAGGAGTAGAGCTAACAAAGACTAAGAGAAGAGAGTGGAATCGAAGGGATTCAAGGAGAGAAAGGATTTACCAAGGGAGGAGGGCGAAAAGCCTTGAGGAGTCGTGCTTGATCTAGGCGTTGTTGTGGGTCGATTAGTGAACTTGAGGTTGTTGAGGGAGATCAGAAATGAGGGACATAGTGATGAGAGGAGGAGGAGGAGGAGGAGGAGGAGGTGGTGGAGGAGGGGAGGAAGGAGGCGCGGAGGAGGAGCGATGGGTACTGGTGACAGGAGGAGCAGGCTATATAGGGAGTCATACGGTGTTGGTAATGCTACTGGAAGGCTACAAGGTGGTGATCGTGGACAACCTTGAGAATTCCTGCGAAGAGGCAGTGCACAGAGTCAGAGAATTGGCTGGCAAGAATCAGGGCCGAAATCTCATCTTTAAGAAGGTGGACCTTCGCGACAAGGATGCATTAGAGGAAATCTTCGATACTTTCCGGTACGCAGATCTCATCATCTAAGGGATTTTATTTTTTATTTTTTCCTTTTGGGTTGCATTTCTCCATGCTGCAAATTCAACATTATTTTGAGCAATAGGGAGTTTGCAGTCAGATCCCCTAGAATCTTCAGTATTGGGTGTCACCCAGGAGCAACAATTCAACAATCTTTTGAGCAATAGGCGTTTGCAGTCAGATCCCCTAGAATCTTTAGTATTGGGTATCATCATCACCCAGGAGCAAAGCTCTGCAAGAGATTGATTCTCTTGTTCAAGGTTCATCATGTTTAGAGATGAAGAGTTTTTTGTACTGACATGATTGCTCAAGAGAGAAGATCTAAACTGACAAGAATATAATGGGTTGGCAGATTCAATGCTGTAATTCACTTTGCAGGACTGAAAGCAGTAGGAGAGAGTGTTCTGATGCCATTGCTTTATTACAACAACAATATCATTGGCACTCTGAACCTCTTGAATGCCATGACAAGACATGGGTGCAAGGAGGTATGTACATGTCTGGCCTCTAACTCAGTTAGAGCATATGAATCTTCTTTATTAAATAAGAGATCATCTTTTCATGGTGGACATCTTCTTCACATGCACAAAATCTTGTGAGATTCACAAGTATGACACAAAATCGACTCTGAACTCCTGAAGAAATATTGCGAGATTCACATATATGATACAAATTAAACTGTGAGTGAGAAAATCTTGTGTGATTCCCAAATATCACAAAGAATCAACTCTGAGTGAATTCCTGTTTCGTCTGAAATTCCTCAGTTACAGTTGTTTTCTATCTGATAAACATTTTGGGTTACAATCATGTTCAGTCAATCTAAATTGTATGATTTTTCTATGAGCAAACCTTTTCCTGTTAGGCAGACAAGTTTCAGGTCTGTTGTTTTCTGTGCAAGATTGTAGACTATGTTATGAATGGTTTCCTGGGTTCATCTTTTTGTACCCTTTTACAAAGCATATGTAAAGGGAGTTTTTGAAATGGCAAAAGCTATGTGATGTATGGATTTTTGCAGATTGTGTTTTCATCATCTGCAACTGTTTATGGGCAACCCAAAATGGTGCCTTGTACAGAAGAATTTCCTCTTCAAGTGATGAATCCATACGGCCGCACTAAAGTAAGCTCATGTTATTGTCTCAATAGTAGTTGTGGGTCATTTTTCATGCCTTCTTCTCAGCTGATTTTATGCAACTCTTCACAAGAATGGCAACAGGCAGATTTGCTATTCTGTAAGCAAAAGTATAGTCATCAATATACTGAGCCCTTTTGTTTCCCAAACGATATTGCAGCTTATTATCGAAGACATGTTGCGCGATGTCTATACAGCAGATCCCACATGGAGGATTGTGTTACTCCGCTACTTCAATCCAGTAGGCGCACATCCTAGTGGCCACATAGGGGAGGATCCCAGAGGGATCCCCAACAATCTGATGCCCTTTGTGCAACAGGTGGCAGTGGGCAGACGAACTGAACTGACGGTATTTGGCAATGATTATAATACCAGGGATGGCACAGGGGTGAGAGTCTTTCTTCTTTGCATGGCTTTCCAAGTTTGGTGTATTTCTCAAGAGAGCTGTGTTTTCCTGTTCTCAAAGACTTGCAGATAATGTTGAAGCAAATCTCTTTGGATACTATGGCACATGTCAATGGAGGTTTACAATATTGCAATGTAAGGAATACTTGCAATATCATGTATGCAATTCACTTACATCACAGAATGACTAAATGGGTGCTATTGCATTCCTTGATGTGTGTTGTTGGGGTTTTCAGGTGCGTGATTATATTCATGTTATGGATTTGGCATCTGGTCATAGTCAAGCACTGAAGAAACTCTTCAATACTCCTGACTTAGGTAGGTGTTGTAGGGAAGTCTCTCTTCTGCCTCTACTACTTGAGTTCTGCTTTGGTTTCTGAATTTCCTTTGTGATTAACAAAGAGTTCAAATATGGGGTTTTGTTTAATGTCAGCTTTGATTGTCATTACTACAAATAATGTCATCAATTTATTACTGCCATTCATAATGCAAACACACCCAAGTGCTTTTTGATTTGGTTCTGCAGGATGTGCTGTTTACAATCTTGGAACAGGGAGAGGCACATCAGTTTTAGAGATGGTAGCTGCATTTGAGAAGGCGTCAGGAAAGGTAGTCAGTAAACCTTTGATCATTGGTCTTCTATACTCTGTTCTGACATCTTTCCTTTTCTCATGCTGATTCTCTTTCTTTTTCTTTCTTTTTCCTTATTTTTGCACCAAAGCTGGAAACCTGGTTTCTTTTCAGGGTTGCAATCATGATAAGAAGTAAACTTGCTGACAATACTGATTCCTCAAATTCTGTTTTATTTTTATATCAGAAAATTCCTTTACGATTTACACATCGGCGACAGGGAGATTGTAGTGAGGTTTATGCTGCTACAGAGAAAGCAGAGAAGGAGCTTGGATGGAGGTAAAAGCCTCTTTGATTACTAATTTTTGATCACCCTACTCAAAATCTTATGTTTTCTTGTGGGTATGTTTCAATCAATCTAGAAATGAGAAAGGTGCTATTGAAAAGCCCTTTTTTGACTTGTTCAAAAAGAGATCTATCAGATCCATGTAGTGGTGATTAAGCATAAATGTCTGACCTTTGGGGTTGCAGAGCAAAATTCGGTATTGAGGAGATGTGCCGTGACCAGTGGAATTGGGCCAGCAAGAACCCATATGGGTATTGCCCCTCTTCTGCAGAGTCCAATGGGTCAATGAAAGGGCCTTGCAATGGGACAACAGTTGATCATGCTGTGTATTATGGGAAGGCAATCTTGACCTGAAAGTGACCTTCAACAATATACTCTCCAAAAGTTAATCAATCCCTTTTTCTTTTTGTAAGAGGTGACACATCTGCAGGAGGGCCAATTGCTTGAATTCAAGTCCCTGGTGCTGAGGGCAGGAAGGTGACCTAAACCCCTAAAACCTGAGACCTTAGATTGAGGTTCATGCTCTCCTACAGATGCTTTACCTTGCATAATGGCTACATCTGAAGCAGTAGTTTACAGGTAGTGCTTAGGGTGCACAATCCTGGAATCGGGTTCTGAGATAGCACTCTCAGCAGCCACCATTCCACCAACAGGGCTTTTACAAGGACAATTGGGCAAGGGAATGCCCCCTGGCATCTACTACCCACAGTTGCATATTATAGCTAGACATACAAACCCATTATGCAGTGCAATGATCCTTCCATGTAACCCTCCACCTCCTGTATATTACCTGCTACAGGTAGTATAGCTTGTAAGGGAACCCACACTGTAGGTGATGAGAGCTCTTGACAGAGATATGGGTTTTTTGGGGTTTTTTGAATTGGGAGCAGTTCTGATACAAGTGCAGTGAATCTGAGAAACAAAATCTTTAGCTGCAGTTTAGGACTTCGATTTGATACGGTGCAGATGAAGGACACAAGTGCAGTTTAAGTGGTAGGCAAGGAGGATGGATAGTAGACCTACAATGTCATGATAGTAACATTCTTTTGGATAGGATTCAACCTCTGTATCTCTGGGCCGTACAGAGGTCTGGTTCCAGTACACAATAAACATAGATGGGTACAGTTACATGTTACAACCTGTGGACATGTTATGGGGGTAGTCAGTGTGACCTTATCTTAGAGTGTCACTTGTGTAGTTTTGTTCTGCTTTTGAACTGCATCAACATTGCTGAGGGATTATCATACTAGACATCCATATTATGTTGAAAAGAACAAACTAGGATTGCATTGCTGTTCTTGAAGCAGGTGGAACACTGCTGCCATCATGCCATCATCCATTCCATAACCAACTGTAGGGAGTGTCTCACTAATGTGGCAGCTCGCCGTTGGACAAGAGCTTCCAAGTTATATCACCTATACTGCTACCACGTATCATGCCACCTGACATTTCTGGACCTTCCTAATTCCTTTTTGCATGTTCCTAGTTGCTTGTTGGCTGGACCTTGTAACTCATGCTCTTCTATGTCCCATAACAGGTAACTAATTGTATGAGAGCACCAACAAGTCCTTCAACATTTGCAGTTTTGCTACCAACACATTGATATGGTCCTCCTTCTCACCTGCTAGAGACCTGTGCATGCTGGAAAAATGTACACATGACAGTTGAAACTTGAAACAATCTCTTAAGAAACACCAAAATTCAATCTGATGAAAACTCATCATGAGAATAATAGGGTGCTCCCAATGGCCATTACCTACTACATTTTTTCAAAGCATTTGATACAAAGATTTTTTGGATGTGCCATTTTAAGAAATGTAATCATCTTGCTCATCTCATTCTGGATCAACACATAATTTTTTAATCATATATATATATATATATATATATTTGCTCACATTTTGGTCTATTATTCTTATCTACATATATGGTTGATTTGATATAAAATAACTCAATTAATGAATCATATGCAACTGAAATTGAACAATATTGCACATATTAGTTTTACTAATAGTTATCTTATTCTTTTTTAAAGAGAATATCTATCATGATTATGATTCAAAATAATTATGAGCACCTAAATAATTTAGGATGAATTGAATTGAAATGATTTAATGTCATTGTGTTTTGCTTTTTCAAGAGCTAGATAAATCCCATTTAAATAAATTTTGATTCATTGTAGTATGAGTTGTGCATAGTTGGGTTAGCAATGAATATGTGCCATAGACAAAAGGGTTAGACAAACAGCCAAACATATATTGACTTGCAAAGTTGCATTTCTAATTATCAAATATCTAGTCACTAATTATATCAATTTTAAAATATTTTGGCAATTTCAAGGTGAATCACCCAACCATCTCTCTCTGAGCTGCAATTGAACACACCTTTATTAATTGAAAATACCCTTTTTTTATTGAATTTATTGCATTTGTTGGTTACTTATTATTTATATGTTGAATATGATTAGAATATCAAAGTTACTTGCTCAATTATCAAAATAGTTGCATGAACCATCAAACATGGCCACCTTATCTTTAGTCCATGTTAATCACCTAATTGAATATTTGTCACTCTTTTTTTTAAAGGCTCCATTTTAAAATTTAAGTAATTGCTGAATTCTTCCCGACCAAGGCCCTCTAAGTACATTGAGTTCAAAATACATTTGAATACACCATTATATCCTCTCTAATTCCCCATTTACTTTGAATAAAATATTGAAAGAAATATAAAACAATTGTATGCAACATGTAATTGCAAATGGATTGTGTTGGAAGGTGACAGTAATGTTTCTAGAATATGTTTTTGAAAGGACCTCATGCAAACTTTTTGTTCACAACTCACCAGAGGTCCCGTGCTGTATTTAAAATATTGCAAGTATTTACACTTATCATAATTGCCAATTTCAATTATAATTATAATTTCAATGCATATCTCCACCTAATATAAGGCATATCATGATATATACCTTTTAGACTTTTTTACTAACTATGTCCATATACAATTTTTTTTTTACAATTTTAAATTCATGTGAAAATTATATGCAAATATGAATTAAGTTCTCATGTATTTTCCACACAGTTATAATAGGTATTATTATTTCAATAGGCTCCAAATATCCATATTTCAAGATCACATCTCTTGAGCTTTAGAATTGCAAATTTGAGCACACTCTAGAGATTGGCTTTTCTAGTTTAAATGCCTGAGAAGACTGAAATTATGGTGGCAAATTGTCAATTGTGAAATAAAAGATCTTGTAACTCAAAAGGTCAAAGAGGCCAAAGTTTCTATGCATTTTGCTTAGAGTGAAACATAGAGATACACAACTGAACTGGAAATCATATTGCTGCATGTATGAAATTTCCACAACACTCTTGCAGCTTGTTTGCTCCTTCTCTAAGCTCTGACAGAACAACCTGGTGAATGCATCACCTGCAGGATGCCTGTGCAATAAAGCAAACCCATCATTGTAGCCATCTCTTGCGGAATTTAATCCAAAAACAAAGGAGCTGACACTTGATCACACTTCTGCAGTCTGCAGCTTGCTCTGCATTTGGCTTGCATGTTTATTTGTTAGCCCCTGCTTCTAACCATGATCCTTTCCAACTGTTGCACTGTCTGCCTTTGCATCCTCTCCACCACTGTCATCTTGGTACCCCGCACCACCTGACAGCTGATTTGTTATTTGTAAGGATCCCTAAAACAGCAGCAAGGTAACCCAAAAGCAGTCGGTATAGATTGCAGCTCAAAATTCACAAGTTATCACATTCTAAAATCCTGGACTTCTCAATTCCAGCTGTTAGTTTAGTTCACTATTTCATACATTGTTTACAATCGAATGCTCAAACATCTTTGACCCTACACCTCTGTTAAGTTGTGCTCTCTTATGTCCAATCATCCCATCAGATTCTTCTTCCACAAGGAATATGATGTCTATGTAAAGGGAAGTGCATTCTCATGACTCCTGTGGAAGACCCTCAGACCAAAATAGGAAACAACAATCTGATCTCTGTGTTTACTATCCAACTTTCATGAACCTTTAAGGGCTTTGAAGCTCTACCTGTGGTGAGGTTTGGGACTGGGAGACTGCTTGCTGTGATTTGACACAAACAGGCTCTTGTAGCTGCTGCTTATTTTCAGACCTCCCATTGTTAAAGTGGGCAAATTGATCTTGTTGGACCGAGGACTTGCAGTAGCTTGCATATTGCTGTAGAGGGTGTTTGGATGATGGGTCATGCACTTCTACAGCTGTCTGTGCAGCAGAACCTGCCATATAATCAGGGTCAGAACCCCAGATGCTCCCCAATACCACCAGTTGTGGTGCAGGGGCAGAGGCTGTCTGTGGCGGTGGGCTTGGTCTTCGTGTGTGCAACCGATATTTCTGGAGAACACATGACCCACCATTTGTAAGCACAGGCACATTCACTGTTCTGACAAACTGCACTAGAATGTTGAACTGCTGCTACAATTTGGTCTGTATCAACACAGTACCTGCAGATGGCTCTTTACTTCATCATTGGTGAGCCCATCCACATTCATAAGCTCTCGAATCTGCTTAGGTGTGGCAACTGCATCAATGCAAATTGAACTCTTCAAGCTAATGCAGTGTCCAGCTTGCAACAAATATCATTTATCAATGTTACTTTGCATTGGGAAATAGCGTTAACCACTCTCCATTTTGAAGAAAATTTCCCCACAAAGCCCTTACAAACTCCGACAACCACATGCTAAAGCTGAAGTCTTGAACAAGCAACTCATAGACAAAGTCCTTCACCATAGTGGAGTCCCAGACACAAGAGTCTGGATAGATGATACAAGGAAAGACAATAGAAAGAGACTATGGGAGCAGTTTGGAACTGAACTTCCAAACAGGTGGATTACCTTGAGAGCCACCAAGTTGCTGAAGCACATGGACAAAGCGCTGGTGAAGATCAGGGGACCAGCACCTGCATACATTGTGTATAGCTGAGATTATTCTCAGATCATTGTGTCTGCCTGGCAATTAGTTTCAGAACAAGCACCCCTATAAGTTAGCTTGTCTGCTGTCCTGGTAGGTTTTCCCCAGTCTTGGAGGACAGAATTTCTATTTTGTAGAATTGAACACTCAGCTACAGAGCCTTTGTTGAGCAAGGAACTCTACTGCAGGATGCCCAATCCAATTAACCTTTCAGAGATAACATTAAGGAAGGAAACTCTACCTCCGGGCTTTTCGGTGGGACTGGCTACCACCAGCACTGCAGGTACTCCCAGCACCCAACACTCCATTTGAAAATGGCCCACTCTTCATACAACCCAGAGCATCCAACTTTTGAGGGCTTGGCCCTGCATCAATGCTTCCAAGCTCTGGTTCTGCTACTGGAAATGCCTGAGCTTGGAAACCAGGCAATGGGTTTGGATATGAAAGGCTGAGATTACCCCCATTGCTTGTTACATGGTCAGGTTGTGACAACACAGGTACATTCACCTGTTTTCTCGTGAATGGTAGGAATGCACCAGTTGAACGTTGCTTTGAGCTTAAGAGGCCCCTTGAGCTTTTGATTGAGCTGTTTGGCTGCTCTGCTTGTCCACTTTCCAATGGTCCACACTGTTCTTCAGGCAGTGCACCTCTCTGCAGAAAAGAATCCAGGAATGTAGACCTTCAGGAGAAACAAAGTATTTATTTCTCTACA
The DNA here is from genome assembly GCA_963920785.1 of Sphagnum contortum. NCBI lineage: Eukaryota > Viridiplantae > Streptophyta > Sphagnopsida > Sphagnales > Sphagnaceae > Sphagnum > Sphagnum contortum. The sequence continues at coordinate 2,515,829 of OY987278.1, forward strand.
ACAGGGAGTTAAAGGCTGCAACCTAACAAAATTCATCTGTGACAAAAACAAGTGCAAATATCTGGATCAAATCTCAGTCCGGTTATAACACCATTCTGTATCTCTCACTCTCAGAAGGTTTCAAAGAAATTTCAACTATGATTGATGGAACTTCACAGGATAGTGAAAGGTCTGCTTGCTCCAGATAAGCAGAACCAGATGTCTTGAAACTCTGGGTATTCATAAAACTCAGACTTCCAAGCAGAATTAACTTTTTGCAAAAGAGCTACTTCCTTGATGTAAGGCTAGAACTGCACACCTCAATATGAGCTGCTGATGTTGCCACTTGCTGTGTCCAAAGCTGGGCTTCAGCCATCAGTGCAGGTCTTCCAATGTCAATCCCTCTTGGTTGCTCAACTAGTTGATCTCCTCGCAGGTCATTCCCAACTTCTTCTCTTTGTAAGCTCTGGCATTGCCTCTTCTTCAGAGGCATGAATTCCTTGAGCACCAGCATATTATTACCATTTGGGCTGGAAAACTTCTCTGGGGTGGTACAACGAAGCTGTAGAGGTTGGGGTGTTCCTGGTGCAGGTTGGACCTCTTCCAACTGCTCCTTCAACTTTGCAATTGCTGTAAGCAAGGATGGAACATTGTTACTATATGCAAAGATACTACTCTGGCTCTCTTTCTCTTCAGATTATAGATTCCTGCTAAAACGAAGTGAGGAAAAAATGGATACATTTGTAAAGAAAAGTAGGCTTATTGATTTGCCTTCTTCAAGAAGTTGCATGCAAAGAGGTAGCTCGCGCTTAAATGCTTCAATCTTCTGCCGTTCATCTTCAAGAGCTTGGAGGTGCCCTCCCAACTGGTTTTCTTCCAACTCCGGAAGACTTACTTTCAAGCTTGTGATCGTGGACGCACAGCTGAGAGCTTGAGTGCGGCAGCCTAAAGAGAGGTCGGATGGAAATCCCATGCTTGTCTCACATACAGCTCACCAACAATACTATTCTTGGCACGTCAAAGTCTCCCCTGCAGCACCCTGCAAGAGCATCACTGAGAAACTTTCCATCTGCCTGAAATGTGGATCCATGGGCAACCAAGAGAAGAGTCCATCAACAAAATCACTATTGTTAGGAGATGATGATGACGATGAGGCCATGGCTGCAACTGCTTGCAAATGCAAGGTTACGCCACATTGAACTACGATTTGTAAGCTGGAATTTTTCACAGATACTATTACTAACAATATCGATTCTGCTACAAGTATAACACGTCAACCTTGAACAAGAAATTGCATTCTATACATGCACTGGTTTTCTGGGAGACTTCACAGTGACAGGCCAAAAGAAAGAAAGACAGCATCGTCTTCAATCAACGCGATCCTTGCGCAAGCACAGCACGAAAATGCAAGTATGTAGAACAACATGCCACTATATCCTGATATATTGTCTGGACTTCTTGGATAATAGCATCTTCAGACGAGAAGAACCTCTGATCGGCAGAGCGTGCACCGGTTCTAACAGACTGGAGTGCAAAGCCTTACAACACCGTGAGTTTTTTTTGACGCTCACCAAAAGATCGGTCCAAAACAGACAGATGCGGAACAGATTGAAAGATGCGACTTACCAAATCATGCACAGAAGATGATTGCATCTCATTGACTAGTAATCGATTCGCTCGTTCAACTCTCGTCACAACAAATGTTTTTCCTTCTCAGCGGAGAACACACATTGTAAGCAAGCACCTTCGATCTCCTGTTTCAACTCGATCCGAATTCCATGACTCCTTCTGAATCCAATAGGATCGACGCCGCGCGAATGATCATCCGTCTCGAGAGAAATCTGCAGCATTGGTCAACAAGTCCGCTGGCTTCCAACAGCTGTTTCAGAAATGGTAGATCATTCAAGTCCACAGAACATAGCTTGGGTGCATGCTCCTTGATTCTCTATTATTCCTACCAAGAAGAAGACGGAAGAAAACAAGAAGAAACGGAAGTCGAGCATCGCATACCTCGTGTGGATCACAACAACTTTCTGAAGAAAACGAATCAAGTTGCCGATTGTTGATGATGATAACGTGGCGGGCGGGTAAGTATTTTTCCTGCACTGGAGATGTCAGCAGGAATCGGATCCAATAAGGAACATTGTCAGAGTATATCTCGGCGAAGAAATCAGCGGGAATCTTCAAAAGTCGAGGCATATAATGAAATTAATGAATAAGACCTTACTCCGTGCGGCGGAATCTCTTGAAACGGGGCTACTACTACCTACTTTTGCAGATTTGCAGCGAGAACTAGGGAGCAAGTACGTAGGTACTACTGCAACGTAAAACAACAGAAAGCGATAATAAGTTACAACAAGAGATTTATTAGTTGAAATAAAAGAAAAAGGGAAAAAAAAACAAGAAAATGATGGAACAACAACAGCCTTCAAGTGCGTGCACAAGAGCTCCGCTACTACAATCCAAAAGGGGGGAAAAAAAATCTCGCAGGCGAAGCGTGACACCGATCCAGGATCTTGGTACAGTTGCCCAACAGCAACACGCGCACACGAAGATCAGGCAATAGCAGCTGACAACAGGGGAAGCTCTTTGACAGGTGACCCGGTGAAAATGCGGGCGTTCACTGTACTTTAGGACAGGTTCTTGGACTTATTGGGCCACCGCGCAGTGTTTTTTTTTTGCAGGAATTGTTTTTTTGTAGCCAAAGTGGCTATCATTCATAGGAAGTGTAGAAAAAGTGGCGACAATTAGTGTGTTTTTTTAAGGAACTTTTTTTTATGTAATATAAGTGGCCACCATCCATAGGAAGATGTAGAAAAATTGGTGATCACACTTGGGAAGATTTAGCCAAATCTGGCTGTAAACCAGATTTGAAATAAAAAGCTTTGAATCAACTTTTTATATTTATGGTTACATTCTGAAAACCAACTATACCTGAAAATATTTCGCCAAATCTGGCTATAAACCAAATATGAAGTACAAATTTTAATCATCCTTCTAAAGTGTAGGAATCGGGTGGTTTTTACTTTATTTTCCCTCACTTCTGGCGATTGAAAACCTCCAAAGTCGCTTATTTTCGATTTTTTTTTCATTTTTTATTTCTCTGTTTGGTGAAATTTCGCCCATTAAAAAAAGGGCTGAATTTTAGTTTGGGCGTACAAGATGTGACGGGGTTCACATATCGATTGGAGAACCCGGAGAAAAGGAGGGTAGAATATCCAGGGATCAGAATGGCAGCTAAATTGGAGTCAGGCATATTCTGGTATCGGAATGGCTCTGGGGGCCAAAATAATGGCATTGCAATTTGGTACATTCTGAATCTCTCTCTCTTTTCTGTAGCAGGGAATCTGGCTCTAGCTATGGGCACATACCTACCTACCATATGTGCGCTTGTTCTTTGAGAGAAAATTTATTCAGATGATTTTCTTTTAATGTGCCTAAAATTTGATGCCCTTAGTACCTTGGCGACACTAATTATATTATTTTCAAAAATGTTGAAGTTTTCAAAAATTATTTCTTCCTAATCAAAAAACATTGTGAAGGATAATAATGAATATTTGGGAATATTCCATTTGTTGAAATGATTTTTTTTAATTAATTAATTATTGAACGGACTTGTGTTGAAATGGCCAAGGTACTACAGTATATGTGCATATGATGGTGGCTGTTATTCTTTTTTTCTTTATCTGCCCTTTGCCCAATCCATCTTTTTTTTTCTCCAAAAAGAATGGATGATGCCTAGGCAAATTTTGGGTTCATGTCCTGCAAGTTTTGGGCTTGTAATGGGCTCACTATTCATTACTAACCCAGAGCATGCATTACAAGACCCAAAAGTGTGTATGGGCAGCACCAAGATGTGTTTGGGCACCACTGGACACATCTTGGACAGGCAATAGGGCAGTCTGAGAAAACAAAAGGCCTGCAATACTTTTGTATTGCCTGCAATAACAAGTATGTGCACATATAAGCTAAGCTTAGCTTAGCTTCCTTGAAAACATGCCACAAAAAAAAGGTTTGCTTAATTTTCTGTCCTATTGGTGGAATTTGAAGTCATATTTTTTTATTCATATAAAGAAGTGTCAAAGTAATTGGATACAGAAAAATAATAATTACAAAGGTGTTCAACCCACAAATTACGATTTCCTCATAATCTCAACAAGGCTTTACAAATTTTGTCAAAACATGAACTTGGATGCTAGATTATAGAAAACCAAAAGTTCCCCCACAACCCCATTCTCCCTCCCCCCCCACCCAAAAAAACATGAGCAAATGACACAAATAACAAGTAATTGCTGTTTGGCCAATAGTTTGTGGATTGAAGCATGTACATAATATAAAAACAAAGCCTCCATACACACAATTGTGACAGTAATATAAGTGTGTTGATTATTTGTTGGTTGCTTGTCACTTAAGTTTAAAGAATCAAGACCAAAGTTAAGTGAACATTTGGAATTGTGTACTTAAGTAGAAAGATAATTGGTACTCTCCACTTTGGAAAGGTTTCCATAAATCTTTCCCTTCATTTTGAAAAGATTCTCTAAGCTTTACCTTTCACACGGGGGATGGCAGACCAAATCAAATGAAAGAAAGAGGAGAGAAGGTTGGCCCTCAGGGGTGTGTGCATTCCTGAGATTCTATTGCATAAAAGTGATGGTTCTCATTCAGCAACCATCAAGGTGACCTATTTGGGCATCATCAATTTTTAAGCTTGCAAAAAGTGTGGCCTAGGCATCCTAAGTGAAACCAAAAGAATAATACCACGCCACGCCTTTTTCTAATGTTTGTAAAAGTGGCCAGAACCGCCATTGTCCCAGCAACAAATCGAGAACAAACAACACCTATACAAACTTTTCCTTCCACCCTAGATTCTTGTGCACAAAGACACTCCCAAGTTGCCAAGTCCCATAACGTAAGGTTATGAAAGGCGCAACAGAATTTCTCAACAATGGGTATATGTAATATACTTTGCTAGAGACTATGCTAGAGTCGTGCTCAAGATGATGTTCCAGATTCTCTCTGGTTGGTAGCTTTCTATCCTTTACGGAACGATGGCAGATTCCTTTACTTGCAGACATCCTGCACAAGGGGGCCCAGCATTCAATTGTGTGGCAAACTGTAGAACACATATAAGATCATCTTCAATGAGCTCCCCCTTCCCCTTCTCCCCATCTTTCCTTCATCAGGAACCCACAACCATAGCGGGCAAACTAAACATGGGTGGGAGCTTGGCTTCATAAGTATATGGGAAGGCATGCTCCCCAGAGCCCTCCCCTAATTTGAGGGTTCGAATCCCTAGGGGAGTAGCTCATCAAGGGTGACGGCCCTGAAATTTTGGGGAGTCTTGTGGTAGTGGGAGACCTTCCCTTAGCATAAATAAAGTAGGGAAGGTTTTTTTTGCCCGACTCATGGGAGGCCTGCATGTGAAGAGTGTAAAGGTTTGTTGTTTCTTTCATCGACAAGTGTATATTTTGCACCACAAGGTGCATTTGAAATTTGAATACACCCCAAATAAAAAAAAACCCTTCTGCTACTTTACTTGATCTTGGTTGTTGTTCACACCTAGTCATCATAAGGAATTCACATGTGTATAGTAAGAGTACATATGTTGAGTGCAAATCACTGATGGTAGTAGATGCATGACAAATGAAAATTACACCAATAAAACTTCTCTTCTCTTGCCATGTATGAAGGTTCCCTATCACATTCCTAATGTAGTTCCCAATTTTTGATGGTGTTCCTAAACGTGTTTCTCACAAAGTTCTTGAAGTCTATAATCATGTACTTTAATGTAATCACACAATTGAGATGGATGATTACCTTGATGTCAACAATCCATGACAAATCATAGATGTACTTCTACTGATTTTTCATGACTGGCATAATATATTACTATCAATGGAACTTAATGTCTAAATGATCATACCATAGATGAAAAAGGATTATACATTTTATGTCCCATCATCATTTATGCCTATTCATATCAATGAGATGGATGCTTACCTTGATGTCAACCATCCATGACAATCATAGATGCAATTCTACTGATTTTTCATGACTGGCATAGTATATTACTATCAATGGAACTTAATGTCTAAATGATCATACCATAGATGATAAAGGATTATACATTTTATGTCCCATCATCATTTATGCCTATTCATATCAATAATTTAATTAGCCCAAATTTCATTCATATTTTTAAGTGTTTACTACAATTAACAATAATGTTTTTATGATAAGGACTAAGGACCAACAATGCGGCTGTTCTGGGAATGAGGGCATTGCACTTGAAGTGTGAGGCAGAACTGAGTGCAGGACCCAAATTCTCAGAACAGCCCCATTCAAGGTACTTAGAGCATCTCCACCCCAAAACTGTAAACAACTCCTTTATTTTAGAATACAATATCATTTTATGATGACTCTCCCCACCCACAAACGTCATAAAAGTCCCTTTAAACACTCTAAGACCATTTATGTCTTTACATCTGGACAAGTAATAGTCATTGTCCAAATCCATAGTAGAAAAAAGCTTTTAAAAACGTTAAAATGACCACTGCAAAATGAACCTTCAATACCGAAGAGCAGCAAGATTTGCACTATCCTGCTGCAAGATTTAGTGAAAAGGGGTGTTTGCTGGTGTGGGGGTGGAGATGCTCTTAGTCCTTACCTTGGCATAGATGATCATCAGTAGAATTTTGGCATTCATGAATGGAATCATTACAATTCATTTGAGAGAAGAGAAAGCACCTTACATGTAAGGTTTGTAGGAACCTCATGTGTAAGGTGCCATCCTCTCTTGAGGCAGAAATTTGATTAAGGGCAAGGCACCCTCTGCACACCCTAGAAAAATTAGATGGGTTCTTTACATACTGAATGAAAGTTGTGTTGAAGAGTTGTAATTCTGGGTCAAGTTGTTGATGAAGGTTTCAGTACTACTACCCACAGCCTTCTCTAATTCAAAGATCATAGCTCTGAAGGCATTGGGGGAGGAACATGTTCTCCCCAACCTAAAAGCTCAAAAGTTTTTGCTTCAAGAGTGAAAAGGGTATATGAATGTTTTGTGCTTTCTTTTCTTTTTTTTGGAGATCATACACATCTGCCCTACAAGGAGAGTTTAAATACAAAGAAAAGAACCATACAGTACTTTACATACATGGTACATAATGTTGGCTCCTCTGGGCATTATGCTTTTTGAAACGTCCACCCTTCTTCACAAAGGAAAGATTATGGGCTGTAAGATGCCCTCCACCTACATTACAAAAATCCTACAAGGTCTTAACAACTTTCTACAAAGGGCATCAGTTCCATGGTACCTGAATGGATTGAATATTATATTTTTCATAAAGGAGGGAATAGAAATAATGGTACCTAGTTGGAAGATTGTTTTGAAGAAGTCAATACTATTATGAATTGTTTGGATAACCACACTTTGCATGCATAGCTAAGCAATGAGTTTGGGTCTCACTATGTGCATATCCATTTGGCTCAATGAAAATTATAGATATTTTCAAGGGAAGTATGAGCAATGGGTAACTCTAGAGTTGGATTCATGTTGAGGTGATAAAAAGAATACGCTACCTAATAGAATAAACGACTCCTAATTCTATCCCATTTAGACAAAAGGAATAAAATCGCCCCTCAAACAAGTTGGCAAGTGATGTGTCATCCGGGTTAAGGAGGGATAAAATGCTTTGAGATATCTAATACCTAAGCATAAATAACTTCATTTTTTAAAAATTTGGCTTCAAGTTATGGTGGGAAAGGGTTACTTTGACCCCATGATTTCAAAAGACTAAAATACATAACCTAGTCCTGATTACCTATGATTTAGGTGTCATCCAAAATCTGCACATTAGGTTGGAAGCACTCAATGTAAGGTTAAAGTAATCCCATTAAATCCTATTTTTATCTATCCCCTTGTATGAACAAGGCAACCTTTTAATCAAGAGAGGGTTACACGGAACAAAAGTACCCCTTCTATCCCTTGGTATCAATCAAACTCAGGGAAACATATAATGTTTAGTTGGAGTTGGGCCATGGATTTGCATGACAAAATGTGGGATAGGAGCATGGTATCAACTATCAATCATATGGGAGCTCTGTGGTTTGGCTATTTGGCACGTAGTCATACAGTGGCTGATGACCATTGTGTATTTATGCCATTTTATCAAGCTGTACCTACTTAGTCATTTGGAGGCCTTTAATTATTGACTAGCTGCATCATGGTAACAAATTCTGGCCATATAATAAAGTCAGCAGTAAAGTCACCCTCTCTTTCACCCCCTATCCCCTCTCCTTTCACCCCTTATCCCCTCTTTCAGTGGTATCCGCAAAGTTCAGAAATTTTATTAAATCTCCGTATGAAATGCTGATACTCAACATTTAATGCACAAGGTTGGAGAGTAATTATAGTTGTACAGGTACGAACAGTGAAAATAGATGTAGCAACAGTGGAGGCGCTCAGGAAAGATGAAAGAGGAGATGAAACTCAGTTTACCACCAAAATTGGTGGAAAACTTAGCTTGGAGCATTGAAAATAGATGTAGCAACAGTGGAGCGCTCAGGAAAGATGAAAGAGAGGACGAAACTCAGTTTACCACCAAAATTGGTGGAAAACTTAGCTTGGGTCCCAGTTATTTTGTTTTGTAAAATTCCATCCCCAGTTACGCATTTGATGCATTACTATGCCGAAACTGGCCGTTCTCGCCCCCTAATCGCCTGACTTTACGGATAACTTTAATGTCAATGTTTTTTTGGTAGGGTTTGGGACCCTCTTTCGTTCAGTAGACCACCATACATACAAATAACCCTATGTTTCCAAGTTCAGAAAATCAACTAAAATTCCTTTGCATTAAGGTTGATGATGTGCACTCAAAGTCTTCCATCTACACTATTCCTTTGCTTTCATTTATGACAATAGAGAGCTCATTGCATTGCATTTCTTGGAAGTAAGCCTGGGTCTTGTGATGTTATGGGATGTTTTGCTGTGCATGGATCTGTTTTGGTGTCTCTGTGCTGATGAGATGATGCCTCTGCCATCTTGTTCTTGGTTTTAGTCCTTCATCTTGCACCACACTATACCCTGAGCACCATCTCTTTGCTCAAATGGAGGCAACAAGAACTACCAAAACTCCAATTCACCTCACCTTAATATCTTTCATTTGCCAAAAATTTCCAACTCCATCCAATACAATACGCCCACAAATCCAATTCCAAAAACAGAAGTTGGACTACACAAGACACTGGCTGTGCCATATCCTGGCTGTTAGAATCATAAACTAATCTTCAACTTCACTGAATGGACAGTTTATCTCAACTCAACAGAGTGAGTTCTCTCTCAACTAGTCCAAGTTCTAATCAAAGGAAAGAGGCAAGCATGAGAAGGAGAATCAGCCTGAGAGAGCACTCAAAGAAACAACCCTGGATGGCACAAAGATAGTCACTAGCAGTGTGACAGAAGAAGCCTTTCAAAAGCCACATATTAAAGGCTTATGAAATGTCAGCCACTAAAAGCTTGGAAATCTGAACAAAATTAGCTCTGAGAATAATATATGGACAAACTTGTTCAGCTCAGCAAAATTTGGCTACTGAAATATACAATTTGCAACTGTAAATTCCCACGACTAAATAGAAATGCAGAGTCTGCTATGCTGCCAAAGATACTCAACCATGAAGAGGGTAAGTTCATGGGTTTTGGCTTTCTAGCAATGAGACTCACAAAACTATGAGCACAGCTGAATCAAATTCCACAAGGCCTCTAGTCTAGTTGCAGCAAAATTCACAGATTATGTAGCTCAAAGTTTGTATGTCAACCAAAAAATTGACCTACTCTTCTAACTCACAAAGAGGGCCTTGTTGGAGTGAAATTCTCCACAACAGGATCCAGCCAACCACCCATATGCCCAACAGCTTTTCACTCTGTGCTGTGTCCTTGGTCGTTTCCACACCCATCCTAAGATTGTCTCATTACCAATTGTGTTCATCCCACAGCTTGGAGGTGAGGCATGGAGCTTGTTACTACCTTTGTGATTGTTGCTGGGTTGTGTAGCTAGTCATTCTAACATTTGTGCTTTGAAACTGTTATTTTGATGCAGGGAAGATTGAATCTTGTTCAGTATTCTTTGGTAGCTGGGTTTGTAGAAATCAGAGAGACATATGATGGCTGTTGTAAATGCAAAGGATGTGAAAGAAGAATCTTGAACCTCTTCAGTGTAAGGTAAAGTACTAATGTGCTCCATTTTCTCCACCTCCAAATTTTATTTCTTTGAAAAGACCTCCCTCCATTTCCCAACATTTTCCTGCACATTACATTCTAATCTCAATTCTTGATAAGATTGGAATAAGATTTCATCTTTTACTCTCCCTCGAACACTAGTGCTGGACCTTGTCTTTCAGTATGCAGCTAGCAAGGCATGGGCCCATTCAGGCATCATCTTTAAGGTTGTTAGGCTTCTGTGCCGAGCCAGTTAAGAATCATGTCAATCTGTATCATAGAATTTCTGGAAATGGTGTCATCATTCTTTATGATGGGTAAGTTGGTGCTTCAGATTTTGCTTGATGATCTTCACCCAAGTTCTCCCAGATCTCCATAGACCTGTGTAACAGAGATGGCAAGGGTGCCACCTAGGCCTTGAGATGGCTGGTGCACCACCACAGTGTCATTATCATTTTTGATCTAGGACAATGTTAGCACATTTTGCGTTTGAGGTTGAATGGAAGAGAAAGAAGCCTGAAAGCAAAAGAGCTGTTGCAGAGACTCAATTTTGAGCAAGGGAAGCAATCAACAGAACCAAGTTTGTCATATTCAACAGAAAATAATATAAGGTTTGAATGTAATGTGAATCTGCTTCTTAAGGTAATCTTAGGTAGTTGAAATTTGGGATTTAATAACACCCTCAAATTGCTGGCAACCGAATTTCAACATATCCAGGTACATAGGCAACATGAAAGAGTAAACTGCTTTCAGGAACACACCCTGCAATTTGATGATTTTTGTATACATTTCATCTTTAGAACGAATTCTTGGCTTTTAAGACTAGCATTTTTACAGAAAGTGAAATCATTAGGGAGGTATTTTGTGGATTGGGTAATTTGTCTCTCCACAAATTTTCAGTTCGTAGTGTAGTGATACTAAAGCAGCAAGTTAGGAATGTTGTTGAGCCATATGCTTTCTCAAGGTTTGTAAGGATTTCATAATGGAGACCAAAGGAACATATGTGGGCTGTGAAGTGAATGGTGTTTCCATCTGTTTGACTATATGAGATGTGGGTTGAATATTGGAGACCTCCACAATAATGTCCAACACTAAGAATCATAGGCCTCATTTCAGATTCTCAAATAATTCAAAAAAATAATTTAACAAGTCATTAATTTGGCAACTAAATATTTATGATTGTGACTTGGAAATCATCTTAAGTTTTCCCAACATGCACATAATTCAAAGTAAATTAAAAATTACAATTTGCAAGAAAGATGTGACAATTTTTTCATGTCTCCATGCAATTGCTTGGCACAATAAAGACATCTGAGCAAATTTGATTTGAATCCCTAGCATGATTATTTCATGATAAAACCTTGGAGTGGAGCACAACATCACACTGGGTCAAGGCACTTTGCAAGGATGGTAGGTCCCTTCCATGCCTTACAACTTACGGTCTATTCTGACAACTCTTTTACCAAACAATAGAATTTCTTGATGATCTAAATGGGCTCCTAGGTTGCTCACTAGATAGAAACCTTTGAATGAACTGTTCATGAACAAGCCTGCCATCTTCAAGTCTTCCTAAACCAGCGCATGCCTTAATCACCTGAACAAAAGTGAACTTGTCAGGAGTTGTTCCTTCTTCTTGCATTTGTTGGAAAAGCTGCATCACCTTCTCAAGTTGCCCATCCTTCACATATTTTGTAAGCTTCTGATTCCATGCAAAAGGGTGCAATTGCACTGTGCCTGGTGCCAATGCAGCCATCTCTGCTGCCACTCATGGGAGGTTTTGTCGGCTCTCAAACCAGAGTGCTTCCCCTGTCCTCTTATGTCTGAAATCTGGGTACCTTTCATTTGTCTACAACAAAGATCCAGGTCAAGCTGATCAGCCATGCATTCTCCACATCCCAGGCACAAATGTTATCATAAGAACAGAGAAAGCCACACTGACCTTCTCCATCAAAATATTGCATCTACTTACCTTCTTCAGCCTACTACTACTATCCCACCAGTGCAAAGAAAGTGAAAGAACTTCTGCCAACGTTTAGACCACAGCAGGATAGCAACCAAGAGAGAGCAGCAAGATTGACATCAACAAGACAGGTGAATTTTGACAGGATTGATGCTCAGTTACCTTCTCCGATCTCTGATCCCACCATTGTTAAGGATCCGAAAAGAACTTACGTCACCATTTCTCTTTCTGACCTACACGGACTGCAGAAAAAATTCCTTTCAATCATATAGTTTGATCACATACAGGCCACCATGAGTTTTCGAGGCTTGCACAGAAGGTGTCCAATTTTGCGATTTGCTTTCGACGAATTTTAGGTCAAAATCTTTCGGCAAATAAACCAACTACACGTGCCGTGAGAGGAAGGCAGTAGACAGACACAGAGAGGGGAAGAACACGAAAGCTTACAATTGCCGTGATCTCTGAGTGCCGCCTCTGTTTCTACCCTGTGCACTCTGGGAAGAGATGTGGTGTACTGCAAAAGTTGTTGATGACTAAAGTGGAATTGCGGGTGCACACAGACGCGAAGCCGTAAGCTCCTCCTTATCGACCTCCCACTTCTCCATGCGGCTATGGAACTGCTGCTGCTGCTGCTGCTGCTGCTTTCATGGTCACGCAAAGAGTCAGACCTTGCACATGGCAATTGCACTTGCTGCACTGTTGATGAAGACATTGTTGATTCGCAGAAACATTGGCAATTGCTCTCTCTCTTGCTCCTTGCAATACAAGAGCATCACAAGTAGACCCAAATGCAATTCCCTCTGGGGCGTCCGAAGTTGACCCCGATGCGATCTCTCTCCCAACAGAACAAAGAAACCCGAAACCCGAGATTTAGCCTCATCCTGAGGATTCAGGAGCTGACAGCGGTCCTAAAACCCTCCACAACCCCGGCACCCTAAAACGCTGGAGCATCTGGAGATTTTCAAATTTTGCAAAATTGGGATCCGATAGCTAATTTTCTGTACCACTTTGGGTCTTAGGAGATTTGCCAATTTGGTAATGAAAAGAGACACAGGCCAGGATACAAGGTTTTGGGAGGCTGATGATGTTGCAGTTTGCAAGAGCTATGGGAGGGACGAGGGATGCTTGTAAGAATGCACACAACTTTCCCTCTTCACTATTTGTTCATGCAAATGTGGTGCCATCGAGCTCTTGTTTTTTTATCAATTGAATAAGATCTCAAATTTTCTTGACATAGAAACTTCAATCACAGGATTCCATCCTAGAGGTTCCTTGGGAATTATTCAATTCAGGAAGCATGCTTGATCATGGTCTGGCATTTAAATGAGATTGCACAAGTTTCTGTCTGTCCAATTTACCCTGCAGTTGATTTCAATCAGCAACCCAAACAGACTTTTGTCTTTCAAAGGTCATGCAGTCAAGGATGAGGTAAGGGTTTTTGAAGTTACTCCCCACTGGAATCAGGTCCTTTACAATAGACAACTGCGCTGAAGTGTCTAAAGATGATGCAATTACAGTGAAGTAACCCTAAACAGCAAATATGTCTAGCAAACGGGCTCTATTGTCAGCTGCCTTGACACTACTCAAGCAGAAATGCTCAGTGATTTGCAGGTAGCCTGAGTCTTTTTGTAAATCCAAATAATTAATGTGCCATGCTTGTTCTCCACCTTTTTCATGGGACAAACTCTTCTCTAGTGTTCTCCATCCTTGGCAATGAGTAAACAGGAATGCATCCTTCGTATAGAGAAAGAAAGAGCTATGCAACTCCAGCTATTAAATGAACAACCCATCTCTCAACTCCTCCCAATCAATTCACAATCACTAAACAACAACTAAATGTTCTCAACTCACCATGCACTGCTACCCAATGTTCCCAACTCTCCATGCACTCTACCCTCATTCTGACCAAGAATAGATAGAATGTAGAAATTTGTGGCACATGCAGGTACTGCACCCCAAACTCAAAATGGGGAAACTCACCAGCCCATCATCTGAGAAAGAAAGCTCTCATTAGATAGTTCAAACTCTGTAATTTCCCTTATGCACCTTTGCACACAAGAAGTCCAGCAAGTTTGTGGAAGTTTTATCTGCATGTCAGCTTGGTAAAACAGACACAGAATAACAACAGTCCAGAGATGGCAATCCATGGCCTTAGAATTGTGAAAAGCAGGTTCGAGTTGGCATTGGCATCCTATGTAACTAGGTCATTGACAACATGTGATATAACACTCTTTTTGGAAGGTGCACAACTGTATTGCACCTTTTACCAGCCATGACAAGCTATATTAATTTGGTGAAGAAAAACCAATTTCCTGAGCTCAACTGAAACATTTTGACTTTTTCACAACAAATTTTACTGTCTGGAGTCACATACTGAGCACCATTGGAGATGCTCTTAGTGTCTTTAGATCCTTTCACTTATATGGTTCGTAACAAACCCAGGGAAGTATCATGTATCATCTCGTGATACGAGATACTTCTGATGGTTATCCTGCATTTTCTAGGTTTCTGGCCTCTACAAAAAACTTACCGCCTTAGCAAACTGGAGAAAACTGATGTGACTCAGTGCACCGGGGCATGACACTATTAGTATGAATCCAAAAAATACATGAGTGCTTCAGATGGGATGAGTAGGTATCAACTAGCACTCAGTTTGCTCCAGATAGCACAGAATTACCTCAAAGTCATCTTACATGACATTCAATAGCTGTGCGCTTGTTCTTGCACCAAGATTCAGCAGAGTAGAATCCTCAGCACCTGTAAGCCCACTGGTGAGACAACACTGGAAATCCTTGCTCACATTCTCATTCAATCAATCACAGGGGATGAGACATAAATCAACAAAAAGGAACACCATAGCCCATCACAAACCACCAAGCTACACATGAACCAGCATACTGTTGTGGTAGGAAGTGAGTTAACCAAGGATGCTAAAATTCCAGCTACTAAACTCAAGCCTAACTGCTGTCAATTAAGAAATTGTAACATGAAGGTCACAATCCAACAATCAAAAACTTGACACACATCCGGCTGAAATTCCTCTTACCTTATAGAAAGGGGACACACAGGGCAACACAAAGATTTGACTGGCCCTAGACAGTATACCTATTCAGAATGGCAAGAAGTTCTACGCACACTTTTGATGTCAGAGATTCTACACATTCCTCCAACCAGCAGTTCCTCTGCTCTCTTGGCCAAAATCCTAGAGAAGGTAAGCCATCTAAAAACAGTCATAAAAGGCCTTCTCACACAATATCAGAGATGACACACACCATCTGCCTACCCCTCAGCTTTCCTCCACATCCTCAACTTTGGCACCATCTTTACCATCTTCTGCAGCCTCCTCCTGATACCCAAAATCACACACAATGTAGATAAGTCAGCACACCCAAAAGCATGAAAATACAGGCATGTCACAAATTGGACTCCATATAAACTGTCCACATATTGGTACTCTCAAGTAAAACATTTCACAGCAGTGCCAAATTTCAAAGTGACTTTCCATTTGTAAACCTTTCTGTTCACTGCAAGTCCAAGTGATAGGAAGTTTTGATATCCATCTGATTCTTTCCAATAGAATGATGGGTCAAGCATGGAAAACACTGAACTATCACTCATATTCACCAAGAGGTGTAGCAGTCCAAACAAACATATTTTCACATCTTAGGAGTGACTTTGTCTCTTCACCTGCATATCTGATGTCCACAATGTGAGGTTGTCGCGAAGCAGCTGCATAATTAGAGTGCTGTCCTTGTAGGATTCTTCACCTAGTGTGTCAAGCTCTGCAATGGCCTCATCAAATGCCTGCATTGGCAATCAGAAAACATGTTAGAAATGTTAGAGTACAATGGTGTACAAAAGCATGACCAATTTCATCTATGATGCTACTGGAAAAATCATATTTCGGATATTAAATAGACAGCACAGAAACAACAACCCTGGCTTTTAACCTCTTCCCCACCCACCTGCTTTGCTAGTGTGCACGCTCGGTCTGGTGAGTTCAAGATTTCATAGTAAAAGACTGAGAAGTTCAGTGCCAATCCCAATCGAATAGGGTGTGTTGGAGCAAGCTCTGTAAGGGCAATATCCTGGACACCAGACAGCAGTCGTTCAGCACTGGAAAAATGTAAATCAAAACAACAACAGCACACTATATGCAGCGGTCACAGATCACAACAATTCATTGTCAACACAAGATACATAAACGATAAATAGATCACAACCAGCATAGCGTCATGAAGAAAATGTCAAAACCTATAGTTGGGAAGAAGTTCGCAACAATAAGCTCTACAAGATGGTGGCAAGAATATGACTCCGATTGGCCCTGAAGCATCAAATGGCATTTGTGTGCAAACAACTAGGCATTTGGAGCAGCCGATGCAGGAGCAGGCACTTACTTGAGCAGATTTGTAAGCCAACAATGTGCTTTCTGCAGCCTCTTTTCTCTCGGCGCCCGTCTTGAACTCGGCTAGGTACCGGTGGTAATCGCCCTTCATCTTGAGATAGAACACTTTGGACTCTCCCGTGCTGGAAGTCGGGATAAGGTGGGAGTCAAGAAGGTTGAGGATGCCATCACAGATGGTGCTCAGCTCCTGTTCCACCTTGGCTCTATAGTCACGGATGGCGGCGACGTGCTCCTCGTTCCCTTTGCTTTCCTCCTTCTGCTCGATGGAGGAGATGATCCGCCATGACGCCCTCCTGGCCCCGATCACGTTCTTATACGCGACCGACAACAGGTTACGCTCCTCCACAGTTAACTCTTCCACGTCCACGGTCTTGGCCACTTTCTCCATAGCCTCCACCATTTCTTCATACCGCTCCGCTTGCTCTGCAAGCTTAGCCATGTACACATTCTCTTCTCTGGATTCCAACGCCATTTTTTTTTCCCACTCCTTTCTCTTACTTCCGATTCCAGAAGAGAAAAAAGAACCTCCAAAAATCCGCAGCGGCTTGGTTCTCCCACAGCGAAATTGCAAAGCTCCAAGGCCGGCGAAAATCCAAACAAATACAAAGCAAGCACGTGAAGGCTACAGCAAATACAGAAACAAAAACAACACAACAACAACAACAAACGAGCAGCGCGATTACAGAACACGGTGCAATAGTTACGGCAAACGTGCAGGAGACGCAGTTACGCTTGGGCTGCGTGAGCTTGGCGAAGGGCGGGCGGGGGAAACTGGTCGCAGGAGGTCAAAACCCTCGGATCACAGGCTATTTCCGGTGATCGACGCTGGTGGGGACCTCATGTGGGGCCGGTATTGTGTTCACGTGCCTTTCGGAGGTTTCCAGTGTCCCACGCTGAACGTGCCGTGTCTACGGCGCACAGGTGTGGTTGGGCCGGTGCATGGTTTTTAAAAACTATTTATTTATTTTTATTTTTTCCAGGGGTCAAGTTTATCTACTTTGGCACGTGGTTGTTGTTAGTTCTTCTTTAGAGAAAAATTCAAACACAAGGTAATGTTACGTATTTTGCCTACTTAATAAGAAGACCGTTTCTAATAATGTCACCAGTTTTTTCGGTATCTTCTTCATTTGTTGTTTTTTTTTTAGGTTTCTTCCTTGGTAGGGGCTCAATGTGTTTCTAGATGTACCAGGTCCGCGCTCCCTAATAGTACTTTCAGTATAGGGGAAGGCCTCTTAATGGACCTTAAATATGAAGGTCGTAGCCCTCAAGGGCAATAGCCTGCCTGATGATGTAGGCTCAAAAATTAAGGGAGGCCCTTGAGAGGTTGTACAACTTTTGTAAAGCTTGCACATGCTCTGCATGGGCTTTACAAAAATTGTAAACCTGACTTCCAATTCTTCTTGCCATGGTCTTAATGCACATTAAAAGCCCTTACGGGAGAGGCATCACCAAATTTAAGCTTTGTTCCACTCCATCTCACACTAGCCCTTATTCCGGTGAAGCCCTTGCCTTAGAAATTGCAAAATCCATGATGAATTGCAATGAAGAACCAAATTGCTTCGTAAAGCTTGCTCTCCCAATGTGAAAAAATTGCCAAGGAGTTAACAAGTGAGAGAGAGCTTACATCTATTAAGATGCATTCACACTTGGTGTTAAGGACTCTAGTATTAAGTCCCCTAAGACCAAGCTAGTCATTTAAGACCTAAATATATTTATCATGAAGATTTTATGTTAAGTTAACATTCACTTAATGTTAAAACGATCAAATTTTGTATGTCAAATTAAATCTACTTAATATTAAACAATCACCCATTTAACATTTGGCTGCCACCTAAGATGCCACCTGGATTTTCACTTAACACTGACTCAACATTAGGTGTGAATGCATCTTTAGTACGCACAATTTCCCTCTCACTCTTAAGGAGTAGAAATAAGATTCCTACTCGTTTCCAGGATGGAGGGGAGGGGATGTTCGAGGATATAAGATGCCCTCCAAAATACACTAGGAACTTTCTGGAATGCTTTAAGAAGGAAGATAAGCATTTCTATTGTTAAAGCACAAGGCATAAGTATATGTGCTCTGCTGTTGGCTTATGATAATTTTGGTGAGGGTTAGGTGAGTCCTTCCTTCTTTATGTAACTTTGTCATTTAAAAATGGAGTTGTACCTCTTTAGACTGAAGGGGGGAGTATCATGGAAGGCAATAATGAACCAAGTTGCTGTTTAATTTAGCATTCACCTTATTGCCCTAGCCTCCTCCATCAATCATATCTGCCCTTTTTTGGGGTGTTCTGGTGAATATTGTCAAGAGCTAGGATTGTTGACACTTTATAGGTACTTGAGTAGCTTTGTTAATTAGAAAATGGAGTCACAACTTTTAGGCTTTTGTAAGAAAAGACAAGCACATAAACAATATATTATTATTCAAGAGTATTGACATTTTGTGGCCCATGAAACCCTAACTGCAATGAAATAACATCATCCAGCTGGTAAGTACTAAGAGCATCACCACCCAAAACTGTAAACAACTCCATTATTTTAGAATAGAATACCGTTTAATGATGATTCTTCCCCCCCCCCCACCCACCCACCCACCCCACACACACGTCATAAAAGTTCCTTTAAACACTAAAAGACCATCTATGTCTTGACATCTGGATGAGTAATAGTCACTGTCCAAATCCATAGTAGAAGAAAACTTTTAAAGGGATTAATTAAAATCACCACTGCAAAATGAATCATCCAATACAGCAGAGCAGCAGGATTTGTGATATCATGGTGCAAGATTTAAGGAAAAGGGGTGTTTCCTGGTGTGGGGGTGGAGATGCCCTAAGTTGGCCTTTCCAGCAAATGCACAAATGGGAAATATGAGCTGTTGATATGAACCTCAAAATATGAACTGTTTCCTTCACATCCTCACTTCATGTATCAACCAACAACCAACATGTTACTATTCCATGGCTTCCCCCTCATGCATGTGGCATATTTTTACAGTACTTTACGTCAGCGTCCCTACACTCAAGGGACCAAAATTGGCTTTAAAAGCACTTCTAAAAGCCTATGCTAAGCACGAAAATTGTGGTGCCTTTTTATTTAAAGGTACTGGGAAGGTGGATCATCAACTGCTCATTCCCAGCACCCTGGGTGAATGGACTTGTTTTTGCTGCTTCTTTTTATGGGTAGAGTTTGGTTTGGTGTCAAAACCTAACTTCCTTGCTTTTTAGACATGATAGTTCTTCCTTATGTATTGAGTTTTCATGTAAGGTAAAGCCCTAGAAGGAGAGCTGTGCCCAAGCTGAGAACTGAGATAGGTCCTGTATTTCCAGTCAGCCCTCCTCCAAGTGCTTTTACCAAGGATAAATCTGTGCCCACGTCAACCAACCAACGGATGAGGAATTGTAAAATCCAGCAAAAGGGGATGAAGAAGCATGCGATCCCATAGGGAAAGAAAGGTATAGGGATGAAGAAAGTGTGAAATTCTAGGGAAGCGATGGAAAGACCTCTCTTTTTATTTCTCTTTGTATTTTGAGCAGAAGAGCCCTAGGGAGTTATGCAGTGAGGGAGATCCTGCTATGTTCCCATGTTCCCATGGAAAAAAAATTTGATGGGACGGATCAGGAAAATTTCAAAACACAAGGAGGAAAGGGGGGGATCAAGAGGATTCAAAAAAACAAGAAGGAAAGAAAGAACGGAGGAAAGAAAACGAAGAGATTTTTTTACGTATGTGGAGGTTCCCATACTCATGTGTTTTCCATCGGTCGGGAACGCCCTGGGACTACCAGCCTCATGTGACCCTCCGCTAGGAGAACCCACTCGTATAGGAACCTCCCCTACAACAAAATTCCCTAACAACGCAGGGGTCAAAGTTGGAGTGCGTGGAACGGAGATTGCTGTTTGGTACAGCCCGCCCAAATTAGTGCAGTTGTCATGGGCCCCAGCTTTATGTTCGTGAATTTCCCATGAACAAACTTATGGGGATTGTGGCAAAAAATACGTCTCATTGTGTTTGGAATCAATCGACAAACTGACCTAACAAATTCTAGATGGAACACGGCGTGACTTCTTTAGTGGGCCAGTTTTAGAGTGATCTCATTGGCAACCATAGTTATGACTTGTAACCTCATTCGATGGAAAACCGCACACAAGCTCCAAGCATATCTTGGCTTGTTAATGAGATTATTTAAGCATGATCTTGTCAATTGTTGGAGCTGACAATGTTGCACGGTGTAGTGTACAACCAGGGCATTACACCCTGAGACCAAGGTCTAGAGTGTAATGCCCCTACTTGCCAGAGTATTACGTGACGTAACGATTGACGTTAAGGTACAAAATTATGAAACCCTATCGCCACCCACGGTACAGGCAGTGGGACCTTCCATTGTCCAAGCCCTTCACTACATGTGGGCATTTTAACAAACAGAATGCCTGCCCAACAGGATAATACAAAAAAAAAAAGAATTAATAGTGTACAATTTTGGGTACGTTATTTGGAAATTTTGGGACTAAAATTGTTAAACTAGGTACTATCAAAAAATGATAATGTCAAATGAGTCTATGACTAAATGTGTGTGGTTTGGTGGGTGCTTATTTCGGGAACAGCCTGCTCCTTGGGTGTCCCTCTACACATTATAGTCGGTGCATGATTGGTGGTGCACGGTCATAATGCAATTCTAAATGAGTGATAAAGATTACAACATCAATTGTATGCCGTCAATAATTGCCTTCCATTATACAAAAGTCAAACGATTAAATTCACAAATAGAGAGGAAAATGGATTGTATAAATATCAATAAATTAAAAAAATTGATGCTATTAAGAGCTCACAAAATTGATTAAAATAAAATTATTATGTTCACACAAAATAATTTAATCATCATCGTGATAGTGCGTAGTGCAAAGCCCAAACATATATGTATATATATATACACCCTTAGCTCTACCCTTACTTGAAGATTCTAGGTTCCAAAAAGAAAACCTCCCCCCCCCCACATACACTAGTTGAAACCAATGGCAATGGGTATATGAAATTTTGAAAATATTCCATTTTGTTGAAATGAAAATTTAAAAACTAATTAATTATTCAACACAAACAAAATGAAGATAAAAGATCCCTATTCACATAATGTTAACATATTTACATGGGAGAGGTAAAGGTTAATACGTGGATAAAAAGGTTTGATAGATTGAAATGTGCCCAATGTGTGTACCCTTAATGGCACATTTTCAAGTCGGGAAAGATTGCAATTTAGCATTACAAAAAAGACATGACCTAAATAAATAAATAACCAAAAAAGAATTTAATTTTTTTGGGCATCTATTAGTAATACATTCAATGTATTCATATATTGACAAATGGTGGCACGATCTAAAGACTGTCCTATCATATAGAGGAGTCCTTCACTCCAAATAATTAGTGCGAAGAACAGAACAAAATGCATATGTTAGATACCAAACTTTAAATGGTTACATCATAACCTAACACCCTACAAATGTACATTACATGTAAGCCATAGCATAACTTCTACATAAAAGTGTGTTATTTGCCTTGAAACAATGACTTACCCTCAAGTAAACCTCAAGTATTAAAGCCAATTAAGATAAAAAGATAAGATAAAATATGCAAATGTTACCAATCAGATGGAGTAACTGAAATAGTAGTATAAATTTTTTAAACCGACTAATTATACTATATATCATATTTATCCTAACCTTTTGCCCACGGGTATATCAAGGTAATAACATACTAATAACATACTACACCTCAAATTTCAAAAGTAATAGTACCTTGCTAGTCCCACTTCCAACCTATTCCATCAAGTTATTTGACATTGGGCATAACAAAAGACTTTCACTCTCTAACATGCAATTATTTCACTTTTAGGAGATGAGATTTAAATGTTTGCAACACCAAACAAACAAATTGCCATCCAATAAATTAGCCTTGCATATTTCAAAGCCTATATCTCCATGTTGCCAAAAAAAAATTAGGTTCTAAACACCACCACTATGTCTAAGGCCTGATGTAAGTCACTAATGACCAAATGGAGGTTTTGAAGAGAAATGTTATCAGTGAAAATCTTCTTCTTCTTGTCAGGTGCAAAATTGTGGGTAATTGGTATATAGACTATAGACATCTGGTCACATGAATTTAAAAGAATTGTTTTGATTCTAATCATGTAGTTAAGAAATTGTGAGAATCATTGAATGGTAGGAAGGTTTTGATCTGTAGAAGAAGAAGGAGGAGGGAATTGAATTAGGGCACAAATTTGGAAAAGAGATCACAATATATTTCATTTGAGCATGATGATGGGTGGGAAGGGATTTGAGAGCAGCATTGAGATTTTCCTTAGAATGAGACCCATCAATAGTGGAGCAATTGCTCCCTATGAAGTGGATGTGGATGCAGGGACAGTTGTGTGGACAATTCCAAGGCAAGCTTCATTAGGCATGATGAACCACCAACGCGAGCATTACAATTTTTCATTCACTGGGATCTTTCAAATGGAGAGTAAGCAAGATGAGGTGTTTCATAAAGTTGCTCATAAGGTAAAAATGTGCTTTTTTGATATCTATGACAAGAGATTATAATAGAAGAGCATGTATCAAAACTTACTTTTTTAATTGGAAGGAAGTATCTTATCTTTACATGGGATTGTGGAAAATTTAATTCAAGAGTTCCATTTGTCTATTGCACAACAACTGGTCTAGCCATTTTTGTTGTTCAAGCAAATGGGAAGAGATGACATGTGGTGAATTTTGCAAGCAAATGAACAAGAGATTTTTTTGTGAATTTGTGTAATACATTAGGCGAATTTTGCAAATTCATGGAAATGGGGAATGATGCACCACATGCTACATTTGGGATGTAGTCAAAACATTTGGGAATTTGTGGGTTTGTATTGGGTATTGTGGGATTTCTTTGAGAGGAGCCATTGCATCAATTGCAGAGCAGGTGGTAGTTGGCGCCTTGGATGGATACAATGGGACCATTTTTGCTTATGGACAAACCGGATCTGGTAAAACCTATACAATTACTGGAGGAGCAGAACGTTATGTGGATCGTGGAATCATTCCACGTGCTATTTCTCTTGTGTTTAGTGAAGTGGCAGAACGGAGTGAATACACATATACAATACATTTTTCATATTTGGAGGTTTATAATGAAATGGGTTATGACCTCCTCAACCCAGATCATGAAACAAAAGCCCTTGAAGATCTTCCAAAGGTTTTGCTTTCCTTTAGATATTTAGAATTCAACAACATTGTGATTATATTTGAACTTGTTTCAATAGACAATAGAGTTATCCTTAAAGTAACTCTGTCTTCACCCTGTCTTTGGGCCTCCTTTCACCTCCTATCCCCTCTTTCAGTGGTATCTGCAAAGTAAAGAAATTTTGTAATTTATTAAATCACAGTACAAAATGCTGCAACTCAGCATTTAATGCACAAGGTTCGAGAGTGATTATAGCAGTTGTACAGGTAGGATTACTGAAAATATATGTAGGAAAGACATTATGAAACTAAGTTTACCACCAAAATTGATGGTTTTCTGACTTTCACCCCCTGTTGAATGCTAATGTACTTTTTTGCAGGTTTTTTTTTTGACTCTCACAGTGTGTATGACCAAACTCTGCGTTCTGGTGCTGTGTTTGTCTTACTTTACGGATAACTCTATTATGTTTTGTTGTTGCATGGGTACTTATGAAGTTTCAATTGTTGGCTTAGGTGACATTACTTGAAGATGAGGATAGTGTTTTCCATCTTCGAAACCTGTCTCAGCACCTTGCCACGTATGTAAGTGTTTTTCTCTTTGCCCCCTCTCTATGTCCAACATTTGATCATATGTCATGGCCATAGTTTTTCTTTCAAATTCATGTGATGTGTAGAATTGATTAATTGTCCCCATTTCAACCAAAAGAACAATGAAGATTGTCATGACTCCTTTTTTTGCTTTGACAGCAATGAAGAGGAAGCATTGAATTTATTATTTATTGGGGACACAAATCGGATAATAAGTTCCACACCTATGAACATGGCAAGTTCTCGATCACATTGTATTTTCACAGCCCACATTGTAGCACGTAAGGCAGGTGAAGATACTATACGAAAGTCGAAGCTTAATCTTGTGGATTTAGCCGGCTCAGAACGGGTTTGGAAATCAGGGGTTGATGGCCAGGTATGAGCTATGCTCTTATAGGGTTACCTTTTGTTTGATCCATATGATCCAAATGTGTTATTTCTTAGAACATATTTATTATTAATGAGATGTGTTTCACTTCTTGTAATCAACAATTGGCTATGGATTTACTTGTTACAATTGCCAATGTGCCTCAACAGATATTGAGAGAAGCAAAATACATCAATTTGTCATTGCACTTTCTTGAACAGGCATGGCCTTAATTCAATTTGTACAAAGATGTGTAATTAACATATAAGGAAGGTAAAAAGGCATTTGAAATTGTAAATAAGCTTTTGTTATGTGGTATGATCTATGTCAAAAGTTTTTGTAGATTAACTCTAGACTCAAAGGTTTTTCAATTGGGGTGAAAAGAAATTAGGTCATTGTGAGGGATTTAATATGCAAATAAAATGAATTTGATGTGCAAGGATCATGGTGGGATGAAAAGAACAGGTAATAGTAGCATTACAAGAAAGATCTCACGGGCTACCTCGAAATCATATTCCCTATCGTAATTCCATGATGACCTCTGTCTTGCGAGACTCCCTTGGTGGTAATTGTCGCACGGTATTATTCACTAACCATGTTCATAACCATGTGCAATCATTGTTCGGTTATTATGATGTTCCTTCCCTAACTCTTAGAACAACTCCTAAAGGATACCACAATTTCTTCCCTATAGGTTGATTTCCATTTTGATGCCATATGCATGATTATTATTATTATTATTATAGGTGATGATAGCAACAGTGACAATTTCTCAAGATCAATTGGAGGAGACAATATCCACTTGCCGTTTTGCCCAAAGGGTTGCCATGGTGTCCAATGAGGTAATGAAAATTCAAAAACCCATTGAAAATTTTTCAATGTCTTGTTGTGATAAAATGGTCTTGAGTTCCTGAAAAAAATTAATTTGGTTTTGGGATGATAGGTAATATTGAATGAAGAGGTCGATCCAAATTTGGTAATTAAACGCCTCAAGCAAGAAATACATGAACTCAAGGTGAAAATCAACATTGTTTACCCCTATATATATATATATATATAATTTCTAATGAATATGATATCTATTCATAATCTATTTTCATCCTTTCACAAATGAGGTTCTTTTGGTGGGGTTTTTAGGAAGAATTAATGTTATTGCGTGGAGAGAATGAAGAGCGACCTCCTTTAACAACGGATGAATGTGAAATCATTGACAGACAAGTTGTGGCTTTCATCAACGACACAAATCCTGATGCCTCGCTTCAATGTGGAGGTGAATCCATATTTCAAAATTTTAAGTTTGGGTTTATAGTGACTTGAAAAACATTGAACTAAATTTATTTGGAAGGGAGGTACATGGTTTTTCACATTGAAATCCATGTTGAGTTGGGTTTCCAGCTAGCATGATGCACATAAGAACCGCTTTCCAAATCTTCAAAAAACTAATCAACCATAGTGAAACCACAAAAATCGAAGGGACAAAAGGAAATTGTGTGTCCAAATCAAATTGCCTTGATGTGTCTATGGACCCAACAAGTCATACAGGCCTCCAAGCACAAATCAATGAGTTACAACACCAGGTTTTGTTTCATGGTTTCTCCAATAGATGACTATTTAACACATATAAAGTGGATGAATGCATTAGAACAAAAGCCATGAGCATTTCAGTTCACAATTTTTGTTCAAAGGATCAATTAATGAACTCTTACAACAAATTATTTTTAAAATGTAATAATGAAATAAAAAATGGGAACAATTCTTTTGTATCTACTGAGACTGAGTATTCCAATAGAATGGATAGTTTGGAACCAATTTCAACCAAAACTAGGAATATATTAATCAAGGATATGGCCAATTTTTTTATTCTTGCAACAACTCATGGTAGTGCCCATTATTTTGTGAATGGAAATGATTGGCACCAACAAGTGATGTAATAAGTACTTTATTTTTTCATATAGCCAATTTTTGACTGATCAAAACTAAGCAAAATCGAAAGCCGATTTTCCACTAAGTTGGAAACTAAGTTTCAACAAGCATATTGACATGATGAAATGATGGGCATACACAGTTAGCACAACGAGATAATGAGATTGACATCCTAGTGGCATTCATCAAGAAACAAGGGGCCAAATTTGGATGTCAAATAGGGACTTCTTTTGAGCACTCTAAAGGAATTGGCACTGGAGGTGAATTAAATGGTTTAAAGTCCACACCTAGCCCACAATTGATTTCCCCAAGGCTTGTGCAATCACTAGAAACCAAATTGGAATCACAAAAAAATAAATGTTGTGATTGGACTATGCAAATGAAGGATCCAACGCATCACAAACTAGAGGATCAAAAGAAAGCTTTTGAAATGTAATGTCTCCAACAACATGGTCAAAAAAAATTTGTTGGTGTTTAGAAATCACATAAAAATAGAAATGGAAGGTAAATAGTTCTGTCGTTTGATATATAATACATCATTTGCTTGTCATTTCTACTTCCTTGTGCACTTGTGCATGTTCACCTTTCCTTTGGACTCATCCATGCTTTGGCATTTGAGTGTGTAGACATCCATGTTAAACACTCTACATATGTTCCATTTTCATGTATGAAATGTAAATATAAAGAATAAAAGGGAGAGGATCAGTGAAAGGACATTGCTAGTTAGCATATGGTCAATAATTTGTGCCAAATATTGTACATGCTATGAGGTTTTGCCATTTATAATATCTTAAATCGCAATTTTTTATTAAAACAACTTTGTAACCTTTTAGATTTTTGAAAAAATATGACAAAATGGAAGCAATACAAGAAAACAAGGTGTTGCTCAAAACAATGTACATGAAAGCTAAAGCCCTTGGGGAGCATGTCAATCGTGCACATGAGGTGAATATTCTCATATGCTATTTTTTTGTCCTTAATGTAATCAGAACACGAACTATGTTTGATAGCATTTAGTTTGATTGGGTCTAAAAAAGTTGTTGAATTCATGTTACATAGCTAAATCAATTTCACTTGACAAATATACCTATCTTGGAACAGAATATTGATAAGCTAAAGGGAAAGATTGAGAAGCATCGTGTGGAACGGGCTAGAAATTATCTAGTGTCAACCACCAATGGTGATGTGTTGGAACATGACTTTGAAGAAGATCACTTGGTTTCTCTTATTGATGCAGAAAAGGTATTGCTAACGTGATTTATTTTGACATGCAAACTAATCATTGGGATTCTCAATATTGCATACAATTTTTAAAAATCTTCTTTCAAGCTTTCGCAGTGGCCTTGAGAAACTTTCTTGTTGTTCACACAATAATTCTATGTTTTTTACAAATAAACTTTCTCGCAAATTGTTAATCTTTGTTGTAATAATCATTCACTGGAGGACAACATATGTTGTAATCTCTTGACATTTTGTCCAAAGCCTTATGATAAATATTGTTGCACGTGTTAGAGAGACTATAAGCAACGCTTTAGCCAACTACGAGATCTTAAGAAGGAGATTGAACATCTCCATAAACTGCTTGAACAAGGCCGTGTCAAACTTCAGGCATGTGCCACTTTACACATAATTGCACAGGGGAACATCAAAATTAGGTAGTAAAATTAGTTGGACAATAACTTTAAAGTGTACAAGCTTTAACAATTTTAACTATGTAAAGAAGAGAGATGGAAAACATTGCATTCCTTGTTTTAAGGGACATCAATAGTGACGAAAGATTTCATTTCAACATGTAGGATGACTTTCAACATTATATGAATGATTTGACTCACCAAATACCTACACCAACAAAATTAACACAACAAGCATGTCAACTATCATCCATGGATACCAACATGAAAAAAGTAGAGTTATGCAAAGGCATGACAACTTCTTGCTCAACAACCTCTAATGGAGTTGTATCTCCTTCATCGGAGCGAGCCACCCATAATCTTGGCATTAACCAATTTGGAAACAATTTTAAATCAAGGACATCATACTTGGATGAAAATTTATGTACGAGTTCACATGACTTGTTTGACAATCAAGCTATCATTTTTGCTTCAAGAGATCAAATTTTCAAAATTGATTTAGGTCAATTAATGCAATTTCCTTGCTTTTAAGAATATATTTAAATCAAATATCACTATTGTTCCTATAGTGTTCCATTACATAGACACAAGTTGCATGCATCGTTATGTTGGAATTATGTTTCAGGTAGCGGAACAATGAATAAAAGTGTGCATCAGCAAAATTCATCAATGGATTATGGTGCACAATTGATGGTACCTGAGAAGCCTCATTCTCCCATTTTGCTTACAGGCATTTCTACTACTGACATTGATATTCTTGCCTTCTACAAAGCACGTTCTAATATATTGAAATTGAAACCTCCTTTGTGCTAAGGCTTGTTTTCTTTGAACAATTTGTAATTATTGTATTGAAGGATTATACCAAAATTTGGTAAGAAAATTATATATCGGGTGCAACATGGGACTTCTACTTTTAATGATCATAAAACTTTTATTTGTTACAAAATTGTAAAAAATGTGTATTTTTAGAATAATATAACACAAACAAGTTTTTTTAATTTTTAAGGTATTAACATTTCAGCCTTGTTAAAGTTAGGACTAGAAACTGCACATTGAATACAATAAAAGTGATTGGTTATGTTTTGATGAATTAATTTCTACCATTGAGTATATATTGCTTTTTAATTCAAGGGAGCAAACTATTTAGAAAGAAGCCATTGTCTTTAATTAAAATCTCCAGGGATTTTTATGGAATTTATGTGTGGGTTGTAGCATCAACAAAGTCAAATTTAAACCCATTTTGGGGTAAATTATTTGGGCACAAAGAATAATTATTACTTGTTTTGTTGGCCTACACCCCATGAAATTATATTCTTGCTCATACTAAATTTAAACTTGAAAAGAAAGTGTCACCTTTTGTTACACTTCAAACTTTTTTTTTAAATCCAAAAAAATTTAATGATATTTGTTACAGCATAATAAGGCACCCACACACAAGGGGTTTTATCGATTTGAACCATGTGAACTTGGTGGTAACCAATGTTGTGTGTGTACATGGTTTAGGACATGTACACCTCGAATTAGTGCACATGTCATAGATGAACTTATTTGCATTTTGTGTGTGTATAAAATCCAACTTACATTCATGTAAGTGTAAATGTATAATTACATAAGGTGATTTGATGCCCTATAAAAGGGTTGAAATGTAAGTGGAAAATAACACATTTTTATGTGGTACAATGGTCGTGTAAAACCATGTAAACTCAAGTAAACAAGTGAAATAGAAAAAATGAAACAATTTCTTTTCATGTCAAGTGGTCACTAATCTTTTCTCAATATACTTTAAGAATAAAGTAGACAATGATTTCCATAACAATACATGCATTTGTGATGTAAAAGGAATGCATACAAAATGTCAATGTGAATATTAGGGTCAAAGTATACATGGCCTTGTACACACCCAAGAAATATTGACATTGCTTGTACAAATGTAAGGGAGGGTGATTTAAATTTATTTCTTGCAACACTTGTAAGTGTAAATGGATATACAAGGAGTGAGTATAAATCATATACACTTACATAGTTATACACCACTATTTACATGTCATTTACATTTACACTCACATTATTGATGACAACACAAGTGAAAAGTGGCAAGATGTTATCTGAGGCCCCATGCATTTTTTTTAATTTCTGAAAAAAGAAGGTTGTCGATAGACCATAACCCACATCCAAAGGAACTCCAAGTAATTTCACAAAAATAAACACATTATATATACAAAGGAATCTTTTCAAAAATGAGATACACTTTAATTGTGTAATTGATTATTGATTGTTCAAGTTGAAGGATTCAAGGAAAATCACTTCACTAACAAAATAGCTTAGATTTGTGCCTTGACCAAGTACACTTCATTGCTCAAGAGCAAAGAAGGAAATGCAAAATGCCCACAAATTAGGTAGACAATGGTTGGAATGCATACATGCTAAAATTGTGCACATGTATCGGACCTCAGTGTTGTTTTTGACACAACATTTATAGCCATTCATATATTTATTTTTTGTAGGCTAAGTTACAATCCATTTTAAAGGCTAGAATAGCTGTCGTGGTCCTTATTTATAGGGTTTTTTCATTTCCCACATGCATGCAAAAAGACCATTTGGCATATTTTGGAGACATCTAATGGGCAGATAAAGATCATTTAATGGACATTTTCATTCACATGAACAAATGTGTGCTAATAGAACATGTTGGTGAAAAAATGAGTAGCTATAGTGGCTGAAACTATTTCATCCATTTCCACAAATCATTAGTTGGTGCATATTGCATTGTAAGATATATAACATGAAGTTGTAGATGCAATTGTTTTTTTTTCAATTTTGTGATGTTGCTCAAGTGGAGATAGTCCACACGTATATTTAGCCACATTTGGCGATATTCAAAAATACGAAAGTATAAAATCTGAAGCACCCTATCATGTCGTAGGCAATCGTGATGATATTTTGGTGCTTTTTTTTCAACCAGAAATTTATGACAGAATATTTTTTATTCAAATATCTTTCACAAAGTGGTGAAAATTTACCCCCCAAAAAACCACTGTGTAGAGATTATCTCATATTCAGCCCCTTCTATTAATGTTCACTTTTGGCCTTTTGTCAAACATGCAAAAACATTCATGTCACTTAATAAACCAAGAACACAACAAACTCTTACCCAAGCTCAAAATCAAAGTTTGGTTCTACTGGGAATGGAGGTTCTGTCAAAATACAAGTACCTGGACAATTCTGGCTCTGAGTTCAAATGCCCCAAGGCCCCCTAAGAGAGCTTTAACTTTGCACTTAGTGTTGCAAGCCAATGGAGCCCACATCCTAAAAGTGCAAATCTTAGAATTCCCATTCAACTTAACAAGCACCCACCAGCACACCAATGTGAGATGGATGGTGTGTGGGCTGTGGACAGGAAACACTTTTCATTATGTTTGCATCCCATAACTATCCTTGGTGATTAGTTATGTACCCAATCACTCACCTGCTTCTACCTACCTGGTAGCCACCAAGTGGCCTTACCTACTTGCAGGATAGGTTACCAAGTTTAAAAGAGGTTTCAACCTTGGTAACCTATGTTTATAAATGAACCACAATTCAATTACAAAGGGTTTCTAATGGATGGTGCGCTGGTGGACGCCATATCAGAGAATCCATTGTAGTTGCTACAAACTGAACCACAACTCCATCATAAAGAGTTTTTAATAGATGGTGCACTAATCGAGGTTGGATCAGAGAATCCTCTGAAGTTGCTAGAAACGTCACCTAACAACCAAACACCAAACACATTGTGATAGCATCCCATACATATTAGAGTTATCCGTAAAGTATCGATGTCTTCACCCTATCTTTGGGGGTCAAAGTGAACCAGCAGCCACCAATGCACCAGTTGCTCGTTATGTCCACTGGATGGGCTGCGATTTTTCATTCGACGTCAAATGGGATTCATCACAATCCATTTCTTTTCGATGCTGATCATTGTACTTTTTTTTTGGCAGGTTTGTTCTCGGCTATTTTTTCCAGGGACCTGACTTCACACATAGCTACCTTACTCACCTTCCTAATTTTATAAGTACGAGTAGGTAACCCGTGGCTATGCCACTCCAGCCACCCCGAACGCCATAAAAGATCGTGGCACCTCACCCGGCCCCCCGCAGCGGCTGCCCTGGCTGCAATTCGCGAATGTTTGTGATCTCATGGTGAGGTCTCACTTTTGAGATCCCTTTTTCCAGATCTTGAGAATATGGGTCACAATTGTCACATAACCGTGTTAGGGTTTGGAGCTTTCACTTTTAGGTCTCAAGGTTAGGTCGCACTTTTGAGATCCCGTTTTCCAGGTCTTGAAAGTATTGGGCAGAACCACAACAAAACCTTGCTAGGGTTTCAAGGCTCGTCATGGAGCTCTGAAGGTGAGGGTCCCACTTTTGAGATCCTGCTTTCCATGTCTTAAAAGTATTGGACAGAACCGCAACAAAACCTTGCTTGGGTTTCAAGGTTCATCATGAAGGTCTGAAGGTGAGGTCCCACTTTTGAGATCCCGCTTTTCAGGTCTTGAAAGTAGAGGACAGAACCGCAACAAAACCTTGCTGGGTTTTCAAGGTGAGTTATGGAGGTCTGAAGGTGAGGTCCCGATTTTGAGATCATGCTTTCCAGGTCTTGAGATTATTGGACAAACTGACCCATAACTGACGATACCTCATGTCTCCATGTCCCTAAACAGACAGACCCTTCATTTCTTGAGACTTAACAGGGACCTTTGGACACACAGATAGACAGACAGACACCACCACGTTTGTTTTTCTAGTGGGTAACCCATGGCTACGCCACTCCAGCCACCCCGAACGCTTTGTGCTTTCATGTTTGGATTTGTAGCTAGGTTTGGCTAAATTTTCCTTCAGATAATTGCCCACTTTTTCCACATCTTTCTATAGATGATGGCCATTTTGGCTACAAACAAAAACAATTCGCAAAAAAAAAAACCCATTGGTGCTATTATTACCATATGGTTGAAGAATGGGTACCTTTAAAATAAATACACTTATTATTACATTTTTTTTCAAGGAGAGGTTTACAAAATTTAAAATAATAATAATACAATTAATATGATTATTTTTGGGTGCACAAATAGACAAATCCATTTCAGAAATGGAGAAATTCATAGTTTTGACTCTTACCCAAAATTGGCCCACCCATCGTGCCCTAAAATTTAAAATAATAATAATACAATTAATATGATTATTTCTGGGTGCACAAATAGACAAATCCATTTCAGAAATGGAAAAATCCATAGTTTTGACTCTTACCCAAAATTGGATCTGGACATCAAACCCGAATATTTGGATTCGAAGAACCTAGATTGAAACCTGGTTTGGGAACCTCAAGCTACACGTGGATCGAGACCTAGACCTGGACCTAGACTTGAAACCCCAATCTTTGGCTTCGAAGAACCTGGATTGAGACCTGGTTTGGAAACTTCAAGTTACAACCATGGATTTAGACTTCAAACCTTAAATCTAGGGTTTAAAGAAGAAGAAGGAGGTTGGGACCTAGTTAGGGAACCTGAAGTTTTGTCCATACAGATAGACAGACAAAGAGACACCACGTTTGCTTTTATATATTACATTGACCCAATCTTGATACCTTACTAATTATCCCCTACTGACATAGCTATCTTAATAACTAGTTATCCTACAGACTAACTTCTTTACTAACCTAACCATTGTACTAACTACCTACCTTACTGACCTAGTTACATTTTTTTTACCAACCCTATATACACAACCACCCTATTGACATAAATATTTTACAAACCTAATCACCTTATAAAATATTTTGTTTTTTACATACTAACTTGCCTATTTACCTAACTACCTTGTTAGTGTAACTTTCTTCCTACCTACTAACTTGCCTCCCTACATGCTTACCTACTCTAACAACCTATTTATTTACCTTGATCTTTAAGCTTCCTTATTACTTACTAACTTGCCTACTAACCCAACTATCGACCTATATACCTACTTACCTACCTATGCACTCGCCTACCTATGTTTTTTACATAGTCAAATACCTAACTAATTAGCTTTTCACTTTTCCCACCCCCCAGCCCCCCCCCCCAATCCTACCTATCAATTTATTAAAGTTCACCTTAATTCATGGATGATGAACATAGGTCCCATATGTAGTTATTACAAACAATTTATAATGGAAACAGTGTCATAATTGCAACCATTTTGGTTTAGTTAATGCATTTTTAAAATTTTTTTTTACCTAATTTATTTATGGAATGGACATTATAATACATCTTTTCATGTATTTATTATAAATATGTATTATTGGATTATGGTTTAGGTTTAAAGTTGGGACACATAAATTAATTATCAAGTTTTTCACAAATCTATAGTAATTAACCTAAACTAGGTTAAATTTGGGGGGGAATTTTAGGGTTTAAACATATGTGAAGTAATACAATTTTATTTTATATCTTTTTCAAAGAGAGTGGAAATTTTTTAATTTAGAGATATCACACAAAGGTAAGAGACATATATTTTCTTTTGATTTTTTACAAAATTTATTTGATTTTTTTTTAAGATTAAGGTTTTTTTTCGATGAGTAAATCTTTGTAGTTTAAAAGCTTTAAATTTTGATTTCTAAATTTTTTCCTATGTTTCTTTAAAAAAATTGTTTTTCATTATATAATTTGTATACTTTGTATAATTTTTTGGGTTTAGGGCATCTATCACTAGGATTTTTGTTAAGGTTCGTACAATTGGGGTTGTAAAGGCTTATGGAAATATATCATTTGGATTTTTAGGGTTATGCCTTATGATTTAAAGTTTACGAATTTGGTTCATATATATCAAGGCTTAAGATTTATACTCTAGATTTTGCTCATTGTATTTGTTTTTTATTTTATCACTTGTTTAGATCTATAACATAATTATGAATCTCTTTTGTTTCCATATGTTCCATCATTGTTAAAGTTCAATATTTCCTAACCCACTTTGCTTAAATGTAATACCCATATCATATTGTGATAATTCATAAACCATGAAACATAAAAATATTTTTAAAATATTTAATTCCATGTTAATACATCATGAAATTCATGTTTTCAAATTAATTTATTCACCTTATAGTATCATTTAACATATATAAAAATGAACATAATGAAAAATTGGTCACATTGTTGATATAGGGGATTAGGGTTTAATGTAAAATTTACTACTTAGTGTTAGAATTATGGTTTAGGTTTATAGTTTAAGACATATAAATTAATTAACATTTTTTTACAATTATATAATAATTCAAATAAATCCATGGTGCATTTTGGGCAGAATTTTTAGGCCTTGAACATATGTAAAACAATGCAATGTCATTTTATTTATTTTAAAGAAAGTGAAAAAACTTAACTTGGAAATATTACCAAATGGTATTAAATATATCTTTTTTTTTGTTACCTTAAATGCAATACCCACATGTAGGGTCATTTTGAAATAAAAAGTATGTAATTTCGGTGGCCTTTCAATGAAAACCAAAGCTTATATGCAATACCTGCATGCGAATTCATTTTGAAATAATCCATATGTGATTTAAACAACCTTAGGTGAATAATCAAGCCTAAATGCAATACTTACATGTAAAGTCACGTCAAAATAAGTGATTTGGGTACCCAAAATATGTCTTTTTATATACCTAAATTAATTTTATTAGAATTCATGATCATAAACAATTATTAAAACTAATGATTTGAATAACTTATCAACATAAAAATGTAATCAAAATAATAAATTAAATATCAGAATAATTAATTTGATTTTTAAATCTAAATTTTATTTATTTAAATAATTGAGGTTTAACCAAATAATTAGTCAATTAATATTAAGAAATAAATGATTTTATAAATATGATAGTCAATCATTTACATTATCTAAAATAGTCTTATAGTAATTCCTTAATTATGACATTATTTATTAATACTTATACTAGATTATTATGTCATATGATGCCCATAAATATTACAATGGAAATCTATATGCAACTATTGCAAAAAGTGTTTAAAATCAACAATTATTTATGGACCTACATGCAAGTATTGCAATGGATGTTAAAAACCAACAATTATTACAAGACCTATATGTGGGTATTGTAATAGATGTAAAAAACCAGCAACTATTATAAGATTTATATGCGGGTATTGCAATGGTTGTAAAAATACCAACAACTATTATGAGACCTATATGTGGGTATTGCATATTTGAAATGGTTTTATGAATATTAAAATATAAAGGATGTAGGTATTGCAAAAATGTTCATTTTGATATTCGTAAACCGTAAACAAATTAATGTTACCTATTCATATGGGCCTATTTAAGTTATGATTCTTATATCTAAAATACTAAAAAGATTATGAAAGAAGAGACAAATATGATTAACCATATACCCATCAAACAAGTGTGGCTAGAAAAAATAAAATATTAATAAAATATGTACAAATATGGGTGGATCAAAAAATGTTAAAAACCCAATGAAAAAAAGGTTCTTTGTCAAAGGACCAAAGTTCAAAAATTGGGTAGTCCAAAAAATGAAAAGGTTTAAAAAACATAGCTTATTATATAAAGTGGAAACTGTAAACCATATCATTATCTATAATCTTGTGTTTAATTCGATAAATAGCTATTGCATTTGAGCCCTTGCTACATGACAAAAAATGTACAAATGGCATTGTTCCATCTCAACCTAAACTACATTTGTAATAAACATTTCCTTTGTTGTCTCCTGAACCCTATAAACACCCAAAAACCACCAAATTAAATCCTATCACACCTTGGATGAAACAAAATTATATAAAAAATGTAAACATTGACTATTGTTATTTTTTACATAAATTTAATACATTTGTCAACTATTCTATCTGAGTTGCTTTACTAACTCTCGATCCCAATTTTTGACATCCTGTGCCATCTTTAATTGTCGTGCATATACAATACAGGTGGATCAAATCATCTTTTGTAAATCTTCATCCTTCTCCATCCGTGATGTTACATTTCGAAGCACACCTCGCATGCCCCAAATATAAAAACCCAACACAAAATAATTGTTTTGAAACTAATTTGACCAAAACTAATTTTGAGAATGGTGGACATTGTTCTGCAACAATTACCAGCTTATCCCACTCACATTATGTTTTGGCACAAGCACGACTAACAACCTTTTGATCATTTCGTTGCACGGCCATGACATTTCCCAAGATGCGAGCATTCATTTTAGCATGGTTTTGATGTTAAAAACTTATTTCATAAGTTGAAAGCTTCTTAAGTTTGGCCTTTTCTACCACCAAGCCATGCACCTCCTTCAAATGTTTGCTCCACAACCATTTGGCACATTATGCAACAATGCAAGTGTTAACTTACAATTCCATTTCAACCCAACCTTCATCCATTCTTTGTCCTTCTGAGCAAAATTAGATAGACAAAGGGGTGTCAGTCGTTAAGAAGCATGGTCGGTTTCAAGTTCCGGACCTAAACCAAAAAATATAAAAAAGTAAATCACTACTTTGTAATAAAAAATCCTAACCCAAAACCTTACACATAAATAATTCAAAAATAGAATGCAAGTATTACAAAACATAAAATCACACAATCAAATACAACTCCTATAAACTTTAATTATTTTTAGGTATTGCAATAATTTTCTTTTGACAAAACAAATCCTGCAATGAATTTCCTTATAAAACTATTTTAAACCGGTTTTCTTTGACTTGATTTCATGAAGGTTATGATAATGGGTTAGTCTACCATAATATTAGTTTAAATTTTTTGAATCAATTGCATTAGTGTGGCTTGTGTCATTGGCCCAAATGTGATTCATCACCTAATTAATTTCTCCTTCCAATACCACATTTTATAGTTTAGTTGAATTTCCAATGACAAAGATTACTCAAAATTCAATATCCTTTGGACATTGGATTTCCAAATTGCACAATCACCTCCATAAAGTTCTATTCATGGAAGGTTTTTCAACAATGTTAATAATGCATCCCAATTTCCTTCAAATTTGTAATTTTGATTTTATTGAAATATCAATGACAACATTGTTCAATATTCAATAACTTTGCACCGTGTACATTTAAACATTACAAAACCACTTTAGTGTACAATTCATCATCAAGGGCTTTCCAACAATACTAATTACATGAGGGGGAGGGGGAGGTGGCATTGTGGTATGGAAGATCTCAATGTGATAAGAAAAACAAACAATTTTGCATATATATATGCTTCAAGTTTAACATTGAACTAATTAAGAACTGAGGGCTAGGGTTTAGGTGCGCCATAATGTTTGGTTGCCAATTCCACATATAATTAGGCCCATTTTACACAAGAAGTCAAGTTGAACCCAAATTGAATAATCTTATTGGGGCAACCAATGAAATCAACCCCAAGGGTTTTACATTAAGAGTCCAAGCCAATTTTTAAAAAAAATAATAATTTATAACTTTTTGGCCCCATATTAGCCCCAAAGGTGAAAAAGGATGTTTATCAACTTGGGGAGCAAATTTGCAACCCTTGGGGCCAATGTTGTACTATCAAAATACAAATTTTTGATTAAATCCACACCATACATTTAAAGGAAACCAACCCACAACAACCCCTCCTTTTTTTTTCCCCTTTTTTTCCCTCACTTTTCACTTTCATCTTTTCATGTTTTCTTATTGAATTGGAGTGCTTGTTTTTGAAACATGGAAGGAGTTTCATAGTTTTTAAATTAGGATGTAGAGGATGTTGGAATGTTGCATGAAAGGTTGTATCAAATGTAGGTTTTCATGCATTTTCAACCTTTTAACTTGCCTTGTTAAATGCTTGAAAGTTAATATGCCCATCTTGACTTCAAATTCTACTTTTCCAACTAGAGAAGGTTTGGAAATTTTTTAAAAACTTATGTTGAAGATGATGTCAATTAGCAAGGAAAATTTCAATTTTCATGGCATCCAAGAGGAGAATGTTCAAGTTATGACACCATTCACATAAAAACATCATAAGAAGGTAACATTAAGAAAGAAGATGGTGAAGGTCAAAGAAGATGAAGAATATGGAAATGAAAATATTAAAGAAAACTAGAAGGATTATGATGTCGAGGCCTTAAAAATGCCAAAAAGAAAGGTAAGATTTAATCTTTACAATGCATTTTAGCTCAAATTGTTGTTCATTTGAAATTTTTGGAAGGAAAAATAAATAAAATGGAATTTTGGGAACTAAAAAAAAACTTAGAATTTGGGTGCATTTTTATGATTGTGTGCAGAACCAATTATAACCATTCCTTATTTTTGTACATCTAACATTTCATGGGGAAAAAAACCACAAATGGAACTATTTTTATGAATTTTTTTTTTCAATATAATGGTATACATACCTTGAAAATTTGAAATCAATTTAATGTATAAAAAATAACCAAAAGGGTCAAATCACAATTAAACAAACCAATATGATTATTTTATAAAATATATATTTAGTCATTTTCATTTTTTTAATATGAAGGAGTTTTTGAATGAAATCTTTTGGAACTTGTTATTAAAAACATATAGTTTGCCTCAATAGATCACATGTTTTGTGTTACTCCTTGTTGCACAAATGTGAAATTTTCAAAGTGTGCAAATTTTGCTAGATTTTTTCATTTTGCCTTGAATAATTATTGTAATTTCAAATCATACTAAAATGTGTTAACTACTTTAAGTTTTTTTTTTTTGGTATATAAGCTACAATTTATATATATACCATGTCCATTACACCCCATTTATATGTGGTAAAATACTTTTAAAATTTTGAGATTTCAAAACATATTTTGAATTTCCAATGATTCCAATTCTATAACATTTTAAT
The DNA here is from genome assembly GCA_963920785.1 of Sphagnum contortum. Classification (NCBI taxonomy): domain Eukaryota; kingdom Viridiplantae; phylum Streptophyta; class Sphagnopsida; order Sphagnales; family Sphagnaceae; genus Sphagnum; species Sphagnum contortum. The sequence continues at coordinate 2,555,962 of OY987278.1, forward strand.
TGTGAGAGTTTTTTTTTAGTGTGGGCAATAGGTTATTATCATTATTATTTTTATTTTTATCATTAAATTTTTTTCATTAAAATAGTCTTTTATTGTAGTCCTTTGCAAAATTCATTACTTTTGACATAAATGTTCTTCATGTTCAAAAATGTTATAAAAAACAAAACCCAAAATGAAATTAAAGGAACTTTTAATTTGAGATAATCAATTCATATTAATCATTTAACACCATTTCCGTGATTAACATGGCATTAAAATGGCACCACATAAATATATTAACAAAGGTAGTTATTTTGGTACTTGTTTAACATGGATTTTGGTTCATTTGACTATAATTGCACCCAAAAACACTTTGAAACAATTGCAACTAGTGTTTTTTTAACACATAACACCATTACAACTTGTTGAAAATATTTGAAAATGACATATTTTTTACGAATTTCTAACACGAACCTTAAATCAATACTAATGATTTTTTTAATATTTTGAAGATTTTTTTTTTTTTCCAATTTTTTTTACAATAAACATACATTAAGAAGTCATTTAAGGGGTTAGGTGTGGCTATTAATAACATGTTTGGGCCCATTCAAATTACTTGCCAATTTATCGAGCCTTTAAAAACTTGGGGTGCAAAATAACTTGAGCTTAATCACCAAGTCATTTTGTTCAAGGTGTGATCAAATGATTTTATTTTATTTTCAAACTTTGTAATGCAAGAATTTCTCATAAAAAAACTAACTTTGCAACAATTTATAACACAAATGAGCACATACACCACCATTTGCAATTTCAAGTTTTTTCTTATAAAATTTCTAATGCAAAAAATTCTTATAAACAAAATACACTTTGCAACATTTCATAACCCGAATCAACCCATACATTACCATTTATGATTCCAATGAATGTAGGTGCCCATGGATTAACATTTGTGATTTCCAACAAATGTATGGGTGGATGTATGGTTGAAATTGCATGCTCACATGGTGACAATAACTCCTAAATTTACATGGACAACCAAGACATGTAGAAGTTCAATTTATTGGTCAAACAATACAAAATCAACAAATTAACAAATGGCTCATTAGGAGAGGAAAAAATGAGTGCAAATTCTATGAGTCCATTGACCAATGGTGGCATCCATCATTAACATAATGAAACATGACAACCATGTGTGCTAATGATTCAAAATTGCCTCAATATATGAAGGTAGTTATGAATTGTTGGAAAAATAATCAACTTTAAAAACAACACAATCTATATATAAAGTGGTAAGAAGTTTTTTCATAAACAAGTAATTGATATGTTCACCAAAATGATGGAAAAAAATATAATCATGGTGATTTTTTTCAAGAGTCAATGTTTATTGGAAAAAGTTGATCATCAATTGGATTAACTCATAAATATGTTATAAACATGATACCTATTCTAGTTTTGAATTAAATTATGTAATCAAAAAAAATATTTTAGTTTCTCAAATTTGAGTTCTGCTTTTTAAAATGTTAATAACTCATGAACTTATGTGGCGTCCAACATCTTTTTAATTTTTAATTTTTAATTATTATAATACCCCTATTATTTCCTCATATTTCACAATTCTCTTTTCATTGTCATCATTTCAACTTTTACATGGGTAATGCTTTCAAGGTGTTGTAGCTGCTGATTTTTTATAACGTTTTGCCATATGAAACATGTCCTTGTGTTGAAATTGTCCAAGGAGATGGTTGACTTCCTTTTACATTATATGTTCAATTTCTTTTGCCCATTTCATGTCAAAGTTATTTTCATGGATAATGCAAAGGTTATGAAAAAAAATGCAAATCATAATCACATTCGATAATTTTGTAATGGTATGTCAACTTTTTTTAATAAAAAATTTTGGACATCATTTTTCCAAAACTTGAAAAGCCTTTTCTATAATCATTCAAGTATTTGATTCTATGAAATTTCAATATGTTTTTGCTCTTGGCATATCATTTTTCTCACCCTTGAATGGTGACTAAAACCATGGCCTCATTGGATATGCTACATTTTTGTGTGAATTTGTATTGCAAGATAATGCCTTTATTGTTTTTTTTTTATTGGTGTTGGGTTTTTAAAAAGTTGTCCAATCATGAGAGCAACCAACCCATCCAAAATTATTTTCTCAAATCTTACATATTGTGTCAATTGCACTTTATAATATAAACCTTTTTGGCAACAACAAAAACTTAAATTTATAGGTGGTGCAACAATTGGGATGTGAATATCATTTAATACTACCCCAAAAACATAAAGCATGTCTTGAAGTTCTTTAAATTCATTTGTTATTTTTCTTATGCTTATTACCAATAATCTTTCTTTCACCAAAGGTTTCAAGTGTTTGCTAATAGTTTCATAAAGCTCTTTTACAATGATAAAAATATTGCTTTTAGCCACTCAATAAATTTTATCACACATTCATCAAATGTTGTCATTACATGATAAGAAAATGTAATGACTACTCATGTTTCAATTGGAATCCATGATTTCATATGTAAATCTATCGTACCCAATGAGGAACTATTATAGCACACAAGTAATGAAAAGTTGTTGGAATTAACTTCGTTTCTTTTTTAACATTTTCACAAAATAGTGGTCCTAAAGTTGCCATGATGCCACTTACTCACTCATATGCCCATGTAAATCCCTCTCTTGATGCTCCATTTTTTTTTTTAACGTGGGCAACCATCATCATCAATGCATTATAATGTTGATAAAATACAAATTGTTGTTGCAATGTTATGACTATAAAAATAACTTGCCAAATTATCATAAAAATGGCATGAACTAGAAGAATATTGTGCCTATGTTGATTCATGATGGTATATGTTGATAGGGTTTAGCATGAAAAAAGAAGCAAAGGCGAGAAGAAGAATGATAATAAAAGAATGAAATGAAATGAAAGCATGTGAGGAAAAAAAAATTATAAAATGAAATAAAAGCATATGAAAGGTCAAAATCTTGGTTCTTACTTTTTGATCTCAATGGCTTTACACATGACCTTCAAAATAAAAAATATATTAGTAGCCAAAAATGAGCAGCTAGTTGTTATTTAATTTGCCTCAATGCATGGCTTTTTGGTGCATGTGAACACAACTCAATTTTAGAAGGGGGGCTCACCATTCCTTCCAAATCAGCAACAGTTCAAATAGGAAATTGTGTTTGAAAATGTGTGTGACCAAAATGGACTCTAGAGACTGGAGACTCTCCTTGAGAGACAAAACCCAATAAAGTTTTCAATTCTTTAAATGTGTTTGTAACCCATTTTATTCATCGTGAAGACCAATAATTATTTAATTCTGAAAATTTTCATTTTGAGACTATAATATTCTGAAAGGTGCTTCATTTTCCTTTTTTTTTAAAATTCTTTGAGAAATTTTTTATGTTTATTTTTTGTTGAAAATTTCAGCGTGTTTAAAAAATAATTAATTTTTTTTTGTTGAACCTATTATTCAACTAAGATGTTGCCCAGACGTGGAAGAAAAACAAGGTAACCAAAATCTTGAACAAGATTTGATTCGGAAGATCAACAAGGTTGAGAATTTTGTGAGCAAAAGCTCCATAGCTTTTTCGGGTTTTTGGTTAGTCTTGCTTTCTTGATTGAAAACACATTTTTCCTTGTAATAGGGCCACAATTGATAAACCCACAACAAAAGAATCCCAAATCACTTTTTTTAGGGTTTTAGGGTTCATTTTAGGGCTCTAGTTTTTGAGCTTCATGTACTTGTAGTGGGCCACACTTGCTTGAAAAGAGGCAGAGTGGCTTTGTATCACTTTTTCCCACTTTTGATGTGGCATTACTACTCCACAAGAGGGAGGGGAGAGTGAGGGGATTTTTATTTGATAAATAATTTGCATGTTGGTGGGGAGTGATTGTGCATGAATTGCACATAAAGTTGCATGGTACTCAAAACCAAGGTTTGGAAGGAGAGAGGCTATCATCTAATGTGAAAGCAATAGCGAGGCTATTTAGCTTCACTAACATCCATACAAAAGGAAATTGAGAATTGAAAAGTTTCATGTGGATTTCAATTAAAACTGTAGCCAAAAGAAAAGCATTTAATTAAGAAACAAGCCATAGCTAATTAATGTGCGTCAAGAAGGGTTGTTAGGGTGGAAATGTGCAAGAAGAAAATACTAGGAACACATAGTTGTGCTTAAATCTTCCATTTTGTGCTTACATTTTCCATATTGGGCACAAAGGTGAGGTCTTGTGCACCCAAGTGGCCCGTTTTTTTTTCCTTTCGGGGGGAGGTCGGGGATGAGATTTTTTGGGAATTCAGTGTTCCCAATGTGTTCCCAAAAGCGCTAACTTTATCCCATATCCTATTTTGGTAGTCCCCGAAAATTAGATCACATTTCTTTTTTGATGGGCCACCAAAAGAGACCCATAACCTCATAACTGATCCATAACCCCCCAAAAAAAAACCAAGAAAAAAAAAAACAAAAACTTTGGGGATCCTCCACAACTAAGTATAATAGGTATGAATTACGCGATTACCCTCAAAGACAAGAATGCACAACAAAACAAGAAGAAAAATTATTGCATCCATGCTGGTTAGAATTGGAAGTGTGCTTATGCTAGTGCCACTAAAAAGAGTATCCGTTAGTTAATCATGTTTACACATTGAACAGAAAATGATGAAACCCTGCCAATCAAATAAGGAAAGGGGAGGACCTTCTGAAAGGAGGAGGCCTAGCCTAGAACAACCCTCACAGAAAAGCTTTCCACAATCGAAAGCAAAATACTGTAGTTGTTGTCAAGAGGCAACAACAACAAGCACTCAAAATCATGACACTCTTGTTTGTTTGTTTGTTTGTTTGGTTGGTTGGCTGGCTTTGCTTGTGTCAACGATTCCACACTCCATCAAACAATACAAGCAAATGCAATCCAGTGTTAAAAGTATATTTTGTTCTCCCCTGTTGATGAGAAAAATCGTCAAAAAATCATCCATGAAAGTGGGATCCTGTTCTTATAATCTGAGCTGATCTCAATAAAAGCAAAGCAGTGTTGGCAAGCTCCAGCAAGCATTTGTTTGTCGAGAATATCATCCAAACGTCATCCATGAAGGTGGATCCTGTTATTGTAACCTGAGCTTTGAACATAAAAGCGAAGTGGTGCAGTATTGTAGAAATCATCCAAAAATCATCCATGAAGGTGGGATTCTGTTTTTTTAATAATCTGAGCTGATCTCAATAAAGAGCAAAAAGTAGTGCATGCAAGCTCGACCGAGCATTTGTTGTGGAGAAAATCATCGAAAAATCATCCATGAAGGCGGATCCTGTTATTGTAATCTGCGCATTGGTAATAAAAGCGAAGCAGTGCGTGCAAGCTCTAGCATTTGTGGCGGAGAAAATCATCCCAAAATCATCCATGAAGGCGGATCCTGTTATTGTAATCTGAGATTTGGTATTAAAACGGAAGACGTGCGTGCAAGCTCTAGCTTCGTTGCTGGCGCTCTGGTGTGTGTTTTTCGCAGGGCAAGAGGAGCGGAGGCAAAGCTGCTGCGACGGAGAGAGAGACAGAGAAAGGGGAGAGTTTTCCACGATGTCCATCATGGAGCCCCTTGGCCTGTTGCCTGCTGTCTGCGATCTGGCTTCTCTTCGACCTGTGGCGGAGAAAATCATCCCAAAATCATCCATGAAGGCGGATCCTGTTATTGTAATCTGAGATTTGGTAATAAAACGGAAGCCGTTCGTGCAAGCTCGAGCTTCGTTGTGTGTGTTTTTCGCAGAGCAAGAGGAGCGGAGGCAAAGCTGCTGCGACGGAGAGATAGACAGAGAAAGGGGAGAGTTTTCCACGATGTCCGTCATGGCGCCCCTTGGCCTGTTGCTGCTGTCTGTGATCTGGCTTCTCCCATCCGTTTCAGCCTTCTACTTGCCCGGCGTTGCACCTCGAGACTTCAAGAAGGTTCGTGGTTCCATTCCATGCGTTCTGCTGTTTACTTCTGCGCATCCTATTACTACTTCTCTCTTTTTTCTCTTTCTTTTCCCTTTCTTATTAGCTTCTATATATTTTTCGTGGATTGATGATGCTCTGTCGTTTTTGAGGTTTCTGCCGGGCCGGGAACCTAAACATGGCCGTTCTGGGCTATGGTGTGAGGGTTTGATGAGAACATACTAGATCTATGGTTGCTCGGCTTTGTATCGTATGCATTCTCTTCAGGTCTTGTTATCTCTGTGCTCGATATCTTGGCCATCAGGAACCATGCCTTGTTTTTGTTACGAGTTCACCAATGAAATCCTTCTTGCTGATGGAGCCCGGCCATCAGGGGTAGTCAGTGAAGCTCAGATTCGGTCAAAAATCTTTTTGAAGAGTTACAGCCATTGGCAGATTTTGTAGTTGAAACTCAGTGTCGCAATACTGGGCATTTCATGTCAAGCTTGTGTTTTGTTGTGTTTTTTGAAGTCCCGAGCCCATGTTACATGGAACTGAGATTTTTTGTTCTTTTTCTGTGGGTTGGCGATCCTTCTGTCAGCTGGTTCTTGTAACATGTAGGAACTGCATTGCTTATTAGTAATGTCTTGAGGTTGCTGTGCACCAAAGACACTATAAGCCTCAGTGGACGTGATAGAAATCATTGTTGAATTTGGCACATGTTAGCAATAGTGTTGCTGCCCTAATATTGATGTATCTAGTGTTCTGCTTGTCGACTCTTATGTCAAGTCTGAAGTCTTGCAGAGTGGTTTCGTTGGCACAGGGGGATGATCTACAGGTGAAGGTGAACAAGCTCACATCCACCAAGACGCAACTGCCATATGCATATTATTCACTCGACTATTGTAAGCCTACGAAGATCATAAACAGTGCTGAGAATTTGGGCGAGGTTCTTCGAGGTGACATCATTGAAAATTCTCCTTATGTGGTAAGTTTTCAAGACAACTGCTTGAGACCTGTGGGTATATTCTATTAGCTGCACACTTTCTGTGCATGCTTATTCACTCAGATACCATGGTGATGCCTTTATATGCCATGGCGGTTCTCTATGATATTCACCCATAAACAATTAGACCATGCAGCTTGGTGCAGGTTGTTTCAGTTTATAGGGATTTGGATCCATCTCTTTCATCTCTGTTGACTACATTTGTGCTTGTCTTGAAACTTTCCGTAGTCTTCAAAAACTGCATGGGGTTTAGCTTTGGATCTGCATGTGCTAGAGGCCAGATGACCCAAGGCAGGTCAGGAGTGGCGTAACCTCTTGTCTCTTGGATACCTGTAGTTGCTGGAGGGGACCATGTGACTGGTTCACTGACCCTCAAGCTTTCTGGTTGTATGGGCCCTAACAAAATTGTTTCTGATCTGGCAGTTTCAAATGAAGGAGGACAAGTCCTGTGTGGTTGTCTGCCGCCATGAAAAACTCTCACAGAGCTCAGTGAAGGCATTCAATGAGAAGATTGATGATGACTATCGTGTGAACATGTAGGTGTACTTGCTGAGAGCCAAGGGCAATCTGTCATTTGACACCTGTCCAACAATTGATTGTGAACACTGATAATGAGTAGATTAGATGTTATCATGAGATGCCCTTTGCTTATTGGCAAACTGCAGTTCAATTCTTTTTGGAATTTTGATGAATTGGGGTTGGCCATATGCTTGCTTACAAATCACTTCAGTCCAACTAATGTGAGGCAGTCTTTTATGGTTGGGTCTGACCCTATCAGCATGTTGAGTGGCAACAATAAACAATTGACTGGCTTTTGCAGGATCTTGGACAACTTGCCAGTTGCAATGCGTATATCCTCAGATAATGGTGTATATTCAGGTTATGATCGTGGCTTTCGTGTTGGAGTCAAGGACCCATTGGAAAAAGTAAGTGTTCAATACCCATGCTTTCATGAATGGCTGTATCATTGCACAGTAGGTGTGCTGGTGCAATCAACCTGCACACAAAGCATTGAGATTGCAAGTGCTCTCTTTTGCAGGGTAGCACAGAGCATAAGTACTTCATACACAACCATCTCAGCTTTAAAGTGCAATACCACAGTGATGGTGTTTCTGAAACTTCAAGGATTGTGGGATTTGATGTCACACCTTACAGGTGCGCATTTGTGGTTTGTGTGGGCTGATTTTTCTACTGAGATGTTTGTCACATGTGACTTTCACCGCATTGTGGCTTGAATCTCTCAGGGCCACTGGAAGAAATCTTGTTGCTACTGGCATTCCTTTTTTTTCCCCTCAGAAGGCATTTATTGAAAAAGTTAACAAGGACTCACTGGTCTTACTGGGACACTCATTGTTCAGGAAACACAGCAGCATCCATGTTGGCCTGAATAGTTTGGCAAGTTTATATGTAGGAGAAACCTATATTTTTGTTGGCTGTTTTCTCACACAAATGTTTTTCCAGCTGACATTTTGTGTGGGTTCCAGTGTGAAGCATAAGTACGAGGGTGCATGGGATAATGAGAAAACAAAATTGACAACTTGCAATCCAAATGATAAGGAGTCCACCAAGCAAAGAGATCCGCAGGAGTTGGTGGCTGATGAGGAATTGATTTTCTCCTATGACATCAAGTTCTTTGTATGTTTCTTTCCTATGATCCTTGGCTCCTAAATTTGCAAATTTCTTTTATGCTTGTGTGTTTTCTGAATGATATCTATTACTAACTTGGACTGCCCAGCTGCATGTGTTGCATGTGGCTTGCATCTTCATCACACTTTGGATGAAAAGGGTTTGGAACTTGTTCAATTTCTTGGTGATTCATAGGCCATTGTAAGTTCTGTTGACCATGTTTTCTGACAAGTGAAATATCTGGCCACCATGCAGCCTAGCGAGGTAAAGTGGGCATCTCGATGGGATACTTACCTGTTGATGGGTGATGATCAAATCCACTGGTTCTCCATAATAAATTCCCTCATGATTGTCTTATTCCTCTCCGGGATGGTAGCCATGATCATGATGCGTACCCTGCATCGGGATATTTCAAAGTACAATGAGCTTGAATCACAGGAAGAAGCTCAAGAAGAGACTGGTTGGAAGTTGGTTCATGGGGATGTCTTCAGGCCACCAAGTCATGCTGGACTACTGTGTGTCTATGTTGGTACTGGGGTGCAGTTCTTGGGGATGACAGTTGTCACAATGATATTTGCCATGCTAGGTTTCCTATCACCAGCAAATCGTGGTGGCTTGATGACAGCAATGCTTCTGCTCTGGGTTTTCATGGGTTTATTTGCTGGCTATGCATCTTCTAGGATGTACAAGATGTTCAAGGGCACTGATTGGAAGATGAACACCTTGAAGACAGCATTCTTGTTTCCAGGAACAATCTTTGTTGTATTCTTCATTCTGAACGCCCTTATCTGGGGTGAGAAGTCATCTGGAGCCATCCCATTTGGAACCATGTTTGCACTTGTCTGCCTTTGGTTTGGAATCTCAGTGCCGCTTGTGTTTGTCGGCAGCTACTTTGGGTTCAAAAAGCCAGCAGTTGAGGATCCAGTCAGAACCAACAAGATTCCTCGGCAGATTCCTGAGCAGGCATGGTACATGCGTCCAGTTTTCTCCATCCTTATTGGAGGCATCCTACCATTTGGTGCTGTCTTTATTGAGCTCTTTTTCATCTTGACATCAATCTGGCTGCACCAGTTCTACTACATCTTTGGTTTTCTGTTCATTGTGTTCTTGATCCTCATGGTGACTTGTGCGGAAATCACAATTGTCCTCTGCTACTTCCAGTTGTGTAGTGAGGACTACCACTGGTGGTGGAGGGCTTATCTCACAGCAGGGTCATCAGCTCTCTATCTGTTCCTGTATGCAGCATACTACTTTTTTGCAAAACTGGACATCACAAAGGTTGTATCGGGGATCCTGTACTTTGGCTACATGGTCATCATCTCTTACTCCTTCTTTGTGCTCACAGGCACAATAGGCTTCTATGCTTGCTACTGGTTTGTACGGACCATCTATGCATCTGTGAAGATTGACTGAAACCGACCATGTTAGGTTAAGCAACAGTCCATTGAGGTGGGCAGTGGAATTCAGGACATGTAAATTCTTGGACAGTGGAGGGTGGAAAGTTTCACTCTGATGGAGGGTTGAATTTCAAAAGCATATGCATTTATTTGAGAACTGCCTGAAGACCTAGGAAATCAAAGTTGCTAAGTAGACTTGCAATGCCATAGCTTGAAGAGTTAGAAATTCCAGATGTGGTAGTAGCTTTGACTGCTTAATTTTTTCTCTTCATAGATGTACTCTGTACATCACAGGGGTTGTAGAGATGCTTTTAGCACTGGTAGTAGTAACTGTTTTCTTGAGAGTTCTTGATAGTTGAGTAAAAAGAACCTGCACGCGTTCCAGTTGCACAAATGATCTTCCCCATTGTTTCTGAACTGCTTTTTTTTAAATTCGAGGAAGACCTGTCTTTTGTCTTTAAGTGGAATAGAATGTTCTATTTGTTGGTGGAACATATACTTGTGTATGTGGGAAGTGGTTTGTGTAATGTTCTATTAGTTAGTTGAAGATGCTTGTGGGTGTTGTATCCATCAAATGAAAGGTCCTATACTATATCTGATGAGGTTTTAGCATTTGCTCAGTCAAGTGTTAACTCCTAAAGTTGACAAGATGATACTTTTGGTCTCCAAAACTTTCTGAATTGCTAACCAGCAGACTATAGTCACTATATAAGTCATTGATGACATTGCTTCTGAAAATCATTGAAATTGTGGACAGATAGATGGCTATAAGTCTGTGTCCCATCCTCTTTCCTGATGCTTGTACCACACTTTTGCATAGTTCAGAATGACTTAGGGGAGCTACTGTAGGGAAGGAGCTTTGTGTTCCCAAATTCCAATATGTGTTCTATATCTGCATTTGTGTTTAAAGAGAAAGGACGCATTTTCTATAAATTTTTTTTGCAAATCAAGTTATGTAATACCGTGGAAACTTATTTGGGTATGTTGAAAATTGCAAGTTACAAAAGAGAAACATTGGTAGGAGTTGAACCCCTCACATTCCTTTCCAATCTCACAATATGATCTAATACATTTCACAAAAATGATTGAAAACAGAATTGAAGCCCTTTTACTTCAATTCACATTCAAGTTCCACTTTCTTGCATTCACAATGAATTGGTAGGAATGAATGGACCTTTGAATGTTCCCTTCCCAGTACTTATGAGCTTTCCACGAATGCTGGCAGCAGGCTCCTGCAGAATGGATGCAAGTCCGGTCCCGTGCACTGGAGCAGCCCTGAGCGTTTCTGGCACACGTGACACAACAGGAGTTTGCCCAGAACACGAGAGCGCAGCTGTCTCCAGGAGTTAATGAATTTAAAAAAAAAAGTGTTGTGTGATGACATGACATTTAAATCTACGTAATATTAACTTGGGATTTCATAATATCCATGTTAATTTTCTTAATTAAAATTTATTTAGTGTAACATGCAACTAGCCAATTTTTTTATAAAAAAATCATTAAATTGTTTTAATCAATCTTTTTTTAAAATCAAAACTATACAAGTTGCATATTAATCAATTTTGGTCCAAATTTCACTAATAATTTAATATATTTGAATAATTGTAAAACCCATTATTCGTTTTTGGGTATTTTTTTTCTAGTTGTAATGCAAGTAGATTTGTAATTTATTTTAATTTGCAATATGAACTATTATAAAATGCACCTAAAGTAGGGAGGAAACATGTTTTAATAAATAGAATTAAAAAATAAAAATAATGAAATTTATATCCTAACCTAATAACACATATTTGATTGATGTAAAAAAAAAACACCCTATACCCAAATATTTCATTTTATTAACGTATTCTACTTTTGATCTACTTTTAAGTTTATATATATATAACATTTCTCATAAGTTCAATACACAACATGGATGATTTTGATTTTGCTTACATTCATTTTCATACTGCTTGCAAGATATGGATGTCACAAGATAAATATGAAACATGTACATTTAATGTTCACTTTATCATGCTCTTACCTTTCTCCAAAACTGAAACGTATTGGAACATCATGATTCACTCCAAGGCTTAGGTACTTGTTCAAGAGTAATATGTGATTATTGGGAAAATCAATTGCAATGTTATGTCATAAATACTTGCATGTTAATCAAAATTCTTCCCAATTGAAACTTATTTTCCACAAAAGATTCATGCACAATTTGGGCCACATGGCATTTGGGAAGAGTGTGGGGGTGTGGGTGTGCGCATGGGTGGGGTTGAGTCAACACACCGACAAAACATCAAATCTCATAATTTATTAACCTAAGTGGTCCTTCCATGGTCACATGTGACATCAATACATGAAAACCTAAGTTGGCAATGGGAATAAGGATTAATGTAGGAGTTTCCTTTACAACACTCCTATTTCCAACAATAGAGGATTGCAAAACCATGAGATTTGCAATTCCTGACCTTGGGCAAGTCAACACTATAAATTTTATTCCTCCTAGAAACAAGAACCACGTTACAATATGCATAAAGAAGGAACTTAAAAAGCTAGGGAAATCAACACTTTTCACATTGCATTCATTTCTAAAAATCCTTCATCCATATATTTTGGAACATAATATTAAGGTGAGCCAATCTTTAACTTTTCCATCTTTCAAATGACGAGATAATTATTGTGTTTTGATGCTGAAAGGCTCTGATGAGACTAGTTCTATTCAAAATTTAGCGATTTATACCATAATTCGAACTAAAAATACTTGCCCATACTATACGTTGTTAGATAATGGTGATCAAGTCGTGCCACTGATGAATACTGCAAGTCGATCAAGAACCTGACCTGAGCCTCCCCAAAAACCCAAGATCTTTCCACTGCTACTTCTGAATTTTTGACCTCCAAGTCCAGGTTCAGGGTTGCCATAGGGGCCATAGGTTTTGATGTTGGTCTTGAACGTGATGGAAGTGACACACGTCACCTTACCTCCTTCTGAATGGTAACCATGTTCTTTACCCAAAACTCCCTCAATTTGTTGAAGATACTCATTAGGGTAGTTGAATTTTATCTACACAAATAGCAATGGCCATATATAAAACTTAGAACCTACATACAAATCATGATTCATTTGTTGAGGAGAAAATGATTATTTCTACAAATAATTATGCAATTTTGCTAACTTTCCAAAAATGCTAATTTTTTCCAATTGAGTCTATGAATATATTCACAATGCACATGACATAAATTTCATAAAATATTGAAAAAAAAATCCAAATCCAATTTCAATCATGTTTTGACCTACTTGCCTAAATCACAAGATGCATATGAGACTCACCTCATCTTCTTGGAGTTCCTTTGCACGGTGAGAAGAAGGGTTGCCATGGTGAGGGGAGTGAAATGATTTGCCACGTTTATCATATTCAACACTCAGAGAGAAAAAAACGCTTGTATTGCTCTTGATTTTGAACCCTTTGATGCCTGTTGCTAGGCCATCATTAAAAGGAACCCCACCAAGCCCCCCCCAAGGACCTTCGACATTCAAAGGGACTTGGAGCTCTGGTTTGTAACCCTGTGTATGCCACCTTGTCAAAAAGGTTGAGGCCACTATACTTGTGATGATGTTGTGAGCATGAACTGAAATACTTGAACTCTGGCTACGATTTACGATGATAGCTATTTGTACGAGAACAATATGTATATAGGTATCAATACAAGAAAAGATCAACAACCAACTCATACTTGAAATGCATCAGTGCGTGCCACATTGGTAGATTTGGTACCTTAGTTGGCTTCAGTGTAGAAGCATGAATGTCCGTTTTCAGTACCTCGGTTTCATCACCTGTGAGGTAAAAGACAGGGAACCAGATTAGATTGTCCCCATTGAGCCAAGTAAACGATTGTCAGCAAACAACCTAAGCTTAAATAGCCAAGAATTCATGTAAATCATTCATCAAGATTTGACTGGAAAGAGGATTGGGGTCTTGGGGGGCTGTAAAATAGATGTACTGGAGAGATATGGTTAAGGCTTTCAAGGCACAAGATTGCTTGCCCCATGCTAGATACTGCACTCTGGAGTCTTAATGGTGGCATGGTTTTCTTTTTCTTGTTTTTTGAAGAACAACAGCAGATGCGACCTGACAAGCCGTTGGCAGCTCAAAGTCAAGCTCAGTTGCAAATTAAAGGGCCGGCAGGAGTTTCACCTCCACACCACTGGGTTTGAAGTTCCAAGGCCCCAGAATGGTGGCATAGTTTTCAAGTTTCGTTTCCAACAAGAACAAAATACTACATAAAATACTGCCCAACGTAAACTCCAGAAGTGACTCTTTGAAGATGGAAGCACCTACCACGTTAGCAGTTAGCGCCCTATTTTATGACTTGTTTGGAAGCGCTCTGTCATGAGTAGCACTGAGCAGAGTAGCTTGTGGAGAAAGCAATAAGCGTACCTGTGAGAAGAAGACCTTTGATGTATCGTAATTCTTTGCAGATTTCGGGGAAATCGGGCCTAGAAATAGGATCGTGGTCCCAACACCGTCGTATCAAGGACACCAGCCTTCTCGGGGAGCTCGGGGAGCTTTTGGGGAGCTTTGGCCGCGAATGCTCAAGTACTACTCGTTTGTACAGGTCACACATCTTCTCACCTTCAAAAGGTTCTTTCCCAGTCAGGATCTCGTAGCACACAAGAGCGAAACTGTACACGTCTGCTTTGAAGGGGTGTGCAATTTCAGGCAGTTGCACAGCGTCACTGTCAATCTTATCCTTGATGATTTCGAACACCTCGGGAGCCATCCATTTCCTAGTACCAACATTGAGTGTTTGGTTGGCATATTTGGTGCTCGAGTTTTTTGTCTTGGACAACCCGAAATCGGCGAGCTTCGCATTTAGATATCCCTCGCTGTACTCAAGCTTAGGGGCGCCTGAAAGAGGTTTCACTAAAACGTTCATGGATTTGACGTCGCGATGTGCTACGCGTCTACTGTGCAAGTATTTCAATCCCCGTGCCGCTTGAAGCATAACATCCACTGCTGCAAGGATTGATAGCGGAACATATTCATTGTTGTCTAGACATGTTCCCAAAAAGTTAGAAAGGTTCTCCTGCATGAGCTCCATGAGAATAGATTTATTCACACCATTCATACCTTCAGACCAACCAACTACTCTCACCACATTCGGATGACAGAGGCGAGCCAGAACCTCAGACTCCTGCTGAAAACTGTCGTTGTCAACACCAGGGAATACCTTCTTGGCATATTTGTCTTCTAGCCATTCGGTTTCCTGAACTGTGCCAAAGGACCCTTGCCCTATCTTCTTCCCATGAGAAAGATCTCGATTATTCACCTTCAATAAGGAAGGCAATATTTCTGCAGACGTACTACCCTGATCAGCTGCCAATTCAGTCGGCCTACTATCCAGCCTCTTAAAAAACTGCGCAGCAAGGCATTTGTCAGCTTTGGAGCTCGCACAACTAGCATCACAAACATGGCCCTGCCTTAGGAGCTCCAAATTTGTTCTCAAATCCTCTCGATCTTGATTTGCGGCCGCCTCCAGTTTGAAGTGATCAAGAACACTCAGCCTACCATCACATGCTTCTGGCTCTACAACGGCAGCCTGCTTTCGTATAGCACTCTGTAAACAAATACAGAGTATGGAAGTGCACCATTGCACTTCATAACAAATCTCGACAAAGTCCTCCGAGATCTTTTCACTACGTTGTCTAATGGCTGCTCTCAGCCACTGCTCGTCACGACATTCCTTGATAAGCATCAGAGCATCCGTCACAACTCGATATAGCTCTTTTCCCAACGTTGCCTCACGTCGTTCAAGGGAATTAGCAGAACCGGCTGCAGACTCCACATATTTCAAAACTTCTCGAGTCTCTGAGAGCTTCTGCGCAACACATTTACACTGCAGTTTGTTGAGCTTCAAGAGTTGCTCATTCTTTCCAGATGTAAGGTCCAAAGCCTCACCTAACGCCTTTCTGGCCAAGACCAGGAAATTTGGGGCCATGATCAGCACTGCTCCCAATCTCTCTATTAAAAACCAGAACAAGTTTTTCCAATAGGGTGCACGAATCGTTGTATAGCTATACCTCAAAAGGACGGACTGAGGATTCCCAGATTGGAGTTCCCCTCTTATAGTAGAAGAGAACTGGCCTTCTACAAATCATTCTGCCATGGAAGTCTCGCTACCGATTCAAGGATTTGAAAAATCATTCCTGTTCAAGACGCGTTTGGGCCATTGTGACATCATCATCGGTAATGTGGGCAAGAAATGAAATAATGACATAATCTGTCATCGCAGATTTTAACCCCCGACGTCTGTGCAGACGAGAAGCCTCATCCCTAGTACTTGTACCTATACTATCCCGGTCGCAACCTGACACCCTTATGTTATAGGGGACACCTTCCTTCTTCTCTCTTGCCCCTTCTATGTGCTATTTTCCGTCTCTCAAGCTTAGTTATAAAAAAACTGAGCTTGAAAATGGAGAAAAATCTTCAAGTTTTGCTATATGCCCATGATATGAAAAGACCAGTTTTGCCAGTTTTGAAAGTGGAGTTGGCAGGGTTGTAGGAGGCAGTGGGCCTCAACAACATGCCCTACTGGGGCAGTAAAAATAGCTTTGGATTTTATTTTTTGGCTTGTGTCTAAATGATCATTGTATGTGCAATTTTGACCACTCATTTCTACCTCATTCTCAAGTACAAATGTTGAATTTCTTTTTCCACCGACCTCATATGCCCAACTTCCAGCTACTAGAAGAGTGTTAGGGTCATTGAACTTATCATAGCTAAATCAAATATTTTGAAACACCAAATTTTGAAAGCTGCTCATATCCCATAAAATTGCAAGTTCAACGAGGAGGATTTTTCATTTCTCACGCAAATTACACATTTTACTAACAAAAGATTCAGATCGAAGTCCCTTACAACTCTAGTAAGTCGAATTTTTTAAATGTTGCAAAATTGCAACTATTTGGAGGTTATATGATTGCAACTCCCTCATGTCACTTCGCACTGGTTGGGTCAATTATGGTTTCATGTATCCCTAGGCTTGCATCCCAGGGCTCCTTTGATTTGAGGATCATTAGTCCTAACAGTGGTAGCCCAAGGTAATTATGGCATTTGGGTTTAGGGTTTAGAGTTTCCCCAGCTTAAAGTATGAGCTCCTAATTATTTTATTGAACCCTTTTTTGCAATAAAGCTTTGCAGGCCAACTCACATGAAATGTCTGCAAATTGTTTTATAATTACAAACATGCAAATCAAAGTCGCTATTAAGGGTAGAACTGTTCTGTGTCGTAGACAGACAGACGTGGATAGTGAACAGGAGGTGTGATGTCCCTGTTGGACAGATAGACATGGATGAATGGGAATAGTGAACAGGAGCTGTGATGTCCATGTTGGACAGATAGACACGGATGAATGGGAATAGTGAACAGTAGCTGTGATGTCCATGTTGGACAGGCTGGACCGAGGAGAAGGCAGCCAAAAATTTCTGCTCAAGTGTTTTTACTTTCATACTTTTTTATTGTCAAATTTGGCTGAATCATCTTACAGATGATTGCCACTCCAGCTACATCATATACAATTCGGGAAAAAAACACTGTTTGTGATGAAAACTTGTACTGAATGTCATATTGTCACATTCGTAGTGCCCAGTGATGAAGGTTGTGCTCCACAAGTTATGCAGTGCAAAAATTCATGGTACACAATCCTCAATTTTGGCGCTTTACGTGCCAGAATGGTAGATCTAACCCAAATATAAGAATGTAGCTCTCTGTTTGGGATGCTTTGTGAACAGTTTGTATATTGTGGAACTTTGAATTTGTTGATTTATATGCCACAGACTTAGATTGAACCACAAATGTAAATGTAGATAAAATTATTATTTGTAAATTTCTTGCATGTGTGAACACTTGGTTTTCTGTGTGGGTGCCACATTACCAAGGCCTGAATAAAGGCAAAGCCCAAGTTATGATTTTTTGGGTGGAAAGTTTTCACCATTGTGTGAAAAATATTTTGAGAAAGAATGTTCTATCAAAAATTTCACTTTTAAAATAAAAACACTGGAAAACAACCAAAAAACAACAAAAATTGTCACAATTGCGTGCAGCATATACAAGTCCTTAAGATTTTTTTCCTTTCATATTTTGAATATTGCCAAATTTGGCTAAATAAATTATGGGCAATCACCACTTGAGCAACATCACAAAATTGAAAAGACAAAAATACTGGGCCCAATAAATAATTGCAGTGAGGATGTAATGTGATGCTGGGTGACTGATGAAAACCTTTTTTAAGCGACCTCATGAATTACTGGTGATTCAACAAAATACCTCTTGAAAATCAAACTTGATCAAGCTTTGATTTGCCTGCGCATGTAATTGTGTGGATGAAGCTATTTCCAACCCAATCTGAACATATGCTTCAGGCTTGGAGGATTAATGGTTCATAATAATCACAAAACTCAGAAATTGTCGAGTTTAATGTGTTGACAATGAACCTATATGTATGGATCATTAGAACTAAAATCTATAATGTGTATAGTGTATGCAGCAACAATTCTTCATTTTGAACTATCATACTATCTTTTCAATACAAAAGAACTCATCTGCAATGTGCCTATATGGAGAGGTATATGTGAAGCCAACAAAGAGCATGGTTGAGCCTTTGGAAATTAACTCAAACTATTAAAACCATTTACAATTATGCAACATGCCTGGCTTCCTCCAATGTCAAAAGTGAAAGCCTACATCTACATAGCATATCGCATATAACAGTATTGGGAAGTTATTAGAAACAACAACAGACCCATGATGGTCGTCAGGACAGTTCTTACTACTTATAACCATAGTTCTCAAAAGAACAAAGAGGCAGTTTGACATATAAGCACGGTTCACAAAACATTTGAAAAAATCAAATAACAGGCCCAAAGGCCGCTGGGTCTTTCATGGACGGAAAGCTTTCTAGGCCACTTCAATAAAGGTTTTCTTTGACCCTAGTCGACAAAACTCTAAAATTTTCTTGCACTTGCCATTCTCCATACCGACTAGCAATTTCTGAAAACTTAGTACCTCTAATTTTGAAAACCACCTTTAATAGGCTAAGGGGACAATTATGGACTGGAGGTCACTTTGCAAATGGTTGTGGTGATTTCTCCGACACCGAAGGTGATCCCTACGACACCATTCTCATCTTAAATCTTGCTCAATGCTACTCTGCTGGCTAGTCTCCCCCTGGAGACAATGCCTATTGATCTCACACGAGGTTACCGTGCCCACTTTGTCAATGGAACGTGGAAAACTCAATTCTCCCTCATGATTTTGCTGCTGAAGTACCTGACTTCAAAATGAAGTTGGCAGTGGCCACCACTCAGCTCAAATCACAATAAAGCTAATGGTACGTTTCCATGGACTCAGATCACTTACTTTCCAACCCCATTTAATGTAGTCAAATTATAGTTGAATGCGTTGAGAAATTGGGCCTGAGTGAACCAGCACCCACCAGTTCACCATCTAAAAAATCCCGTTCTGGGATTTCATGGATGGGATGAAACTGTCCCCCAGGGGTCAGTTTCTTTGGTCAGTGGTTTTTTTTTTCCCCCTCAGCCTTTTTTGTGGGAGCTGACTGTTTTTTTATCCCGGGCTCCCTTTTGATTTTTTTTTCCCCACCATCCTTGACACCATTTTTCCTTTTTGGAACTCCTACCTACCCCTCCAACCTACCTACCGCCCTTCCTCCTACCTCCCTCTTTCTGATGATCACTCTTTTGTGCTCGCGCTCGCTCTCCTCCATCGCTAGCACTTGAGAGTCAGTGTGACCAAGTTTAGGGTTTAGAGCTTTGAATCTCCAAAACTTGAGAGGAGTGAAGAGAAAGAAGAGGAGCTTAGAGCACCCATCCCATGTGAGAGGAACTTCATCTGCGCCAAGCTCTAGGGGGCATGAAGAAAAGCGAAGCTACAAGGAAAGCTCCCTTCCCTTCTATGTTTTTTTTGGACATGAACATCACCATGTAGAGGTGATCAAATATTGCACCCCTAACCTTTGAAGCTTTGATTTTTTGCATGGAGCGCAAATACCATGCTTTCAACAAATGCCATGTGCAAAGAAAACTTGGGACATGATCTCAACCCCACACAATCTTGCCATGGTACACCCAACATCAGTGTGCTTAACATGGCCCTTAACATCAATAGTAAATATGTTATGAAATCTTAGGTATCGCCTTACGACAATGTAACAAAAATAAATAAATCAATGTACAACCTACTGCAATGTTCAGAGTTCTTGTGGGGCATCATCCATAATGAAACATGATGATTTACAATTTGGCATATGTGAAAAAGCTTTTCAATAGGGCATCCAACCACTCCACCAAGTCTTCACATGTTTACGAACTTGTGATAACCCAAGTAACTAGCACCCTTGTAGGATGAAATCAAACACCATCAATGTGAATGAGTGGTATTTCACATCATTGGTGTGAAATGTGGCATCCGTAGAAATAAGCCCAGTGTGACTGAATTGGAACATGGCCTGAAATTGCCATAGGTATCTACATCCCTATAGTGAAAGGGACATGAATCTCATTCACCTCACTTGCATCCTAGAAATAAAAAACATCATCAACTTGAGCACAAACCCATGATTAAATGAAAAGTGCCGAGTTTGTGTGTCTATGCCAAATGCCCCTCTTGTGTCTTTGGTTCAAGTAAGTGATATATTAGTCGTAGGAAATCATCATGGGTCATCTACTCACCCTTATTTGGGAGTGTGAAGAAAAGCAAAGCTACAAGGAAAGTTCCCTTCCCTTTTATGTTTTTTTTTTCAATATGTGCTTCAGACCCCACTATTCACGTGAGCTTCTTAAGTTGCAACAACCACGAGCCAAAGCTCTTCATCGTCGTTTTTTCATAATGTTGTAGAGCCCAGGTCCATGACGATGACAAGCTCGATTCGTCGTTGTGTTTCTAGAATTACATATTTGATCTCCTCCTTGTCGTCGTGTTTTCTTATCTTCACGTGAGCTTTCGGCACCATGATGAAAATGAGTCGAAGCTCGTCATCGTTGTGGTTTTTTTTTCTAGCATTGTAAAATCCAAGTCCATGATGACGACAAGCTTGGCTTGTCATCATGTTTTTAGAGTTGCAAATCCAAATTCCATGACGACGAAGAGCTCAGCTCCTTGTCATCGTGTTTTCTTCTTTTTGCATGAGCTTCTGACACCACGATGACAAGGAACCAAAGCTCATTGCTATCATGGTTTTGATTTCTAGCACTACAGATCCTTGCTCCATGACAACAACAAGTTGAACTCATCGTTGTGATTCTAAAGCTACAAATCCAAGCTCTATGGGGACGAGAAGCTCGACTATTTATTGTCGTGTTTTTTTTCTTTGTGTGAGCTCTCGACACCATGATGATAATGAGCGATCATGTTTTTTTTTCACATAATTTGTGCTTCTAGAGCTACGACAATGACCAGCTTTAGTTTGTTGTTGTCATGGTATTTGTTTTGTCTACTATTGCAAATCCCACCTCCATGATGATGAAGAGCGTGAATGTGAGCATCCTCATCGTGCGTGCTTACAGAACGATGACAATGAAGAACGTGAATTCATCATCTTCATGGTTTTTATTTCCATGGCTACAAGGGCCATGGCCATGGTTTTTTAAAAATTTATGGTTACTTGCATATATACCACCATCACAACTCAAATTGTCATGGTTTTTTTTCCATCATTAGAAAGTGACCATGGGTTTTTCTTTTTCTTTATTGCTAACTACAAAAACACCATGACCTTAATCATCCTGCTTTTTAAAATTTCTTTCCTAGCTTGTGTTTATATTTGTTGGTACCTGTAAAGAGGTGAAATCCTCTTTTCTTTAGTGGTTGCCTCCGGAGAGTGATGCTTGGTTGGAGCAGAAGTTAGTGTGGTTGTTTTTTTTGTTTTGTGGTGTTAGTAAGAATGTTTGAAATGAACCAACTAATGGTGGTTCTTATTTTGTTTTGTGGTTTCTACATTTTTGGTAGATGCAAACTCGAAAAAAAACAAGGACTATTAGACAAGAGGAGCAAGCCTTAACTAAATTGGTAGATGGCATGGGAGGTGTCATGAATGAAGGAGGTTTGGAGGGATGTACTACTACAAAATGTGGGTGTAGTTCACTACTCCCATTCAGTAAACAAACGCATTCATTGCTTCTTCATTAGTCCCCATTCACTATAACTAGTGAATTCACTCAAAATCCAATGAAATCACTTGGTGTACAGGGACACCTTTTGTTGTAATGATGGAAGATGCAAAAGCACATGCAAGCGAGTGTTGAAGATGGGGAAACCCCTACAATAGATCTTGCTAAAATTGAAATTGACCTCCAAAAAACTATTGAGATGATAGTGGAACAAGAAAATGTAATTATTGCTTTAAAGCCAAAAAAAAATGAGCATGTTACAAAACATGTTGAAATTGATGTAAATGACATTTTATCTTAATTTATAATATATTGCCTACCCATCATTTCTATTTGAAAAGATGGGTGGGTTTTTTTTGGCAAATTTGTGTTTGTAATATTTTTATTAATTTTGGTTCTCAAACTTTTGCCTCAGCTTTCTTCTCCATGTGAAAAGGTGAGTGGGGCTTTTTTTCTTTGGGTTTAAATCCCTAAGCAATACCCTACAACTCTATAGGTGATATTGTTATTTTTTTAGAGTTATTTTGATTTGATGTAAATTTCAAAATTGGGTTATAACAATACTTTCATCTTGAGTTTTTGTCTATCTATCCATTTTTCCAATACCCTCATCTTGAGTTTTTGTCTGTTTATCCATTTTGGCAATACCTTCATAGTGTGTTTAATATTTTATCCATAATTGCAATACCTTCATCGTGTAAAATTAGCCTTCATCTAGATTGTTAATTCTCACAATAGGTTTATTGTTAAAAAAAAATTGGTTTCAAATGTGGTTGCCCCTCTTCCAATTACCATAAAGGGTGTTGCCATAGATTTGGTCGCCCCTCCTCCAATTGCCATAGAAGGTGTCCATTAGGCAAGGGATGGGCCCAAATTTGTTTGCAAGGTTGATGGGTGTGATGCATCATATATAGCCAAATACAACTTGGTATGGCATTTACAAGCACACAACAATGTGACCATGGAGCTAGGCAAGCCTAAACACCCATCTATTCAAGACAAGGGCCCAAGGGTTCAAGATCACACAACAATGAATGTGTGGGTCTTAAGCAACCTTTTGGCCCGATTTTGTCACAATGAATAGAAAGGCAATTGAAGGGGTTAGAGACAAGCTATGACGCACTCCCAAGCTCTTTGATAGACTCAAATGTGAATCTAAAGTGAAAACAATGGAAGAATAAGGAGTTGGGGCATGCTCCCTAGCTTGCAGCACTTTGGGGGTAGAGGGGCGTGCTGGAGCTCCGAGATGAGACTAGGAAGAATGAAAAGCAATCATTCACATGGACTTGCACAAACCAAACAACAAGTTGGTTGGTGCATAGCTATAGCATTTTTGGTGCTAAAATGAACCACGGGCAAACATACTCACAAGACTCACCATGGCCTAGACTTGGGGGAAGCCACCACCTTCCCCCTTATAGTATACCCTATGCTTAGCCATGGGACCAGCACCCAAATGGCATTTTGTCTCAAGATTCGGGAATCCCGAAATTCCCACAATTGGGACTCTTATGATTTTGGAGGCCCATAACTTCACATGTAGACCTCTAATTGAGATGATGTCTGAAGAAACGTTGTAGTCCTCATTGAGATCTTTTCAACGGTATGTCACATGCCACTTACACACAAAGAAATTGAGGCGATTCTCGACTTTTAATGGTCAAGAGTCAAATTGCCAATTTGATTCTTGACACTTCTTTTGGCCATAAGTTGTGTTTAGAGTGTCCAAATGGGTCATGCGAGCCCATTTTAAACATCTAAGTTTCAAAAGCTTTCTAATGATATAAGGAACAATTCAATCCAGTTGGTTTTGACCCTTGCAATTGCTCTTTGAAGACTCGAGAATCCACCAAGACTCCAATTCTCAAAGTGGGAGTTCCCTTGGGAATGAGAGGGGTCATTCCTTCACACTCTCCTACACTCCCGAGAGCACGAGATGTGATTCCCGAGCTTCCCTCTTGTCCCGCACCTTTGCAAGCCCTTGCTTTGGTCATGAGCCCAAGGTTAGGGTTGCGACAAACTACCTTGGAGTGGGATACGCTTTAGGGTGATTTATAGTACACACTTGAAGTTCCTAAATGGGCACTTGTTGAGCTAGTTAACACTTGAATGGAGCGAGATTGGAAGTTTGCATCAAATAAAATAATGTGGTGTAAGGAAATTGGCTTCCTTAAGCAATACCATAATTGAAAAATGAATCATGGTTGGTAAATTTCCAACAATGCCATACTAAATTTTATTTGAATTCTAAATTTTAGAATTCATATGCGATATTAATTTTATTGTGTTGTTTGTTTTAAGGTTCGACGCACCACTGTGGAGGTGCTTATGGCTGATGATGATGTGGACTCAGCATTAGCCAATCATAGGGTTTTTACACAACAACATGCCCATGATGCAAAGGTTGGATTAGCGTGGTATAGGAAGGCCAATAGGATTGCATCCACTTTTAGTAATGACATAGATTAATTTATCCCATAGTTTATCCCACTTTTGATTGAGGTATTATTTTGGTCTTCAAGATTTAGGGTAGCAACTTAGTTTTGAAGCAACCACTTGTTCCCCATTTTAGGTTGGGGTTGTTTTGGACTTGGGCATTTTTTGCGTATTTTTGTAACACATGACACCCGTGTTTTTTTATTTAATGCATTTTACTTTCATTTTGCACCATCTTGGGTTAATAATTAAAAATACATTCTCTCATATTCTTATATGTATGTTTAATAAATTTATCAAAACAATGATTATAGTCTTGCACCCAAACCAAAAATATTTTTTTACCTCAAATATTAGAAGTTCAAACCTAAAAAGTAAAGTATTACCCTCATGAGGGAATTACGCAAACACCATGCAATGAATTAGTTTGGTCCAAGCTATTCGAGGGGTATTACTTGTACCCAAAACCCCTATTAGGGTATATTAAAAATACTTTAGGCTCCATAACATATTTAAAGAGTCCTAGAAGGATATTGCATAGCCCTAACAAAACCTGGAAGGAACACAATACCCGCAAAAAGGTATTTTGTAAACACTAATGAATTGAATTATTTTGGTCTAAACTATTGGAAGCATATTACTTATGCCTAGAATTACTCAATGCACATGCAATACCCCTATTAAGGTATATTATAATTCCTTTGGGCTCCATAACATTTAAAGAATCAAAAAAGCGTATTGCATAGCCTTAAGAAAACCTAGAAAAAACACAATACCCTCATGAGGATGTTCTATAAACAACATGGATTCGATTATTTTAATCCAAGGTATTGGAGGGGTAGTGCTTGAGGCCATAATTACTCAATGGGTGTGTAATCTTTTGGGCTTCATCACATATCTTTTGAAACCTAAAAGAGTATTACTTAAATTTACAAAGAAAGTAATATCGTATTTGGGGAAATCTGCAAACACCATGGGTTCAATTATTTTCATTCAGGATGTAAGAGGGATATTGTTCGTGCCCAAAAATACTTAATTCACATGCACTAACCCTCTTAGGTATCCTATAAAACCTTTGGACTCCATAACATATCTTTTGGAATTTGAAAGCATTACTACAAAAGTGGGGTGTAATTTACTAGCCTAAATCACCATGGGACCTTAAAAGTGAAATAATTTCATTGCATTTTATTGATTTTACCCTGGTGAAAGTTCTTTCACTATAATATCACTATGTAAACATCATGTTTCATTACTAATTAACATAATTCACTATTATAATTTACTTTAATAAATAGGTTTATTTCTATTTTTTAACATTATATATATGTTACTTTATGATATACCCTATATTATTTTAGTTATTTTAATTTATATCTTATGTTATTATAAGTTATTATAAAGTATTATACCAAAATTATTATATGATATTTTACTTTAAGGTATCTTAATTAATTTATTACAAGTTTTTAAATTATTTTAAATTAAATTATTCAACTAAATATAGGCTATACCTTAGGTTATTTTATTTAAAATTAATATGATATTTCAAATTATACTTTAAGTTATTCAAGGTCATTATCTTTATGTTATTATAAATTATTTTATCCCAAGTATAATAATTTTAAAAAATCTAAAACTAAATATAACAATTTAAGGTAAAATAACTTATAATAAATAATAATAATGTATTAAAAATAATTAAAAATACCCTACAATATAATAACTACTAATAGCTTATGATATTATAACATAGAATATCCAACAATAATTTATAATACAATAGTCATCAATAGATGTAATATAACATATAATAACCAACAATAGCTTATAATATAATAATCACTAATATTCATTAATAAAATAGTAACTAATAACCATCAATAGCCACCAATAAAATAACCATTAATGGCTTACAATGAAATAACCACCAATATCCATTAATAAAATAACCACCAATATCCATTAATAAAATAACCACCAATAACCATTTACATAATAACCACTTATAGAATAGCCACCAATAGCCATTGATAGAATAACCACCAATAACCATTAATATAATAACCACCAATATCCATTAATAAAATAACGACCAATAACCATTTACATAATAGCCACCAATGGAATAACCAGTAATGGTCACTAATAAAATAACCACTAATAGCCACGAATAGAATAGCCATCAATAGCCACCAATAAAATAATCATTAATAGCCACTACTAGAATAGGTACCAATAGCTATTAATAAACACTAAAAACCCCAATAAAAGAACAACTAATAGCCATATATTATAATTCCTTAAGATTGCCAAAAATAATCTAGGGTGAAATCATTTATAATAGACAAAAGTAACTTAAGTTGAAATAGTTTTTAATAATGTAGAATTGCCAATAATAACATAAGGTGAAATAGCCTTTAATAGCCAAAAGTAACTAATAATAACCTCACATAATCGAAAATAATCTAAAATGAAATAACTTAGAATAGCCAAAAGTAATTTAAAATAGTTGCAAGTAGCCTAAACTGAAATAATTTATAATAGCAAAAAATAACATAGAATAACGAAAAAAACTTACAATAACAAAAAATAGCCTAATGTGAAATAAGTTAAAATAACCAAAAATAATTTAGAATAACCCAAAGTAACTTAGGGTGAAATAGCCAAAAACAACAAAAAATAACTTAGAATAGCCATAAATAACCGAAACTAATGTAGGGTGAAATAATTTAAATTAATGAAAAATGGTCATATAATAATTGAAAGTAGTTTAGCATAGGTAATATTATTATATTAGCAAAAAAATTATCCATTTATTAAATAAAAATTCAAAAAAATGGTCATTGAAATGTTATTGAATAATGATATTCAACTTTTTTTTGTTCAAATCATTTTAAACTTTCAAAAGGAAATAATGTAATTGTGTACATTATTGATTTTTTTAAAAATGTACTCGAATCATTTCATTTCAACAAAATCTCAATAAGATATGAATTTTCAATGTTGATGTTTTTGTAATGTTTAAAATGAAATATTTGATAAATAGAATGTGATGTAACATATTATCACAACAAGTGAGGTGGTTTGATGGTAAGGGTGTTTACCTCCAATCCAAAAGTCAAGTGATCAAACCTTATGAATGGTGTTGTGTGGTGACCAATGGTATGTTGACCGAATATTCTCCTATCTAATTTCTAGAATATGTGCTTAGGTTGATTACATGGCTTACCTACATATGCTAGGTTTTTTACCTAACTTATGTAATGACACGTGTCAATAAATCATAGGTTAAAATCATGAAATTATCAATAATATTATATATTAAATAATTAAATTTTAATTGATTTCCATGTTGACTAGTGACTCACTCCCAACTCCTTGAGGGACTCAAATGTGAGTCCAAGTAGAAAATAACGGAAAAGGGAGGAGTCGGGGCATGCTCCCTAGTTCGTAACACTTTGAAGGGTAGAAGGGCGTGCTGGAGCTTCGAGATAGGACTAGGAAAAGTTGACAAGCTTCACTCACTCACATGGGCCTACACAAAACCCACACAAAGTGGTTAGTGCATAGTTGGAGCATTTTTAGTGCTAGGACGAACCACGGGCAACACGGACACACAAAACTCATCACGGCCCGGACTTGGGGGGAAGCCACCACCTTCCCCCTTATAGTATACTCTATGGCTGGCCACGGAGCCCACATCCAAATGGCTTTTTGTCCCGGGATTCCCAAGTGGGAGTCCTGAAATCGCCTAAGTTGGGACTCTCATGACTTTGGAGCCCCATAACTTTGCGAACAGACCTTCGATCGAGATGCAGTCAAAAATCAAAGTTGTAGCTCTCATCAAGAGTTTTCCAATGGTATGTTGCACGCCGTCTGCAAACAAGTAAATCGGGTCGATTCCTGACTTTTTATGGTCGTGAGTCAAACTGTCAGTTTGATTTCCAGCTTTTCTTTTAGCCATAACTTGTGTTTCAGACGTCCAAATGAACAATGCGAACCCATTTTAGACATCTACGTTCAAGAGATTTTCAATGATGTAAAGAACGCCACAAGTCATTGAGTTTTGACCTCTAAAATTGTTCTTTGAAATTTTGGGAATCCATTTGGGACTCCAACTCCCACCATGGGAGTTCACTTGGGAGTGTGAGGGTTGATTCCCTCACATTCTTTACACTCCCGGGAGCATGTGATGTGACTCCCGGGTCTCCCACTTGGCCTGCAACCTTATAACCCCTTGTCTTGGTCGCAAGCCCAAGGCTAGGGTTGCGACAACTAGTTAATTAACTAGCAAGTGAATGGCTTCGTAAATTTATATTTCATTTGAAAGTAACCATGTTTCACTAGGTATTAATGAAACAATTCATTGTCCATAGCAACTGGTCTTCATTCACTATGGGGTTAAACAATTTTCATTAGGTAAAAATGTCCAAATTCACCCAAAATCTAATGAAACCCATAATGAACTAGGACACATTTGGAGTAGTGAAGGGTATTGCATAGCCTTAGCAAAACTTAGAAGGAAAGCATTGTTCACATCATTTTGCAATAATATTGTAAACCATGATACAAAAGACTTTTTTTTAATATTTTTATTCCATTTTCACTATATCATGTTATACATATTGATATAAATAAATGAGGGTATTGCAAAGTTTTTCACATTGATGTTACACTACTTGAACAAAGTTATGGAGTTTAAATGCATTACCTGCATCATTTTGGGATATTTGCACTCACCATGAAACATGAGGGGTATTACGTAACCTTATCAAAACCTAAAAGGAATACAATACATGTACCATATTTTGACAATATCTTAAACCATGATACAAATGAAATATTGTCAAGTTAGTCACATTGATGGTAAAACATAATATACTATCAAAATAATGAGGGTAATGCATGTACACATCAAAATTTTGTTGATTAAAACCTTATCCCATCAATGTGGGCAATATTGCAATACCCTCATGTACATATACCAATTTTTTTGCATTGGTCCATTTATGACATATTGCATTTACACTCCAACATTTTGTTCAAAACAATCAATGGGATTAATTTTGCCATTTGGCATGATATATTGAACATGGATTAGTACAAGAAATAAAGAATCAATATATTTCATGGTTAATGACATTATGAAAACACATTGAGGGTATTGGAATTACATTTATAAACTTTGTTCAAATAAACCTTATACCATCAATGTGGCTAGTTTTGCAATACCTTCATTCCAATTTGCACTAGTCCATTAGTGAATTATTGTCATTTATGATGTTGAAAAAGAATTTAAATTATAATATTTAATTAAAATATTACCAAGTTCAAACAATTGGGCAAATATTATATCTCCAAAAATGTAAAAATATTATAATTCCACATAGTAATTTATTAATTATATCATGATTTCAATTAAAATATTTTCAAAACTAAAATTGATATTTTTATGCACCATTTATACTTTTTGAATCATAAAAAACCATTCATTTATCCAAATAAACTTCATATGTGTTTTAAGTTTAATAAAAGTGAGGAAAACATTAATATATTTTAACACAAAAAGGAATACAATTTGAAGTGTGACAATTAGTGATCATTAGTGCCATTATTTGATATGTTATTCCATGAATTTCAATTTACGTAGAATAAACATTAAATCACATGCATTAATTAAAAATACATCAGTAATAAGTTATCTTTTGGATAAATTTTTTTGTAAGGTTATGTAATACCCCAAATAGTGTAAAACAATATGTGATTGACCCAAAAACATTTTTACAATATTAGACAAAGGTATTTAAATTTAATTCCATTCTTTTAGCCATGAGCAATACCCCTCGAATAGCTTAGGGAAAAAATGATTTAGCCCATAGTGTTTTACAAAATACCCCAATTAGAATATTGATTACCTTCTAGGTTTTGGTAAGGTTATGCAATACCCCACATATTGTAGAAAGATATATATGTGATTGTCCCCAAAGCATTTCTACGATACTAAACAAGGGTATTACAATTTAATTCAATCCTTTTAGCCATGAACAATACCCTTCATATAGTTTAGTGGAAAATGATTTAGCCCATGGTGTTCTACAGAATACCCAATTAGAATATTGATTTCCCTCTAGGTTTTGGTAAGGCTATGCAATACCCCACATATTGTAGAAATATATATATGTGATTGACCCCAAAGCATTTCTAGGATACCGAACACGAGTATTACAATTTAATTCCATCCTTTTGGCCATGAGTATACCCCTTTGAAAGCTTACACAAAAAATGGTTTAGCCCATGGCATTTTATAGGATACCCCAATTATGGTATTGATTTCCCTATAGGTTTTCGGTAGGGTTATGCAATACCCCACTAATTGTCATAATATATATGATTAACCATTCGATATTTTCAAGATACCATGAAAGGGGTAATGCAGTTTCATTCCATCCTTCTGGCCATGAATGATAAGGGTAATGCAATTTAAGTCAGTCCTTTTGGCCATGAGTAATACCCCTCTGATAACTTAAACTAAAATGATCTAACCAACAATGGTTTTCAGAATACTCCAATTAAGGTATTGAATTCCCTCTAGGTTTTGGTAGGGTTGTGCAATACCTCACATAGTGTGAAAAGATATTTGATTCACCCCAAATCATTTATAGGATACTAGACAAGGGTATTACAATTTAATTCCATCCTTCTCACCATGAGCAATACCCCTCAGATAACTTACACAAAAAAAAACTTACAAAATGATTTAGCCCGTGGCATTTAATATAATACCCCAATTAAGGTATTGATCTCCCTTTAGGTTTTTTGTAGGGTTATGCAATACCCAACTAATTATCAAAATATATGTGATTAACCAGTTGACATTTTCAAGATACCTTGAGAGGGGTATTGCAACTTCATTCCATCCTTATAATCATGAGCAATACCCTTCTAATAACGTAGGCCAAAATGAATTAGCACATGGTGTTTTACATAGTAGCACAAAACAAGTATTTCAATACCCTTCATAGTGTCTAACAATAGTTGGTTGGCCCCAAAGCATTTCTTGGATACTCGAAAAGGGATTTTGCACATTTTTGGATCACACAATGTTGGGTACTTAGGTTGAACTAAATCTATACAAGCAATAAACTTTCATTGTTTTATGCATTACTTGGAGTTTTAGATTTCACTATTAATTAGATTTAGTTGTGATTAACAATTATTCATTGAAACACATTGGTTACTAAATCATTTGGATATTCCTTTAACGCATGCATTGGAATTTCTTCTCCAATGAAAATTATGCATAATTTAATTTGATTTGGTGAAAGGTGCAAAAGGTTAAGTATAAATAAAAATTGAGCAACACATATATTTAGTTTGAATATGGGTACAAATGACAAACCTTTTTTTATTCCCTACCCCTATTTTTATGGGTATCTTAATGCTCCATCATTGTCTCATGTTAAACCTACATCCAATTGAGGGAGTTCCTGAAACCATCATCTAGCCAACGAAATACCATTCCCGAGTGCATGGATTCATTAACTCAAACCAAAAAAAGGTGGTGAATGTTTGATCCAACTCCTAGAAGAAGTGATGTTGCATGGTCGCACAATTCAACATTTGCACCCATGATGCATTCCACGATGATCTCAGCCATTGCTTCATGCAAGCGAGTTAGGGTTCCATCCATGGGTGCAAATGAACCTTCCAACACATTGACATTATCATAAAAACTATCCTCATCCATGGTTGTAAACCCTCCAATGTCAACAATGCTAACTTCATTGACCGGATCTTGGTTGCAATCCTCATCGTCAAACACACCATCATCCAATTATAAGTATGTTAGGTTAGCAAACATGAATTTCAAACCACCACGACAAGTTCCATAATACTTGTTGCAATATTCAATGATATTTTCTATTGTAAGGTTGGTACACATCAATAGAACAAGAATTTGATGCTTGCAAAAGTTGCCTTGCAACGCCCATTCACAAGTGCAACTTCCATATTTGGTGAAAGGGGCATGGATCTTGTAAATAATGTTAGGATGGTGTTGGCTTCACACCCGCTAAACATCATCACCATCATCCCTCTCAAAGGTAGGAGAGATCACATTGGTTTGTGAAATCCCATTAATTTTGTCAACACTTGCTAGCACAAGTTGTGCCATGACCTTGTTTTTTATGAACCCTTGCCTTTTCATCTTAGCTTGGTGCATATAATGTCATGCCACAGTTGTGGTTACCCTCCACACTAACTAGTCGATGTGACACCCCTTCAAACCTTTGGTCTCAAGAAATAACCAACATTTCAAAACCCCATGATAAGAATCTATGTTAGCTTATGTGTATTGATTCAAGTGTGGGACCCGATGAAGCCCAACCATCCAAAGCTTTGCATTGACATGCACAACATATTTTCAACTGATGATGTAATTTGAATATGTGTGAAAATTGAACATGCATCCATGACATATTTTAATTTTATGCCATACTTGGAAGGAGTACCCTTTATTTACCAAGTTGGCAATAGTAAGCCCAAAAGTATCTTGTCCAAACAACATCAAGTTGTAAATTATCAAAACTTTCCAACACCATCTCTTTCCACGTGTCTTGAAATCATCAATGGTCTCATTTGGGTTGATGGACATGAACATCACCATGTAGAGGTGATCAAATATTGCACCCCTGACCTTTGAATCTTTGATTTTTTGCATGGAGCGCAAATGCCATGCTTTCAACACATGCCATGTGCAAAGAAAAATTGGGATAGGATCTCAACCCACACAATCCTGCCATGGTACACCCAACATCAATGTGTTTACCATGGCCCTTGACATCAACAATAAATATGTTATGAAATCTTAGGTGAAAAATCCTAGGTATCGCCTTACGACAATATAACAAAAATAAATAAATCAATGTATAACCTATTGCAATGTTTAGAGTTCTTGTGGGGCATCATCCATGATGAAACATGATGGTTTCCAATCTGGCACATGTGAAAAAGCTTTCCAATAGGGCATTCAACCACTCCACCAAGTCTTCACATGTTTACCAACTTGTGATAACCCAAGCAACTAGCACCCTTGTACGATGAAATCAAACGCCATCAATGTGAATGAGTGGTATTTCACATCCGTTGGTGCGAAATGTGGCATCCATAGAAATAAGCCCAGAGTGACTGAATTGGAACATGGCTTGAAGTTGCATAGGTATCTACACCCCTATAATGAAAGGGACATGAATTCCATTCACTTCACCTACATCCTAGAAATAAAAAACATCATCGGGTTGAGCACAAACCCATGATTAAATGGAAAGTGCCAAGTTTGTGTGTCTATGCCAAGTGCCCCTTTTGTGCTTTTGGTTCAAGTAGGCTAGATATTAGTCGTAGGAAATTATCATGGGTCATCTACTTGCCCTTATTTGCTCGTGCCCACCAAATTTCTTTGTGCTTGTCATAAATTTGTTTCACGATGTACCTTAACTTTAATTGGGTCCATATAAACTCTTTCAATTTGTGAAATACATGTGTAGCATATGCCAACATCCGTGATGTGGGCCTTGGGTCACATGCATTGTGAGCATGATCTCCATTGGCATGAGTATGAATCTAATGGTAAAAAGTGATTTCCACCAGATCTAGCCATGCGTAAAACTTTTTGATGGAGAAGTGGGCCAAATAACTATGTTTGATTAGCCTCATGTCATTGAGGTCTTTGTGGTGGTTTTCTAGCCCATAACCACATTCATACCTACAAAATAAAATTTCCATTCAATCAAATCAAAAGACACAAAAATGATTAACTTTAGAACCTGCTAAAATGAGCAATGGAAAAACTCTTACAAGTTTTGAAACCATATCAAGTACGTTTAAGGTGATTCTTTATTGTCCATTTTTCTACATATTATTGAGGGGAAAAATTCTTGGACATGTTCCATTCAACAACAATTTGCATATCCCCTCGTTCACCATGCAAAAATTGAGAAACATGAGCATGGGGTGACACGCCCCCAAGCTCTTTGATAGACTCAAACCAAGGAGTCGAGGCACGCTCCCTAGCTCGCAGCACTTGGAAGGGTAGAAGGGTGTGTTGGAGTTCCGAAATGGGACTAAGAAGAATAACAAGCACTTAATCATTCACACGGATTTGCACAAACCAAATAACAAGTCAGTTAGTGCATAGTTGTAGCACTTTTGGTGCTAGGACGAGCTATGGGCAAACTTGGACTAACAAGACTCACCATGGCCTCAACTTGTGAGGGAAGCCACCACCTTCCCCCTTATAGTATACTATGTGCCTCTCCATAAGGCCCACATCCAAATGGCATTTTTGTCTTCGGACTCCCAAATGAGAGTCCCGAAATTCCCAAAGGGACTCCTTCGACTTTGGGACCCAATAACTTTGTGTGCAAACCTCCTATTGAGATAAGGTCTCAAGCAAAGTTGTAGCCCTTGTCAAGACCTTTTCAACGATATGTCACACGCCACCTGCACGCAAGGAAATCGAATCGATTCCTGACTTTTAATGGTCGGGTGTCAAATTGCCAACTTGACTCCTGACCTTTGTTTTGGCCATAACTTGTGTTTCAAGTATCCAAATGGTCATGTGAACCAATTTTATACATCTATGTTTCAATACCATTTTAGTGGTATATGGAACTCTTCAATCCATTGGGTTTTGACCCCTACAATCACCTTCTAAAAATTCAAAACTCCATCAAAACTCCAAACTCCCAAAATGGAATCTCCCTTGGGAGTGTGAGGGTTCATTCCTTCACACTTTCCTTTACTCATGGGCTTCCTTTTCGCCCACAACCTTCAAAGCCCTTGCCTTGGTTGCGAGCCCAAGGCTAAGGTTGCAACATGGGGGATGTATGCAGTTTCAATTGCCACCTTGTTTTGGCCTCCATGTTTAAACCCATCTTTCCACACTAAGTCCAAATTCGAAAAAGGTGATTTTGCCGGGTTTTGGATTTCAATGGATTGGGACAATGGAGTTCACCCCATGCTTTGAATTATTGAATGAATAACCTTGTAGTAGGAGTCCCCAACTTGTGAAAACCCATGGAATACCTTCACAAGTTTACAATTGTAATAACCTTAATCTATAAAGCCATTAAACCCTAATCAACAAAAACCCCTAAACCTTATAAATGAACCTTACCACAACCCATAAACAAGCAATAGTCTACAAATGGGAAAAAAAATCCCACAACTATTTTGTGGCTATTTAGACTTATGCAAAAAAATAAAAATCCTTATCCTCTTGGAGACCATCAATTGAATATATGTAGGGCTTTCAATCTAGATGTGTAATACCCACATGTAATTTATATTTGCATAACCATCCATATGCAAGGGGGGGGGAAAAAACCCTAAATAAAGAAAAAGGAAAAAAATCATTATTAAACCTTAATTTCAAAAAGCTAAATGAGAAAAACAAATGAATAGAAGCCATAGTGTGTTTCTTACCTCTTACTTTGGTTTTTGCTTGTGAGCCTTTCTCCACTTTCTTTGAGTAGGAAAAAAAAAAAAAAACAATGTATTGTGGCATATGTGTGCAGATGTCGAAACCCCCCAAAAATTCATATTAGGTCTAATATTAATTGTGTTGACTTTAAAATACCGCCCATCATGAAAAACACTCTTAGCGTAGAACTTGCAGTACCTTAATTGGGGGCTTTCACATACTATAGATTTTCAAAAAATTCTACAATATCGTCTACACACATACAAACAACATGTTTACAACCAATGCCTAATTGCAATACCCTTACATAAGGGGAAGACAATTACACTAATCATCCCCTTATTTATTTGTTTGAATGAACAAGAGCAAGCTCCATGCAATACTTTCATTTTATTCTTTCTTCATTGTTTTTTACCATGGGGCAGTCTATTGGAGTGCCAACCAAGTAGGTAGGTGTAGCCATGTAGGTGGGGTTTGGTAGGTGCCTATGTAAAATAAAATAAAATAAAATAGTTGGTAGGTAGAAAAATAGACGTGGGATGGGAGGGTGGGTTGAGAGTAGCACATTTAAATTTATAAATGAGTAGGTAGATGGGGAAGAGTCTACTTTTAATTTAAATGTATAGGTGGGTAGGTGGGTGGGTGGGAAAAGTTTCAAAAGCAAAAAATAAAAAATAAAAATCGGGCAAGGGGCGGTGGTGGGCTCCATAACATATCTTGTGGAATTTGGAGGGGTAATGCATAGCCATAACAAAACTTAGAGTCCCAAGCAAGACGTTTTCTACATAAGATTTTTTTTTGCAATTCCATTCTTGTTTGCAACCAGGATGTAGAGATGAATCTTTTGAGGAAAAAAGGCTAGACATCAACAATGTTCAAAGAACACCTTGACATTTTTCATATTGGTGGTGGCATGTTGACCTTTTGAAACTCTTTTAGCTAAAGACTTTTTTGCTTGTCTACATTTGGAGAAACATTTTTAACAATGGAAAGTAAGTTGAGTGAATTTGGAATGGGTTGCCCTAAATGCATGTATTGAGTGAGACCCTAAAGCTATTGAGTTTCATGTAAGGATTCCCAAGAGAAGTGAACAACAACATAAACATCAATGGTGCATTTGTTTTTGTCCTTTGACTTGTGTTTGGTCCTTTTGTTTCAAAAACTTGCCTTCATATTTGACATCGATTGGCAAGTATGGTCCTATGTATATAGCATGTCATGAAGTTGTTGGAATTCATTCATAGGATTTAGGGTGAAAAGGGTGTGGAAGGCGTTTATGAATTTGCATCCTAAACATCATGATCCAACCTTTTTCAAAGACCCATTGGAATTTTAACCCTTTCAATTTGAGGTCAGTGGTGTTGAAGCCTAAAGAAAACATTATGGGTCATAAGAAGAAAAAACCCTTTCTCTAGATGGTTGGCTTTTGCAACATTCCCACTTTTGATAAGTATATGTTTAGATTACACAACTTCTTTTTCTTTCTACAAAAATGTGTCAACATATGTGTATATTCTACCAAATTGTGCATTTTGTTTTGAAAAATTATCATAATTTCAAATTGTATGAAAATATGTTAATTATTTTATGATTGGTTTTTTTGTAGCATGAAATATAACTTTCCTTGAGATGTCATGTACATTACACCGCATTTACATGTGGTAAATTTTTTTTGAAAATTTGAAATTTTCTTTCAATAGATTTTTTATTTAAAAAAATGAGAATTCCACAAATTTCAACTTATGAGTGCTTTTTGAGTGTGGGTAATCAATTAACATCATTTCAATTCTTCTCTCATCAAAATTCCATCATTAAGAAAGTCTTTAGTTTAATCATTTACAAAATTGATTACTTTCGATGTAATTCTCATGCATGTTCAAAGGTCCTTTATTACAACCAAAACTTCCCATGATTACCATGGCACCAAAAAAACATATCTAAAAAAATTACAATTTTGAAGCCATCCGACATGGTTTTTGGTTCATTTGATTGTGATTACGCCCATGATAGAAATACTTGCAAAAAACAAAAAGATTTTAATTTTAAAATATTCTTCATGCTCTACTTTCAACACCAACAATAAGGGAATAATGGTTGTTATAAAGGAAACAAGCGAGTGGCAAACCTATAGAACATTTGTTTGAAGGCCTCTTTCCTTCTTATCTACTTGTTACCTATATTTAGTAACAGGTGACTTAATAGGTTATTGATCCTAACAAGTTGTTAAACTTAACATGTGATATAATGAACCTATTATTTAAGCTAACTTGTGACATAAACTTAATAGGCTACAAAACTTGACAAGTAGCATTTTATTAGGTTAAAAGATACGTTGAAATGTTGATAATCAATCAATAGTCCATAGATAACAAGTAGTTGAACAAATGGTTAAACAAGGTGTAGTTTTAAAAACATTTGGATTATTATTAGATCAATATTGGTTACTAACTATTTAAATGGTTTGTTATGACTATTTAAGTTTCAATTAATTAGTATAAGACTAGTTTTTGGAGATGAAAACTTTTGATTTTGTGTTTCTATTTCATTTGAAACATGAAAGCATTTTTGTTTTCCCTGATGTTTTTTTAAAAACTATGTGCAATTTGAATACATGTTAGTATAGGAATTCTAAATAAAGTTAGTTTAGTTCAAATGTACTTGTTTGCTATTTTAAAAAACTATTGCTAGAAAATCAAAAATTAGAAAACCATAATGGAAATAGAAAAGTGCATTAAGGTCAAAATTCCTTAAGGTATAGCGCACATGACGAAAAAGGCCTAGTTTTTATTATAGTCCTTTATTTATTTTTTATTTTGATCCCCATAAAAAATAATGAATCAAAAGTCATCAAAAATTTTAGAAGTACTATATTTTAGACCATTAGAGTTATAGATTCCATTATAATTATTCATAAATATGTATTTACATGGTAAAAAAGGACTAGGCAAAAAAAATAGAAAAATGTGCCACCATGATAAGATTTTCGTACACCTTAAAACATTTGGACCCATTAACATTTGGCGACCATATTGGGAATCAGAATTCAGAAGTAATCATGTTTAAAATCTTTACTTAGGTTCAATAACTTTAGTAGATCATGTTGAAAAGTAATCACATTTTGAAATTTTGATTTGTAACATATTTTGTTGTTTTTGTGTAATTTCTAGGATTCAAATTATTGTTTTTTGATTAGTTTGAAAGTATTAGGAAATGGGGTCATGTTACTGTGAAGTTTTTGAAGTAAATTAGGCACCCAATCTGTAAGAGAAGTTTTTACAAACTCCTAACTATTGGGAGGGGTTGTTTTGAATTTTTTCACAAGTTATGTAGTACAAAAATTCATGATACACGATCCTCAATTTTGGCGCTTTACGTGCCAGAAGGGTAGATCTAACCCAAATATAAGAATGTAGCTCTCTGTTAGAAATACTTTTGCACATGTGAACATTTTGTATATTGTGGAACTTGAATTTGTTAATTTATATGCCACAAATTTAGATTGAACCAAAAATCTAAATATAGGTAAAATTATTATTTGTGATTTTCTTGCATGTGTGAACACTTGGTTTTCTGTGTGGGATCCACATTACCAAGGCTTGAATAAAGGCCAAGCCCAAGTTATGATTTTTTGGGTGGAAAGTTTCACCATTTTGTGAAAAATATTTTGAGAAAGAATGTTCTATCAAAAATTTCACTTTTAAAGTAAAAACACTGGAAAACAACCAAAAAACAACAAAAATTGTCACAATTGCCTGCGGCATATAAGGGTCCTTAAGATTTTTTTCCTTTCATATTTTGAATATTGCCAAATTTGGCTAAATAAATTATGGACAATCACCACTTGAGCAACATCACAAAATTGAAAAGACAAAAACACTAGGCCCAATAAATAATTGCAGTGAGGATGTAATGTGATGTTGGGTGACTGATGAAAACCTTTTTTAAGCGACCTAATGAATTACTAGTGATTCAACAAAATACCTCTTGAAAATCAAACTTGATCAAGCTTGATTTGTGTGTGCACGTATTTGTGTGGATGAAGTTATTTGCAACCCAATCTAAACATACGTAGCACCCTTGTATGATGAAATCAAACACCATCAATGTGAATGAGTGGTATTTCACATCGTTGGTGCGAAATGTGGCATCCATAGAAATAAGCCCAGTGTCACTGAATTGGAACATGGACTGAAGTTGCCATAGGTATCTACATCCCTATAGTGAAAGGGACATGAATCCCATTCACCTGACCTGCATCCTAGAAATAACCCTTAGGAGTGTGAAGGTTCATTCCTTCACACTTTCTTTCACTCCTGGGCTTCCTTTTCACCCGCAACCTTGCAAGCCCTAACCTTGGTTGTGAGCCCAAGGCTAGGGTTACGACATGGGGGATGTATACAATTTCAATTGCCACCTTGTTTTAGCCTCCATGCTCAACCCATCTTTCCATAGTAAGTCCAAATTTGAAAAAGGTGATTTTGCCGGATTCTGGATTTCAATGGATTGGAACAATGGAGTTCACCCCATGTTTTGAATTGTTGAATGAATAACCTTGTAGTAGGAGTCCCCAACTTGTGAAAACCCATGGAATACCTTCACAAGTTTACAATTGTAATAACCTTAATCTATAAAGCCATTAAACCCTAATCAACAAAAACCCCTAAACCTTATAAATGAACCTTACCACAACCCATAAACAAGCAATAGTCTACAAATGGAAAAATAAAATCCCGCTACTATCTTGTGGCTATTTAGACTTATGCAAAAAAATAAAAATCTTTATCCTCTTGGAGACCATCAATTGAATATATGTAGGGCTTTCAATCTAGATGTGTAATACCCACATGTAATTTATACTTGCATAACCATCCATATGCAAGGGGGAAAAAAAAACCCTAAATAAAGAGGGAAAAAAAATCATTATTCAACCTTAATTTCAAAAAACTAAATGAAAAAAACAAATGAATAGAAGCCATAATGTGTTTCTTACCTCTTACTTTGGTCTTTGCTTGTGAGCCTTTGTCCACTTTCTTTGAGAAGGAAAAATAAAAATAAAAAAATGTATTGTGGCATATGTTTGTAGATGTTGAAACCCCCCCAAAAATTCATATTAAGTCTAATTTTAATGGCTTAAGACGTGAAAAAGTCATAAATATTTGTTGTCTTTGTAACCCAAAATTCTTAAACCCTAGTGATAATATAAATAATTGTTAAATCTAATCCTCATTGCTTAAATACATCATTAAACCAAGCAAATAAAATTATTTTATCTAGGCCCCCCATGTGTAGGACATGTATTAATTGTGTTGACTTTAAACTTACCCCCATCATGAAAAACACTATTAGCGTAGAACTTGCAATACCCTAATTGGGGGCTTTCACATACTATAGATTTTCAAAAGATTCTACAATACCGTCTACACACATAAAAAAAACATGTTTACACCCAATGCCTAATTGCAATACCCTGACATAAGAGGAAGACAATTACATTAATCATCCCCTTATTTGTTTGTTTGAATGAACAAGAGCAAGCTCCATGCAATACTTTCATTTTATTCTTTCCTCATTGTTTTTGACCATGGGGCAGTCTATTGGACTGCTAACCAAGTAGGTAGGTGTAGCCATGTAGGTGGGGTTTGGTAGGTGCTAACATAAAATAAAATAAAATAATTGGTAGGTAGAAAAATAGATGTGGGATGGGAAGGTGGGTTGGGATGAGAATGGCACATTTAAATTTATAAATGAGTAGGTAGATGGGGAAGAGTCTACTTTTAATTTAAATGTATAGCTAGGTGGGTAGGTGGGTGGGTGGGAAAAGTTTCAAATGCAAAAATTAAAAAATTAAAATCGGGCAAGGGGCGGTGGTGGGCTCCATAACATATCTTGTGGAATTTGGAGGGGTAATGCATAGCCATAACAAAACTTAGAGTCCCAAGCAAAACCCTTCTTAATTCATCACTCAAGCAAAACGTTTTCTACATAAGATTTTTTTTTGCAATTCCATTCTTGTTTGCTACCAGGATGTAGAGATGAATCTTTTGAGGAAAAAAGGCTAGACATCAACAATGTTCAAAGAACACCTTGACTTTTTCCATATTGGTGGTGGCATGTTGACCTTTTGAAACTCTTTTAGCTAAAGACTCTTTTGCATGTCTACATTTGGAGAAACATTTTTAACAATGGAAAGTAAGTTGAGTGAATTTGGAATGGGTTGCCCTAAATGCATGTATTGAGTGAAACCCTAAGGCTATTGAATTTCATGTAGGGATTCCCAAGAGAAGTGAACAACAACATAAACATCAATGGTGCATTTGTTTTTGTCCTTTGACTTGTGTTTGGTCCTTTTGTTTCGAAAATTTGCCTTCATATTTGACATGGATTGGTAAGTATGGTCCTG
Source organism: Sphagnum contortum (assembly GCA_963920785.1). Taxonomy (NCBI): domain Eukaryota; kingdom Viridiplantae; phylum Streptophyta; class Sphagnopsida; order Sphagnales; family Sphagnaceae; genus Sphagnum; species Sphagnum contortum. The sequence goes on from OY987278.1 coordinate 2,598,381, forward strand.
TGTATATAACATGTCATGAAGTTGTTGGAATTCATTGATAGGATTTAGGGTGAAAAGGGTGTGGAAGGCGTTTATGGATTTGCATCCTAGACATCATGATCCAACCTTTTTCAAATACCCATTGGAATTTTAACCCTTTCAATTTGAGGTCAGTGGTGTTGAAGCCTAAAGAAAACATTATGGGTCATAAGAAAAAAAGAACCTTTCTCTAAATGGTTGGCTTTTGCAACATTCCCACTTTTGATAAGTATATGTTTAGATTACACAACTTCTTTCTCTATCTGCAAAAAATGTGTCAACATACATGAATTAGATGCGTTGACTTTAGGTTTGAAGGTCAGCATGAAGCTAAGTATGGTTATTAAATTTGTGTGACATCCATTATTCAGTGAAGAAAACTTCCATGTTGCTACATGACGCAACGTGGAATCTCTTGCAAATCAGGCAATATGCTTATCAACATTAAGGTGAGGAACAATCATCTTCTTGATTGTTTTGAAACTCCCCATGTAAGTTCAAACATGTTTGACATTTGTAAACCTAATTGTCTAATTTTTTTTCATTCATGGTTTTGGTTTTGGTTTGTCATCGTCAACATGTCCAAAGATTGCTCACCAAATATGACAAATTTCTTGTAGAAGAAGATATATTGTAAGGAGCCAAGTATTTGACGAAAGTTGGAAACATAAAACATGATCTGAAACAATTTCTCATCATTTCTTTGGACCCAAAGGTCTTATTGTTGACTTCATCAACATTGCAACTTTTTGTTCATGCTTATTGGACATGTTGATCAAAGGATGAAGATGCTATTGTTTTATTCTCTAAAGTTGCATATAGTCATTTGTGTTTTTGACCCCAAGCCTTGTTTTCCTTCTTGACTCCTCCAATTCCATCAAAGACATACATGTGAAATTTCAAATGTGCCCTTAGGGAGATGATGATACGGTCACCTCTCTCCAATCTAGCAACATGAATGACATCTTGCCAACCTTGCTAAAAAAAAACTCTGGAATAGGTCGCGCTTTTTATAACCTTTAGATGAACTAGCAACGGTCCACTGCTTGGTAACATGAGGTGAATGTTTTCTCCAAACTTATGTCCACATTCTTGCAAAAAGATTGCAAGGATCCAACAACATCTTTTCCCTCATGGTGGAGTCATTAGAAATAGGGTTCTCTTGCATCTCTTTACCAACATCCTCCATCTTCATGGTGGAGTGATTCATTTGAAAATTGACCCAAGAAACAAGATTAAATGCTCAAGATTTGCAAGGAAAGTAATGTATAGCAACTTTGAGAGAAAAGAGAACTCACAACTCACAAGCATTGCCTTAATGCACCATCCATTCACATTAGGGCCAAGAGTCCATGCAAAGGTCAAAGGGTCAACACGCAAAGGTCAAAGGGTCAAAGACTCTTTTCTTAGCCCCACCTTCCTTGTCCATCAAATGTTTAATTAAAAATTCTACCAAGTCAAAATAATTATGCAAAACATTATATCTTCATAAATGCAAAAATATATACTTTCACACATTATTAAACTAAATATATAATCATTTAATACATTGTAAACTAAAATCTCCATAGAATAAATTTACAAGGACTAGACTTACGTAATATTCATAACTTATATTTCAAAATTCAATTAAAATATTTCAATTTACATAGAAATAATATTCAATTACATGCATTACAAAAATATATAATGTTAATAACTTATCTTTTCAAATTTTTAATTCTCATTAGAAATAAATTATTAAAAAAAAATTGCACTATACATAACCATGGATTTATGTGTAATTTAAATTATATGAAAATCAATTCTTATCCTATTTTAAATAAATACGAAGAAAATTGTATATACTAAGATGAATCAACAATATAATTCCATAATATCAATAATTATATATAATGTATCATTTGATATGTTATAAATAAAAATATATTTAGACCAATATTTAAGCCAATATTATACATCATAAAATAAAAAATTTACATAAGGACTTGTGTTATATCTTTATAAAAGAAAAAATATTACTAACTTACTATATAGTTATTTTAGGCTATAAATTATTTATTAAATGTCAAAAAAGTTTTAAATAAAAATTTGAATCATACATAGATTGATATATGGGAGAGACCATTATAAAAAGTAAAAAATCATGCGCTTTAATTATTTAAAAAATATATGCATCAAAATATTATTAAATTAAAGATTTTATATTTATTTTTTTGAAATGAGTTACAACTTTAAGAGGGAAAAACATAAATATGTACATCATTGAACTCTAGCATGAATTAATAAATTTTACATTAAAGCCTAAACCCTTGTACCATCAATGTGACCAATTTTCCATTACGTTCATTTTTATATATGCTAAATAATATTGTAAAGTGAATAAATAATTTTGAAAAGATGAATTTCATGATATATTGGCGGGGAATCAAAGATTAAAAAAATATTATTATGTTTCATGGTGAATGCAAATATCCCATGATGATGAAAGTATTGCATTTAAACTCCATAACTTTGTTTAAATGACCTTTTACCATCAATATATGTTTGTTGTGTTATCCCTAAGAGCCTTAACCTCTACCCACTTAATGGTGTAGTTAGTGGCTATAATGATGTATTGGTAACCGATATTCTTAGCTATGGGTTTGATAGGTCCCATAAAACCTAAACCCACTTCATAAAGGGCTCAAATGCCATAACTAGTGTGAATGGTCCTTTGCCATTTCACTACATAGGTTCTAATCATTGACAGATGTCACATATTTGGCACAAGTCGGCAACGTCCTTTTGAATAGTTAGCCACCGACTCAATAATTTCAAAATGAAATTTAAGTATAATTCCTATCTACTTTCTTGTGTTTTCATGAAAGATTGCCCCTTTTAAAACTTGATATTTTTTATCAAATGTTTTGGTATACTTTACCATGTTTTCACCCAATTTATATCCATTGGTATCAACATGAAATTCTGATTTTTAATTAGGACTGAGTATGGGTGCTTGAATGTACCGATTGGCAACACTATTACAGAAGCAATAACACACATTTGATGGTTCTTAATTAAGCACTATAATACCACAATTCCATGATTTGATATTGGTAGCCTAACAAATTATAAGGAAAGAAAAAGATGTAACATTTACAAAGTTAGTTTCTTGGGTTTTCTCATAACTTTTATAACACTACAAAAATTATATTAAAAAAGTCACCAATTTAAAGTGGACAATGGAAATACAAAATGTGTTATATGATTAAAAAAACTCTTTAGATCTCTTTGAGATTGGACACCATTCTATTAGATTTCTAAATCTTTAACTATGAACACATTTGCTTTCTTCTCATTTCGAGAAGTACCAATTACAAATGGATACACAAAACATTTGATTGATTAAATGGCAGATTACTACATGTGTCTTAACTACCACAAAAACAAGTAGTTGCTTGTCAATTAATGCTATGATGTGACTTGTTTGTTTCAATGGTCACTATGGATTTGTTTAACATTCAATGTCAATTTTCATTTTTAAAGTTAATATTTTCTTCTGACATCACATAATTTGAATAAATTTTTATTATCATGTCTATTGAACCACAATGTAATGGAAAGTATCATATTTTGGTTCCTCAATTATTTGTCGACACATCTTTTTTTTCAACTATCATACAAGTCTCGTGGTTTCCAGGCTAGCCCTATTGTTTAACAATTCACCAACTATTTTAACACTTTGTCCCTAAGTTTAGGTGGCACCCACATTCATCATCCTGAAATTTCATATAATTGTTTTCATGGCTTCATGAACTTTATTGAAAATAAGTTGCCAAACGTTATCAAATCTTCTATCGACAAATTGTTCAAGAGGCTTATAAAAAAAAGTTCTGGAACAAGCTTTTTCAAACTCATGCGTTCTTTGAAAAAATCCATGGCATGTGTAAACATCACCAAATTGTAATCTTCCATATCTTCACCAGAAAATGTGTATAATATATTTAAGCAATGAGAAACTTTCTTTGTCAATCTTTGCATTAACTCATTGCCATGTTGCCCATTCATTTGTTTTGTCAATTATCTTTTTCCATTCTATTCCCCATGTTTTGATCTTGGGCAAAATTTGGAGGGGGTCTAGTTTGGTATCATCTCTCGGATATTCCAATAGTTTTTTTATCATTTCACATATTTTATCTAGTATGCTTTAGATTAATGCGTATTCAATCAGTGATTCCAAAATGTTTACTGTGACATTTAGTGTCGATTTTCTTTTTTCCATTGTAGAATAAAGGTTTCATGTTTGTAAACATGTTTTATAGGTAGAAAGAATGTAGCCAAATACTAACAGTGGAAAAAATGCAAATTTCAAATATAGATCGGGGAAATTAATAATAGAAGGGGAAAATGCAATTTGATGGTACAAGGAGTAAAAATGGTGTTAGATGCAAAAGGTTGAGATTGTGAATGAAAATAACAAATAACTTGAAGTGTTATAAACAATGTAAACTATTAGTGGTTATGTGGTATTGTTTCAATTCCCAACACGCACATGCCTTTTCGTGCTAAATGGGTAGTGTATGGATCCACACATACCTCCTAGTGGGTCAATAGGCTTGTAGTAAAGTATTATATCAATTTTTAATGGGCACATGCCTCTTGTTGGTGAACAAGTAGTGTATGGATTGGCACATACCAATTGGTGGGTCAACAAGTTTATATGCCACTAAATTGGATTCTTAAAAAAATTTAATGGTTTAGATGTTGCAGAAATTCATATTAAAAAAATATGCAATATAACTTGAAGTATTACCCAACATTTCATGTGTTGTATTTTTCAAGATAAAACCAACATGAAATTATTCCACCCTTTATGAGTGAGATAATGGGTCATCCATGATTTCTCATAAGTTTGGCATCCATTTTTTACAAATTTTCATCCATTTAATTTATCATCTTTTTCATGCACGAATATTGTTCATCCATGGCCACATGGTAGAATATTCTTCCACATCATTGAATATTGCATCCCATGTGTTAAAAACAATTCCATTGACATCAATAGGATACTCCTAAAAGATTCGCTTAGGTTCATTTATTTGCATTCATGTGCTCAATGTTCATGCCCACACGTGCATAAGATAACATTTTCGCTTTTAAAAAACATTGATACCTTTTTACAAGAAGTCCTCAAAAGGAGAGGATAAACAAAATGAACCCATTAAGAGGGATGAAAGATCAAAAGCTTTGACCAAAAGAATCACCTGATTCAAGCGAGTGTGCAACATTCTAATTTAGACAATATTTGAAAAAAGGAAGCTAGGAAATGAATGTGAAGAAGGAAAAGAAATTACGAGAGCCCATAGCTTCAAGGAGCAATCCTCCAAGCTTGCAAGTGGGAAAGAATTGACAACTGCCCATTTCATGTGAATTTGATCCAAATAAGACCTGATCTCTTTGAAAACTCAAGCATCATTTGGGTGGAAAAGAAGGATAGGCCCATCAGAAGTAAAAAAAAATCCTACGAAAGCAAAAATGGATATTATCCAATCTTCCCCTCATTTGTTCAAGAGGGGGATCTTTGGGAGCTAGGGAGTACCAAATAAGGTTCACCTTGTCCTTAGGATTGACCTGCACACCAATGGCATGTAAAAATCATAAAGAGTTAGAAATGGAAAGCCAAAAGGCATTGAATGAATGCAAAAATGTGTTCAAATGCATGCGACCACTTTTTAGAATCAACCCATTCCCTTGCAATACTTAGCCAAGACAATGGTAATGTAATAAAATGCCATCCAAGGGGGTTTACAAAACAACAATATGAAGTGAGTTGGGGGAATAGGCGTGAGTTGGGGGAATAGGCGTGAAGAGAAATGGGTGCACACTTTCAAAAGTTGGGCTTGGCATTCCAAGTGGAAAAGAAAAGGGGCAAACCAAGTGAGGTGGCTTGGAGTAAGTGATTTGCTCCAAAGCATTTAAATCAATAATCGGAATTGGAATTACATTGGCATTTTAGTGCTTGTAGAAGTTTGTAGGATTTCTTGGACTCTTGGTTCATTATTCACATAATCAAAATTCTAGGGCTAAAGTGTTCTCCTTCGAGTAATCAAAATACCACCCATAGTTGAGAAGGTGTAAAGAGTTTTAGTCCTTGAGAAGCTCCTTATGAAGCATGGTGTTGTCCACGTTATGATTGTGCTAGATCTCAAAGAGGGGGGGAGCTCATCAATGACTTCCATCAAAAGAAGGACATGGGGGTGTGATCACAATCAAATGAGCCAACGATGACAAATAACTCAAGGATTGCATTCCTTTTTTTGGTCATTTTCATTTTTTCATAGAAAGGATTTTTTAGATGAAACCTTTTGCAATATGTTATTAAAAATACATATAATTTCCTCAAATACATAACATTTTTTGTATTAAATTTGATGAATAATTTAGAATTTTCTAAAGGTGCATATATTCTACCAAATTGTGCATTTTGTTTTGAAAATTTATCATAATTTCAAATTGTATGAAAATATGCTAATTATTTTATGATTCGTTTTCTTGTATCATGAAATACAACTTTCCTTTAGATGTCATGTACATTACACCGCATTTACATGTGGTAAAAAAAATTTCAAATTTTGAAATTTTCTTTAATAGATTCTTTTTAAAAAAAAAATTCAAATTCCACAAATTTCAAATTATGAGTGTTTTTTGAGTGTGGGTAATCAATTAACATCATTTCAATTTTTCTCTCATCAAAATTCCATAATTAAGAAAGTCTTTAGTTTAATAATTTACAAAATTGATTACTTTTTATGTAATTTTCATTCATGTTCAAAGGTCCTTTATTACAACCAAAACTTCCCATGATTACCACGGCACGAAAAAACATATCTAACAAAATTACAATTTTGAAGCCATCCAACATGGTTTTTGGTTCGTTTGATTATGATTACGCCCATGGTAGAAATATTTGTAAAAAAAAAAAAGATTTTAATTTTAAGATATTCTTCATGGTCTACTTTCAACACCAACAGTAGGGGAATAATGGTTGTTGTAAAGGAAACAAGCGAGTGGCAAACCTATAGAACACTTGTTTGAAGGCCTCTTTCCCTCTTATCTACTTGTTACCTATATTTAGTAACAGGTGACTTAATAGGTTATTGATCCTAACAAGTTGTTAAACTTAACAAGTGACATAATGAACCTATTATTCAAGCTAACTTGTGACATAAACTTAATAGGTTACAAAACTTGACAAGTAGCATTTTATTAGGTTAAAAGATAGGTTGAAATGTTGATAGTCAATCAATAGTTCATAGATAATAAGTAGTTGAACAAATGGTTAAACAAGGTGGAGTTTTAAAAACATTTGGATTATTACTAGATCAATATTAGTTACTGACTGTTTAAATGGTTTGTTATGACTATTTTAGTTTCAAATAATTAGTATAAGACTAGTTTTTGGAGATGAAAACTTTTGGATTTGTGTTTCTCTTTCATTTGAAACATGAAAACATTTTTGTTTCCTTGATGTTTTTCTTGAAATTATGTGCAATTTGAATACATGTTAGTATAGGAATTCTAAATAAAGTTAGTTTAGTTCAAATGTACTTGTTTGCTATTTTAAAAAACTGTTGCTAGAAAATCAAAAATTAGAAAACCTTAATGGAAATAGAAATGTGCATTAGGGTCAAAATTCTTTAAGGTATACCACACACGACGAAAAAGGCCTAGTTTTTATTATAGTCCTTTATTTATTTTTTATTTTGATCCCCATAGAAAATAATGAATCAAAAGTCGTCAAATTTTTTAGAAGTACTATATTTTAAACCATTATAGTTATAGATTCCATCATAATTATTCATAAATATGTATTTACATGGTAAAAAAAATAAAAAAATGTGCCACCGTGAAAAGATTTTCGTACACCTTAAAAGATTTGGACCCATTAACATTTGGTGACCATATTGGGGATCAAAATTCAGAAGTAATCATGTTTAAAATCTTTGGTTAGGTTCAATAACTTTAGTAGATCATGTTGAAAAGTAATCACATTTTGAAATTTTGATTTGTAACATGTTTTGTTGTTTTTGTGTGATTTCTAGGATTCAAATCATTGTTTTTTCTATTAGTTTGAAAGTATTAGGAAATAAGGTCATGTTAGTGTGAAGTTTTTGAAGTAAATTAGGCACCGAAATCTGTAACGGAAGTTTTTACAAATTCCTAACAATTGGGCGGCATGGTTTTGAATTTTTTATGTTCAAAAATAATGCAAGGTTTTGTTAGAACTTGTTGATTTCAAAAAATGTCAAGAGTAGTTATTAAAAGTCTTAAAAAACAATTAAAACATGTCATACATCAACCTATTTTAAAACTTGCACAAAAGCAAGACAAACAACAAGTGTAACCTATGGGAAACGAACTTGTGAATGCATTAACCATGGATGTAACACAAAGGGGAGAAACCAATGAGTAACATCAAACACCACTCACCAAACAACACAACATCAACCCAACCAAAGCTAGTGAATGTCCAAAATGGTGAAAATCATGGACCCATTCAACCATTTGATGAAGTTGTCTTCGCACTACAACCATGGCGATTTGCAACCCGATGTTACTATTTACCCAAAACTAGTGCACCTACACAAATTGCAACATTTGCTATTTTTCAAAACCAATCGTTAAAATCCAATATCAATTTGGTACTCACTAATTTGGAGATAGAACAATTCCAACATATCAACATTTTAAAATAAAAATTACTTAGTGCAATATGCGATTATACAAAATCACGAAAAATAATTATATTGAAAATGTTCTAGCCAATAATTTGTTTTTACCAAAACCATACAACTTGCGTAGTAGTCAATTTTTGTCCAATTTCATTGATAAGCTAGTGAATATTCCATCATTGGCCATAGTTGGCTAAATCTTCTGACATAATGATTGCCACTTTTTCTACATCTTCCTGCTGATGATAGCTACTTTGGCTACAAACAAAACTTCCTGAAAAAAACACTGCTCAGAATATGAATGCAAGTCGCTTCGCTTGCATCAATGCTGAGGCGTGGCCTGCAAACAAACACGGAAACTTCTGTTGTTGAAACCTTGAGCTAATCTTCTTCTCTCTTTCCTCTGACAGGCATGACTTTGAGTGCAGTAGCCTGCAATTCTGTTGTTGAGGGAAAAAAAAACTTGGGTCCTCCAGTACTAGGACGCTCCACATCATTCAAGTTTGGCAGAAATCAAATGAATTAAAAAATTCAATTAAATTAGAATTCAGAGAACCAACGAAACTTCGAAATGGCTTCTCGTGTTCCGCTGCACATGTACGTCCGGCGCATAACCTGACCACAAATGTGATTCGAGGCGCAGTACAATTATGTAGTGGTAGTAGAAAAACTATGTGGGTTCTCCAGTTCTGTACTAGGGCGGATAGATTACGCATGCAGCTGGACGTAAATGATTCCACCAGGAAAGTCTGAGGCTGAAAATTAGTGCAAGTGGGTGCTCGTTACAGGTCTCATAAGTATTGTTGCATCTGGACAGAAAAATGAACCGTGTCCATAGTCTTCCGCTAAACCTTACAAAAATGATTATTGGAGTAGACAATTATTTTAAAGATTATATGGTTGTAGCAGAAAAATACGGGTGTCTAGTTTAACTAGAAATCATTCGAGCAAAATGGTACAGAAGTTAAGGAGTACCTTGAGTGTCACAAGAAGGCCCGTTCACACATCTCTAGCATCCCTGACTATCGGTATGTGTATGTACATTTCATCAGTGTCTTGTGGACTCTGGAGATGATACTGCATGGTGCCAAGTTATTGCATCAAGATCTAAATCACATGGTGTGATACCTCATACTGCTCCTATCTTGTGTGGGTAAAGCCATTGAAATGGCCATATCAGACCTCACAAATTATTGATTTGGACTCAGGCACCCTGGTTTAGTCTACAGAGACAATATTTACAAATATTTAGAATATTTATAAGCAATCTAAATGGGTTTTTTGGGGTTTTTACCATGATCCCAATGTGAGGGTCAATTTGCCCTGGCTCTAAATAAGAGCCTCTTCACCAAACATGGGTGTTACACAGTAATTGCAATTTGCAGCAATTGCAATGTTTATTTACAAATGCAACAGTATTTTCTTTTCTGGTGAAGTTTTGCTAGACTAGTTTTTTCAAAATCTTGGGAAAGTACACTTTTTTTGAAGTACATAGTAGTCACCGATTGAGAAAAAAATCTTATAGTTTTTGGGAAATTTCCAGACTGTGCATTAAGTTCTAGTAGGCAGTCAAAAATTTATGCTCAAGTGTTTTTACTTTCAAACTTTTTTATTGTCAAATTTGGCTAAATCGTCTTACAGATGATGGCCACTCCAGCTACATCATATACAATTGGGAAAAAAAACACTGTTTGTGATGAAAACTTGTACTGAATGTTATATTGTCACATTCGTAGTGCCCAGTGATGAAGGTTGTGCTCCACAAGTTATGTAGTACAAAAATTCATGATACATGATCCTCAATTTTGGCGCTTTACGTGCCAGAAGGGTAGATCTAACCCAAATATAAGAATGTGGCTCTCTGTTTGGGATGCTTTTGCACATGTGAACATTTTGTATATTGTGGAACTTGAATTTGTTGATTTATATGCCACAGACTTAGATTGAACCACAAATGTAAATGTAGATTAAATTATTATTTGTGATTTTCTTGCATGTGTGAACACTTGGTTTTCTATGCGGGTTCCACATTACCAAGGCCTGAATAAAGGCAAAGCCCAAGTTATGATTTTTTGGGCAGAAAATTTTCACCATTTTGTGAAAAATATTTTGAGAAAGAATGTTCTATCAAAAATTTCACTTTTAAAATAGAAACACTGGAAAACAACCAGAAAACAACAAAATTTGTCACAATTGCCTACGGCATATAAGGGTCCTTAAGATTTTTTTCCTTTCATATTTTGAATATTGCCAAATTTGGCTAAATAAATTATGGACAATCACCACTTGAGCAACATCACAAAATTGAAAAGACAAAAACACTGGGCCCAATAAATAATTGCAGTGAGGATGTAATGTGATGCTGGGTGACTGATGAAAACCTTTTTTAAGCGACCTCATGAATTACTGGTGATTCAACAAAATACCTCTTGAAAATCAAACTTGATCAAGCTTGATTTGCCTGCGCGCATATTTGTGTGGATGAAGCTATTTCCAACCCAATCTGAACATATGCTTCAGGCTTGGAGGATTAATGGTTCATAATAATCACAAAACTCAGAAATTGTCGAGTTTAATGTGTCGACAATAAACCTATATGTATGGAATATTAGAACTAAAATCTATAATGTGTATAGTGTATGCAGCAACAATTCTTCATTTTGAACTATAGTACTAGTGTCTTTTCAATACAAAAGAACTCATCTGCAATGTGCCTATATGGAGAGGTATATGTGAAGCCAACAAAGAGCATGGTTGGGCCTTTGGAAATTAACTCAAACTATTAAAACCATTTACAATTATGCAACATGCCTGGCCTCCTCCAATTTCAAAAGTGAAAACCTACATCTACATAGTATATAGCATATAACAGCATTGGGAAGTTATTAGAAACAACAACAGACCCGTGACGGTTATGAGGACAGTTCTTACTACTTATAACCATAGTTTCAAAAGAACAAAGAGGCAGTTTGACATATAAGCACGGTTCACAAAACATTTGAAAAAATCAAATAATGGGCCCAAAAGCCGCTGGGTCTTTCATGGTCAGAAAGCTCTCAGCTTTACAGATCTTTCTAGGCCACTTCAATAAAGGTTTTCTTTGACCCTAGTCGACAAAACTCTAAAATTTTCTTGCACTTGCCATTCTCCATACCGACTAGCAATTTCTGAAAACTTAGTACACACGAAGAGTACTCTTCCCAGGTCCTCTGGAGGCTGGACTAACCCCAAATAACAGTGTCAGCGATGTGGAGCTCTAAACTCCTGTTGTGTGCGTTTCACTGAGCTAGTGAGGGTCTTCCTTTGCAGCACTTGCAGAGATGCTCTAAGGTTACTGCACGAGGGTCTTGTGAAGTTCTCTCTAGAGACAATTCTGGATGAACTGGAAGGGTTTGACATAGGGTTTCGATCTACACTCTGAGGAAGGACAAGAGGCCATGGCCGTCGCTTCAGAGCTCAGAGCCTGAGAGAGCTCGATTGGGGGACGAGGGGGGAGGGAGCAGGCCTGTAGATAGCGTGTAGCCGCAGACTCCACAAAAACCCTTGCAAGCGAAGCGTTGGGGGAAGTCGTCGTTACTCAGGAAATGGGAAGCACAAGAGCGACAGAAGGCGAGGAAGGACCGGAATTGAACGCAGTCGTGTAGGGTTCTCTGAGGTGTTATCAGCGAGTCTGGGAAGGAGGCTACTCTGGTACGGCATTAGTTGGGGTCTGACAGTGTAGGTCTGAGGAGATTTGTTGCGTCGCGGCAGCAACAACCGCGGCAGCAGCTGTACGTGCAGCAACCGCGGCAACAACAGCACGTGCAGCGTGAGCAGCAGTCGCGACAGCAGCAACGGCAACAGTACGAGCTGCAACAATAGTTGCTTCTTGCTTTCCTGGCACGATTCTGCTCCGTCACAACTTTTTTTTTTTTTTCGATTCTGCTTCGTCACAACCCTTTTTTTTTCTTTTTTTTCTTTTTTCGATGGAGAAAATGAATTGGGCTGCAGATTTAAAAGCCCAACAGATCTCTAAGCTGAAAACTTAGTACCTCTAATTTTGAAAACCACCTTTAATACACTAAGGGGACAATTATGGACTGGAGGTCACTTTGCAAATGCTTGTGGTGATTTCTCCGATATCGAAGGTGGACTTACGACACCACTCTCGTCTAAAATCTTGTTCAACGCTACTCTGCTGGCTAGTCTCCCTCTGGAGACAATGCCTATTGATCTCACACGAGGTTGCCATGCCCACTTTGTCAATGGAACGTGGGAAACTCAATTCTCCCTCATGATTTTGCTGCTGAAGTACCCAACTTCAAAATGAAGTTGGCAGTGGGCACCACTCAGCTCAAAGTACAGTAAAGCTAATGGTACGTTTCGATGGACTCAGATCACTTACTTTCCAACCCCATTTAATGTAGTCAAATTATAGTTGAATGCGTTGAGAAATTGGGCCTGAGTGACTCAGCACCCACGAGTGCACCATCCAAAAAATCCCGTTCTGGGATTTCACGGATGGGATGAAACTGTCCTTTAGGGGTCAGTTTCTTTGGTCAGTGGTTTTTTTCTTCCCCTCAGCCTTTTTTTTGGGAGCTGACTGTTTTTTTTATCCCGGGCTCCCTTTTGATTTTTTTTTTCCCCCCACCCCCCTTACACCATTTTTTCTTTTTGGAACTCCTACCTACCCCTCCAACCTACCTACCGCCCTTCCTCCTACCTCCCTCTTTTTGATGATCACTCTTTTGTGCTGGTGCTCGCTCTCCTCCATCGCTAGCACTTGAGATTTAGTGTGACCAAGTTTAGGGACTCCCGTGACTTTGGGACCCCATAACTTTTCGTTCAGACCTCCAACTAAAATGAGGTATGAAGCAAAGTTGTAACCCTTGTCAAGACCTTTTCAATGGTATGTTGCACTCCACCTGCACGAAGGTAATCAGGTCGATTCCTGACTTTTAGTGGTCGGGAGTCAAACTGCCAATTTGACTCCTGGCCTTTGTTTTGGCCATAACTTGTGTTTCAAGTGTCCAAATGGTCATGTGAACTCATTTTAAACATTAATGTTTTAATAACTTTTCAGTGGTATATGGAACTCTTCAATCCATTGGGTTTTGACCCCTACAATCACCCTCTAAAGATTTGAGAGTCCACCGGGATTCCAAACTCCCAAGTGGATTCTCCCTTAGGAATGTGAGGGTTCATTTCTTCACACTTTCTTTCATTCATGGGCTTCCTCTTCACCCACAACCTTGCAAGCCCTTGCCTTGGTTGCGAGCCCAAGGCTAGGGTTGCGACATGGGGGATGTATGCAATTTCAATTGCCACCTTATTTTGGCCTCCATGTTAAACCCATCTTTCTACACTAAGTCCAAATTTGAAAAAGGTGGTTTTGCCGGATTTTGGATTTCAATGGATTGGGACAATGGAGTTCACCCCATGCTTTGAATTATTGAATGAATAACCTTGTAATAGGAGTCCCTAACTTGTGAAAACCCATGGAATACCTTCACAAGTTTATAATTGTAATAACCTTAATTTATAAAGCCATTAAACCCTAATCAACAAAAACCCCTAAACCTTGTAAATGAACCTTACCACAAACCATAAACAAGCAATAGCCTACAAATGGAAAAAAAAATCCCGCAACTATCTTGTGGTTATTTAGACTTATGCAAAAAAATAAAAATCCTTATCCTCCTGGAGACCATCAATTGAATATATGTAGGGCTTTCAATCTAGATGTGTAATACCCACATGTAATTTATACTTGCATAACCATCCATATGCAAGGGGGAAAAAAAAAACCCTAAATAAAGAAAAAAAAATTTAAAAATCATTATTAAACCTTAATTTCAAAAAACTAAATGAAAAAATAAATGAATAGAAGCCATAGTGTGTTTCTTACCTCTTACTTTGGTATTTGCTTGTGAGCCTTTCTCCATTTTCTTTGAAAAGGAATAATAATAATAATAATAATGTATTGTGGCATATGTGTGTAGATGCCAAAACCCCCCAAAAATTCATATTAGGTCTAATTTTAATTAGGCTTAAAATGTGAAAAAGTCATAAATATTTGTTGTCTTTGTAACCCAAAATTCTTAAACCCTAGTGATAATATCAATAATTGTTAAATCTAATCCTCCTTGCTGAAAAATACATCATTAAAACAAGCAAATAAAATCATTTTATCTAGGCCCCCCATGTGTACAACATGTATTAATTGTGTTGACTTTAAAATACCCCCCATCATGAAAACATTTTTAGCATAGAACTTGCAGTACCCTAATTGGGGGCTTTCACATTCTATAGATTTTCAAAAGATTCTACAATACCGTCCAAACACATAAAAACAACATGTTTACAACCAATGCCTAATTGCAATACCCTTACATAAGGGGAAGACAATTACATTAATCATCCCCTTATTTATTTGTTTAAATGAACAAGAACAAGCTCCATGCAATATTTTCATTTTATTCTTTCCTCATTGTTTTTAACCATGGGGTAGTCTATTGGAGTCCCAACCAAGTAGGGAGGTGTAGCCATGTAGGTGGGGTTTGGTAGGTGCTTACATAAAATAAAATAAAATAGTTGGTAGGTAGAAAAATAGATGTGGGATCGGAGGGTGGGTTGTGGGTTGGGATGAGAGTGGCACGTTTAAATTTATAAATGACTAGGTAGATGGGGAAGAGTCTACTTTTAATTTAAATGTATAGGTGGGTAGGTGGGTGGGTGGGAAAAGTTTCAAAAGCAAAAAATAAAAAATAAAAATTGGGCAAGGGGCGGGGGTGGGCTCCATAACATATCTTGTGGAATTTGGAGGGGTAATGCATAGCCATAACAAAACTTAGAGTCCCAAGCAAGACCTTTCTTAATTCGTCACTCAAGCAAGACATTTTTTACATAATTTCTTTTTTTGCAATTCCATTATTGTTTACAACCAAGATGTAGAGATGAATCTTTTGAGGAAGAAGGCTAGACATCAACAATGTTCAAAGAACACCTTGACATATTGGTGGTGGCATGTTTACCTTTTGAAACTCTTTTAACTAAAGACTCTTTTGCATGTCTACATTTGGAGAAACATTTTTAACAACGGAAAGTAAGTTGAGTGAATTTGGAATGGGTTGCCCTAAATGCATGTACTAAGTGAGACCCTAAGGTTATTGAGTTTCATGTACGGATTCCCAAGAGAAGTGAACAACAACATAAACATCAATGGTGCATTTTTTTTTGTCCTTTGACTTGTGTTTTGTCCTTTTGTTTTGAGAACTTGCCTTCATATTTAACATGGATTGGTAAGTATGGTCATGTGTATATAGCATGACATGAAGTTGTTGGAATTCATTGATAGGATTCAGGGTGAAAAGCGTGTGGAAGGCGTTTATGGATTTGCATCCTAGACATCATGATCCAACCTTTTTCAAAGACCCATTGGAATTTTAACCCTTTCAGTTTGAGGTCATTGGTGTTGAAGCTTAAAGAAAACATTATGGGTCATAAGAAAAAAAAAACCTTTCTCTAGATGGTTGGCTTTTGCAACATTCCCACTTTTGATAAATATATGTTTAGATTACACAACTTCTTTCTCTATCTGCAAAAAATGTGTCAACATATGTGAATTAGATGCGTTGACTTTAGGTTTTAGGGTTAGCATGAAGTTAAGTATGGTTATTAAATTCGTGTGACATCCAATATTCAGTGAAAGAAAACACCTTGTTCATTATTACCACCTTTTCCACGAACATCCTAATGTTGTAATTATTATTGTACTTGCAATAAAACATTGATGACATTGGCAACATAAGCTATTTTGATTTAGCTTCATAACCTATTAAGCTAGGTTTCAATTGCACTTGTATTGTAATTCATAGATTTGGTTGCAACCATCGAATTTCTAGATACTTTCTCAATTGATGTGTTGATGCAACCATGGGGTCTAGCTCTTGGGTAATTCCTCATCATCTTTGTCTTTGTCAGAACTAATCAACACAATGGAATCATCTTCTTAATAAAAATGTTTTTCATTTTTACTCGCCAATTTGACCACCTTGTCATCATCATCATCCTCATCATCCTCATCCTTTTGCTTGTAGTTTTCATCATCTACAATATCTTCCTCCTCAGTGTCATTCTCATAATCATCTATATCAACCTTGTCATCAGCATTCCAAACTGCCTCTGCCTTCCCAAAAACTTTCATAATGATATTAGATGGTGAGGTGATTGTGAGGAGGAGCTTATTGTCAACCTTGAGTTCATCATCAACCGCAAATGCAATCCATCCAATTGTAAAATAATGCTTGGAATTCTAAAATGGGCACATCACCCATATTTTACTAGCCATTATTTGCAATTTGGACATGTCATACTTACATTTTTTTGAAGAAAACTTCCATGTTGCTACATGAAGCAACGTGGAATCTTTTGCAAATCAAGCAATATGCTTGTCAACATTAAGGTGAGGAACAATCACCTTCTTGATTGTTTTGAAACTCCCCATGTAAGTTCAAACATGTTTGACATTTGTAAACCCAATTGTCTAATTTTTTTTCATTCATGGTTTTGGTTTGTCATCGTCAACATGTCCAAACATTGCTCACCAAATATGATGAATTCCTCATAGAAGAAGATATACTGTAAGGAGCCAAGTATTTCACAAAAGTTGGAAACATAAAACATGAACTGAAACAATTTCTCGTCATTTCTTTGGACCCAAAGGTCTTACTGTTGACTTCATCAACATTGCAACTTTTTGTTCCTACTTATTGAGCATGTTGATCAAAGGATGAAGATGTTATTGTTTTATTCTCTAAAGTTGCATTTAGTTGTTTGTGTTTTTGACCCCAAGCCTTGTTTTCCTTCTTGACTCCTCCGGTTCCATCAAAGACATACATGTGAAATTTTGAATGTGCCCTTAGGGAGATGATGATACAATCACCTCTCTCCAATCCAACAACATGAATGACATTTTGCCAACCTTCCTCAAAAAAAACTCTGGAATAGGTCACGCTTTTTATAACCTTTAGATGAATTAACAACAATCCATCGCTTGGTAACATGAGGTGAATGTTTTCTCCAAACTTATGTCCATATTCTTGCAAAAAGATTGCATGGATCCAACAACATCCTTTCCCTCATGGCGGAGTGCTTAGAAATAGGGTTCTCTTGCATCTTTTCACCAACATCTTCCATCTTCATGGTGGAGTGATTCATTTGAAAATTGACCCAAGAAACAAGATTGAATGCTCAAGATTTGCAAGGAAAGTAATGTATAGCAACTTTGAGAGAAAAGAGAACTCACAACTCACGAGCATTGCCTTAATGCACCATCCATTCACATTAGGGCCAAGAGTCCACGCAAGGGTCAAAGGGTCAAAGACTATTTTCTTAGGCCCACCTTCCTCCCCCATCAAATGTTTAATTGAAAATTCTACCAAGTCAAAATAATTATGCAAAACATTATATCTTCATAAATGCAAAAATATATACTTTCACACATTATTAAACTAAGTATATAATCATTTAATACATTGTAAACTAAAATCTCCATAGAATAAATTTACGAGGACTAAACTTACGTAATATTCATAACTTATATTTCAAAATTCAATTAAAATATTTCAATTTACATAGAAATAATATTCAATTACATGCATTACAAAAATATACAATGTTAATAACTTATCTTTTCAAATTTTTAATTTTCATTAGAAATATATTATTTAAAAGAAATTGCACTATACATAACCATGGATTTATATATGTAATTTAAATTATATGAAAATCAATTCTTATCCTATTATAAATAAACATGAAGAAATTTATATATACTAAGATGAATCAACAATATAATTCCATAATATCAATAATATATATAATGTATCATTTGATATGTTATAAATAAGAATATATTTAGACCAATATTTAAGCCAATATTATACATCATAAAAATAAAATTTACATAAGGACTTGTGTTATATCTTTATAAAATAAAAAATATTACTAACTTACTATATAGTTATTTTAGGCTATAAATTATTTATAAAATGTCAAAAAAGTTTTAAATAAACTTTTGAATCACACATAGATTGATATATGGGAGAGACCATTATGAAAAGTAAAAAATCATGTGCTTTAATTATTTTTAAAAAATATGCATCAAAATATTATTAAATTAAAGATTTTATATTTATTTTTTTGAAATGAGATTACAACTTTAAGAGGGAAAAACATAAATATGTACATCATTGAACTCTAGCATGAATTAATAAATTTTACATTAAAGCCTAAACCCTTGTACCATCAATGTGACCAATTTTTCCATTGCGTTTATTTTTATATATGTTAAATCATATTGTAAGGTGAATAAATAATTTTGAAAACATGAATTTCATGATATATTGGCGGGGAATCAAAGATTAAAAATATATTCTTATGTTTCATGGTGAATGCAAATATCCCATGATGATGAAATTATTGCATTTAAACTCCATCACTTTGTTTAAATGACCTTTTACCATCAATATATGTTTGTTGTGTTATCCCTAAGAGCCTTAACCTCTACCCACTTAATGGTGTAGTCAATGGCTATAATGATATATTGGTAATTGATATTCTTAGCTATGGGTTTGATAGGTCCCATAAAACCTAAACCCCACTTCATAAAGGGCTCAAATGCCATAACTAGTGTGAGTGGTATTTTGCCATTTTGCCACATAGGTTCTAATCATTGACAGATGTCACATATTTGGCACAAGTCGGCAACGTCCTTTTGAATAGTTAGCCACCAATAGCCTATTGACATGAAGGGCTCAATAGTTTCAAAATTAAATTTAAGTAGAATTCCTATCTACTTTCATGTGTTTTCATGAAAAATTGCCCCTTTTAAAACTTGATTTTTTTATCAACTTTTTTTGTATACTTTACCATGTTTTCACCTAGTTTATATGCGTTGGTATCAACATGAAATTCTAATTCCTAGTTAGGACTAATGAGTATGGGTGCTTGAATGTACCCATTGGCAACACTATTACACAAGCAATAACACACATTTGATGGTTCTTAATTAAACACTATAATACCACAATTCCATGATTTGATATTGGTAGCCTAACAAATTAGAAGGAAAGAAAAAGATGTAACATTTACAAAGTTAGTTTCTTGGGTTTTCTCATAACTTTTGTAACACTGCAAAAATTATACTAATAAAGTCACCAATTTAAAGTGGACAATGGAAATACAAAATGTGTTATATGATTAAAAAAACTCTTTAGATCTCTTTGAGATTGGACACCATTCTATTAGATTTCTAAATCTTTAACTATGAACACATTTGCTTTCTTCTCATTTCGAGAAGTACTAATTACAAATGGATACACAAAACATTTGATTGATTAAATGGCAGATTACTACATGTGTCTTAACTACCACAAAAACAAGTAGTTGCTTGTCAATTAATGCTATGATGTGACTTGTTTGTTTCAATGGTCACTATGGATTTGTTTAACATTCAATGTCAATTTTCATTTCTAAAGTTATTATTTTCTTCTGACATCACATAATTTGAATAAATTTTTATTATCATGTTTATTGAACCGCAATGTAATGGAAATGATCATATTTTGGTTCCTCAATTATTTGTCGACGTATCTTTTTTTCAACTGTCATACAAGTCTCGTGGTTTCGAGGCTAGCCCTATCATCTGACAATTCACCAATTATTTTAACACTTTGTTCTTAAGTTTAGGTGGCACCCACATTCATCATCTTGGAATTTCATACAATGATTTTTGGGGCTTCATGAACTTTATTGAAAACAAGGTGCCAAATGTTGTCAAATCTTTTATCGACAAATTGTTCAAGAGGCTTATAAAAAAAAGTTTTGGAATAGGCTTTTTCAAACTCATGCGTTGTTTGAAAAAATCCATTGCAGGTGTAAACATCACCAAATTGTAATCTTCCATATCTTCATTAGAAATGTGTATAATATATTTAAGCAATGAGAAACTTTCTTTGTTAATCTTTGCATTAACTCATTGCCATGTTGCCCATTCATTTGTTTTGTCAATTATCTTTTTCCATTATATTCCCCATGTTTTGATCTCGGGCAAAATTTGGAGGGGGTCTAGTTTGGTATCATCTCTCGGATATTCCAATAGTTTTTTTATCATTTCACATATTTTATCTAGTATGCTTTAGATTAATGCGTATTCAATCATTGATTCCAAAGTGTTTAGTGTGATATTTAGTGTCGATTTTCTTTTTTCCATTGTAGAATAAAGGTTTCACGTTTGTAAACATGTTTTATAGGTAGAAAGAATGTAGCCAAATAGTAACGGTGGAATAAATGAAAATTTCAAATATAGATCGGGGAAATTAATAGTAGAAGGGGAAAATGCAATTTGATGGTACAAGGAGTAAGAATGGTGTTAGATGCAAAAGGTTGAGATTGTGAATGAAAATAACAAATAACTCGAAGTGTTATAAACAATGTAAACTATTAGTGGTTATGTGGTATTGTTTCAATTCCCAACACACACATGCCTTTTCGTGCTGAATGGGTAGTGTATGGATCCACACATACCTCCTAATGGGTCAATAGGCTTGTAGTAAAGTATTATATCAATTTCTAATGGGCACATGCCTCTTGTTGGTGAATAAGTAATGTATGGATTGGCACATACCTATTGGTGGGTCAACAAGTTTATATGCCACTAAATTGGATTCTTAAAATTTTTAAATGGTTTAGATGTTGCAAAAATTCATATTAAAAAAATATGCAATACAACTTGAAGTATTACCCAACATTTCATGTGTTGTATTTTTCAAGATAAAACCAACATGAAATTATTCCACCCTTTATGAGTGAAATAATGGGTCATCCATGATTTTTCATAAGTTTGGCATCCATTTTTTACAAATTTTCATCCATTTAATTTATCATCCTTTTTATCCAAGAATATCGTTCATTCATGGCCACATGGTAGAATAATCCTCCACATCACTGAATATTGCATCCCATGTGTTAAAAACAATTCCATTGACATCAATAGAATATTCTTGAAAGATTCGCTTAGGTTCATTTATTTGCGCTCATGTGCTCAATGTTCGTGCCCACACGTGCATAAGATAACATTTTTGTTTTTAAAGAACATTGATACCTTTTTACAAAAAGTCCTCAAAAAGAGAGGATAAACAAAATGAACCCATTAAGAGGGATGAAAGATCAAAAGCCTTCACCAAAAGAATCACCTGATTCAAGTGAGTGTGCAACATTCTAATTTAGACAATATTTGAAAAAAGGAAGCTAGGAAATGAATGTGAAGAAGGAAAAGAAAATATGAGAGCCCATAGCTTCAAGGAGCAATCCTCCAAGCTTGCAAGTGGGAGAGAATTGACAACCGCCCACTTCATGTGAATTTGATCCAAATAAGACCTAATCTCTTTGAAAACTCAAGGATCATTTGGGTGGAAAAGAAGGATAGGCCCAAAAAAATCCTACAAAAGCAAAAATGGATATTATCCAATCTTCCCTTCACTTGTTCAACAAGGGGATCTTTGGGGAGCTAGGGAGTACCAAACAAGGTTCACCTTGTCCTTAGGATTGACCTGCACACCAATGGCATGTAAAAATCATAAACAATTGGAAATGGAAAGCCAAGAGGCATTGAATGAATGCAAAAATGTGTTCAAATGAGTGCGACCACTTTTTAGATTCAACCCATTCCCTTGCAATACTTAGCCAAGACAATGGTAATGCAATAAAATGCCATCCAAGGGGGTTTACGAAACACAATATGAAGTGTGTTGGGGGAATAGGCGTGAAGAGAAATGGGTGCACACTTTCAAAAGTTGGGCTTGGCATTCCAAGTGGAAAAGAAAAGGGGCAAACCAAGTGAGGTGGCTTGGAGTAAGTGATTTGCTCCAAAGCATTTAAATCAATAATCGGAATTGGAATTACATCGAAGCAAACTTCTTACTAGATTACGCCTATTAACTAGCTTTGGCTTCCTCATTTTGCTTTTCTTTCCCAAAGTGGACCCTTTTCTTTTCCCCCTCTTGCATGTTAGTGCTTGTAGAAGTTTGTAGAATTTCTTGGACTTTTGGCTCATTATTCACATAATCAAAACTCTAAGGCTAGAGTGTTTTCCTTCAAGTAATCAAAATACCACCCATAGTTGACAAATAAAGAGTTTTAGTCCTTGAGAAGCTCCTTATGAAGCATGGTGTTGTCCACGTTATGATTGTGCTAGATCTCAAAGAGGCGGGGAGCTCATCAATGACTTCCATCAAAAGAAGGACATGGGGGTGTGATCACAATCAAATGAGCCAATGATGACAAATAATTCAAGGATTGCATTCCTTTTTTTGGTCATTTTCATTTTTTCATAGAAAGGATTTTTTAGATGAAACCTTTTGCAACATGTTATTAAAAATACATATAATTTCCTCAAATACATAACTTTTTTGTATTAAATTTTGATGAATAATTAAGACTTTTCTAAAGGTGCATATATTCTACCAAATTGTGCATTTTGTTTTGAAAAATTATCATAATTTCAAATTGTATGAAAATATGCTAATTATTTTATGATTCATTTTCTTGTATCATGAAATACAACTTTCCTTTAGATGTCATGTACATTACACCCCATTTACATGTGGTAAAAAACTTTTGAAAATTTGAAATTTTCTTCAATAGATTTTTTATTTAAATTTTTAAAAAATTCCACAAATTTCAAATTATGAGTGCTTTTTGAGTGTGGGTAATCAATTAACATCATTTCAATTTTTCTCTCATCAAAATTCCATCATTAAGACATTATTTAGTTTAATAATTTATAAAATTGATTACTTCTGATGTAATTCTCGTTCATGTTCAAAGGTCCTTTATTACAACCAAAACTTCCCATGATTACCATGACACGAAAAAAAAATCTAACAAAATTACAATTTTGAAGCCATCCGACATGGTTTTTGGTTCGTTTGATTGTGATTACACCCATGGTAGAAATACTTGCAAGAAACAAAAAGATTTTAATTTTAAAATATTCTTCATGCTCTACTTTCAACACCAACAGTAGGGGAATAGTGGTTGTTGTAAAGGAAACAAGCGAGTGACAAACCTATAGAACACTTGTTTGAAGGCCTCTTTCCCTCTTATCTACTTGTTACCTATATTTAATAATAGGTGACTTAATAGGTTATTGATCCTAAAAAGTTGTTAAACTTAACAGGTGATATAATGAACGTATTATTCAAGCTAACTTGTGACATAAACTTAACAGGTTACAAAACTTGACAAGTAGCATTTTATTAGGTTAAAAGATAGGTTGACATGTTGATAGTTAATCAATAGTCCATAGATAACAAGTAGTTGAACAAATGGTTAAACAAGGTGTAGTTTTAAAAACATTTGGATTATTATTAGATCAATATTGGTTACTGATTGTTTAAATGGTTTGTTATGACTATTTAAATTTCAAATTAATTAATATAAGACTAGTTTTTGGAGATGAAAACTTTTGATTTTGTGTTTCCCTTTCACTTGAAACATGAAAGCATTTTTGTTTTCCCTGATGTTTTTCTTGAAACTATGTGCAATTTGAATACATGTTAGTATAGGAATTTTAAATAAAATTAGTTTAGTTCAAATGTACTTGTTTGCTATTTTAGGAAATTGTTGCTAGAAAATCAGAAATTAGAAAACCTTAATGGAAATAGAAATGCGCATTAGGGTCAAAATTCTTTAAGGTATACAACACATGACGGAAAAGGCCTAGTTTTTATTATAGTCCTTTTCTTATTTTATATTTTGATACCCATAGAAAATAATGAATTAAAAGTTGTCAAATTTTTTAGAAGTACTATATTTTAGACCATTACAATTATAAATTCCATCATAATTATTCATAAATATGTATTTACATGGTAAAAAAGGACTAGGTAAAAAAATAAAATTAATGTGCCACTGTGATAAGATTTTGGTACACCTTAAAAGATTTGGACCCATTAACATTTGGCGACCATATTGGGGATCATAATTTAGAAGTAATCATGTTTAAAATCTTTGGTTAGGTTCAATAACTTTAGTAGATCATGTTGAAAAGTAATCACATTTTGAAATTTTGATTTGTAACATGTTTTGTTGTTTTTGTGTAATTTCTAGGATTCAAAATTTATTTTTTTTATTGGTTTGAAAGTATTAGGAAATAGGGTCATGTTAGTGTGAAGTAAATTAGGCACCCAATTTGTAAGAGGAGTTTTTTACAAACTCCTAACTATTGGAAGGGGTTGTTTTGAATTTTTTATGTTAAAAAATAATGCAAGGTTTTGTTAGAACTTGTTGATTCAAAAAATGTCAAGAGTAGTTATTAAAAGTCTTAAAAATAGTTAAAACATGTCATACATCAACCTATTTTAAAACTTGCACAAGAGCAAGACAAACAACAAGTGTAACCTATGGGAAACGAACTTGTGAATGCATTAACCATGGATGTAACACAAAGGGGAGAAACCAATGAGTAGCATCAAAATGCAACTGAACAAGTTGTGGAGAGAGACCTAGTAACACACTTTACCACTCACCAAGCAACACAACATCAACCCAACCGAAGGTAGTGAATGTCCAGAATGGTGAAAATCATGGACTCATTCAACCATTTGATGAAGTTGTCTTCACACTACAACCATGGTGATTTGCAACCCCATGTTTCTATTTACCCAGAACTAGTGCACCTACACGAATTGCAACATTCGTTAATTTTCAAAACCAATCGTTAAACACCAATATTAATTTGGTACCCACTAATTTGGAGATAGAACAATTCCAACATGTCAACATTTTAAAATAAAAATTATTTAATGCAATATGCGATTATACAAAATCACTAAAAATAATTATATTGAAAATGTTCTAGTCAATAATTTGTTTTTACCAAAACCATACAACTTGCGTAGTAATCAATTTTTGTCCAATTTCATTGATAACCTAGTGAATATTCCATCATTGGCCATAGTTGGCTAAATCTTGGGTCCTCCAGTCCAGTACTAGGACGCTCCACATCATTCAAGTTTGGCAGAAATCAAATGAATTAAAAAATTCAATTAAATTACAATTCAGAGAACCAACGAAACTTCGAAATGGTTTCTCGTGTTCCGCTGCACATGTACGTCCGGAGCATAACCTGACCACAAATGTGATTCCAGGCGCAGTACAATTATGTAGTGGTAGCAGAAAAACTATGTGGGTTCTCCAGTTCTGTACTAGGGCGGATAGATTACGCATGCAGCTGGACGTAAATGATTCCACCAGGAAAGTCTGAGGCTGAAAATTAGTGCAAGTGGGTGCTCGTTACAGGTCTAACAAGTATTGTTGCATCTGGACAGAAAAATGAACCGTGTCCATAGTCTTCCGCTAAACGTCACAAAAATGATTATTGGAGTAGACAATTATTTTAAAGATTATATGGTTGTAGCAGAAAAATATGGGTGTCTAGTTTAACTAGAAATCATTCAAGCAAAATGGTACAGAAGTAAGGAGTACCTTGAGTGTCACAAGAAGGCCCGTTCACACATCTTTAGCATCTCTGACTATCGGTATGTGTATGTACATTTCATCAGTGTCTTGTGGACTCCCCAGATGATACTGCATGGTGCCATGTTATTGCGTCAAGATCTAAATCACATGGTGTGATACCTCTTACCGCTCCTATCTTGTGTGAGTAAAGCCATTGAAATGGCCATATTAGACCTCACAAATTATTGATTTGGACTCAGGCACCCTGGTTTAGTCTACAGAGACAATATTTACAAATATTTAGAATATTTATAAGCAATCTAAATGGGTTTTTTGAGGTTTTTACCATGATCCCAATGTGAGGGTCAATTTGCCCTGGCTCTAAATAAGAGCCTCTTCACCAAACATGGGTGTTACACAGTAATTGCAATTTGCAGCAATTGCAATGTTTATTTACAAATGCAACAGAATTTTCTTTTCTGGTGAAGTTTTGCTTGAGTAGTTTCTTCAAAATCTTGGAAAAATACATTTTTTTGAGTTTATGGAGAGGTATATGTGAAGCCAAAAAAGAGCATGGTTGGGCCTTTGGAAATTAACTCAAACTATTAAAACCATTTAAAATTATGCAACATGCCAGGCCTCCTCCAATTTCAGTGAAAGCCTACACCTACATAGTATATAGTATATAACAGTATTGGGAAGTTATTAGAAACAACAACAGACCAGTGACGGTTATCAGGACAGTTCTTACTACTTGTAACCATAGTTTTCAAAAGAACAAAGAGGCAGTTTGACATATAAGCACGGTTCACAAAACATTTGAAAAAATCAAATAACGGGCCCAAAAGCCTGCTGGGTCTTTCATGGTCAGAAAGCTCTCAGGTTTACAGATCTTTCTAGGCCGCTTCAATAAAGGTTTTCTTTCACCCTAGTCGACAAAACTCTAAAATTTTCTTGCACTTGCCATTCTCCATACCGACTAGCAATTTCTGGAAACTTAGTCCCTCTAATTTTGAAAACCACCTTTAATACGCTAACGGGACAATTATGGACTGGAGGTCACTTTGCAAATGGTTGTGGTGATTTCTCGGACACCGAAGGTGGTTCTACGACACCATTCTCATCTAAAATCTTGCTCAATGCTACTCTGCTTGCCACTCTCCCTCTCGAGACAATGCCTATTGATCCCACGCGAGGTTGTCATGCCCACTTTGTCAATGAAACGTGGGAAACTCAATCCTGCCTCTTGATTTTGCTGCTGAAGTACCTGACTTCAAAATGAAGTTGGCAGTGGGCACCACTCAGCTCAAAGTACATTAAAGCTAATGGTACATTTCGATGGACTCAGCTCACTTACTTTCCAACCCCATTTAATTTGGTCAAAATATGGTTGAATGGGTTGAGAAATTGGGCCTGAGTGACCCAGCATCCACCAGTGCACCATCCAAAAAATCCCGTTCTGGGATTTCATGGATGGGATGAAACTGTGCCCCACGGGTCAGTTTTTTTGGTCAGTGGTTTTATTTTTTCCCTCAGACTTTTTTTTTGGGAGCTCATTGTTTTTTCTCCTGGGCTCCCTTTTGAATTTTTTTCCCCACCAACCTTGACACCATTTTTTCTTTTTGGAACTTCTACCTACCCCTCCAACCTACCTACCGCCCTTCCTCCTACCTCCTTCATTTTGATCATCACTCTTTTGTGCTCATGCTCAGTCACGCTCTCCCCCATCACCAGCACTTGAGATTCAATGGGACTAGGTTTAGGGTTTAAAGCTTTGAGTCTCCAGAGTTAGAGAGGAGTGAAGAGAAAGAAGAGGAGCTTGGAGCGCCCATGTGGGAAGAGCTTCATTTGTGACAAGCTCTAGGGAGTGTGAAGAAAAGCGAAGCTACAAGGTAAGCTCACCTCCCTTCTATGTTTTTATTTCAACATGTATTTCAAACCCTTCTCTTCACGTGAGCTTTTGAAGCTACAACAACCACGAGCCAAAGCTCCTTGTTTTCATTTTGTTTTATAGTGCTGCAAAGCCCAAGTCCATGACGATGATAAGCTTAATTCGTCGTCGTGCTTCTAGAGTTGCATATCTGAACTCCTCTTTATTGTTGTATTTTCTTCTCTTCACATGAACTTTTCACACCACAATGATGACAAGTCGAAGGTCGTCATCATCATGGTTTTGTTTGGTTTTGTTTTCGAACACTTTTAGAGTTCAAGTCCATGGTGATGACAAGCTGGGCTCGTCAACATGCTTTTAGAGTTGCAAATCCGAGCTCCACGACAATGAGAAGCTTAGCTCTTCGTCATCATGTTTTCTTCTTTTTGCATAAGCTTCCAACACCATGATGACAAGGAACCAAAGTTCGTCATTGTCATGGTTTTGTTTTCTAGCATTGTAGAGCCTAGGTCCGTGATGACAATGAATCGAGCTCGTCGTTGTGCTTTTAGAGCTACAAATCCAAGCTTCGTGACGATCAGGAGCTTGATTCCTATTGTTATGTTTTCTTTTCTTTGTGTGAGCTTCCGACGCCATGATGATAAGCTAGAACTGATCATTGTTGTATTTTTTTTTGTATCATTTGTGCTTCCAGAGCCACAACAATGACAAGTTTTGGTTTGTTGTTGTCATGGTATTTGTTTTGTCTATTGTTTAAGATCCTAGCTCCATGACAACGAAGAGCGTGAACATGAGCATCATCATCGCGTGTGTTTACAGAATGACAACAATGACAAACATGAATTTGTCATCATTGTGGTTTTTGTTTCCAAGGCTACAAGGGCCATGGCCATGGTTTATTTTTCTTTATGGTTGCCTACATATTCCATCACCACAACTCAAATCATCATGGTTTTTTTTTCCATCACTGGAAAGTGGCCATGGTTTTTTTTTCTCTATTGCTAATTACAGAAACACCATGACCTCAATCATCCTTCCTTTTTAAATTTCTTTCCTAGCTTGTGTTTGTCTTTGTTGTTACTTGTAAAGAGGTGAAATCCTCTTTTTTTTAGTGGTTGCCTGTTGAAAGTGATGTTTGGTAGGAATAATAGTTGGTGTGGGTGTTTTTTTTGTTTTGTTTTGTGGGATTAATAAGAATGTTTGAAATGAACCAACTAGTGCTATTCTTATTTTGTTTTGTGGTTTCTACATTTTTGGTAAGTGCAAACTCGAAAAAAACCAAGGGCTATTAGAGAAGAGGAGCAAACATTAACAAAAATTGGTAGATGGCATGAGAGATGTCATGAATGAAGGAGGTTTGGAATGATGGAAGATGCAAAAGCACATGTAAGCGAATGTTGAATTTGGTGCATTGGCTCCATGTAACATTAATGAAGAACAAGTGTAAGCGAGTATTGAGGTTGGGGAAACCTTTACGAGAGATCTTGTTATAATTGAAATTGGCCTACAAAAAACTATTGAAATGATAATGGAGCATGAAAGTGTAACTCTTGCTTTAGAGCCAAAAAAAATGAACATGTTATAGGACATGTTGAGATTAATGTAAGTGACATTTTTTATCTAACTTATAATCTATTGCCCACCCATCTTTTCTATTTGAAAAGATGGGTGGGTTGGGTTTTTTTAGCAAATTTGTGTTTACAATACTTTTATTAATTCTAGTTCTCAAACTTTTGCCCCACCTTCCTTCTGCTTGTGAGAAAGTGATTGGGGCATTGTTTTTTGGTTTAAATCTCTAAGCAATACCTTACAACTTTATGGGTGATTTTTTTTTTGAAGGTTAGCCTCATTCTATGTAAATTTCAAAATTGGATTTTAACACCTCCATCTTGAGTTTTTGTCTATCTATCCATTTTCCCAATACCCTCATCTTGGGTTTTTGTCTATCTATCCATTTTTGCAATACCTTCATGGTGTATAATTAACCTTCATCCAGATTGTTAATTTTCACATTAGGTTTATTGTAATTTTTTTTTGGTTTCAAATGTGGTTGTCCCTTTTCAAGTTGCCATAGAGGGTGTCCATTAAGCAAGGGATGGGCCCAAATTTGTTTGTAAGGTTGATGGATGTGATGCATCGTGTACAACCAAATATAACTTGGTACGGCATTTGTGGGCACGCAATAATGTGACCATGAAGTTAGGCAAGTCTAGACACCCATCTATTTGAAAGTAGGGCCCAAGGGTCCAAGATCACACAACAATGAATGTGCAGGTCTTGAACAACACTTTGGCCTGGTTTCGTCATAATGAGTAAAAGGCAATTGCAAGGGCTAGGAGGCAAGCTACCTTGGAGTGGGATAGGCTATAGGGTGCTTTGTAATGCACACCTTAGGTTCCTAAGCCGACATTTGTTCAGCTAGTCGACACTTAGATGGAGTGGGATTGGAAGTTTGCATCAAATAAGATATGGAGTGTAAGGAGATTGGCCTTTTTACACAGTACAATGATTCAAAAATGATTGGAGGCATATTACTTATACCATGCTATTGGAAATGTATTACTTATGCTTAAAATTACTCAATGCACATGCAATACCCCTATTAGGTATATTAAAAATCCTTTGGGTTCCATAACATATTTAAAGCGTCATAAAAGGGTATTGCATAGCCCTAAAAAATCCTAAAAGGAACATAATACCCTCATGAGGATATTTTATAAATAACATGGATTAAATTATTTTAATCTAGGCTATTGGAGGGGTTGTGCTTGTGCCCATGATTATTCAATGGGTGTGCAATCCCTTTCTTTAGGTATATCAAAAACCTTTTGGGCTTCATCACATATATTTTGGAACCTAGAGGGATATTGCCTAAACCTACAAGGAAAGAAATACCCTATTTGGGGTAATCTACAAACACCATGGGCTCAATTATTTTGGTTTGGGCTGTCGAAGGGATATTATTCATGCCCAAAAATACTCAATTCATATGTTTTACCCCTCTTCAGGCATCCCATAAAACTTTTGGGCTCCATAACATATCTTTTGGAATTTGGAAGGGTATTACATAGCCGTAGCAAAACCTAGAAGGAAAGCAATGCCCACATCATTTTGCAATAATATTGTAAACCATGAAACAAAAGAATTTTTTAAAATATTTTTATTCTATTTTCACTATATCATGGTAGACATATTGATTTAAAGAAATGAAGCTATTGTAAAGTTTTCACATTGATGGTACACTATTTGAACAAAGTTATGGAATTTAAATGCATTACCTGCATCGTCTTGGGATATTTGCATTCACCATGAAATGTGGAAAGGTATTACATAACCTTGTCAAAACCTAAAAGGAATACAATACATGCACCATATTGTGACAATATCCTAAACCATGATACAAATGAAATTATTGTTAAGTTAGTCACATTGATGGTAATACATAATAAAATTATCAAAATAATGAGGGTAATGCATGTACACATCAGAACTTTGTTGAATAAAACCTTATACCATCAATGTGGTCAATATTGCAGTACCCTCATGTACATATACCAACGATTTTGCATTGGTCCATTTATGAGTTTGAAAATGTCATTCCATTATATTTAATGTTTACCTAAAATTATTAACTATATTTTTCTTAAGATATTATATATTTAAGAATGCAACAAATTTAATAAATCCAAACAATTTAATTAAGTAGAGATTTTTAAAATTTTATTCAAATGTTTCATTGTCAATGGACTTATCAACACAATAATAAACATATTGCATTTACACTTCCACATTTTGCTCAATACCATCTATGGGACCAAATTTGCAATTTGGCATGATATATGAACATGGATTAAGTATGAGAAAAAAAAATCATATATATTTCATGGTTAATGACATTATGAAAACACATTAACTGTATTGCAATTATATTTATAAACTTTGTTCAAAAAAACCTTATACCATCAATGTGGCTAGTTTTACAATACCTTCATTCCAATTTGCATTAATCCATTAGTGAATTATTGTCATTTATGATGTTGAAAAAACCTTTAAACTATAATTTTTAATTAAAATATTACCAAGTTCAAACAATTGGGCAAATATTATATCTCTAAAAACGTAAAACAAATTATAGTTTCACATATTAATTTATTAATTATATCATGATTTCAGTTCAAATGTTTTCAAAATTAAAAATTGATAGATTATGCACCATTTATACTTTTGAATCATAAACAACCATTCATTTATTCATATAAACTTCATATGCGTTTTAGGTTTAATAAAAGATGAAAGAAAATCTATTTTAATACAAAAAAGGAATACAAATTGAAATGTGACAATTAGTGATCACTAATGACATTATTTGATATGTTATCCCCTAAATTTCAATTTACATAGAATAAACATGAAACAAGTATTTCAATACCCTTCATAGTGCCTAACCATAATTGGTTGGCCCCAAAACATTTATTGGATACTCAAAAAGGGTTATTGGACATTTTTGGATTACACAATGTTGGGTACTTCAGTTGAACTAGATATATATATATATATGCAAGAAATTTTCATTGTTTTGTGCATTACTCAGAGTTTTAGATTTCATTATTAATCGCATCTAGTTGTGATTAACAATTATTCATTGACACATATTGGTTACCAAATCATTTGGATATTAGTTTAATGCATGGGTTGGAATTCCTTCTCCAATGCAAATTATTCATAATTCAATTTGATTTGGTGAAAGGTGCAAAAGGTTAATTATAAATGAAAATTGACCCACACATATATTAAGTTCAAATATGGGTACAAATGACAAACCTTTTCTTATTCCCTAATTATTTGTTTATGGGTATCTAAGTGCTCCATCATTGTTTCATGCCAATCCTCTATCTAGTTGGAGTTCCTGAAACCATCATCCACCCAATGAAATACCATTCCTAAGTGAATGGATTCGTTAATTGAAGCCAAACAAAGGTGGTGAATGATTGGTCCAACTCCTCAAAAAATTGATGTTGCATGATCACACAACTTTACGTTTGCACCCATGTGCACTCCATGATGATCTCGGCCATTGTTTCATGCAAATGAATTAGGCCTCAATCCATGGGTGCAAATGAACCTTTCGGCACATCAACATTATCAAAACAATTCTCTTCATCCATGGTGTGAGCATTATTTGCACACCTTCACCATTAAGATATGCACTCACATAAAAACCGGTCGGAAGTGGAACTACTATGTAGTTGTAGTCTAACAAGTAAGTGGTTCAAAGTACATAATGAATTCACTAATGATCTAACGCGTTGTGTCCAAATCTCATGAGTTTTTATTTTATTTTATTTTATGTCTTTGTCCAAAGTTAAGCCCGAAACTAAAACTACTTGTTTTGATTGAGGAAAACAAAACAAACATCTCAACCTCTTCTACTTCCAACACCTGCAACTCCCTCACAGCAAAACCGATCAAGCTGAAACTTGGAGAGAAGCTTTTACAACTCTTAAACTAAAACTGATTTAATTTTGAAGCAAATCCAACGGTGGACTTGAGAGAAACAATTAATCAACCAAAAGTCCAGAGGCTTCACCATGGAAATCCTTCCATGAAACTCTCTTCAACACCCTCTACTTCCAACACCTGCAACTCCCTCACAGCAAAATCGATCAAGCTGAAACTTGGAGAGAAGCTTTTACAACTCTTAAACTAAAACTGATTTAATTTTGAAGCAAATCCAACGGTGGACTTGAGAGAAAAAATTAATCAACCAAAAGTCTAGAGGCTTCACCATGGAAATCCTTCCATGAAACCCTCTTCAACACCCTCTACTTCCAACACCTGCAACTCCCTCACAGCAAAACCGATCAAGTTGAAACTTGGAGAGAAGCTTTTACAGCTCTTAAACTAAAACTGATTTAATTTTGAAGCAAATCCAATGGTGGACTTGAGAGAAACAATTAATCAACCAAAGGTCCAGAGGCTTCATCATGGAAATCCTTCCATGAAACCCTCTTCAACACCCTCTACTTCCAACACCTGCAACTCCCTCACAGCAAAACCGATCAAGCTAAAACTTGGAGAGAAGCTTTTACACCTCTTAAACTAAAACTGATTTAATTTTGAAGCAAATCCAACGGTGGATTTGGGAGGAACAATTAATCAACCAAAAGTCCAGAGGCTTCGCAACAAGTACTTGCTACACAAGTTCTTTTTATGCCTAATTCTTACACACCCTCTTTCTATGCTTGATTCTTGCACACATTCTTTCTATGCTTGATTCTTGCACACATTCCCTCCATGCTTGATCCTTGCACACATTCTTTCTATGCTTGATTCTTGCACACATTCCTTCCATGCTTAATCCTTGCACACATTCTTTCTATGCTTGATTCTTGCACACATTCCCTCCATGCTTGATCCTTGCACACATAAGAACTCACAACCAATCTTCCTCACACTCCTCCTCTTCCTCCTTCTTGCTTTTCCACCTACACCCAATGCCCTCTTCCTTGGTGAGCCTCCATGACCCCTTGAACTTGTTTCCCTTGTCCAATGAGATCTTCGAAATCCTTTTGCACCAATCAATGGCCTCCTCATCCTCCAAGGGCCAATGAGATTTTGAGAAGGAATTGCCATCCAATTGAATTTAGGATGAGAATCCTTAGGCCCAATGGAACACAAGAGAGATTCCATCCTCCAATCAAAAAGGATGACAATCCTCATGACTAATGGGATTCGAGGATCCATCCTTCCCCTTATTTTGGATATCTTGATGAGGCCTCTTGAACTTGATCCTTATCTTTTCCATCCGTTGACCCTCACATCCCCCTTTTCCATCCTAATTACTTCAAGTAACTAACTACTAGGATCATTTATCAATAGTAACAAGGAAAAAATCCTTGAGTTCTTACTTGACTAATTCTATGGTTGGAGTAACATTTTCATGTACCATTTACTCCTTTGATATTTCCTACCTATTTATTTTACTATGCACTAATTAACTATGTAATACATAGTAAATTAGAATTATAATTTGCATCACAAAAAACTCTCACATACTTCTAGATCCATCGTCGAAATTAGGGTTTGACGAAACCTTTAGATCTAGGATGTTCGAATTTTCATGAGGTTCCGTCGTCATTTCCAAACCTTCACCTACCCTAATTTGTTAAATAAAAAGCCTTGACCCTTCCGAATGCAAGTATCGCATTGTTTCTCGTACCCTCTTGGTTTTGTTGATGCAGGTGAGCACGAGTCATGGCGGATGATGTCGCTACGCCTTCAAATCCTCCGGTCGCACCCGTAGAACAAGAAGAGCTTGAAGAAGTACCGCTCGATTTGGATGTTTCTCAACGGCCGCGCGAAGAAGAACCGCCCAGGAGAGTGGTGCACACTCAAGTTGCTCGTTCAGTACAGGATCGTCGACTGTCTCCTAACCCACACGCCTTAACAATTTACCTAGAGTTTGTTCCTGCTCGTGGAGCCGCGCCAGAAAGGTTTGAAGAGTGCCAGTGCGAAGATGATGATGTCCGTCTCCATTGTCGAACGTGGGTTCCCGGTGACGGCCATTATCGTTGGCTACAAGGCCCTATCAACCCTCTTCCCCTGGAGCATCGAGCCGAGTACCTCGCTCGCACCATTCATCGCATCCTAGAATTTCTACAACTATGATCTATCCTTTTAGTTAGTTTCTCAGTTGTATTCACTTGAGGCTACTCGGGCGGAACTGTTGCTACTTAAGTTTAATTTTGATTCTATTTCAAAGTCTGGTAGAAGTGAAACTAAATAAAGATGTATTAGGACTACATCCTAAAAATCCTATAAGTACATCATTAGTGCTTGAAGATCATTCTACAGACTAACTCAACCTTGTCATGCGAAATATTGTTAATTATGGGCTTGTATTCCGTATATATCAATAAATCACATCTAATTCTACATCCCTTTCCCCTTCTCTACAAACTAAAAAGGATAATGTACCTTAAAGGTTTACTAGGTCCTAAACTAATTAAGCGTTACATCAACTGAAATAAAGAATTACTCTATGCCTAGAAATATCATAAAAACTAATTCAACTTTTTAATAATCATTACTTGAAGGTTTATAAGCATTCAAATCATTAGTACTAAGGAAATTTAAGGAATTAAAGCTTAACTAATTGTTGAGCTATAATCCATGGCTCACACATGGTTGTAAACCTTCCAATGTCAATAATGCCAACCTCATTGATCGGATCTTGGTTGCAATCCTCATCATCATACACACCATCATCCAATTGTAAGTATGTTGGGTTAACAAACATGCATTTCAAACTACGATGATGAGTTCCATAATACGTGCTACAATACTCAATGATATTCTTTGTTGTAAGGTTGGTACATATCAATATAATAACAATTTGATGCTTGCAAAAGTTGCCTCACAATGCCCAATCACAAGTGCAATTTGCATATTCAGTGACAAGGGCACGAACCTTATAAGTAACACTAGGATGGTGTTGACTTTGTACCCGCCAAACATCATCACCTTCAAAGGTAGGTGAGATCACATTGGTGTGTGAAATAGCTTTGTCAACATTTGCCACCACATGTTGTGGATGGCCTTGTTTTTTATGAACCCTTGCCTTTTCATCTCAGCTTGGTGCATATAATGTCATGCCACAGTTGTGGTTAGCCTCCACACTAACTAGTCGATGCGATACTGTTTCAAACCCTTGGTCTTAAGATAAACCAACATTTTAAAGTCCCATGACAAAATTCTATGTTAATTTACGTGTCTTGATTCAAGTGTGGGACCCAACGAAACTAAACCATTCAAAGCTTTGCATGGACATGCACAACATACTTTCAACTGATGATGTAATTTGAATATGTGTGAAAAGTGAACATGCATCCATGGCATATTTTTAATTATGCCATACTTGGAAGGGGGATCCTTTTTCTTATTGAATTGACAATAATAAGCCCAGAAATATCTTGTCCAAAAAACACCAAGTTGTAAATTATCAACACTTTCCACCACCATCTCCCTCCACATGCCTTGAAATCATCAATGGTTTCATCTGGGTTGATGGACATGAACATCATCATGTGGACGTGATCAAGTATTGCACGCCTGACCTTTAGATCTTTGATTTTTCCCATGGAGCACAAACGCCATGCTTTCAACACATGCCATGTGCAAAGAAAATTGGGACATGATTTTGACCCCACATAATCTTGCCATGGTACACCCAACATCAGTGTGCCTACCATGGTCTTCACCATGAATAATAAATATGTTATGAAATCCTAGGTAAAAAATCTTAGGTATCGTTTTAAAACAATGTAACCAAAAACAAAAATCAATGTACAACCTACTATAACGTTCGGAGCCCTTATGAGGCATCATCCACAATGAAACACGATGGTTTCCAATTTGGCATATGTGAGAAAAGCTTTGCCCATAGGGCATGTGAGGAATTATTGCACACCCTTTACAAGAAGATATGCACTCACAAAACTCATTTGGGAGTGGAACTACTATGTAGTTATGTTCTAACAAGTAAAAGTGGTTCAATGTAATGTAATGAAGTTTACTAAGAATCTACTACATTGTGTCCACTTGGAAGATACAAAAATATTGTGGGAAAAATCATAACTCACCATGATTGAATGTGAAGGAGCATTATATTGATGTTCATTCCATGTTCATGTTTGATGATTGAACCCCCTTCATTCCTTTCGTCATAACATCTTCGTACAACCTCTTAATCTAATATGCATTGGGTTTTTGGAAAGTTATTCTGGAAAGGAGCAATGTCACAAAATATTGTAAGTTTTTATTTCTGAAATCAAGAGTTATGCCTCAAACAAACTAACTATTTTGACCAGATTTGAGAAAAAAAACAGACAATTTCAACCCCCTCTACTTCCAACAAGTGTAACTCTCTTGCAACAACCCCGATGATGCTGAATTTTTTGGAGGATATTCCACACCTCCTAAACTAAAACTATTTAAAGTTTGAAATAAATCCAACAGTGGATTTGAAAGAGAAACCTATTCTAAACAAGAATCCAAAGGCTTGTTCATGGAAATCCTTCCATGAATTCCACTACAACTACTGGCTACACACAACTTCCTTCCATGCTCTTTGTTTGCACATAATTTTTTTCCATGAACAACATTTTTTCACACATAAGAACTAATTATTTTCTCTCACTCATTCTCCTCCTCCTTCTTCCAAAAAAAACACACGAACTCCTCCCCCTTGGTAAGCCTCCTTGACCCCTCCTTGAGCTTGTTCCCCTTATCCAATGGAAGTATTGAAATCCTTCCCTCCAATCAATGGCCTCCTCATCCTTCATGAACCAATGAGAATCAAGAATGATTTTCTCTCCTATGGAATTTAGGATGAAAATCCTTATGCCCAATGAAACACTAAGAAGGTTCCATTCTCCAATCAAATTGAATGACAATCCCAATGACCAATGGAATTGGAACACTCATCCTCTTCCCAATCTTGGACATTTTAATGGGGTTCTTGAACTCCATCATGATCAATTTCGTCTGTTCAACTTTAACATCCTATTTCTTCATCCTAATTACTCTATGTTAACATTTACTAAGGTGATTTATCGATAATAAGAAGTAACCATCATTGAGTTTCCATGTAACTAAATCAACTCAATGGTAGTAATAACCTTTTCATGCACCATTTATTTTTTTAATATTCCCTAGTTATTCCTTTACCATGTACTAATTAATTATGTAGTACATAGTAAACTAGAATGAAAATTGGAATTACAAGGATTCCCATGTACTTTTAGATCCACCATCGATATTAGGGCTTCATGAATTCGTTGGACCAAAGATGTCCGGCTTTTCACGAAATTCCGCCGCCACTACCACGCCTTCCGCCTACCCTAATTTCTTGAATAAAGTAATACTGTAGCCGAACAATGGGTGATCGTGCAGAAAACTCCCTGGCTGGGCGATTTGTGTGAACATGAGAACTGTTTGGTCGCCTCTGATGATTAGTGACGGCGAATCTCGATCTCATTAGTGTGAGGGGAGATTTAGTTTGCATGGGATGCATGGGTGATTGGCGGCGAGATTGATGAGGATTTGCAGCGCCTCATTGATGAGGGATGGAGGGAAGTGATTTGGGTGAAGAATGCGAGGACGAAACAAGCTTCAGGAGGAAGCCAACACACTAGAAGGAAAAGGCCAAAATGCGACCATCGCATTTACAACTACCTGCAACTATTTGGTCTTTGCAACTACATTTTTGTTATCTACGACTATTGTGACATCGTGCTGACATCAGTCAAGTCATCTTCGACTAACCTGCGACTAGTTTGCGACTAATTTTATTTTCATCTATATATGGGTTGGATTTATCATATGTGGGTTGGATTTATCATCCAAGAGGAGCCATTTAGAGTCCCATTTAGTCGTAAGCGAAATGGTGCTTAGTCGTAGTTGGTGTATGTCTGTATGGAAAATATCGTATTGTATGGTTTTTTAGTGAGAGTGTTATACAAAGGTGTAAAATACAAATTTTGTACGTATTCATAATATTCATATGATAAATTAAAATTAAATTCCTTGAATTTACTGGAAATGTGATTTGCAATATGATTCAAAAATACTTGCCTATAAACACTTTGAAGCTTGACAGTGTTATACAAAGGTGTACAATACAAATTTGGTCGTATTCATAATATTCATATGATAAATTAAATTAAATTCCTTGAATTTAGTGGAAATGTGGTTTGCAGTATGATTCAAAAATACCTGACTGTAAGCACTTTCAAGCTTGACACAAAACATTTGAAACCATGGAGGACTTCAGGAGCTTAGAACTTGTCAGGAACATAGGTGGGCAAGTGGTATCTTGTCATTCATCATTTTGCCTTTTGGCAAAGAAAAGGAATACATGTATCTTCTCATATTTGATAACTCTTTCTGTACTTAGAATTCAAGTCAACCTGAATAGAGGGTTGGGATGACCTGACAACAAAGGTATAGGGATTCAAAATCTGACAACAGAAGAGGAAAAGCGGAA
Organism: Sphagnum contortum; assembly: GCA_963920785.1. Taxonomy (NCBI): domain Eukaryota; kingdom Viridiplantae; phylum Streptophyta; class Sphagnopsida; order Sphagnales; family Sphagnaceae; genus Sphagnum; species Sphagnum contortum. Next base: position 2,638,552 of record OY987278.1, read on the forward strand.
ACTACAACCCTAAAGCTTTTTTGCCCCACCAAACATTTCCAAAGCCTCTGCTTGCTTTCCTGCACGTTCAGCTCAAGGGCTTGCACCTTCTCAGCCCGAATCCTTTCCTCAAGTTGATGCCTCTGTTCATCTAATGCAACTGGGATGATCTTTGGAGATCCTGCATTAGCTCCCAACTTAGGCCTCAAACTACCTCCTGATGGTTGAGCCACAACAGCAGGCACCTTGCTTACACTTGGCACATTGCCCTTGGTTACAGTCCTACCTGGCAATTCCCCTCCTGTGATCCCTAGTCCTTTCAATGCAGCTAAAAGCTGCGGGTCAAGTAAATCCTCTACTCCATCAACATCTCCAGCATCCTGGTGCTTTACAGCACTAGCATCCTCTTCCTTGGCCACTTGTTCCTCTTCCTCAAGAGTTCCTTCATCATCATCCTGACAAACATACTGTCAATTTCAATTCTACATTCTTCAAGGATTACACCAGTTATCCCTGTGACCATTTAGCCCAGGACAGCTAAAAAATCAGCTGCAGAACTATTGATGCCTACTATGTACAAATAGGCAATGCCACCATGCATTCAACCCAATGGAGAATACAAGTCACAAAGGAAGTAATTATCTAGGTGCTGGTTACAAGTTAAATCTCTGAAAGCAGTAAACAACAAAATGCCACTCAAACCAGAATACCAGACGTAAGTTGCTTGCTTTGTAACTCATGGAGGAGAAAGGTGCTAATTGTTGCTGCAGCTTCAGGAGTTTACCTCTTCATGCCCATCTGCCATACCTGCAGGGAAGTAGTCCTCACCATCCTGCAGAAGACATGCCTGACCTCAATCAAACTGCGTGCAAGAAGGAGGCGGTGTTTGTGTGATGGGTGACACCACGCTTGTAAAGAGGCTTCATCTCAATCAGACTACCTGCAAGAGAAGAGACAAGTTGACTACTTACTAAGACACTCTTCATCTCTCACACCCTCACCAGCTACAGTTGTATTGGTTTTGAACAGCTTTTCAGTTCCCTACAATTTTTCCCACTAAAAAGGGAGGAGGTATAAATAGATACGAGCTTTCTGTATTCCAGAGCTAAACCTGAAGCCAGCACAGAACATGGTAAGTATAAAATGTCAGGCAAACCTGCACCACCTATTGAGGAAATAATGTTTGAGCAGCATACTGTTCAAAGAACCCTGAAATTTGGCTTTCATGAACACAAGTTCAACACAGAAATTGCTGCTACCCCATCAAAGTTTGATTTTCACTGACCAAACCTACATATGCCTGAAAGAAACACAAAATGCATAACTCATGGAGGAGAAAGGTGCTAATTGTTGCTGCAGCTTCAGGAGTTTACCTCTTCATGCCCATCTGCCATACCTGTAGGGAAGTACTCCTCACCATCCTGCAGAAGACATGCCTGACCTCAATCAAACTGCGTGCAAGAAGGAGGCGGTGTTTGTGTGATGGGTGACACCACGCTTGTAAAGAGGCTTCATCTCAATCAGACTACCTGCAAGAGAAGAGACAAGTTGACTACTTACTAAGACACTCTTCATCTCTCACACCCTCACCAGCTACAGTTGTATTGGTTTTGAACAGCTTTTCAGTTCCCTACAATTTTTCCCACTAAAAAGGGAGGAGGTATAAATAGATAAGAGCTTTCTGTATTCCAGAGCTAAACCTGAAGCCAGCACAGAACATGGTAAGTATAAAATGTCAGGCAAACCTGCACCACTTATTGAGGAAATAATGTTTGAGCAACAGACTGTTCAAAGAACCCTGAAATTTGACTTTCATGAACACAAGTTCAACACAGAAATTGCTGCTACCCCATCAAAGTTTGATTTTCATTGACCAAACCTACATATGCCTGAAAGAAACACAAAATGCATAAATCCATACCTGCATATCTCTCACCATGCCCTGCTCTACTGGCACAGTAGTCAAACAACATATTGATCTCTGTGGTCTCCTCTAACTCAAGGATGAACTAACATCTTCCCTGGTGTCAACCCCCAAATCAACCACAAGAGTTGCAAGCTTACCACCGGCCTTATACTGATTTGTTTCCAGAAAATGACCAGTGATTGTTCTGTCTGTGTGGGGCATTCCAAGGTCATATTGCTGCACAGATTGAGACTTTTTCAGTCCCTGCACCATCATAACCAAGGCCTTCCCACTGGCCTTCGTTTGTTCATCAGGAACCAGGCCACATTCTGCAGATTTGACACTGCCAACAAGGTTTCTGGAATCTTCCATCTCTGACAACAGCTTGGCTCCGTCCTTTGCATTTTAGGAAGATCTGGTCAGCTCTTCAGCTTCATCCCGTGAAGTCCCATCATGTACTGTACCATGCTGTGACTGCTCAGGAATGACATACAACTAGATGCATGTTCCTCCCTAGTCTCAGTCTGCCTGCATATCATGCATCATCATCCTCACCTGGCATTTGCAACTCTACAGATGCCATAATTGCAATTGTGCCACACAACTCAATGGCACCAACCATTGCCATGTTGTGAAGCACATCTGGTATTTCTAGAGGCACTTCAACGCCTATCACATTATCTTGTATCACGGTCTGTTCCTCCCCTGCTTCTGTTACCACACGCCTCGAGCGAGGCTCCTTATGTAGCACAACCTTCCACCATGTTTGGTTTAGCTCTTCAGAGTAAAACACATGTTGCACCTAAGCTGGGAACACAAATGGTTCGTCGTCATTTGCCTTCAATGCATTAAAATTTGCAAGCAGGAAGCCATCCTCATCACGCTTGTAAGTTGGATGACCTCGCCTATCAACCTCATTCTTCACCCAGTCACATTTAAACAAAACCACTGGGATTGATACTGCCCCATAATCAAGTAATATTATATCCTGCAGAATTCCCACATATTGCATGGGCCCAAGTGCACACACTCCACCTGGCCCTTGTGTTTGCTGGAACACTGATGCCACTCCACAATCATAGGTTGCCATTGTGTTAGCATTGGTTTCTCCAATGACCCTATAGTGATTTCCATAGGCCTTCATCCGTGTATATCGGGAAGCATTAGAACTAGGCTTAATTGACAAATAGTATGCATCCATCTCATCAAGCACATTGCCATTTGCCATATGGGTTCGCATTGCCTCCCTCACCCATTCTGCTAACTCCTGCACTTCTGCAAGCTCTACAGGATACTTTATAGGCCCTCCTGCTCCTCTTTCATCCCTGTGCCATTGGTCTTCAAACTCTGTGCGTAGTCTTGCCACTCGGTCACACTCTTGCTCATGTTTTCTGCCCACCCCATTAAACCCCAAGTAATGAGTTAAGGAAGGGCTCACCACGTAGGTGGTCTACAAGGCTACATTATGTGACCAACATACAACAGCTTGTAAATGTAATACCATTCATGAAAATTGAAGATGTGTTGGGTTTAGGTGGCAAATACCGGACCCATGGTGCTAAGCAGGCTACATTGGTAAGGACATAATGATGTGCAAGGTCCCGTGCTGATGGTAAAAGTCGGAACTTAGATCCAGACCCTTCCAATACTTCACCATACACCCCTTCTTCCTCATTAGCATCCCATACTCGGCGACGTACCTGTGTAAACGTTTGCATGTACTCTGTCACAAACCCCAAGGTTTCATCCAACACATACCCTGAAGCCATCGATGCCTCTGGCTTTGCTCGGTTACGCACGTACTTCTTCAATGTCCCCAATGTTCGTTCAACTGGGTACATCCATCTACTATGTATAGGCCCGCAAATGGCTAGCTCTTCAACCACATGCAACACCAAGTGTGTCATCACATCAAAGAATGCACCCGGTAACTCCCATTCAATCATGCTAAGGGTGACAGCAACATCTTCTCTTAAAGACGGTAGTGATGCTGGGTCCCAAACCTTTGCACAGATGTTGCGGAATACTCGGCTAAGGCGCATTAAACTTAAACGCACATTGGTGTCCATCAAACCCCTCAAAGCCAAAGGCATAAATTGCTGCATTAGCACATGCCAATCATGGCTTTTCATATTCCCCAGCTTCTTGTCCATTACATGCTTTCCCACTGCACTGCAGTAGTCTGATGGCACTTTCAAGGCCCCTAACCTACCCATGAATGTTTTTAGTTCTTCTGGTTTTAACACATACGAAGCAATAGGCTGGAAGATCTTGCCTGGATTGTGAGGGTCTCTCTTCAGCCATAAGTGCTCCCGAACCCCACACACCTCCATGTCTCTACGCACTTTAAATGTGTCCTTCACCCCAATTATGAACTTGACCACACTCTCGCACACATTCTTCTCAATGTGCATGACATCCAGTGTATGTCGAATCAACAAGTGCTGTATGGGCATCAGCCAACCAATCACACATTTAATACAGTCTACACACACCACACATGTTCCACATTATTGCATTGTCCAATCCATACTTTGTGTAATCACATCGATATGGCAAGGTCTTCCCCACACTGCATGGGGTGTACACAATAGTCAGGCCATGATTTCCAATCATGAAATTATGTATTACTGCAATCATTCTTGTTGTGTTCCATGCCCATGCCCTACTATACAGTTCTGACATCAAGCTCGGATACTTGGGTTCAGGTCTAGTTTAATTAAACTACTGGCTATGTATCTGAACCAGGATTCATGTTCCTTTTGTTTTTCAAACTGCTTTAAAGTCTGCAATGAAACCTTGAATATGACAGCTATATTACAGGTGTTAAAACCCAGGAGTATAAATGGGGGTATATACCATAACACTACTACACTAACCTCCCAGTATGGCAATCTGAATAGGGCAGATTGACGCTTTAGTCCAGTTTCCTTTGATGGGCAACCCCTTGACCCCAAAACATTGCCCCCTGCCACCCAATTTTCCGTCCTTCGTGCCCGTCTTAAAGTGTCTGCACCAGTTGTTGTGCGGGGCTTCATCCGAAGCTCCTCTGCGCCAATGAAGTGTGCTGCATTCGGGTGTGTTCTGTAAGGGTGGTCCCTTTGCAACCAGCGTCTGCTTCCTTCAAAAACAACCTTCCCCAACTCCTTGGACCATCTAGACACGGTACTTGACCCACATGGCGGGCAAGCTTTGTATCCCTGGTGTTGACAACCAGATACCAAACCATAGCCAGGGAAGTCATGAATAGTCCACATCAGCATGGCTTTCAACACAAATGTTCGGCAACCTGGAGGTTGCAGTATGTCTAATCCTGCCACCCCCTTCCATAGCTCCTCCAGCTCCTCTATCACGGGTTCCAAGTAGACATCAAAATTGGCCGCTTTCACGCTCTCTGGGCCCGGGATTATCAATGATAGTATCACAAAAAACCTCTTTGTCACTAACCAAGGGGGTAAGTTGTAATTAAAAAACATTACTGGCCAAGTCGACCAGCTTGAGCTCTTCTCCCTGAATGGATTGAATCCATCTGTATCAAGCCCCAGCCGTATGTGCCTAGGATTAGCAACAAACTCGGGCCAGGTAGCATTGATGTGAGCCCATGCCTTGCTGTTAGGTGCATGACGCACCTTCCCATCTGTCGATTGTTTCTTGTTGTGCCATGTCATGAGCTCGGCTATGGCAGGAGCTCGATACATCCGAAGCAATCGAACAACTAAAGGAAAATGCCGCACGATCTTGACTGGCACTTGGGAACTACCAACTACCCTATATCGAGGAGCCCCACATTTGGGGCACTCCTGCATCCTTTCGTGTTGGTTTCGGAATAGTATACAACCATTGCTACATGCATGAATGTTGTTGTAGCGGAGGCCAACTCTGCTGGTCAGGACTTTGGCTCGGTACATGCTTGAAGGCAAGCAGTTGTCCTTGGGTAGCAGATGCAAATGAAGTAGAGCCAATAGCTCATCTACAAACTTGTTCGAAACCCCATGCACCTGGCACACATTCATCAACAACATAGTAGCTGCTAGCTTTGTGCTCTGGGCACCTGTGTATAAGGACTCACATGCCTCGCGCAAGGCATTTGCTTCATCTGAGTAGTCGTCCTGATCTGCAGTAGGTGCTTCAGGCTGTTCTGGATTGTTGGCCTCTGCACCATCATCATCCAGTGGTAGGTCTGATTGTTCAAGCATGCTCTCAGGAATGGCTGCTAATTGCTCCATGATCGAAAATGCTTATTGCGCCATGTTCACAATGTTTATACCATCCACTCCCGAGCCCGCGTTAGTTCCAACACCTTCCACAGCTGGGGCTTCAGCATCACCTGTGTTAGTTCCAGCAACTTCCGCAACCAAGTCTTCAACATCTCGAGGCACAAATAAATCATCCAGCATTTGTGCAACCTGGACACCGTCGTCCATAACCTTTGCTGGCATATGGGCTTGTATTTTGGCTGCTGCACCCCACTCTTCATCAGAGTCATGGGGCTCCCCTGGCCCCTTCCACACCCTAAACATGGGACTCCTCTGGTTGACCAACAGGTGTGCCTTAACAGTTGCAAGCAATAGAGGTCGACCACCTCCTGCACATTTAGCACATGGACACCTCATTGTCATAATGCCATGGTTGTGGGCCCAATCCACCTCTCTCTTCCACAGGCTATTATCCCTATTAGTAATCCTTTCAGGGTCGTCCAGGTCACGACACGTACGCATGCCCATTCTATGTCAACCAACCTGCAATGCCACAGATCTAGGGTGTTGTCACAAAACTTCCCAAGGATGGAACTTTCACCAATTTCCGAAACTAAACAACATGGGAGCAGAAGCAAAGAGAAGACAACTACTCACAGTCACAAAGACTATGTTGATCTTCAATGATATGGACAACAAAGAGATAACAGACTGACCGTAAAATGTAAAGCGAATATCCAAAATATGAGGGTGATGACCTTGGTTGGATATCTCACTAGTGCCAAACTTGCTTTCGCTAGTAATGTAAACCCTAAACCCTAAACCCTAAACCCAACTTTCGATTAGCGGTAGGAGGCGGCTCTCCATGACAACATTGCGTAGGTTTGATACGGAGGACAATGGCATAAAAACGAAAAGTAGCTCGACATTCTCCCATCCACTCATCCCTTTCATCCACATCAACAGAGTTGTTTCATCTTGCATTTTAAAATCAGCTCTTAATGATGATTACACTAGCCAGAAAACTAACTCGTTTGATGAAGTGTTAAACAGCAGGTGGTATATCCCCTCTTCCTGATTTAGTGGGTGTTCCAGCAAGTGGAAGTAACTAGCTATAGCATTATGCAAATTTGTTTAGAAAATTGCGTCATTATTTGTTCTCATTTATTTTATAACAATGTAGGTTTCATGGCCCTAGTTTCTAACATACTTGTGGACCATAATGATTGCAGGATTTATATTGCTCACAGCTGACCATCCTCCCATATGTCGATTTCCATACACCCATTGCTTTCACACAAGTCCATACAAGTCATATTTATAATCACACTTAAAATTCAGTTGCCTATACAATACTACCCTTCAACCATTGGCTTGTTATCCTACCAGTATGTCATTCCAAAACTAGGTAGAGAGTTCACTAAGTCATCAACATATTACAATATTGCACAAAATGTTGGTGCTAAGTGGTACAGGCTGGATGTTTATAATTACAGTACCAGCATTGCCAGAAAATCAAACAAGTTTGAAAGTTTAACATTGACATCTTTATCATGTGGGCTATCCTATTGGGTTTCTTCATCAAAATAAGATTCTCCGTTACTGTCTCCAATTAACTGATCATTTACATCTGCTAGAAGTTCAATGTTGATGCGGGGAGATGTGGGGACCATCTCCCAAGTGAATGTGTTGGCTGAACCTTTCATTTCCTCATAGATGGCATCGTCCATTGCCCTCACCATTGTGGCAAGCCGATCTTGCTGCTTTTGCTGCAGGAATGCAACCTCTGTAGTTGTTGACTGTAGCACTTGCATTTGAGAATCCCTGCTACCCCATTAGCCTCCCATGGGTGGTTAAAGTGAGCCTGTCCTACAACTTTCATTCTGATAGGGGCAAAAAATGTACACCACAGTCCTTGACCACATCACATTGCATACCCCAACTTTGGTCATGGGCACAATGGCATGCAACTTTACACTTGCTTCCCAAGCAACTTGTTACACCCATACCATGCAACTCTACACTTGCTTCACACATAACTCACAACTTGCTTCACACATACCACACAAATTCCTTTACAACATGGCACACAATCTTCTTAGACCAGTCACATTACACAAAGTTGGAAACCAGTCCTACCAATGGCTTTAAACAAAACAATAACAGACAACCCTATGTGTATTCCAATAGATGAATAAAACCCTAACCCCACATACCATAGTATGGCACGATCTCTTGTGAATTGCAGTTGTCGTTTTTTGAGTGCCAACTCCCCAGAGACTTCTTCCATCTCCTTGATCAAATTTGCATCACAACATTTTGCATCCTCCATGGCTACCTACAATCCCAACCATCCCTTTTACACAATGAATGCCACTTACTTTGAGTACAACTATCCAAGTTCACACATGAGTAATTCTACTCTATCATGTGTACTAGAAATTTGGGCATGCACCACAAAGCAGTTTGCTACCCTCCACAACAAGCAACCGGAATAACCATTACACTCTCCAGACACCACTTACCAAATTCTGTCGCATATTCTCAATCATGAGTTGGTTTTGTTGATCCGATTCCTGCATAAGGTGAGCACCCCCTTGCCCAAGTGCTTATAGGTAGTTATGTGACCAATTCTTAGAGCATTGGGATAAACTTCACATGACCCTCATGCAGCAGGTTGAGGCACAACTACGTTGATGATCAAATGTGGGTGAACATATTGATGGAATCCTAACTAATAGTTGGTTAGAGACAAAGTGGGCAGTAGATATGTGTGGAGTAGATACCTGAAGAGACTTAATGATGTCCTCATTTGCCTTGTTATGGAGAGTAGCACATGTGATGACCTGTTTCAGCTCCTCTGCTAATACATTACATGCATGACCTAGTTCAGCCTTGTGTCTTTCATCTACTTGTGCCTTGTCAGTGCTATGCTGAGAGCGCTCACATCCTAGTTGGTGCTCCAAGTCCTGAATGGTCCCCTTGAGCCTGCAATCATAGCAACAACCACATGGTCTGTTAGTCCCTACCCCTGAAGGAGAAACACATCACAGCAATAAACCCTCCACTACCTCTAGTGTCCCTTCCACTCAACATGGGCTCTGCAAGATAAACTCATTTGAGACATGGTGAGATTCCAATTGTTTTTTTGACATCAAGGTATGCCAGATGCTGCTCCAAGCCATCTATGGTGGATTGCTGATGTAATAGGGTGGTTGCAGACTCGTTTAATTGGTTTGTTATATCAGAGAGGTCCACTCGCATGGCTTCAATCTGGGCACAGTATTTTTGAGTCATCAATGCCCGAACTTCTTCTAGCTCCTGTACATGCACACAATAATTCCCATCAACTTCTACCTGACTACACAAAATCAAAGCCCCCAAACAAAAACAATAATTCTGAAACACCTTATTCATCCACTTGAATCACAAGAATCTAAACAACTTGGATGCATTAAATTAGAAATGGCACCCACTGCATCATGATTTGCAGAAGCTAGATGGTAGTCAGACCACAACTTCTCAGTTGCTTGAGTGTGTGTCCCTATTTGATGGCGTAGTATCTGCTCCAACCCCACAAAAAAATAACTAGGAGGGGCCCAATAATGGTTTAGAATGCAACTACTGGGGTCTAACAATGTGGATACAAAAAACAGGGACCAGTAAGTGAAAGCGTAAATGCATAAAGTCATATAATCAGAGTTCTTCCTATGGCACATATACATGTTTTTCATTGTTGGTCCTACAAGCTTAGGAACTCACTTTGTTTAAAGCTTCCAGACCCCAAACATAACTGAGTGTCACGCGCGCGAGACCTCTACGACCTCCATTCACCAAACCTGGAATCCGCTTACAATCTGCCCCCGCTTCTTGATCCAGGTATTTTGCCATCCAACCCCGACAGGTATGGGGTGATTAACAATTCAACTAAATTTCCCAAAGCAATGTTGTTGGCCCCCAACAAGCACACTGTCATTAGCCTGATGGTTACATGGATGCTTACGAGATGGGATGGATTTTCTCTTGAGCACTGTTTCTCTGTTGGCTACAATATTCGAGGTATGGGGAGTTGTCCTGGTTAACACCAATCTGTAGACGAATGCAAAAGCATTAGGGTTTAGGGTTTAGGGTTTCTGCACTAAATCGTGTGTGTCCGGCTGTCTGTCCGTCCGTCCGATATCCTATTGGCTAGAAGATTTGTCCGACATGTGATTGGACGGAAGGGCGGAAGGGAGGTGAGTTCTCTCTCTCACTCATAAACACAAACTTTTTCAATGATGTTCAACACTAAAATTATTATTTTTTCATAATTAGGCAGTCTAGTTTTATTTTTCTAAAAAATAATAATCAAGTATGTATGATATATAGGTAGGTAGTAGAGTCTAGTACAATTTTTATTTTTTTCTTTCTTTGGCACTTCCTTTTCAATTTCCAAAGTTTAGGCAGCATGGCAAGCAAAATATTTTCATAACTGGTTAGATATCATCAAAATTAATTAAGTAGTGCGTATTCACCCAAGGTACTATGGTATCCTAGATGGGAGCATTTAAAAATGTAGTTGAATGTGCACCCTTTTAAATGCCCCATTTAATGTTTGTAAATGATTCAACTTTAACATGGTTCTAGTTTCTACCTGATGGGCTAATACATATTTGAGGTTTAGGTGAGTGGGGAGTCGGGACTTAGCTATAGACTGTTCATAATTTATTTATTTTTAAATTGCAAATAGACGTAACAATATTTTTTTATGGAGTTGGAAAATAAAACCAAGAATGCAATTAAGAAATATAGGAAGGGAATAAATAACATGCCATCGGCAAATTGAGGGAATGACACTTGGAAGTCATGTAACTTTTGACCCAACAACAAAACCTATCAGTTAGGTGTTGCTTTGTGAGAAAAGATGTTGAATGTTTGGTGAATGCCATTGATGAAACCAAGGGGTGTGTCACATTATGGCCTCGCTATTTACATTTACAAATATCTTAAGGCAAAGAAAAATTATGGAGATTCAAATATTTCACCATGTCAAAATACAATCTTCAAAAAATCCCTCTAGAAGAAACCAAAATCCTTCCAGATATCATAACTCTGTAACTAATCTCAAGTTTCAGCACAAGCCAAAATATCATCTTTAAAAAATCCTTGTATAAAACAAACTTACTCCCTATGGGCCAAAATCCCTTTGAGCTACTATATATACTCTGAGGCTAGATGGTCTTCCCTGCTGCAATCACTCCTGAATGGAGATCCACTTCGCTGTTCTCTCTCATGTTGCTGTTCTGGGTGCTTTTGTGATGATTTTGCGCATGGGGTGAAGGGAGGTGTACAAGTTTCAGTATCCTTCGAACTCTGTGAATCCTCACCTCAAGATTGCCCTGTCAAATCCTCAATCAGTGTCTTCATCCACTGTTTGGTCAGTCTTTCAAATCCTCAATCAGTGTCTTCATCCACTGTTTGGTCAGTCTTTCATGTTGTGTTAATGCTGTGGTGGCAGCTTCCCACTCATCCAGACCAGACAAAGCTTCAGGTGACAAAGTCTCAGCAATGTCTGAAGAAGCTGAGACTGTTCAGAGAGATTGTCATTGCTTTGATTGTGTGTCATAAAGAGCAAGTGTACCATGGGGACTTGACAGGCACAAACATTCTGCTTGACAGGTGCCTTATAAGAAAGAAATGGGTGTCAGCTGTCCGCACGGGCTTGAAGCCAAAATTATCCATTGGTGAAGCCTCCGGAATGTTCGCTCTCATGAATAAAGTGTGCCAAAATTCGGGGCCAAAACCAATTTGATTGGCCCATTGCTGCCCGAACAAAAAGAAACTGTGGAGGTTCCTCAAAATAGGAGGTTCTGTTTTGATGTGTGTAGTTCCTCCCCTCGGGACCACCTATATAGGTGAAAGTGCCAAAGCATATGGGCTAAAAGTTAGGTGCTTACATGGAGAACATGCGGGGGAACACGTTGTGAACTTGGGGAACATGTTTGGAACCCATTAGGAACTTCAAGGGAACACTGTGGGAACACATTAGGAAACAGGGAAAATTGAAGGGAAAAAAAATTCTTCCGTCTCCACCCCTTAACTTAAAAGGAATAAAAACCAAGGCACCCTGAGAGCATGATTACATTTCCCATTGGTTGGATGAAATTTTTCTCCTCAAAAGGGTTCATCAAATTTTTTTGCCTAGGCTATTACCCCTCGCAACGAACACCCCGGCTATATAGGTGAGAAGGGGAGGATTTTGGGCAAAACATATGGGTTTGATACTAGGTGCTATTGGGAACACCCTTAAGGTACACATTGAAAACTTGGGGAACAACTTGGGAACATGGTAGGAACACATGAGCAACTCATTAAAAAAAAACCTCTCCCCCTTCCCCCTGCCCTCAAAACCCAAATTAAAAAGTTGGGACACCTGAATGGATGTTGCACCTTCCCATTGGCTTCAAGGCATATGGGATAAAAGTGAGGAGGTATGGAAAAAATGTTGGGGAAAATATTGGGAACCCATTGGGAACTTGAAAGGAACATAGTGTGAACACTTGGGAATCCAGGAAAAATGAAAAAAAATCTCTCTCCCCCCCCTCTCCCCGCCACCCCCCACCCCAAAACGTAAAAGGAAAAAAAGAAAGGCACCTTGAGTGCATGCTTGGGCCTTCCCATTGGCTGCATGAAATTTCTCTTCCCAAAAGACTTTGTCACCATTTTTGGCATGGGCTAACACCCCGTGCAAAGAACACCCCACCTATTCAGTGTTGGGGCACATTTGATTTTTAAAAATAGTTGTAGGTTTTTAGGGTTTAGGGTTTAAGACCTTGAGAACATAACACTTTAGTCTTTTGCTTATTTATCATTTTGCAAGCAAAATGGGTTTACAAACTAGTTCTCTATAATGAATCTAACCACAATATCCTTGCCTTGGTAGGCAAAGCCAACAAATAGTGGAGTAGCTCAAAACATGCTGGTACCAAGTCTCACATTGTATCCAATATTATTACACAACACTCAAGACCTTCTCATTGGCCCTCCTCAACAAGGCTATGGTGTCCTACATTGTATGGCATGCAAGTGGGGGTCGAGTCATCATCAGCATCCAATTAATGGGTTGGGGAGATCCCCACACCTTATATTCACTTAGGTGATAGGAGGCTTCACATTTGAAACCTTCAAGGCCATTTTGCCCTTCTAGTGAACGGGGAAAAGTTGTGGGAACCATTAGAAGTGAAATGCAACTTTTTATTTCTAACTTTCAATAGAACTTCACTTGGGTGATAAGGAGGTGCATGCCATTAGTTTATTGGCCCATACTTGCTAGGCAATTGCTAGGCAAGGATATTGTGACAAGACCACTATATAGTATACTAGCTTGAACATACTTCAACCACTATGTAGTAGGATGTATGTTTGGAGTCTTACAAATCAGACTTTGACAAATGTAAGGTCAGATTTCACACACCTGACTTGAATGAAAATATGTAATTTAATTTTACATAAATATTCATCCATTGCAAGTAAAATAATCTATTGAACATCAATCACATGAAATAAATAGTTTTTTAATTATGTTATATAAATTTTTATATGAAGAACAAATATGCAATTTAGGGTCTAAGGCAAGGTCGCATTCAAGGGTTTATTTTGCTTTAAATGGATCCAAATTGTCAGGTTGCCACTCAACATGACTTTTTGGTTGCTATGTGATGGCCCCAATGGTCCCTTGCCTCTTTCCTCTTTGGGGTTTCCTTTAGAGTGGGCCTTAGTTAGTAATGAACGTTACTATGTTCCCAAATCACTGACCCACGCATTAGTCCAAGCCAAAAATGCTGATCAAAAGTTTTGTAAATAGGGATTTCATGTAATAAATGGGAAGGTTCAGCATGCATTCATAATGGGCCTTCAGTGCATTAAAATTTGCAAGCAGGAAGCCATCCTTGTCACGCTTGTAAGTTGGATGACCTTGCCTATCAAACTCATTCTTCACCCAGTCACATTTAAACAAAACCACTGGGATTGATACTGCCCCATAATCAAGTAATATTATATCTTGCAGAATTCCCACATATTGCATCGGCCCAAGTGCACACACTCCACCTGGCCCTTGTGCTTGCTGGAACACTGATGCCACTCCACAATCATAGGTTGCCACAATCATGTGTTAGCATTGGTTTCTCCAATGACCCTATAGTGATTTCCATAGGCCTTCATCCGTGTATATCGGGAAGCATCAGAACTTGGCTTAATTGACAAATGGTATGCATCCATCTCATCAAGCACATTGCCATTTGCCATATGGTTCGCACTGCCTCCCTCACCTATTCTGCTAACTCCTGCACTTCTGCAAGCTCTACAGGATACTTGATAGGCCCTCTTGCTCCTCTTTCATCCTTGTGCCATTGGTCTTCAAACTCTGTGCGTAGTCTTGTCATTCGGTCACGCTCTTGCTCATGTTTTCTGCCCACCCCATTAAACCCCAAGTAATGAATTAAGGAAGGGCTCACCACGTAGGTGGCCTACAAGGCTACATTATGTGACCAACATACAACAACTTGTAAATGTAATACCATTCATGAAAATTGAATGTGTGTTGGGTTTAGGTGGCAAAAACCAGACCCATTGGGTGGACTTTCAAATCTGTAAGCAGCCTTGTGTATATTTTTGCCTTGAAGAAACCAATTGTACATCGCTGGAGTTCTTCTATTATATTCTTTTGCTGTTTAGCTATCCAAGGTCCCAAAAACAATAAATTATTGTATTTTTCAATATAAATTATGCATAAAAGAAACATCAATGGGGATTAGCCTTCTCTTTATTGGCGAAGTAGGAAATTAACATTAAAAATGTGAAAATGATGTGTATTCTGAAAGATTTAATCACTAGAAATAATCCCCCAAATTATTATTTCTCAGATTCCTACATTTGGTTTTCAGTTAATAGCCAGAATTATAGAAAGGTGATTAAAGACATGTGCTTCATATCTGCTCTATAGCCAGTTTGGCGACATCTTCATAGGGAAGGTACCCACATTTTGTACATGTTCCAATGGATAATCACCACCTTGGCTAAATTAACAATATCCCAAAAATAATAGTGATGTAATATCAGGAAAGGATCATTGAACCAAATCTGCATGTTTGGCGGCTCGAGGGGGGCGACAAGCAGTAAGTGCTTGATAATCATTCAAGGTGATCATGGCGGCATGAGTTGAAAGGCATTTTTCAAAACATGCAATTTGTTGTGCAAAAAACTTCGAATCATGCCCGCCTGTTCTCACCGCAATCACAAGACAACCTAAACCCAAACTACCTACATCACCCAGCAAATTGCTTTGCAGGGGCAATATTTTGCACCTTCGTGTGTTTAGATACAAATTGTGTTTGGAGTGATGGGATCAGTGGGCGCAAGTAAGAATCACGTAAACAACGAGATTGCAACTAGGAGCCCAAGGTCTGAACAACGTGGCAGGATTCCGCTTGGAAGCCCAGAGTTACAGCAACATGGTGAGACTGCGACTGGAAGCCGAATGTATGGGGAAAGGTTGCAACGACGGACAGTGTTCCACACAGATCAACAAAGTTCACAAGCTATGAGTCGACGGATCCATGGTTTAGAGGCACATGTTTTTAAAATGGAAGGCAAATTGTGTGCCCTTTGTTTGGAGCTTGAGCAGGTTCAACAAATGTTAATTACAGTCACAAATAAGTGTACCCCATACATGCCAAATGTCTCACATCATGTAGAAGTGGAGGACCCACTAGCGGAGATGGTGAAGATCTTGTTGCCCAGCTCTGCTCACTTGTCTCCTAACTCATTGTTAGACCTTATGGTCAGGCCAGGGCTTCAGGAGCAAGTTTCAGCTATACACAAGCGCCCTCAAGCGT
Source organism: Sphagnum contortum (assembly GCA_963920785.1). Classification (NCBI taxonomy): domain Eukaryota; kingdom Viridiplantae; phylum Streptophyta; class Sphagnopsida; order Sphagnales; family Sphagnaceae; genus Sphagnum; species Sphagnum contortum. Next base: position 2,654,508 of record OY987278.1, read on the forward strand.
TCGTTGTCTAGACAGCAGTGAAATCTTTGAAAGCACCATCACACGAGAAGCGTGTACTTTTTGGGGAGCTAGTTCCTAATACATTAGCCCAGAAAGGAATTTCGAATGTAGCCCCAAGCCGGTTGGCTGTGGCTGTGGCCGACGGGCAACAATTGGCGGTGGAAATTAGAGCGCTGCAACGGGACAAGCATACCGAAGTGGTTGAGTGGCAGGCAGATAAGCAGGTTATCACTCAAATGCTCCCTGAATATGACACTCAAATTTTGACTCAAATCCATTAATTGTGGTCGTTCCTTGCAGGGTTTCACAGATTGTGCATTGAGACTACGAAATGAGTATGTACGAATTGGGAACAATTGTTTTGTAAGGTAGTCATGCCGCATTGCCTCAGTTGTTCGGTAGATCTTCCATGTGTATAGAGGTTAGGTAGATAATTTTGACATTGTTCTTAGTTCAACTCTATGTGGTCCAACAATTGTTATGTAAATGTTGGGCTACTGTTCGTGACATTATTTAAGGTTGTTGGGTGCCCTTTTCTGGCTCCTTCGGATTCATTAAGTATCCTTTGGTTCTGCTTCATTGTCACCTTCCTTGGGGGCTATGGCAGTTTTTTACCACTGTGCATGATATGTGCAAATGTCTATAAGTTTAAACAGAGAAACCTAGCACTGTAGTTTAACAAATGAAGACAAAGGCCACAACTGAACTCCAGTTTCAAGAGGTGCATCATACATGGGCCAGACATAGGCTGGTATATGACTGATAAACATACAGTTCCAGCTGACCAGCAATCGATTGGACGTGACGGCTACTGTGGCGTTACTACAACTAAAATCTATGAAACCTTACACTGACGTGATTCAACAATTTCTGTACTAGGTCCCAGACAATTTGTTTACGAGCTTCCAGTTTGAATGCCATGAGTCATAAGGATTTTTATAAGTTCAGCCACTAATTAGTTAATGGGTGAACATTCAATATAGCGAGGATGTCTTTGACCGTAACACAAGGCCAGACTGACAAAGCGTTCGCCACCTGCAAGAATGGAGTAGGTATGGATCCGAATCCATACCTGCAAGCAAGAGATCGACGAGTTGCTGAGGTCTTGTTGTGTGTGGAAGAGCTAGGCCTGAAACAAGCTGCTTCCGCATTGTAAGTTCTGCCTAATTACCAACCCTGCTAGATGTCTGCGTGCTACAAAGAGCCTCGTTCCAGCAAGCTTGGATTCTAAATATGACGGTGGGCCAAGCTCTGCAATGAGCCGTGAAGAGGTTATTGCATCTTGTCGAATGGGTAGGACTTATAGTGTAATTAAACCATATGTTTGGACGTTTGACAGGCGTTCGGCCCATCGAAGCATATTCGAACCCTAGCCTAACTAGTACATGCACTTGTTTTGTTGAATGTTTGCGCTCTGATGCAGGCGAGAGTTTGTGAGCGCACAAGCGAGGCATATGAAGAAGCCCAGACATTGCATTGAAGCAAAAGCAGGCTACAATCCACTCCCCTGCCGAAGGCGCCTGCGCATTGCAACAACTCCGCGTCATAGTATGGCAGAAGAAATGTGCTCGTTACTGGAAGGGTCCGGAAGCGAACGTGACACATCTAGTAGCAGTTCGGACAACCCAAGCAGTGAGTCCAACAACCCAAGCCTAGAATCCAAGCGAACAAACAACCAGGTGCGTACACAAACAAAAGTTCGCGATGCTCAAGGTGCATCGTCAACAGCAAAGAAGATGCCCAAGGTGACTCCAAGTAAACGGATGCCTACTAAGTCACCAGAACAGGTTGGATCCCCACATAAACCACGACATTGTGTTTCCTAAATGGATTTCCAAGATAGGTGTAACACAATCGAATCCCAATGTAAATATTTCTTCGGTTGTTCTTAGTCTTTCCCTATTCTTTTCCCTTTCTGTCTTTCTTTGTTTCTTTGTCTGGTCTTTGTTGCGGGGTCTGTTGCTAGCCAAATCTTCAGTATGGTTGATATCAAAGGGAAGCTTTTGGTAGATTTGTGGCCATAGTCGAGTTACTCGGCAAGCCAAGCCTTCAGTATCATGAGCTGCTATACGTTGGATTGAGGTGCCTGCGGGTGATGGCAGCTCCCCAAGTTTTTGTAGAAGATGGTTCAATAGACTCAAGCTTTTGGTAGAGACTGCTTCTGCACATGCCAAAAGCGATGTTACCCATTCTTGTCCTACTTCCTCACTTTGCTGTCCTCCCTGCCAAGTCTTGCCAGGATTTGCTTCTTGTATATACTCTGAGGCTTGATTGTCTTCCCTGTTGCAATCACTCCTGAATGGAGATCCACTTCGCTGTTCACTCTCATGTTGCTGTTCTGGGTGCTTTTTGTGATGATTCTGCGCCTGGGGTGAAGGGAGGTGTACAAGTTTTAGTATCCTTCCAACTCTGTGAATCCTCACCTCAAGATTGCCCTGTCAAATCCTCAATCAGTGTCTTCATCCACTGTTTGGTCAGTTTTTCATGCTGTGTTGATGCTGTGGTGGCAGCTTCCCACTCATCCAGACCAGAGAAAGCTTCAGGTGACAAAGTGTCAGCAGCGTCTAAAGAAGCTGAGATTGTTCAGAGAGATTGTCATTGCTTTGATTGTGTGTCATAAAGAGCAAGTGTACCATGGGGACTTGAAAGGCACAAACATTCTGCTTAACAGGTGCCTTGTTCCTAAGATGGTAGACTTTGGGATGAGCTTCCGTCAAACAGACATTCCATACCTCCAAAGCTGGGGTGGATCCCTGTTCTGGGCAGCACCCGAGGTCATTGATGGACATGATGAAGATGGGACAATTCCCAATGAAGTTGTGGTCAACCCCTACCCATCTGATGTATACTCCTTAGGGATGGTTCTAACTTGGTCCTCCTTCCTCACTTTGCTGTCCTCCCTGCCAAGTCTTGCCAAGATTTGCTTCTTGTATATACTCTGAGGCTTGATTGTCTTCCCTGCTGCAATCACTCCTGAATGGAGATCCACTTCGCTGTTCTTTCTCATGTTGGTGTTCTGGGTGCTTTTGTGATGATTCTGCGCCTGGGGTGAAGGGAGGTGTACAAGTTTTAGTATCCTTCCAACTCTGTGAATCCTCACCTCAAGATTGCCCTGTCAAATCCTCAATCAGTGTCTTCATCCATTGTTTGGTCATTCTTTCATGCTGTGTTGATGTTGTGGTGGCAACTTCCCACTCATCCAGACCAGACAAAGCTTCAGGTGACAAAGTCTTAGCAGTGTCTGAACCATTAAAGGTTTGGAAGGGTAGTGGCATTGCATGATCATCTGGTAAATCCTTCGAGATTTGAAATTAATAAGGCTTCCCCACTTGTGTTGCAGTCTTTTGAATTGTTCCCACTGACATGTATGTGGGGTTGGTGAAGGCAGAAAGGCACATCAGAGAGAGTTTGTAGCACTGGCCCATCACAAAGGGCTGAAGGGGGGGTGCGGGTAGCTTGCCTTCTTCACCCAATACAAGGCCTAGGCCCAGGATGTGATGGGCAACCTTGGAAGCCAGCTTGTGGAGGGATACAATGTGGTGCACAATCTATGCCATATTCTGGGCATTGTGGACACACAAGTTGGCAAGGACGCTGGGAAAATTGTTGTCAAGGTATGTGCATCAATACCAACACTTCCCAGAATTGTGCTGGGCATGAGAATTTGCATTGTGGGGGGTCGATGCAACCAACCAGTGGGGGTGGGAATGGGGTCTGTGAAACAAGTGGGCAAGGGTTTGCCAGGCACCAAGCTGCAAGCATTGCAACGAATGGTGGCATGCCACAGATGCAGGGTGTTGGGGTGGAGGAGGCTCTCCCCCCTTCACATGCTGTAATTAGGGAACAACAACGGTCCTTAAAAAGGACCATAGAGATTGAAAGTGCAGAGCGACGCCAGAAGGGTTTACCACCTCTTCAAGTGGAGGTGGGAAAAAATGGAAAAATAGATGGGGCATGTGCTGGCAAGAATATATGGGATGACAAGATTCGGGGTTTTGCACCACGCCACCTCAACATGGCAATTGTGAAGGTGGGGGAGCAAAATGCTGTGGACATGGTTGAACTCCGCAGCCTAATGGACACTGAGTTTGAGTATCTTCATCATGAGTTGAGTGACCAGGGGTTCAGAGACTGTGTTAGACGATTCATGAAGTCTGAACGGTCTCGGCTCAAAAAGCGGTGGATTATGCATGGGCACACAACGTGCCCTATGGGTGTGGAACAATCCCAGTGGGACACCCTTGTGGCATATTGGTCTGAACGTGCAACAAAGAAGAGGACTGACCAACTTACGGGTGCAAGAGGTGCAGTATTGAAGGTCAGCAAATATGGACGGGGTGGAAAAGCAATGGCCGAACAGAAATTGGTAACACATTGTCTTCAACCTACTTTGTTTTGGGTTGTTTGGTGCAATGGGCAGTTTGTGCTGCAATAGCTGCAGACTTGTGCAGCTATGCACAGGTTTATTAGCTGTAGACCTGTGCCTAAAGTTTGTTGTGTTGCAGAAACTGGCATCCCATTGAAGCCCATCTTTGTTTAAGGTGGCAGCTACAGGTCTTGATTCTGTTGGCAACCCAAATCCAGTAAGTGCTCGAATAAGTGCTCGAATATTATTGCTTGTATTCAAATGTGGAAGGGGACAATCAAAGTGGAGCCCAATTTATGCCGCATAACAATATGTGCGTACTTGTCATGGGCAGTAAGATTTACTTAGCTATTGCTAGCCCTTGTAATTTGGGCAAGTAGAAGCTATATTTGGGTATGTTATTTGAACTATCCATATAGGTATAAACATTGACTATTATGAACCCCTGGATCTAATACTATAAAGACCAGGCACTAGGTGTTGTGTATCTAACACAAGTTGGTGTGGAGTGGTGGCTTACTGTGGTAGGAATCTAATTCAACCTATCTTTCATCACGAATTAGAGCAATCGAAACCAAGCTCCCAGAAATGGCTGCGCAGGCAGAAAAAGTGCTTGAAGCAGCTATTGCAAGAGGCATTGAACAACTTCATGCAACAGTGGAGTGTACCATGGCAAGGTTTTTAGCACAGGCAAATGCTGGGGTGCAAGGGCAAACATGTGTGACAACTAATATTGACACTGCAGCAGTGGCAGCAGTCCCTACCACGGTAGTTGGGGCAGACCAACAATTGCACATAGATTCTGACCCTATTGAGCTTGGGGTCAGGAATGGATCTGAAGTCAATGCCACTAATGGACAAGAGGGTGTAGCCCATGTTAGCAAGGTACGTTAAGGCCTTAGCACCATGTCATGTAATCTGCACTAAGTCTAATGGCATGATACATTGAACAATAGCAGATGTTGGAACTAGGGTTGACCAAAATGTGGTGGGATGGTAGAGCAAGAAGAAGACCAGGCTGGAGCCAAGGGAGGGTGTGAAGACAAGGGCACGCAGTGGAATGTGCAAGGTGCCAGTTACAGAAGAAGAGGTGAGATTGAGGGTGCCTTGGGGGCTATGTGTGGTGAGTTAAATGCATTGAAACAAACATAGCAATAAGGAATAAGGCCAAATATGTTGTGGACCAATATTGGCTTAAGATGTATAATGGGATGTTGTGGGTGCACAGTTCAAGCTGGGGGATAAAGTAGCATTGATCAGCTCTACCAAGTTGGACGTCATTGCAATAGGTGTGGTGACAGGTATTGGTGGGCAACAAGGTGTGCACCATTGCAACCAAGTTGACCCTGGGTGGTATCGGGTGCAACTTGCAGAAATAATGGAGGGTTTTGGCAATACTCCCCTACTCATAACAAATGAGAATGATGATCCACCTCAGTTGCAGTTGAAGGATACAATGGGCAGCAGTTTGGTATTGAAGGGTCAATTCATGCGTATTGCAGTGAGTAGGAAACAAGTATAACTTATTTCCAGAGTGGCCCACAAGGAACTCATCATTGGTCTCCCCACATAGTTCGTAGAAAAACAGTGAGATGTCTCCATACCATGGAGAATTTTGGGGAACAGTCTAGCATGCATTGTATGCTTCTTACATGCAAACTGCATTTTAGTCGATATGAGTATTAGTTTGAACGAACTAGGTGTAAGACCTTCAATGATTCCATGTGATATGCATCTTGATGTGGGAGGTTGTTTATATTTCAAACCATAATTTATATGGTAGTGAGATATGTGTTTTTTGTGATATTGCTTCATGCATCTACAGAGTCGATAACAGCAAATAGAGTTAGTTGCAACACGAGAATGATTTTGACAAGGAGGCAGAGAAGCGATCAAAATCTTTGGTATTCTTTCAAGGGGTTCCCACACTGCTCACAATTGCCATCACATTGTTGACCATGTATCTTTGCATCTGTTTACTGTCATCAATTCCTAGGATAACTGCTGCAAGGTACAATACACCTGCAAATGGTTCTGGCCAAGGGGAGGAGGAGAAGGACAGTGACTTCTCCCATGCCAGGCTCTTTGCAAGGGCTTCTTCCTCTCTGCTAGGGCTGATAAGTGCAGGAGTTGTCATTGTGGCAGGGATGTGGATGTCTGATGTGGGTGTTTGGAAACCTCCTGAGGAGGCAGCAGGTTGCTCCCATTGTGTAGATGTTGGGGCAGAAAGCCACAACAGAGTGCAGCAAGTTGATCAGAAAGTGCTTCAAGCAGAGCGGGCTAAATGGCAGTTCATGGCTTACGTTTTCCATAACATCAAAGGTGACATTGCTGAAGCCCCTAAATGTCAGAATTAACAGTAGCATCAGGGTGTTAGATCAATCAATTTCAGGTTCTTAGGGTTCAGGGAGATGATTATGACTGATGATTCCATTGTCCTTTTGAATAGAACCCTGCAATTTTTCCTGAGGCCATTTCTAGTAATTTTACAGGAGAAATTTGTGGCAAAGGCTCGAATGTCACCTCAGTTTTTCATGCGGCACTGTGAGAGCATGCTGGTTAGTCTCATTCTTTTACTGGGTTCCCACTTTTACTTCTGATTCCTAATGCAACCCATATGAATAGCTTTTAGAAATTTAAACGTTGAGAAACAAGTTCATTTGACTCTATGGCTCTTTTCCAATTAAGATACATGTCCTGAAGTTGCTTCATTTTTTTTTTGTGGGCATTGGATTCAAAGATAATTGCAGATATGTTGGAGAAGCATCCTCTATCCTTAGAAGACCGCTTCCTTTTCTGTATTTGGTAAGAACTTTGTTGCACCACTAGTTTTTTTCTATATACTCATCACTATTTGCTGGCTCAGTATTGTTTCTACTTGGTAGGATCTTGAACATGATCCAATCCTGGAAAATGTGGGAATCAGGAGGGTCATTGTTGGTGGTTATTGCAGAGGATTACAAAGATTGCAGGGGTGGTCCTTTCACTGGACCCCAAGCCTATTGATGTGAGAACCCAAGCCTGTCTTTGAAAAAATTGGACCATGTTAGAATGGGTATCTTCTACTCTATTTTGTTTTTCTTTATGTTCCAAGAGTTTGTGAGAATTATGCTCATTTTTTAATGGTAAATCTGACATAGGGTGACTGGAATGGTGCGGGTTGTCACACAAATTACAGGTACATTTGCTCATGTTTCAGCTAGTTGGACATCAGAGCATATTTGTTGTGAAACTGAAGCCCATTGGACTGATTTGATTCTTGTGATGTGACAGACAGCTGAGAGTCTACATCTAGATCTCTTTCATGCACAAGGTTCATATAGCATGCTTCATATGCACCTACTTTTTTTTTACAGAAAGGGGGGTTTACTATCTGCTTGTATGACAGCACAAAGACCATGCGTGCTTAGGTCACATGCGAGCCACTGGGGAGGGATTCGGTACTCTGGGACTTGGAGACAAAATGGACTTGATTCAGATGATGCTTGATTGTGCTGAGACCATGACCTCTGTGCTTCATAATGTTACAGATATGGGTATCAATGTGAACACCCTCAGATTTTTTTCTTATGTTTGTACTTTTGTTGCATTGCTCATTGCGTTGGCAGTGGGTAGTCATGGCAGCTTGTCACTGCTATTTGTGATGAAGGTGATGGTCTGACACTTTACAAGTGACTGACCTCGCATAATAAGTTACGAGTGCACTCATTTCAATTACCTCCAAATTGTTGTTGTTGTGGAGATTTCTCTACAATTTCATAGTTATGCCTGCTAGTATTGGTTAGTGATGTTGTGTGAAGTTTTCCTCTTGGGAAGCAACTAGTCCTAATTCTCATGTTGTGCTTTTGAAATGTTGCAGGGCAATGGGAGGTTGGGCAAGTACAACTGGGCAGGGAGGAGTTTGATATCCTTACAGTTGTGAGATTCTTGTCCTGGGGCTTGAAGGATTTATTGGAGCAAAAGCAAATTACTTTCAACATGACTATTGATGACATGACAAATAAGCTTCCCCAGTGAACCCATGTGGGCTGTTCAAATGCTTGGAATAGTTCATGTGGAATTAGACTGATGAGTGCAAGAACTTGCAACCCATTGCCATAGTAATAAAATATATCCTAGTTTTGGTGGGAGGCCAAGCAAATTGGCATGTCAAGCTTAAACTACCAAATTCCTATGTAATTTTACTTTGAGTGCTTAAATTTTTGGGATTTAGGCAATTTATAAATGCTCATACCATTGGGTTTCAAAACTTATCTGAAGTATATATTGTGTTTATTATAAATATTAGGTAAAGCCATAAATGCTTAGGATCTACTATGTGCAACATGAAATTGGACGACAAAAAAATTCATGCATTATCTGTAAATAAATGCATTATTTAAAACTAAAATAAAAAACTAATTACCACATGTCATAATCGCCATGAGTAAAATCGAACGGTCCATATATATTGTAATTATTAAATAATAAAGTAAATACCATATTAAAAGCCACGTGTCATAATCCTAATGCTTGGATCGGACGGTTAGTATTATTAATCTAATTGCCACATGTCATAATCGTGCTGAGTAAAATCGAACGGTCCATATATATTGTAAATATTTAGTAATAAAGTAAATACCATATTAAAAGCCACATGTCATAATCCTAGGGCTTGAATCAGACGGTTAGTATTATTAAACGAATTGCCACATGTCATAATCGTTATGAGTAAAATCGAATGGTCCATATATATTGTAATTATTTAATAATAAAGTAAATACCATATTAAAAGCCACGTGTCATAATCCTAGTGCTTGAATCGGACGGGTAGTATTATTAAACTAATTGCCACATGTCATAATCGTTATGAGTAAAATCGAACGGTCCATATATATAACCAAAATAATTGTTGAATACTGGCACCACATACGTATACTCGTATTTTGTCATGAACTGGTATTTGTACTGAACAGTTTCCGTCCACCCCGTTATCGCCTATGACTAAGGACACCTGCGACTTGTCCAAGGCGACTACACAAACTTTTAGTCGTAGATGTCGCCAGCGACTAAAAAACAATCGCAAAGACCAGTCGAAAATCGGAACTTTCCTTCTAGTGGCAATGGTTGGAAGGAAGATAAGTAGGAGCTGATGCAGGTTATGTGAAGGCAGACAAGGACAGAGACAAGAGTTAGACAAGAGGAGTAGAAGATGGAGGGTGGGGAGCTTCAAGTCGGGAGTAGTCTGGCTGATTTTTGAAGGAAGTAGTGAGTGGGAAGCAAGATAGGCAGGAGCTTAGTGAGCATTTTGGGAGTCGGATTGCTAGTTTTCTCTTCCGTTGCGATTAGCAACCGACATGTTCTAGCTTCTGATCTAGGAACAATTGGACCGATTAGATGATGGCAAAAGTCTGGAAGCTTGTGCTGTCGGAGTGTTTTCTGTGAAATAAAAAGGCAAGAAGTTGATTTGTGAAGTCGATTGGTGTCTGTCCATGATGTCTAGCTATGCAGATGCATTGTAGAGGTTCTGCACAGTAATCCTTGAGTTGTAGCAAGTCAGGGAAACAGCAGAGAGTTTGTGTCTTGGAGTGAATGTAACAGAGTCCTAGGGAGGTCGGACGGATACCTGTGGTTGTTCTGGGCGTTCCTTCTTTTTGGTTACAATACCTACTTCGAATGGGGCTCAGTGGGTAATTCATGGCCATGTACAGTGGGAGAACATTAGATGCTGCCAAAGTGGCTATGTTTAGAAAGACCTTGGCTGCTTCTACTATCGACATTGGTGTGTTCTGTATGTGTATTGTGGCATTTTTGGTGGGTGCAACAGAGTTGGTGATCTTGACGACTTGTCCAAGGTCCAAAGATGAGATTGGTTCTGGACCTTGGACAAAAAAAAGGGTTCAGGTTTTTTGTCAAATTAGAAGTCACCTACTTTATTTCAAACATCTTTAGTTTGTTCATATTGTTCGCTGCTTGTTTTTGTTTTCTTTGTTTTAGTTTTCTTTGCAGCCAAAGCGTGGTGATTTAGACATGAATCAGCATGTCAACGATGTGAAATATGTTGGATGGGTGATGGAGGTAAGCTTCTTTTAGCCTATTTTCTCAGAAGTCAAATAAAAGATACCTGTTTCTTTTACTGATTACTTACATACATACCTCAGTTTGTGATGACCAATGGTGTGTGACAGCTCCTTTTGAGAGCACTTGGCTTCAAGAGTAATTATGTTTTTCTACCTGATGTTTGGGAGATTTGGTGTTATTTTCTGTTATCTAAGTGCCATGCTCATGTAGGATACTTGTTTCATTGTTTGGCTGGTCAATAGGAAATGTGGACACAAGGCTAATTCAGAATGTGGCTTTGGCTGTAGAGTGTTCCAGTTACAGTTTTTGAAAACTATGAACTTTCAAGCATGACACTCCAGTATAGAAGACAGTGCAGCCAATCTGATGTTTTACAGTCAATGTGCAGTCCTACATCTTGTACTGCAAAGCTAGAGAAGGAAGCTGAAGTAGAGGTGAATGGAGCAGGTTGTTCATACACAGCTAGATCTCAAACATCAATTCCAGATGTTGCCAAGTGTGTACCTCCACACTTACAGTTTACACATTTGTTGCGGTTGCAAGTTGATGGTGCAAAAATCCTCTAAGGTAAAACACAGTGGAGATTAAAGAAGTCTAAACACTTGCATTGAAACTGGGTGCTTTTTGTAGGGTAGAGAAGAATATTATAGGACACTTAAATTTGTCATGATATGTTATGATAGGTGTGTTATGGAAGGGAAGGTAAGGGATCTAGTAAAATTATCTGAGAGTTGTGCAATCCAACACTTCATAGAGCCACCTCCTCGATACCCAAGGGTTACAAACCCTTTTACATTGTAAATTTTGAAATTTTGATATAAATATTTATTTTTGCCTTCCAAAGTGACTCCAAATGAATATAAACCTTGCTTCCAAAATAAGAATACAGTGTCATGCTCTTGCGATACACAGTGGATCTCAAAACCATTTGCGAATCATAATTCTTCAAAACACTGTAAAAGCCAAAAGACCAAATATACCATGTCACAGACATCGCTACATTTTTACGGGTAAAATCATTCCAGAATAGGTTTGCGAAATCATAGATTTCACAAACTTTTAGCGGCATTTTGAGAATCCCAAAATGTTTGCGTTAGATCTTACATCGGAAACAGATAGACTTTTGAGTCGATTCGCTAAGTCGTTGTGGTGATGGGTTTGTTGCAAATAGTTTCCGATGTAATGTTAATCGCAAATTTTTAGCGGCATTTTGAGAATCTCGAAATGTTTGCTTTAGATCTTATATCGGAAACCAATAGAGTTTTGAGTCGATTCGCTAAGTCGTTGCGGTGATGGGTTTGTTGCAAATAATTTCCGATGTAATGTTAATCGCAAACTTTTAGCGGCATTTTGAGAATCCCGAAATGTTTGCGTTAGATCTTATATCGAAAACCGATAGACTTTTGAGTCGATTCGCTAAGTCGTTGCAGTGATGGGTTTGTTGCAAATAGTTTCCGTTGTAATGTTAATCGCAAACTTTTAGCGACATTGTGAGAATCGCAAAATCTTTGCGTTAAATCTTATATCGGAAATCGAAACACTTTTGAGTCGATTCGCTAAGTCTTTGCGGTGATGAGTTTGTTGCAAATAGTTTCCGATGTAATGTTAATCGCAAATGGGTAGCGGCATTTTCAGAATCCCGAAATGTTTGCGTTAGATCTTATATCGAAAACCGATAGACTTTTGAGTCGATTCGCTAAGTCGTTGCGGTGATGGGTTTGTTGCAAATAATTTCTGATGTACTGGGAATCGCAAATGATGTATAGAAGAAATTATAATCGAAAAAGTTTTGCAATTGTATCAATTTTGGGAGTTGCGAAGAACTTGCGATTGTACGGGTGCGAATGTTATGGTTTTGTAAGAGCTTAAGAGTTTGCGAGAAATTGTGGTTCACAACTGCGGGTTTTCGGAAACTTTTTTCTTTGTTGTTTGCGATGATATTTGGATCACAATATACCCCTCTTTTGTCATAGTGTAAGAACAATTTCCAAGTGTGGAAATTTAGGATTATGAATTTCTTGATGGGGAAAGGCTACTGGGAATTCATAACTGGTGATGAGAAAGAACCTCCTCTCCTAGAAAACCCCACACAATAACAAATTCAAGCCAATAAAATTTGGCATGAAAAAGCAAGGAAAGTTTTGTATTGGCTTTTTGTGAGTGTGTTCGATTCCATGATTGTGCATATTCAAGATGCAAAATCACGCAAGCAAGCTTGGGATACATTGGTGAAGATGTACAACACCAATACACAAGCTCGCAAAATGTAGTTCAAACAAGAGTTGCATAATCTACAGAAAAATAAAATGAACATCAATGACTATTCTACAAAGGTGAAAAACCTTGCAAATGCACTTGCATCTATAGGAGCCCCTATAGATGATGAAGATTTAGTGGCCGTGACCTTAAATGGACTTGGAAAATACTATAGCCAGTTCCGTACTTCAATTGTAGTTTGAGAAACATTTCCCAACTTCCAAGACTTAATAACACTACTTATAAGTGAAAAGATGAGAATTGTTGGTACTTCATCCAATGGAGGATCACAAGAAAGTGCTTTCTATTCAAATACCAATAGAGGTAGAAGTAGAGGTGGTAAAACTTCATTTCGAGGTCAACCCGGATGCTCGCATGGTGGACATCATCAACATGAAGGTCAAGCTCATGGAGGTGGATGAGGAAAATTTGGAGGAAGAGGAAGTCGAGGAAGTCGTGGAGGTCGTGATGGAAGTCATTGAGGTCAACAACCAAATAACAATTCAAATTGCTATTACTGCAGGAAACCTGGGCACATGGCAAAGAACTATTATCAAAGGGAGCATGATGCACGAAATGGAAAGTTGTAACAAGGGAATTATGCATCAACTAACAATCAAGGTGATGAACAACTGTTTGTGATGCAGCACATGGCAAATTCAATGATAGGAGGTGTATCAGACAACAATGTCTGGTATGTGGATTCTAGAGCTTCAAACCACATGACTAGCCATGGAGAATGGTTTAGAGATGCATAGGATTTGAAAACACCAAGGTTTGTGGAAACTGGTGATGACACTACGCATCCCATAACACAAATTGGTAAGGTGCCATTGTCCATGCAAGATGGGCAAACAAAGTACCTGAAAGATGTACTTCATGTTCCAACCATAACAAAAAATTTGGTCTCCGTAGGCCAAATGGTGGAATAAGGTTTATAGGTGAAATTCAACCCAAATGGATGTTTTGTGGAAAACATGAAGAACCAAGGCAAATTGATTACAAAAGGGGAAAGGAATGGACGACTGTTCACCTTGGATGTGAACATGCCTGAGGTGAATTCCATGTTATTCACACATGGAAAAGGAGCTGGAGACATTGGAATTTGGCACAAGTGGGTTGGCCATGTTGATCTCCAACGTCTTAAGCTCATGGAGAAACAAAAACTTGTTGGAGGTCTTCCCAAATTTGGAGCAGAAGAGGTAATGTCGAAGGTTTGTGAAACATGTCAATTGGGGAAGCAAACTAAGCATCCATTCCCAACTCAAACAACTCATATAAGTTCCAAACCTTTGGAAATGATCCACTCAGATGTGTGGACCACGAAGACAGAATCCAATGGAGGAGCATGTACTACGTGAGTTTCATTGATGACCACACAAGGAAGGTGTGGGTCTACTTCATGAAACACAAAGGTGAAGTGTTTCAACATTTTTTGAATTTCAAAGCAATGGTGGAGAAGGAGAAGGGTGTGAGCATCAAATGCCTAAGGTCTGATGGAGGGGGAAAATATTTTTCAAATGAATTCAGTGATTACTTGAAGGAGCATGGGATTCAAAGGAAATACTCATGTAGTTATTCCCCACAACAGAATGGAGTTGCTGAAAGGAAAAACAGGCACATTGCAAAAATAACACGTGCCATGTTGAATGAGAAGAATTTGCCAAATTACTTTTGGGCTGAAGCGATAGCAACTGCAGTCTACATCATGAATCAAACACCCACAACGACAGTTCATGGCATGACACCTAAAGAAAAATTCATAGGCAAGAAACCCGATGTTTCACACCTCAGAGTGTTTGGTTGCATTGCATATGTGCATGTTCCTGATGAGAAGAGATCAAAACTAGACCCAAAAGCTGAAAAAATGTATCTTCATTGGATATTCTTCAAAACAAAAGGGATATAGATGTTTCAATCCTTCCACTCGGAAGTTGCAAGTGAGTAGAGATGTTATGTTTGATGAAATGGCTAGTTGGTACTCACCATTGAAGGTAGTAGAAGATGAAGAAGCTAAAAATGGTGATGTTTCATCAAATGTGGAACAAGAATCACAATTAATTAGTGGACCACAAGAGTCTTCAATTAATGGGTCCAGTATCACTCCATGGAAAGGAAGATTAAGATCTTCAAACATTGTACATGGTAGTTTTCAAACATCATCTAGAAATTCTCATGTAAATGGTGAATCAAGTGAGTCAGAGAAGAGTGAGGGTGAAGAATCAAGAATCACCTCAGTTACTACTCTTGGAGCTCGAATGGTCAAGAAAGCTTTGAAAACACTTGACAACAACAGTGGAGTATGAAGATCCACATGAGTCAAGTACCCTATACAAAGACTCACATATGATGGCTTTGTAGCTCATCATTACGCATACATGGTGAGAGTTATACAAGAGGTTGAACCCACTTGTTTTGAACAAGCGGTTGGAAACCCTAAGTGGGATAATGCCATGGATGAAGAGATGGCGGCTTTGGATGCGAATGCTACTTGGGAATTGGTAGTTTTACCAAAAGACAAAAAAACAATTGGGTGCAAATGGGTGTACAAAGTTAAACACAATGTAGATGGATCTGTGAGCAGATACAAAGCAAGATTGGTTGCCAAAGGTTATGCCCAAACGTATGGCATAGACTATGAGGAGACCTATAGCCTAGTTGCCAAAATGACAATTATAAGAGCAATCATTACTATGGCAACAACAAAAGGATGGTCTTTACATCAAATGGATGTAAAAAATGCTTTTCTTCATGGAGATTTATAGGAAGAAGTGTACATGGAACAACCACCCTGTTATGTGGACCAAACACATCCTAATTTGGTTTGTAAGTTGAAGAAAACTTTGTATGGTTTGAAACAAACACCTAGAGCTTGGTCAGACAAGATAGGTCAGTATCTTGTCACAAGTGGATTTCAAACATCCAATGCAGATTTTTCACTATATGTGAAAAAGACAGATCATGGGATTGTAGTCATAGTCATCTATGTTGATGACTTGATTATCACAGGAGATAGTGACGTAGACATTTATGATTTGAAGAAATTTTTGAAGCAAAAGTTTGAGATGAAGGATTTGGGAGAGTTGCGTTATTTCCTTGGCATTGAGGTAATCAAGTCTCTTAAAAGGATATGGTTATTACAAAGCAGAGTCCTGCAATGGGTACCCATACCCATGGGTATCAAATGGGTAACTGGATGATTCCACTGAAGCCAACAAAGTCTCATCATTTGCATCACTTGCAATATCCTATCATATGTAATTTAAATTATATGTAGAAAATTTTATCCTATTTTAAATAAATATGAAGAAATTCATATATATTAAAATGAATCAACAATATAATTCCATAGTATCAATAATTATATATAATGTAACTATAAAATATTACTGACCTAATATAATTATTTTAGGCTAAAAATTATTTATTATGTGTCAAAAACATTTAAATAAATTTTTGAATCGTAATAGATTGATATATGGGAGAGAGCATTATAAGAAGAAAAAAATTATGTGCTTTAATAATTAAAAAAAATTATGCATCAAAATATTATTAAATTAGAGACTTTATATTTATATTTTTTGAAATGAGTTTACAACTTTAAGAAGAAAATCATTGAACTCTAACATGAATTAATAAATTTTAAATTAAAGCCTAAACCCTTGTACCATCAATGTGACCAATTTTTCCATTACATTCATTTTTATATATGGTAAATCATATTGTAAGGTGAATAAATAATTTTGAAAACATGAATTCATGATATATTGGCGGGGAATCAAGGATTTATGTTTCATGGTGAATGCAAATATCCCATAATGATGAAGGTATTGCATTTAAACTCCATAACTTTGTTCAAATGACCTTTTACCATCAATGTGAAGAACTTTGCAATACTTTCATTTACTTTAATTAATATGTAAGGCACGTTATATTGAGCATGGAATAAAGATTTTTAAAAATATCCTTTTGTTTCATGGTTTAAAATATCATTTCAAGTTATAGAGCCCAATGTATTTTTGGGACAACCTATGAAGGGTATTGTAGGTGTATTATGTAGTTTTGAGGATGAACATTACCCCTCCAATAGTATAGACCCATGGTGTTTAATTACAAAATACCCTAATGAGGGTATTGGTTTCCTTGTAGGTTTTGATAGGGTTATGGAATACCCCATCATGTGTCAAAACATATGTTATGGAGCCCAATGTATTTTTGGGATACCTCGAGAGGGGTATTGCAAGTGTATTAAATAGTTTTGGGCATGAACAATACCCTTTTAACAACATAGCCCAAAATAATTCAACCCATGGTGTTTATAGTGTAGCACAATGAGGGTATTGAAATCCTTCTAGGTTTTGGTAGGGTTATGCATTACCCTTTCACATGTCAAAAGATATGTTATGGAGTCTAATGTATTTATGGGATACCTTGAGAAGGGTATTGCCATGTGGCCCAATGAAGGTATTACAGTTTAGCCCAATCAGGGTATTGCATTCCTTCTAAGTTTTGGAAGAGTTATGTAATACCATTTGAATTGTCGAAAGATATGAAATGGAACCCAAACTATTTTAAGGGTACCTAGAATGGGGTATTGCATGTTCATTGAGTATTTTGCTTTATGAACCTAAGTACAACATGCATTAAATGCATTTAAATTGAACTAAAGCTTCATATCACTTTGATTATCCACTTGGTTTGTAATGCCCTTATATAGGGGGTGTTAAATACTTTAATCATCCCCTTATTTATTTGTTTGAATGAACAAGAACAAACTCCATGCAATACTTTCATTTTATTCTTTCCTAATTGTTGCTGACCATTGGGGGTCTATTATAATGGAAATCATGTAGGTGGGTGTAGCCATGTAGTGTGGTTTGGTAGGTACATATTTAAAGTATTGGTAAGTAGGTCGATGGTAGCGCGGGCAGGTGGGTGGGGATGAGAGTAGCACATTTTAAATTTATAGGTGAATAGGTTGGTGGGGGACAGTGGAGGGTAGTAGGTGGGTGGGTGGGAAAAGTTTCAAAAGCAAAAAAAAAGGGAAACTGGGTGGGGGAAGGGGAAAAAATAAAGTTCCCAAGAAAAATAGAAATTAGGGGAAAAAAAACTAGGAAGGGGGTTGGGAAAATATAAAATTAAACTTAAAATTGAGAAGAACCCACACCTAAATAATTGTAGGTGTAGAGAGTTAATGCGACTTGAAGGATGTCAAAAGAACATCATTGCACTTGTACAACCAATTTTTGAGACAAGGTGACTAATAAAATGTTGGTTTAGTGTGGTGGGTACCTCCAGATCTAGGGTTTGGGGGAACCCACCAAAATACTTAGAAACCCATTGGAATAGTGGGCAAATGTCTCCAACATTTTACATAAATCCAACTATTTTAGTTGGAAGTGATACAAATAATGGGTGAATGGGAGATCATGGAAACGGGTTGAAGTGAACCAGCAGCCACCAATGCATTAGTTCAGGATGAAACCATTCAAGCCATTTTGGAGCAAAAAAACACATCCTTTTTTGTTGCCCAGGCATTTTTCAGCCCCCTTTTCAGCCTTAAAATTTCCCCTCCTACCTACCTCCCCCTTCATACCTCCCTCACCTCATTTCACGTTCATTTCATCGTTAGAGCTCAGGAGAACTTCCGAGCTTGAGTAGCTTAGAGCTTCAAGGGGACGCAAGACACAAGGCTTGAGGAAGTTGAAGAGCTCAACATTGAAAGAACGTGGAGAAGAGAAGGCAAGAGGAGCACTTCATCCCAAATGTAGAAGCGGAAGAAGGTAAGCTCCCTCCTTTTTTTGTTTTTTTTTCCTATTTAAAAAGAAGATGATGGCAATGATCACCATCTTTTTCTTTCGTTTTTTTGCTTTTATTTGAAGCAAAGAAGGTGACGACATAAATGTGTTTTCACCCTTTTTTTTTTGTTTTTTGCTACAAACAAGGTGACAACAACAAACTTGCTATCATTGCCCAATTTTTCTTTCTTTATGTTCAAAATGAAGAAGATGATGGTACCAAGCTTGTTATTGCATTTTTTTTTCTTCTATTGTTGTTACTGCACACAAGGTGACGACAGCAAGTTTGTTGCCATCATTCATTTTTTTTTCCTTTCTACTTGAAGGAAAAATGGGCGAAAACAACAAGTTTGCTACTGGCACATTTTTTTCTTTCGTTGTTGTTGGTGTGAACAAGGTGAAACAACAAGCTTGTTGTTATCACCCATTTTTAGTTTTTTTCTACTTGAAGCGATGAAGGTGACGTAGCAAGCTTGTTGTTGTTGTTTTTTTTTTTTTGGTTGGTGTTGCTACAAAGAAGGTGACGACATCAAATCGTTGCATTTTTAAATTTATTTGTAGTCTTTTTATTGCGAATAATTGGTAATTGTTCATCAAAATTGACAATTAACAATGATTTGGTGGGTTTTTTAAATGTTTAGGGTTATAATGGCTAAAGAAAGGAAATTGAAAAAAGTTGGTGGTGATTTAAAAGCTTAGAACAAAATGTTGTTCCATCAAAACTAGAAGTTGATGAATCAAACAATCCATGTGGCTTAGAGTTGACAATGGTGGTTGTTTACAATTCAAATGATGAAATCCCTCCCAATATAAATTGGGAATTTTGATCAAAATGTGGTGGGTTAGATTGTTTTAGAATTTACATACATTACGTCAAATGCAAAAAAATAAAATGAACAAAAAGATTTAAGTTTAATTACACCCACACCTTCCATCAAATGATGGAAGGTGCATGATTTTTTTTTTCAATTTTTTTTTAATTTCAATATTTGAAAGAGGTTAGAGTTTGTAATAGTTGCATTTAATTGTGTGATTTTATGTTTTGCAATACGTACATTTTGTTGTGTGATCTTTATATGTCTAAGGTTTTAGGGTTGGGGCTTTTTTATTATAAAGTAAGGACTTATTTGGTTTTTATAATTTTGTTTTAAATCTAAAGTTTGAAATCGACCAAGCCTCTCAGCCACCAGCACCTTCTTATCCACCTAATACAATTCGAAAGGACAAAGAATGGATGAAGGTTGGGTCAAAATGGAAGTGTAAATTTGGCACTTGCATTGGTGCATATGTTGTCAAATGGTTGTTTACCAATCATTTGAAAGAGATGCATGGCTTAATGGTAGAAAAGGCCAAACTTGGGAGGCCTTCAATGTTTGAATGAAATTTTCAACATTAAGACCATGCTAAAATGAATGTTCACATCTTGGGAGACGCCATGACCATGCAAAAGCAGCATGATCAAAATGTTGTTAGTCAAATTTATGCCAGAGCCCAACACAAATGGGATGAGTTGGTAATCAATGTCTACCATTACTAAAACTAATTTAATCAAATTAATTTTAGAACAACTATTGTAAGTGTTGGGTTTTAATGCATGGGATGTGGGAAATGTGTTTTGAAATGTAACATCATGGATGGAAAATAATGAAAATTTACAAGGGATGATCTAATCCACTCCTTCTACATATGCACGACAATTGAAAATGGGGTGTTAAAAATTGGGATTGAAAGTCCATTAAAGCGAGTTGGATACAAAAGTTGACAATTGTATCGGATTTCAATGAATTTAAATTGATTCATGGAAGGTAAGAAAAAATAATAATCAAGGTTTGTTGTTTTTTTATAATTTTGTTTCATCCAAGGTGTGTTAGGTTAGGGTTTAATTTGACAATTTTTAGGTATTTAAAAGGTTCAAGGTACAACAAATGAGGAGTTTGTTGCAAATGCAATTCATGTTGAAATGCAACATTGCCATCTGTACATTGCTCGTCATGCAACAAAGGTTGTAAATGTGGCAACTACTTACTAAGCTAAACACAATATTGTAGAAAGTGATATGGTTTAAGGTTTCCAATTCATATAATTAGCTAGATTTTTTCAACCCCTTCTTTCTTTGAACTACCTAGTTTTTGAACATTGGTCCTTTGATATACTATAAAAAATCGTTATTTTCATTGGGTTTTTTAGCATTTATTGATCCATCCATTTCGTACATCTTTTATCAATATAATATTTTCTTTTAATCACACTTGTTTGATGAGTATATGGATAATCATATATGTCTTTTTTTAAAATCATCTTTTTAGTGCTTTAGATGTAAAAATCAAAATTTAAATGTCCCATATGCACATTTTATAATTAATTTGTCTACGGTTTACAAAGATCAAAATGAACATTGTGCAATACCTACATCTAATGTATTATGACTCACATCATTTAAAGATTTTGAAAACAATATTCACATTTTAATGAATTTCACATCATTTAAAGATTTTGAAAACAACATTCACATTTTAATGAACTTATTGGCATTGTCATGAAACCAAACATGAAATACCTACATCCTTTTTATTATAACTTCCATAAGGCCATTTCAAATATGCAATACTCGCATATAGGTCCCCATTATAATATTAACGGGACTCATATGACATAATAATTTAATATAAGTATTAACAAATAATGTCATAATTAAGAAATTACTAAAAATTGTTTCAAATAATGTAAATGATTAATTGTCATATTTAGAATATCATTTTAAAATATTAATTAATTGATTATTTGGCTAAATTTTAACTATTCAAATAATTAAAATTTAAATATAAAAATCAAATTGATAATTTGATTATAATTTTAATTGGATTTGTTATGTTGATAAATCATTCAAATCATTAATTTAAACAATTATTCATGATAATTACTTGTCATAAAATCAATTTAGGTATACAAAAAGGCATATTTTGGGTACCTAAATCACTTATTGGTTATTTTGAAGTGACCTTACATGTGAGTATTATGTTTAAGGTTGATTATTCACCTAAGGTTGCTTAAATCACCTATGGATTATTTTGAAATGAACCTACATGTGGGTATTGCATTTAAGGTTGGGTTTGCACTTCAAATTATTTCAATCACCTACGGGTTATATAAAAACAAATTTGAATATGGGTATTGCATTTAGACTAAGTATTCATATAATTTGCAATACCCACACACCTACTTATTTCCACCAATTAAAAAATTGACCTTAATTTTTTGAATAATTAAATAAGAATATAACAAAACGCAAAAGAAAGTATGTCTCTTACCATTTGGTAATATCTCTAAGCTGAATTTTTTCACTTTCTTTAAACCTTAAATTTTTTTGCCCAAAATGCACCCTAGATTTATTTTATTATTATAAATATGTTAAAAACATGTTGATTAATTTATTTGTTCCAAACTCTAAACCTAAAGCATAATTCTAACATTAAATAGTAAATTTTACATTAAACCCTAACCCCCTATACCATCAATGTGACAAATTTTGCATTATGTTTATTTATATATATGGTAAATCATATTATAAGGTGAACAAATCAATTGGAAAACATAAATTTCATGATGTGTTGGCAGGGAATCAAATATTTTAAAAATATTTTTATGTTTCATGGTTAATGAATTATCACAATATGATACATGTATTGCATTTAAACAAAAATGGGTTAAGAAATATTGAACTTTAACGATTATGGAACATACAGAAACAAAGGAAAATTCATAATTATGCTACAGATTTAAACAAGTGATAAGATCAAAATTCAATACAATGAGCAAAATTTAAAATATAAATCTTAAGCCTTAATATATATGAACCAAAGTCCTAAACACTAAAGCATAAGGCATAACCGTAAAAACCCAAATGATATTTTTTCATAAGACTTATTGCAACCGTAATTATATAAACTTTAACAAAAAAAAATCCTAGTGATATATGCCTTAAACCCAAAAAATTATACAAATTATATAATGCAAAATAAAAACATTTAAAAGAACATAGGAGAAAAAAATTAAAACCAAATTTTAAAACTTTTAAATTACAAACATTTATTGACCGAAAAAAAAAAACCTTCATACAAAACCAAAAGAAATTACATGTTTTTACCTTTGTGTGATCTCTTCACATATGTTCAAACATTAAAAATTTCCCCCCAAATTTAACCTAGCTTAGGTTAATTACTATAGATTTGTGAAAAACTTGATAATTAATTTATGTGTCCCAACCCTAAACCCAAACCATAATTCAATAATATATATTTATAATAGTTACATGAAAAGATGTATTGTAATATCCATTCCATAAATAAATTAGGTAAACAAATTTAGTAAAATATGCATTAACTAAACCAAAATGGTTGCAATTATGACATTATTTCCGCTATAAATTGTTTGTAATACCCACATATGGGGACCTATGTTCATCATCCATGAGCTAGGGCAAACTTTAATAAATTGATAAGTAAGATTGGGGGGGGTTGAAAAAAATGAGTAGGTAATTAGTTAGATATTTGGTTATATAAAAAATATAGGTAGGTAGGTAGGTAAGCATAATGGTAGGTAGGAAGGTGGGTGCATAGGTATATAAGTAGGTTGTTGGGTTAGTAAGCAAGTTAATAAGTAAAAAGGAGGTTCAAGGAACAAGGTAGATAGGTTATTAGCGTAGGTATGCATGTAGGTAGGCGAGTTAGTTGATAGGAAGAAAGTTACACTAACAAGACAACTAGGTAGATAGGCAAGTTAGTACGTAAGAAACAAGCTACTTTATCAAGGTGGTTAAGTTTGTAAAATATTTATGTCAATAGGGTGGTTGTGTATATATGGTTGTTAAATAGTAAGGTAGTTAGGTTAGTAGGGTAAATAATTAGTACAATGATTAGGTCAACATGGAAGTTAAATTAATAGGGTATGCAATTAACAAGGTAGCTAGGTTAATAAGGTAGATAGTTAATATAGTGGTTATGTCAGTAGGATAACTAATTATTAGGGTAGCTATGTCAATAAAGAATAATTAGTAAGGTACCAAGGTTGGTACAATATTTATGAATGTAGGAAGGTGGGTAGGGTAGCTACATGTGAGGTCAGGTCCAAGAAAAAACAGTGAAAAATAAAAAATAAAAAAATGCAATGATTAGCAGCGAAAAGAAATGAATTGTGATGAACCCCATCTGACACCGAATGAAAAAACGCAGCCCATCCAGTGGACAGAACGACCAACTGGTGCATTGGTGGCTGCTGGTTCACTCTGGCCATGGAAAAACATACCTTAAGCAGAAATCCAAGGTCTTTCCTAAGGTAAGAGAAGCCAACTACATGCAATTTGGAGCTGGGTGGGGAGTTTCACCCCACCTCCCACTTCCACCATTCCACAAAGTATGTGAGGGAGGTGAACATGGGGCAAGAAAGAGTGATGTTGCTGGGGCCTTCCAAGTTCCCACCTGTCCCAGACCCTTAGAAAAGCTGTCCAGTCGGGGGCAACTCTGGGGCAGTCCATAAGACCATGCTGAGGTGATTCAATGGTCAAGCTTTGGCAGAGCTTGCAGCTGTAGGTGACTCCCATTTGCTCCAATTGGCAGCTTATTGCCCACAGTTATCTGCATGAGCCTGGTCCAGCATTGGTGCCGGAGATGTTCAATATTTTGCTGGTGCAATACCTCTGGAGGTCCAATCTTTGAAGAATTTTCATTTGTGCTGGTTTCCCAGCTCTTCTACTTCTGTTTGCAATGTAGCCTCTCTTGAGAGAATAATCAAAGAATGGCACCTCTGCTGAAGACACTATGGGGCTCCTTTGCCATTTTACTTGGGGTACCATGCCTGCTGATCAATAAATCCAAAGCTGAAGACCCAAGTGATAGCCTTCAGTTGAAGTGTATTTTATGCTTTATGACAGTCCTAAAATTGATATAGTAGATAAATAGTAGTTCAAATATTCCAAAGCCTTTCTTTTGAAGAATCTTCAAGGTAGTTTTAATTGTTGACAACTTTATTCTAACCCACTTTTGCAACCAAGATTACAAATAAAAATAATTTAAACTAGTCATTCACAATACCATCATGCAGAAACAGAAGAATCATTCAAAAGCTAAAGGAACAAAAGATCCTTCTGTACCACGTTGGAAAAATTTGCAAATTAAGTGTATTGAGAATGTGGTTCAGCTGCTATGCATGAACTTTAATATGGAAAACTCACATTTGCCATATGACAATACTTAATAGTACCAGACCATCATCAACAAGAACTACTTGTCATGACTTCCTCTAATTTCTTCATCAACTCTCAATAGTTGTAAATAAGAGTATGATTATCTATTCCAAATTCTCCAACAAAAATTACTTAAACAAAAACTTATGTGTTGATCCATTACTAGATATCTGTCTTTTTATAATTGATTTCTTTCATATTTTTAGTTAATTTTTTTTTAAAAATCTGTGTTTTTATGCTGGTTTCAATTATTGATTTTAATCACATTTTTAACATGAGTGAACAATGACTGCAGTCAAAACAGACCAGTTGTTTTTAACACAAACTTGACTGAGTGTTTTGATTGAGTGCTTGTTTTGATTGAGGTATCTAATGACACATAGGTGTCCATGTTGACTAACATGACTAAATGCCTAGCTAACATGGCTGCCAAGTGGCATGTTTGTAGTGAGTAACTGGATTGACATGCATGCCAATGTTTGGGTGCCACATGGCATCCATGTTTTGACTAACATGACTACTGTGTGTGCCAAAGGAAATGTCTATTTCTAAGTAGACCCATTAGCAGAAACTAGATCTACAGTATGAAGCACCACTATGAACAAAGTCCTCACCATTATCATGAATCATGGCCACTCAGTTCAAAGAAGACAAGTGGATCCTGGCTCTTTGAGCAATGCCCTGAAGACTTTACAACAGCAAGGTGCCATGGTAAGGAGGCCTTCAACCTACACAAGGAGCAGAGACAAAACATGCACCAAGCATTCCCCATCTTGAAAGAGCTCTTGGTAGTACATTACATCAGTGTGAAGAATGTCCCATAATACTGCAAAAAACTCAAGGATAAATATTGACATCAGTTGCTTAGCTCTCTACTTGACCCTGCAGTAATGACACAAAATATAACATCGTAGACTGACTCTATCAGAGAAACCTGCCTAATATTTGCTCCATGGCATGGGACACAACTGTGTCATCCAGCAGCGACTCTTGGGTCTCCAGGGAGTTGAAGAATCCAGTAGTCTTTTGGCTTTATATGTTAGCTCTAGATCTTCAAGAAATGAGAATTTACACAGCACATCCAGTGGAGAACTGCACTGCCTGTCATTACCATACAAAAGCAAAACACAGAAGGTGTAGACTATTACCAAGTTGCAGCCAGGGTTGAATATTGACATTCAGGTTTTGTTAAACTGTGCAATCTGACATTTGTTCAGGCAGCTTGTCCTGTCAACTTGTTACAAGGTAAGATCTGTCTACACCTTTAGACCAGAAATATCCTTGTCTGGAGACATCTTCAGCATGTTACAGTTCAACCTCAAGGTTCAAGAATGAAAAGAGCAGACTAGGCTTTCCTGACTTCATGGTAACGCACAGCAGGTTTTGAAATGATAATGGCCTTCTCCAGGCCTTTGTAGGTAGTTCAAACCAAAGTTTCTGATGCTTGATCCACTTGGCCAAAATAAATGTCTCGTTCAATTCAGCATGGCACCCATTCAGGCAGACAGTCACATCCACATTGACAATATCACCCTCCTCCAATTGCCTGGCATCTGGAATGCCATGGCAGATAACTTCATGCACATATGTGCAGCATGGTTTTGGGATGAAATGGTAGTTCAGAGGAGAAGGGTAAGTCCCAGCAGAAATTGTAGCCTGATGTACGACCTCATCTATCTTATCTGTTGTTACCCCTGGCTTGATCACTCTTGCTGCTGCATCCAACATGTTGCAGGCAACCCGGCAAGCATGTCACAATTTCACTATCTGCAAGACAGAATACACACAAACATGTCCAAGACAGCAGATCCAACACTACAAATGCACCCAAAAAAATTGGACAATTCAAACTGCAGTGCATTGAAGAAGTACCAACACCAGGTCTGAAAACCCTAATCCAAAACCAAAATTCCATGGCCATGCAGCAAATCCAAGACTAAAAATGAACCAAAGAGAAGAGACATCGCAAACTGCA
Source organism: Sphagnum contortum (assembly GCA_963920785.1). Lineage (NCBI taxonomy): Eukaryota > Viridiplantae > Streptophyta > Sphagnopsida > Sphagnales > Sphagnaceae > Sphagnum > Sphagnum contortum. The sequence continues at coordinate 2,681,201 of OY987278.1, forward strand.
GAGCACTGAACAAGTACAATCAATAAACAATAAACAGAAGAGACATGACACCAAACAAAATCATAACACCAAACAAAATGGCCAGATTAGGGTTTACTGACTGATGTGTAATCTACTGTTCTCTGTGACCTACCCTCATCTCAAATTTTCCAACCATATAATGCAAATCAGGCTGGGGTGCTAAAAACTTTGAAAAGAGACGAATCCCCACAACTATGTGTTTGTCCAATCTCTTCTGTTCCATAGTGTAATTACCTTGCAGCAAGCTCAAAAGCACCTTGCATCACTGACAATTTTCCTCCCCTAGCTGAACATCTGCAGCAGCTGCACTTTAGTAGAGCTAGTTGAGATAAACATCATTCCCTTTGCTCTTCATATCCAGTCTCTCTCTTGTAGTTTAAGTGGCAAGTAAACTTCAGAAAGGTACTGAAAACCAAAGGAACTCAGGGCTTGGATCTCAGCCTTCTCTTTGGTCTTGACCATCAGTTCCAACTCCTTGTACCAGTTTTTGTCCTTCTTGATGAAATCCTCTTCAAGCATGTCTTTCCCTGTTTTGATATCCTGATCAGTCATTGGCAACCGGCATTGCTCAGGAATTTTATACTTGTCAAGATCACTGGGACGAACTCCTAACCATTTGATGTCAGGTGTGGTAAGATTGGAACTGTCGTAGGACATGTTCTTTGATCCACTCATGTAAACAGAGAGGATCTTTAGACCATAAGGATCACTGTCAACTAACCCTAACACAGGCAGCTTCAAGTCTGTCTTCATTCTCTTCAAAAACAGCCTTGTGGCAACATCAGGCTGACCTTTGGCTGTAATGATTACACAAGGAAACCGGTTGTAGAATCTGTCCTCTGCAAGCCGCATGAATGCAGCATCCTTCTCAACTAACAGGATGAACAGTGCATCGCTCTCCATTCCTTGCACCTTATCAATGTTGGGAGGAATGGCCTTACCTCCAACTCCCATTTTTGTGCAATCGATTCTATCTCCATCTTCAATGAAGATCAGTCTACCTACAACCACTCCCTTTTCCGATGCTACAACATTCAAGCTTGACCTGGTGCACCCCAGCATGCATGACACATCGTCCAGGATAGTATCTGACTGTCCCTGTTCCTGGAACAGCTTCACATCCGTGTAGAAGAGGTCGCGCTTTGTAACATGGATCTGTTTTGTACAAAGCTGATGCACAAGCTGAAGGATCCGCGTTGTGATTGCCGTCTTCCGAACACTGGAGATGTTGGCAAACTGTCGAAATGAAGCTTTGTCCTTGAGAACTATACGATCAAGCTCAGGAACATAAAGCTGGTTGGCACTGCTCCTTGCTGGCACGCTGTACCCGAATCCATTCCCTGCCAGAATCGACTTCGCGATACTTAAAATACTTCTCTCAATCTCCAGCACAACACTGCTGGTGTTCAGGTCCACGACTTCTTTGCAGGCGTGAGGGAGGTTCAGGTCTGCAAGGGTGCGAGTCTCTTGCCTGACATCTTTTGCAGTGGCAGAGAATTTTTTTACAGATGCTAGAATCACAGCATCAGATTTTAGTTTCTTTCTAAAGCCGAGAGCAGCCTGTGCTTGTTTCTTGGCTCCCTGGCCTGTGCGAAGCTCCTCCTCCTCATCATCATCATCATCATCTTCGACCACAGCCTTCCGCTTGTCCACCATTGCTGCAGCTCCACACTACCAAGAGCTCACTGCACAGCAGGCATCAAAAGCATGGAAATAGAGTGAAGTCAGGGAAGAAGGGTTACAACACCATGGCGCTTGTACTGTTCACCTCTCTTCTATATCTTTGCATTTTTTGCTATTCTAGACGATCCCCTAAACCCTAAACCCTTATGCTACCGTAAAGAACTGCCTTGATTTTTCCTTTGTATTTTCAGCTCCATTACCTGCCTGAAGAAACCTGCTTTCAGCTAGCGCGATCTTCTGCGGTTGAAGGTACCAGCTAGGCTGTACTGTGAAAAAATCTTAGCGCTGCTTTACGTAGGAAATGGACCTGAGTAGAGGCCCTTCAGTGAATTTCGACCTGTTCCCGAGGCCGCCCTAATTTTCGTAGTGTATTTTTGCAGATGACCATTGTCAAGCGCAGGAACTCAGGGCCCATCTTCCTTGATCTTGCAAAATGGAAGTAATCTTTCAGCGCAGGTCCTCTGGAAATTAGGGCAGGTTTTTATGAGTGTTGTGCAGTTATTCGATTTTAAAGTATCCAAGGTTTCAATTCTTCAAAAAAGATGCTTAATTAATGAATAGTTGGTTTGATTTGTTGAGGAAAATTTTAGAATTAAGAGAATCATAGGTTTTCAATTATTTCACAAACATCAAAGAATCGACAGTTTTCATGAGTGAACCAACAAATAATTGTGTTGAATGGTGAGTGTCTCTCATTTTGTATAAAGAACTCTTGTCATGAAAAGAACAACATTGTGTTGGATGATGAATATCTCTCATTTTAATAAGGCACTCTCTTTGTGGTGGCATGATTTTTCCTTCCAAGCACATCTATCTACAAAGGAAGGTTGTTTGTTGGCCTTGCCTACCAAGGCAAGGATATTGTGTTTAGATTCATTATAGAGTATAGTAGCTTAAGGATTTTGGCCCCTAGGTAGTAGGTCTATTTTTAGATGAGGATTTTTGAAGGATGATATTTTGGCTTGTGTTGAAACTTGAGATTAGTTATAGAGTTATGATATCTTGAAGGATTTTTGTTTCATTTAGAGGGTTTTTTCTGAAGGTTATATTTTTGCATGGTGAAATATTTGAATTTCCATAATTGTTCTTTTGGCTTTTAAATGTAAATGGCAAGGCCACAGTGTGACACACCCCTTGTTTTGTGTGTCATATTGAGATCTTCCAAACCATAATGCCTGTCGTTGTGCTCTTTGTACTATTAGGAAAGCCCTTGAAGAGTAGAGGTGCATTGGTGATTTGGCAATGTTTAGACAGCCTACTCTTCAAGAGTTGTTGAATATTGAATAATCTTGTCAATAAAATCAAAACTAAATATTTTTGAGAAATTTGGGCATGCTCTTGATACTATTGCAAAGCCCTCAACAAACTAAGATTCTAGCCTAATGGAGGCGACTTTGTAATTTTTGGATCCAAGTTGTGAGAGATGTTGAATTTTGAGTAATTTTGTCACTGAAAATTAATTCAAAACTTTTTTTTTTCACAATTGAGATTTATCTTCAAGATCATGTTCACACTCGAAACAATTAAATAGTTCTGTTCACACTTGAGGCAGTGGCACAGGCCACTGTAGCATCTATTATTTAATGAGGTACCTAATTACGAAAGAGCTTCTAGAGTTACACAAACCACATGGTTGCAAGTTATTCACAGCTCTCAAGAATTCCTAGCAACACCATCTACTCTTAACCTTCTCTTAAGAGCCTTTCAAGATTCTGATTGGATTTCCCCTCATCTCTCAGAATGCATAACCTCTTCCCTTCTTTTCCCTTGCATACATCATCCGAACAGAGAATGGTTATGAATTTCCATCCATGAAGATGAGGGTTATGTTTTTATCATCCACTTACAAGAAGGTTATGAAACTTTTCATTCATCATTGTAAAGGTTATGTGGTCACTGTCAACCTCTAAACAGAAGGTTATCTCTGGTAACCACCTCGAGGACATTGGTTACTGAGGTTATAAAACTTTTCATCCACCCACATGAGATTATAGAGTCGCCTTCCATTCTCTAATCAGAAGGCTGTTTGTGGTAACCCAGCTCAAGGAACTGGTTACCGAAGTTATGAAACTTTTTCATCCAAAATTTTCATTAACTCACTCAAGGGTTAGGAGTCACTTTCAGACTTCTAAACAGAAGGTTTTGTCTGGTAACCAACTCAAAGATGCTGGTTACCAAGGTTATGAAACTTTTCATCCAAATTTTTCATTAACACATGTGAGGGTTAGGGGTCACTTTCAAACTTCTAAAGAGAAAGTTGTGTGTGGTAACCAACTCAAAGATGCTGGTTACCAAGGTTATGAAATTTTTCATCCAAAATTTTCGTTAACTAACCTGAGGGTTAGGGGTCACTTTCAAAATTCTAAACAGAAGGTTGTGTCTGGTAACCAACTCAAGGATGCTGGTTACCAAGGTTATGAAACTTTTCATCCACACACATGAGGGTTATGGAGTTGCTTTCAAACCTCTAGACAGAAGGTAATGTCTGGTAACCAGTCCCAGGACACTGGTTACAGGAAATAACTTGGCTGGTTACCTAAGCCCTGGAAGCTCGAGAAAAGCAGCTAACTGTATTCAAGTGCAGCATGCATTAGAGAGACCCTAAACCCATCAAGAGCTCGAGAAAGCTAGCCAGATGATTCAAGACGAAAAGAAAAGAAAGGCCCGAGAACAGATCTTCAAGTTTTCCATTCCATAGTCCCCACGTTACTCGCAGGAAAAGTTGATCTCGCAAATGGGAAAAAAAAAGATGTCGCCAGCCCAACCGTGACGACGACGACGACGGTCGACCTCACCATTCCTAGCTATGAACTCTTGCAAGACGGGGATCATCATCAGTGGTGAGGCGGTACGATTGGCGGCCAGCAGCAGCAAAGCTCGCATAGCAAGCAACAATACAGAAGCGACGTACTGGCAAAGCAAAAAAGAAATACACAATATGCAATTAGCCACGTTTAGGATTCGGAGCTTCATTCTCGGACGGAACAGTTCTCTCTGGAGTTGAAGATTTTGTCCAGAATATCGTGTCCATCCTACAATCTTGCGAGCTCGTAGAATTTTGTTCTTTATATCTGAGATCTGTCAGACATGATGAAAAGCTCGTTACAAAATGATCAAAGATTTTGTACAGTCATGAACATGCAAAGCTTACCAAGCATCGAGACACGCCAAGGATCCGACTGGTTGCGGGTCCAAGACATATGGAGGCGGCGTATAGACAACAACGGCAGGTGGTGCTGCAGCAGCAGGTGGTAAGCCTGTTGTGGAAGACATGATTCCTCGTGCCTCCGTGGGTGGAATAGGAATGTAAGCATCTTGTTGTATGTACACTGCAAGAGGACGGTGTTTGGACAACATCATTCACGCAGAGAAATCCAAACAAGACACGAAGGAAAGTTTGTGACATCTCTCCACTGGTGATAGACAATCGTCGTTTCTTCTTGGCAATCGAGCTCGCAACACTGGAGAGACATAGCAAAATCTTCCCTAGTCTTATTACTCGAGAAACAGATTTTGCTTACCGAAACTTGGCGGAACCACGACAACAGGCTCTAGAATTTTGCGGTCCTTACGATCTGCTTGCTGTCGAGCCTTGTCGTCGCCCCGTTTGATTTCTTCCTTCTGATCCGCTCCTTGCGGCGTTTGCAGCTTCTTCTCATCATCATCTTGCTTCTTTATGTGCTTTCTGAGAAAATCCATGGCGAGGAGGCGCCTCCTTCTTGTCTCTCGGTAATGCAATCGCTTCAACAATTTTTCAAATTGAAGTCTCCGTCTGGTACGATGGCAAAGAACTTGCCGATGCGCTCAACATGCAAATTGCTGAGCTTCGTGCACATGCCAAGTCCAATGAATTACGGCCGCGAATGGATCATGTGTGCATGCAAGGCTCAAGCTCTGAAACATGCGTGCACAATAGTTTGGTGAGGATTATGATGATGATGTTGCCATCACGTATAAATCGCAAACAAATGAATCGGGACACAGTGCGCTTCCCGATTCAAGCACTTGTCACTTGAGGTTACGGATCCGGAACGAGAACCTCGAGCACTCGGGACCAGACAACTGCATGTATGTTGTCAGAGACCTCAAATGCTCGGAAAAGGGAGAGAGAGAGAGAGAGAGGAGCCACGAACATCGAAGTGACAATGATCTGCACAAGACTCGGCTGCACAAGATCCCGGAAACTTTCTATTCTTAGTCCTGAACCCCATTCAGGTACTGACTTCCAGATGTGCTCATGCATGTGCTCAGTTTTGGTGCTGAATTGCATATCAGATTCTCAAGTTTGTTGCATATCAGATTCTCAAGTTTCTGGCTTTACAGCAACATGCATATGAGATTCTCAAGGTTCTGGCAATCTCAAAGAAGTGGGATATTCCAAAGCATGACCAAGTTCCAAGAGCTTGAGCATTAGAGGTGCGAAAGAAAACATTCAAGAACAAGAGAAGGAGAAGGAGAAGAACATGCAGCAAACGATCACTGAACTTCAAAGTAGTCTTTCAAGACATATGCTTACAGTAATCAAGATTCTTGTAAACTTTCAACTTTCCTGAAACGAGAGACCAATATTTTCTGCAAAAAAGATGCTCCAGAGCATGCATAAGCATCTGCAAATTGTTGCTGTCAGGTGCTGGCAGGTAACATCCCCAAAATCCAACCTGCAGCCTCTTTCAATGGATAGTTCCAAGTTTTGAGATGCTTCAATTTCATGGCCTCCTCCTTTTTTGGGTACAAGAGATTTTTGTTTGCCATTACACTCTAGCTGTCCCCAACCCTGGTGACCAAATCCCTCAGACGACCCCAATACTCTTGGAACTCTTCCCACTGCATCGAACTTGTACTACATATATACCCCAGCAACCTATTTTACAAGAACCCATTTCACTAATGTTGGTGCTGGCCTTCCAGTCAGCCAGTGATCCTTTGGAATTCTCCACACCATTCTATGACAGAGACAGAGCTGCCTCCACTCCTTTCATGACATCCATTGTTGCCATTCAGATCCAAGAAACAGGGAGCATTGCCCACAGCTAGTAAATCCTTCTCAAAACACAGTTAAACTTTGCACTGACAGCATGTGATTCAAGCACTGAATAGTATTTTCCTTTGTATTTACATATGGTCTAACTCATAAGCCAAATCCCTGAACCCTCTTTACTATGAGCAACTCTTGCAGTTGCTCACCATTTGAATGAAGATCCGGTTTTGCTTTTACATGGAACTTGATAATTCCTTTCCTTGCCAATTGGTGATGACACAGTTTCTTCTCAGTCTCAGGCATCAGACACTGCAGTGAAAATGCACAATTTCAGCTGCAGTGTCATGCTTGAACATGATAGAAACCAACAATCAAGATCAGATTGTGCACTCCTGACCATCTTAATGGACAATATGCAATGCCCATGTAAAATCTCATCCTGAACCTCAGCATTATTAGACAAGTACTCCAAGAGGAGTTTGACTGCAGACTCTTCAACAAAGGTTTTTGACTGCAGTGGAGTGTACAAGTCAGCCAATGATACCATGCCAAACCCATGTATCTATGAAATTGCAGAGAAACCTCCACAACAAAAAGTTGAAGGTCACATGAAAATGAGTGCAGAAATAACGATCTGAGAGTCTCTGACAAAGTGATGGACCATCATCACCTTTCATCACAAATAGCAATGCCAAGCTGCTCCATGACTACCCACTGAATTCATCAGCTCCTGACAGTGGGTGTAGATAAGTACATAATAATCTGCCCAAAATCTGGGCAAACCATTACACAAAAATCTGCATCTTGAGTTTGTGTTGCATTTCCAGAAGCAACAGCAGGAAAACTCAGTCACAATGTGAGAGCTACCACACAAGAGACATAACTAATCAAAAAAGTAATCAGGATCCTCCTTCAAGCTGCAACAAGCTTGTGACAGAAAGCTTCACTTTCATGCCCAAACCCATGTATGGTCTTCTTGAAATGCCCACAAAGCGACTGTCATCTTCACTGCAAGAAAATGTTCCAAACAGAATCAAATTTCCAGGAAATCTCGGATGGAAGTCTCATAAGAATGCCATAGCAATTGCACCATTTTTCCTGAATCAACTTGTTGACTTCATTGCCTGCCTAGATGGATTTAACACACACAAAATCCACAGGGTTAGGTCATCTTCAAAATCAACCCTAAGAAGATCTCCAACCCCACAATAGTATCTACAGCCTTTCTCTAAACTTTAAACCTGAAATTCATGCTGTTCAAGAACTCTGAACCCTTATTTCAAAACGAACATAAGAGGACCAACTCTGTGGTTAGAATCTGACCTAAAAATCCAATGAAAAAAACAGTAAGAAGCAACACAAAACTTGTGCAATAATGTGCCCACGAGCAAGCAAGCTATCAAGCGAGCATTCCATCTCAATGAAGCTCCAGACAATGGAGACAAGATAGAGGGATGCCTTGTACTACTCTTTTGCCACCCATCAAAGGTCCTAAAACCCTGGACCCTGAAAACCGTTTGGGCGCCAAAAGTCTGGGAACGGTTGTTGCTTCCTATCTTAGCTTTCTAGGGTTTTCTTCCCCAGATTCTGAAGGGATTCGACGACTCGACCACGAAATTGCCTACTTGTTGTTGAGAAGATGAACACTGGGGATTTGTAGAGATGGTAGTGCATGGTGAAGGAGAGTGTGTCTTATGAGTCTTGAGCTGGAATTTTGGCATTGAGAGATGGCTTCTCACGGAGACGATGGAATTCAGGTCTGAATCACTTCCTCTGTCTCTGTGTCTCTGTGTCCCTCTGTGTTAGTCCTTGTCTGCAACATGAATACTTGCAGAGATTGCCACATCCTCAGAAGCTAAATATTGGGTGATGCTTAGATGTCCAGGGCATCTCTTGATCTCCTCAAGGAACAAGCATTTCTGACTTTGCAACAAACTGTGGTTCTCATGGCAGGATGATGCAATTCGAGCACAATTGCAAACCCTAATTCTGGAACTCCTTCACAAAAGAGCAGAGTCATCCACCATGTGCCCTTCAGAAGCTCGTACTTTCTCTCATCACCCTTCCTCTTTCTTCTGCTAACAAAGTTTTTTCTGTTCAAGATTTAGTTCAAGCTATCAACACATCAATCAAGATGTATGAATGTATGTACATTGGTTGATGGACAAAAACTCCATTACAATTATGTTCTTGCAAAGCATTCTTCAAGCATTCTTGTCAGGTGGTTTGGAAGTTTGAGGTCCCCTGCAGTATCACTGCATTTCAAGGAAATATGATCATTAGAGCTTTGTGCAATTGTGAGTCTGTTTTGTTTGTTTCTTCTGTGGATTTTCCAGCCAGAGCACTGGAGCCCACCAACTGGAGACCCCTCATGGAGACAACTCGAGAGGTAAATTGCATCTGTCAAACAGCTAAGTTGAAACAAAAATTGCTCAGTTGGATTCTTCTTGCTCACAAGAGAAAGGCAAAGAAACCACTGCTTTTTCAATGCATCTTCCCCTGCTACCTAATGAATAAGGAGAATTGATGTGCTGTCTATTGAGATGACAGATTGTGGCAGTAAACAGTTGTGATAGTGATTTTTGAACATTGTTTGATGTTTGCAGGTTGCTAGACAAATGGCTGTTGATGGTCTAATTGAGTTCACCCAGGTATGGCACCTTCCATTTTGAACCTTATGGAGACCTGCAAATGCAGATTCTTCTGTGATTTAGAGTTCCAATATTGCAAGATGGTATGCCACAGATGTCTCCTCATATCAATAGATCACCATGGGTTTTCTGAGTGTAACTTGATTTCTAGCTATGTCTTGGAGAGAAGAACAAGGTCTGATGAATTGCAAATGCTCACAGTAATGGGTTGGGGAAATGTCAGTTGATAGCAACGCAGATATACTTGGAATCAAATTGGAAGAGCTCAACAGTAGGAGATTGTACTTGTGTCTGGTTCTAATCAAAGAAATGTGCAGAGAGGGAAGGTGGTTGATCCACAAGGTTCTCTTAGAGGGCCCTTGCGCCTACAACTGTCAAGAAAAGCATCAACAGCGAGCTCTTGAATTATGGTTTGATGTGAAACATCAAGCTTGCATCAAGCAAATATGAAAAAAATTCTTCTGTAGTCACAAAATGGCCGAGCTTCAAACAGAAGGATTTTCTGAGTTTTGTTCATTGTATGGAAGTATCCTGTTCCTTGCACCATCTGGTTGCAGGACCCTTTTAGTCAAATCTGGAACATCTTATTTCAAGGTTTATGTATAATTTTGAGATTTCAATTCACTGGAGACATGACAATACATGAGTGTTGTAATGAGAGGCATGACCTGAATTGCAATGACATGAAATTTTGGAGAAGAGGCAGGCATGGAGCCAAATCCGTTCATGGGGGTCACCAATTCCTGAATATTGTTATTGCACGCAAAGTTTGACCATGTCCCACAGCTTCCACAGAGTCACAGAAGATCGTTTCTTCTCATCACTTGCAGAATCTGAAAGGTGAGGAAAATGTGCAATTTGTGCCTGTCTAGAAACAAATTGGTGGTGCCAGTACTTGTTATGTACCACCAATACAAGATTCACCACCAGTACAAGATCATCTGTATCGGATACATTAAGAATGCTCACATGACCGATTTGTACAAAGAGCAACAACCAATTGCATGATTTTACATGCACAATTCGTAAGGACAGAAAAATGATTTCCACAGTCAGATAGCAAACCTCTACCTGCAATCTATAGGGATAGATAGAGTCTCATTGCTCACAGGACTTGCACAAAGAGCAAGAACTGATTGGGTGATTATGCATAGAAAATGGCATTTGAACAGCAAACCTCTGCCTGAAATCTACAGGGATAGATAGAGTCTCATTGCTCACATGACTGATTTGCACAAAGAGCAAGAACTGATTGGTGATTATGCACAGAAAATGGCATTTGAACAGCAAACCTCTGCCTGAAATCTACAGGCATAGATAAAAGCTCATTGGTCACAAGAATAATTTGTACAAAGAGCAACAATGGATTGTGTGATTTTACATGCACAATTATCAAGGACAGAAAAATAATTTTGACATTCAGATAGCAAACCTCTATCTGCAATCTACAGACACAGATAGAGTCTCATTACTCACTCAACTGATTTGTACAGAGAGCAGCAACAATGGATTGCATGATTACACACACAATTGTGAAGGGCAAAAGAACAGTTTCCACATTTGGATAGCAAACCTCTACATGCAATCTAGGGGCATATAGATAGTCTCATCCCCAGAGATGCAGCCAAGCAGGGTTTAGGGTTTTGGAGTTTAGGGTTTACAGATAGTCTCGTTGAGGAAGAAAAAACAAGTCCTATGGAGATGCAGCCAAGCAGGGTTGGAATGAGACACCTGCATAGTCACTCAGACTGGGGTGGATTGGATCTTTGGATGACCAGTGAAATGTCCTGAGCTCTGTGTTGTAAACCAACACCCAAGAGTAGTCTATGTTGCTTGTGAAGCAAATGAGATTGTTGCTGCTTCCAATAGCATTCAAGCGAAAGGGATTGTAATTTGGGCATCGACCAGCTCCCACAAGTGAAGAAACTCTTCTCACCTTGAACTCATTCGGAAACTGAGAAGGAAGAGTTTCATAGAGTACTAGTTTCATCATCTCACGACAATCTTCCTCCTCCTTCTCCTGGTTGTTTATCACTACTTCCCATATCCTGTGACAGTCCTTCACAATCCCTATCATGAAGAGACGACCTCCTCCACATGCCACCAAAGATGGATACTCGAAGTAGTGAGGAGAAACAGATTGAAGCTCCATCCAAACACATTGCTCGATGTTGTAGGCAAAAAGCTCACAAAACGGCCTCATTCTATCCATCAGAAAAAACCAGCCGTTGCTAAACACCATCGGTGATTTACCGAAGTGCATGGAGGGTTTCGGGAGGACTCCTGGCGTCCATCTCTTGGTGCGAGAGTCGTAGACGCGCATATCGCGTATCGAGTTGCTTCCTCCGATTGAGGAAGAGAGGGCTCTTCCTCCGACAGAAGACGATGCGGCGGCGTTCATAGTGAGGATCTTGTAAGCCGATGTAGTCTCGTCGTACGCCATTCCGAAGTGATCGACCATCTGCTCGGGATGCGGAGGCAGATGCTCCCACTTCTTCGTCACGGGGTTGCACACGTACAAATCCGTGGAAGTGAGCTCCCCCCAGCGAAATCCGTAACACAGCAAGCCTCTGGAGGAAGCCAGCACTTGGAGGTCTGGATCAGGGAGGCAAGAGACGCTCAGCAACTTCCAGGAGCAGGAATTGACTTCGTAGGACAGGAATCTGCGCTTCCCCGTGCATACGATGAACCACGGCTTCTGCTGCTGCTCCCGGGAGGAGGAGCAGGAGAACATGGCGTGGAGCTTCGCGAAGCTGGTGGATCTCGTGTCCTCACTCCACTTCTTGCACACACAACGCATCCTGATCACATCCTTGAGCGGCAGAAATGCCAGCACCCTCTCGACCAGCTGATCCGGCAAACCTCCCCATATCGATGTTCCTTCTTCCTCTTTTTGTCGTTGTTGTTGTTGTTCTTCTTCTTCTTCGTCCTCCCTTTTAGCTGCTGGACCTCTCTCATCGTCCTGACCACTTCTGCAACATATTCTCGAAACCATGATCGAGTTGGGATGCAGAAGAAACAACAACAACAAACACGAGCTACTAAGCAAAATTCAACAGCAACAACAAACGTAAGCTACTGCACAAACCTCACCAACAACAGCAACAGCAACAACAACACAAACAAATGACCGAACGACAAGAAACACAAGCTAATACACAAAAGTTCAGCAACAGCAACAAACACAAGCTACTACACAAAACTCAACAACATTAACAACAACAACAAATGGAAAAACAATAAGAAGCTACAACACAAAACTCAGCAACAGCAACAACAACATAAACAAATGGAACAAGGCAGAAAAATCAGAGTTTTGAGATTCTTGCAAGGAGCTTCAAGTTCACTAGGGGAAGAGTGGCAAGCAAGTTTCTTTTCTTCTCATCATTTCACCAACAAATCCAAAAGTTTCAACGACAAATTTAGAAGAAGAAGAAGAAGAAGAAGAAGAACTCCTGTCTACAAATACATACACAAAAACTGCAACAACAAAAGCAGCAATTTTTTTTTGCCTGCAACAACAAAAGATTGGGCTCCAAGCTTCTCACTTTTAGTTCTTCATCCAAACCAATTGACACCCAAAGTTGCTCCAAATTTTTTATCACAATCTTCTTCAACTGAAACCAAAAATTTGCTCCAAAATTGATCACAATCTTTTTCAACTAGGTATCACAAATTTGCTCTGAAATTTTTTATTACGATCTTCAACTGACACAAAATTGCTCCAAAAAACTTATCACAATCTTTGATTGCGTCCAAAATTTGCTCCAAAAAATTGTCACAATCTTCAACTGACACAAAATTGCTCCAAAAATTTGTCACAATCTTCAACTGACACCAAAATTTGTCACAACTTTCAACTGACCACCAAAATTTGCTCCAAACATTTTTTTAATCACAATCTTCTTCAACTCACACCAAAATTGCTCCAAAATTTTGTAGCAACAAGTTTGCTCGAAACTATATCCAACCCATTTTGCAGCTCTGTTTCAAAACCTTCTTCCACTACTAATACACAACCACAACACCCGGCCACCACCCACCCACAACAAACCACACACAAGAAACATAAAAATTCACCCAAAACAGAAGACAAACACAAGAACAAAATTTCACTGATCTTGCTTGGCAATTGCAACAAAAGGGAAATTCCAAAAACTAGGTTGGGCTTTGAATGGGAAGATTTTGTTTACATTTGTTTGTAATTAGAGTATCTCCACACACACACACACACACACTCTCTCTCTCTCTCTTTAGTGTTTAGCTCATCCAACTTAGGTAACACTGTTACCAATTATTCTCCCCATCTTCACCCAAAAGCATGAAAGGTTGAACAAAGTATAAAGTCAGACACTATTTATATATCATACCTGGGCCCATTGATTTTTTTCAAATTCTATTTGTATAAGGACAAGGGTTATAGTATTAGTGTATTACTATACAAAGTGTGTTGAATAGGCTTGTGTGTTAGGTGTTATGGCCAATGAAATTGCTGGTGGTCTGAATGTCTTGAGTTGTCTTGACTTGACTGGAGTGAAGTAACAGTTAAATGTGTAGTAGGGTTTGGTAGGTTTGTGAAAATTTGAAAGGACCAATGGTGAAAAGTTATATATATTGTAGTCAATGTTCAGCAGAGCAAGGTTGTGTGTGGGCCTCAACAATTTTTGGCCAAGCCAATGGGATAGTTGGATTTGGTTATCTGAATTTGTTTTCTTAGTTATCTTGAGCTATGAAACAATGGCCATTTGTAGACAAGGTTTTAACACATTCGTTGTGCACATTTTTTGCAATTTTGTAATGTTGTCGCTCAAGTGTCTAATCACGTCATTTGCAAATTTTGCAAATTTGCTCAAATTTGAATTTTAATTTGACAATTTTTTAATGATTAGTATCAAATACCTAGTCAAGAATATGGAAGGATATTGGTTTTTTTTTCAGTTTTCATATTGGTATTTTCGTTGGGCTTACGTAGAATTCCTGGTGTAACCAAATTTGACTAAATTATTTTCTAAATGATTTTGCCATGTTGACTACATCACACCCAGTTGAGATCGTAAAAGGTAAGATATAACTAATAGCAAACCACTTGGACCAATCATTAACAAGTGTTAGACCAGACCATGCAGTTCCCAATGCCATTTGCATGCTAGCCACAGCCTTGTCGTACACCACAAATGCTAGCACAAAGAGAATACAATAATTATTGTTCTTCATCCAAAACCTGTTGTGCAATGTGCTGGTGAGGGTGCTCTTGTGAGAGGAGATCCACCTCCAACATCCAGCATGTGATCTTTTGCAAAATGTTTACTACATCCAAAATAGTGTGCAAATTATTTCCCCTACCTGTTCATTAATATGAAATATTGAACTGTATACGCCTACAAAATAGTCAATATGCCAATCGTTTTTAATTGCTGATAAATTCAAAGACATTTCATTAGGGCCCTTTTCTACCTTGATTTGGGTTTTGACCTGTATGTGATGAAGTCTCATTCATTTTATTTCTTGAAAGATGATGTTGTTGAGAATTGCAAAGACAAACCATAAAATAAAATACCTCTTTTTAGAAAAAGTTGGTATAACATAATATTACATGATATCAACAGACTCATCAATCGATCACTCACACAAAAGAACTCATTCAACAAGCCAGGGTAAACCAACACCCATGTTGGTACCTTCACGTGTTTGAGTGAGGCCTCATAATGGCCATATAAAATTGTTAGATTTGAACTTGGAGACCTTTACTAAGTCTAAACGTCTGATATTTGTATTGTTTAGAGATAATTCAAATAGATTTTGAGATTTTTACCATGGTACCAACATGGGTGTTGGTTCATTCACCACTCATGCAAACTACTTATTGATAAGTGGAGTTGCATTTCACTCTAAACAATCATATAGTAGAAAGTGTATTTGTAAAGTATCATACAACTTTACATTGTGAATCTCCATATTGACATATTTAAGGTTCATGAGATGAGAAAACTCTAAATTTTAGTACATTGCTCATTGCATGTGTGATGGGTTGGGGGCATGCTCATGGCAAGTTCAAACCAACAACAGTTAAACTAGAAAATGTTCCATGAAGTTCCCCAAAAAATGAACCCACAATTCACAATATCCCAAAAAAATGTGAGTCCAAGTTTGTAGACTAGACTAGTCCCCCCTTCTTGTAGTCTCTTGCTTACAAGGGAAAGCCAACAACAAATTGCAAACCTAGTATCATGGTAGCAGCTTCCACACTAATCATATGATTTTTTCAAAAACTTAGGTTGCAATTTTCAAAAAAACATGGCCGTTCAAAGAACAAATGTTTTTGAAGGGAAATAAAGAACAATTATTAATTAGAAATAAATTATTTTGTATGTCTTTGACATGGGTTTGATACTTGCCATGGTACTAGGGTAAGAGTTTTTTGAAAAACAATGCCATTGCTTTATGCTGTGTATATTTCATGACATTAGTCTTGTGGTAGTCATGATTGGATGACGATAAAGTTTACATATGTTATGACATAAAGTAGGAAAGATTGGTGAAGTTTGTTGGTTGGACTTGCTTTTTTGTACAACACTGAAGAAGAAGGTGCCAAGTTCCAACCACCTCCCACCAATCCCATTGAAATATCTCGAAATTTAGACTTGTAGCAATAATAATCTAGTCATTGGGACCACTGCTGGTAGATTATTGATTTTATTTTATTTTATTTTATTTTTTGAGAACTGGCATGGCAAGGTTTTTTTCCTTTAAAAAATGACATAACATAGCGTATCAATAACATATTTTCTATAATTTCTAAACCGCATGTTATCAATTTCCCATCCAAAGTAATACACCCCATTCCAATTACACGGGTGTTTTTTTTTTAAATATTATTATTATCATTATTTTTATTTTATTTTTTATAGCAATACCCACATATTATGCATAAGGATCAGTTCAAATAGTTACCTTGATAAGCACCTTGTATATTGCCCATGTAGGGTACATTTTAGGGTCTTACCTTAGAATACATGGTGGTACTACCACATGTCATAAAACAAGTATAAGGATTTATAACTTACCTAGATGAAATTACATTCATCCAAGTAAATTAATTTAAATATTCAATAACCAACCCCTAAAGGTCTTGTTGAATCTTTGGATGCTACCTACCAAGCAAGTAAGCTTTCAAACCAATTTTCACAAAATTTGAAAATCAACAAATAAAAAAAATGATATGTTGCTATGTGGTAGTAGTTTTGAATATTTCAAAACTATTGTTATTTAATCTTGGAAAAATTCACATCATCCATTTTGGATGGTCTTACATCATGACACATGACACAATTTTAAAATTTGCCACATGGCATAATAATTTGTCCATTTCTTAAGGCCAATTATTTACTGACACATGTTGCAATCAAGCCCAAATAATTCATATTCAATATTTTAATTGAGTAATTAAATTTAGATGGTTCAATTTAAAGTCAATTGGATGTCAACATGTGGCATTATGTAAATAAGTATGTAGGCCTAGGCTAGTTAGGTAGGTTTAAAATAATCTTATTTTTATTTTGGGTTTAACTTTTAAGGTTGAGCTTCATTCATAAACTTATTATTTGAATGGCACTTGCAATTTGAATATTTTTAATGTGCCTACTAATATATTTCACACTAGAAAAATGGAAGACAAATATATGAATTCAACATTTGAATTGGAAATGTGACCAACGTAATCACAACCTATTTACAACTACTTCTTAATAACTATGTTATATTAGCTTAGTTTACCTACTAACTATATTAACTATTATAAAATAATAGTTAATAGGTAGTAATAAAAATCTATTAAATCATATATATAATATTTTTGTATAATCTTAATTAAATAATAATAATATTGGTTAGTATCTTAAGCTATATTATTATTATTATTATTATTTCACATGTTCAACTAGTTTTAACTATAATGATTATTACTACAATATAAATTACTAACAAGTAATAATAATTAATAAAAATATAAAAATATAATTTAACATTTATATTAATTAATTAAAATAAAATTTGAATATACACAAGATATACATACATTTGTTGTACATTTGTACATGTTAGTATCCCCCAAATTAGTTTATAATACTTCTTATAGACCTTAATATATCCAGAGTGCTACAATTGATTTTGGTTAGATTTATAATTAATGAGACATAAATTGCTATTTTGAGATAAAGACCAAATTAAAAATGGTCTTTTTGAAAGGATGCAAATAGTAATAATCGTAAATTAGTTGCAATGTACTCATAAAAACATGACCAAACATAATAAACGATTGTAAAAAAATGACCAAATCTAATTAATTGCAAACAACATCTAATTGAATGTAATCGCAAATATAGTGATTACAAAACCCCATATTTCTTCTAGTGTATGCAACCTAGTACATTTCTAAATACTAGTGATAGATTGCTTGCAAGTCACTTTTGAAGGTTGCATCTCAAGGTGTTAATAGAGTTGTCATGGTTGTTTTGGAAGTGCACAAGAGAATAATGATCTTTCAAGGTGGTGATTTAAGTTTGCAACGCATGCTGATCTGCACCACCTTGGCCAATGCTTGGCTGGCCGCCAAGCAGATACTCCCTAGGAAGCTTTGCAGGTATTCAGGGAGAGAGCTTTTCCAATTCATTGGTAATTGATATTAGCTTTCACAGACTTTCCATTTGCATTTATTAGCAGATGGATGGGTTCAGCTTGATACCTTTAACTTCATATGCTGAAAGAAAACGCTGGCCTATAAACATTTTCTTTGTTCATTAGTGTTTTCTCGCTTGTTGGTATGTAGTGTGCCTGATGTTGGTTTATAATTTTTGCTACAAGGATAAGGTTTAGGCGTCAAAATATTAATTTGATCTGAGGATTGGTTTGGATCACAAGTGCACTACTATTACATGGGTAGGTGGTCACTTTGTTTGAAATCACAAATTTAATTGAGAGAAAGACTACCTCTGTTTGTGGAGCCTTATGTTGCTGCTAACCTTCATTTGTGTGCAGATACTCTTCCTTGTTGGCCACTCCTTCTACTCTACCAGACAGTCACTTGGAGATGGACTGGAAAGCTGGTGAGGCTTTTATCAAAGTATACGCCCAACTCAGATGGGCTTGTCTGAATATGATCAAGTTAAGGTATGTCATCAGGATGAAGTTTCTAGACCTATTGTCTGCCAAAATACACTACAGTTGGGAGAGTCAGAATAGAGTTTGAATTCAAATTTTGCATCAGCCTGTGATCCAACATCTCTGAAGCTTACATTGGGTATTTGTGTGGGAGTGTAAGCAACACGGTATCCATGTGACCGTGTGTCAACTGCCACTGCTCTAACAGACATTTTGGAAACTTTCTTGAAAATTAGCAATTGGCTTCTCTTTAATTCAGAAACACCTCACAATTTGGAAGCTGACACCAGTGGAGGCCTGAAAAATGAAGTGGCTTCATGTAGACCTCTAGTTTCCTTGTTTGCCGAGAAGCTGCAAGCAGATTGTGAATGAAGCTCTTTGGCATGCAGGTTGGTAACTCTGCAATGCAGAAAGCTTGACAGGCAAGCCCAGTATACATCAGGTGCATGAAGTTGTCAACTTTGGTATTGGCCCAGAATTTTGGCACAAGAGGGCGAAAGTTGGATCAGTGACAAAGGGCAGAATTCAAGAGAAGGTTTGCCAGAAGTAGGTACTGCTGTTTCACCTTGCAAGGGGTGTACACTCTTGCTATGCAAAATTTCTTTCTCTTCTTCCTTGGAAGTGATGTGTTTACTTTCTATGTTTGTGGTTCTTAACTCAAAAGATAATCACTTCATGTTTCAATGCTCTTGTCACATGGTGCATCTCAATTGTCAAACTTTGGCAGGATTATCTTGATGCATCATTCATGCAAAGTCAGCACTGAAATATGAAAACAATTTGTTAAACTGTGTAGAATCATGTTTGTGCTTGATTACAGACCCTAAATCAATCAAAACTTTGGATTGATTAGCTGGCCTACACAGTTATTACTGAGTTGTGACACAGGTAGCTGGATCTACCCAGTGTTCTGCCCTGAGTATGTTTGCCCTGATAGTAGTTAAGTGTGATCTTTCAATATCATCTAGCCAATATGTTTTGAGAAGCTAGGATCATCAGTCTAGCAAGATTGTGGCACACTAGTTTTTCTGACCTCTACGGATTTATGTGAGATGTGTATCCTGCCATGGTTGATACCAAAGAATGTTACAATCCCAAGCCCCCTTTGTAGTCTGTAGCAGAGCCTCACATTTTTTGACCTTATAAATTCACTAGTTATCCTGTCCTACTTAGGAATTTTTCTTTGATTGTATTGCAGGTGGTATGGTTGAAAACAGAGCTTTGTTCTGCCCTGGAGGCTAGGAAGGCTGCAACATGCAGGTAGTATGTGATACAAGGTTTTGCATGAGCAAAGATGTGAATAGAAAGCATGGTATGAATCTTGTGATTTCTTTGTGGAATCACTAAAATGGAATTTGCCGCAAGGCAAAGGAGTTAGAAGTAGCTTTGATGGACATGGTGAAGGAGGATAATCATCATCTACTCTCTGCTCAGGTTTTATTTCCCTTATGCTTTGTCCCCCGTTCAATTCATCTGGTGTGACAATGTTGGATGTCATACTCTTAGTGTTGTCTGCTGGTGAATTGATTTGTTTGTGTCAGAAACGAGTTCTACCAACTTGAAGATGTCAGCATGGCCTGGCCCTTCAGTCTTAAGCCTTTTGAGGATAGCTGTCATGTTCCAGGTTCACAAAAAAATTTCATCATATTCCATGAAACTGGAAACCTCAGTGGAAAGTCTATGGTTGTGGGAATGTCAAGCCTTTATACTTATCACAATCATGTGGGGATTCTTTCATAGGCTTATGCATTATATTGCATCTTATGGGTCACTTAGATAGGTTCTCCTGAAGGTGACTTTGTGTTAGGGCTGCCACTGTCACCAAGGACTTTCATATTACTTCATTGTTAAGTGCCTCATTACATGGAAATATGATCAAGGAAGCTTTCACCACTGGTGGCCCCATGATCAAAGAGCTACAAACATACCAGGTCACAATGCCATTCATAACAGACATGAAGCTAAACTAGTAATGTGTTTGATGGATTTAGAGTTCACATCATGATTACCTAGGTCACAAAAAGGAATCCTTCATGTAGTTTCACCTTCTCTCCATACCTACCACCATCTGGAACACTGTATCTGTCACCATGGTTGCTATATGCATCAGCATGTCAGTCACAGTTACCATACCCAGCACTGAAACCATCTCTTCCTCCACTATCACACCCACCACCCCAAGATCCCCTTCCACCAAATTTACCTCGTCCCCCATAGCTACTTCTACCACTCACTGAACAATCACCAGAGTCCCCATTACCCCACTGGCGAACCATCCCTCTTCCTTTGTACATGCCACCACTGTGTCTGGCTATGTCACTCAGCTCAGCTGGCACTTTCTGACCATCTCCTTCTAACATTTTTATGAGCTCCTTTGCATACTTACCGTCTTGTTCAGAAAAGAATGTATGAGCCTGGCCAGTTGCACCTGCCCGGCCTGTTTGCCCAATGCGATGCACATAATCCTCCACTCCAGTTGAGTTATAATTGATCATCATCCTGAATTCAGACAACTAACTGTTACAAATGGATTGCCAAGATGTTATTTGTAAATATCAATGATTGAATCTTTTCTCTTTGCTTTCTCCACTTTTCTTGCACAAACCCTCCCTCAAAAAGATTGGGGAATCCTATTACATGGTGTTACTAAAAGGAGGTTACAAATCTCCAAGGAGAAAGCCAAATACCTGATGTTTTTAATGTCAAGCCCCCACGCAGCCACATCAGTGACAACAAGAATAGGAGTCTGCCCTGCCCAAAACTGAAAAGGACGAAGTCCCATTCACCTTGAGACTTGTCCCCATGAATTGCTGCTGTATCAAATTCCCAGCCCAAATTACGAGCCAACATGTCACACATGCATTTGGTCAAGCAAAAGATGATAATCTTAGCACCTTGCTCTTGTGAGTGTAAAATCTGCTCCACTCTTCACTGCTTTTCATAAGGCAGTACTACTTCCACAACTTGTTGCCATATCAAACAAATCCATGAGAATGCAACAAAAGCTCCAATAAAACAAACCTTGAGGTTCACCACAATGTCAGTTCCAGCCAAAGAAAAACATCCTCAAAAACCGTTTCTATCCCGTATGTCTGTAAGAATAAATCCAATTCACCACATATCTGTGAATGAATGACTTAGATGCAAATACCACTTTTGAAGGCATCATAGACAAACTTCCAAAGTAAGAGCATTGTAATTATTAATAGATGGCATGCAGTGTCTCCTGACTTCTCAGATGCATGCATCATTATTACCTGAGTAATTGACTTGTTGGCAGCTAGTTCACCTGTGTTACCATTATTGACCTACACTGGATCAACCAGCAAGTTGCCAGCAACTTTGCGCACTTCCTTTGGCCACGTAGCTG
This sequence comes from Sphagnum contortum, assembly GCA_963920785.1. Classification (NCBI taxonomy): domain Eukaryota; kingdom Viridiplantae; phylum Streptophyta; class Sphagnopsida; order Sphagnales; family Sphagnaceae; genus Sphagnum; species Sphagnum contortum. The sequence goes on from OY987278.1 coordinate 2,703,060, forward strand.
TGTACATGAGGGTCTGTCTTTGATTTGGAATCTCATTCACAATCTTGCAGATCTGAGGTTCAATCCCATATCCAGCATGCGATCTGCTTCATTGAGTACCAAGTAGCACACCTGCTTTGGGTTCACCTTCTTCACTTCCAGGAAATCATTCAGCCCTGGTGTGGTTATTATGATATCAGCTCCGAGCTCAATGTCTCAGAGCTGTGCTGTTTTTGGGGCACCTCCGTAAACACACTGCACAAGAAGTCAAGAAATTGAAATGTGCACCATCTAGAGCCTCCATGTGTAATCCAGAAAAAAACTGCAAAAACTCACTTTGGTGGAAAGTACAAGGAGTTCTACAATTACAAAGCACCCTGCTAACTGTATTATTTCATATGCAAGTGGGTCACAATGCATACCACAGACCATCCATATGAAAGGGGTTCAACACAAAAGAAAAAAAAAGTTACCATGCTTGTTATGCATGATGATCTACTCATCCTGAATTTGAGTTGCCAGTTCTCAAGTGGGGGCCAGCACAAGTATAATCAGTCACAGATGAGAAACTTTTTGCTTACACTCCAGATGAAGAAATCCTGGGAGCAGGTAACCAAGAGTCTTTCCTCAACCTGTCTTGGGAATGGCTCCTATGTCCCAATTTGCATGGCAATGGGCCATGACTGTGCCTGTATGGGAGTTGGTGCCTTGAACCCAGCTGATTGAAGCCGCAAATCAGAAAGATGCATACACTTAGCATACTTCATGGGCATTGGGCAATAGAGACCGGAGAGAAAACTGTGAGGCACATCAACAACAGAAACCCATGACTCTCTACATGCCCCTTATTTCTTAAGCAGACATAAATGAGCTGATGCAAATATTCAAGCAACAATCCCCAAGGATGGTAGGTGCTGCATGGTTGCCTGCTGGCATCAAATCCAGGGGGGGTCTCAGCTGAGATGTGGCAAGGGGACATCCTGGCTCACCCTAACAGCCACGACCCCTCCTAGCTCAGCAATCCACCAATGGTGACGAGGCCACCAGCAGAAACAGTCCACTGAGTTCAGATGCACATAGTCCCCAACAATTAGGAGGTGTGCTATAGTTCTGTTGTACATGGGCACAATGTACAACATAAGCTGCAAGCTGGAGCAAATATCGCACCTGCAGCAGCCCCCAGGATACAGAAGTGGAAAAGAAAAAAGCTCACTCCCTGCATTTGAGTGAGTTCTGAGCTTGATCTTCTAGCCACAACAACACCTTTGAATACCCAAAGGCATCACAACCAAGCTCTGCAGCAGTTATGCTTTGTAGCTGTGGCAACTCTGCACCTCATTCCACTCTCCCTCTCGAACTGTTAAGAAATTGAGCTCGCCCAAATCTTTCTATAAACGTGACAAACAAATGATATTCTAGCCTACACAACTTGCCTCCACTTGCTGAAGATGGTACCAGCCCAGTTTTTGCAAAACCCATCTCTCCCAACATGTCTCAGCTTAGGTGGCTTCAAACACAAGTTCAAAACCTACTTGATGATTTAAGAACTTGTACCAAGGAGTCTAAGCTCAGATTGACACAGATTCACTGACACTCTGCCAAGAAAAGAGTTTGCCACAGAAATGTTGAAAAACTCCATCCAGGAGGCAGCAGTAACCCTAAAGGTGAATCTTTTTATGACCTGCTGTGTCTACCTTAGAGGGCCACAACCCACTTTATCACATATCAGAATCAGGAGCATGTCAAGTATGCAAACCCTGCTTGGTGCTTTGACCCAGCAACTCAAAGGCATGACATGGAGAAAACGGTGGACTAAAGAAACAACTAGAATTTTAAACAAGCATCAAACATAAGATAATGATGGGAGGCACTTGAATAGTAGTGACTGATTAGTCGCTACATACCTCGGTCTAGGGTAGAATCAAGGGCTTTGCAATCTTTTATGAAATCTGCATGTTGACCATAATCATGAACTTTCTTAGCAACATCAAGCACCATATCAAAATACTGGAGCATTAATTCTTGTGTGAACTGCCTTTTGAACCATCCATTGTATAGCATCTGCAAGAAAAGGGTCGTTTCCTGCACACCCAGACAAAAGAAATTCAGAATGCACTAGAGAACAACACCATGCTAATCTGCCCTATAACTGAGCAGTCACTGAAATCAGAGATTACTATCAAAGGCTTTTCATAGTACCAGCAATCCCCCTACAACTGAAAGAAGTCCAATTGCCTCATTCTGCAACTGACCTGCTCAGCAAGGAAGGTGACACCATTGTGGTTCACCATCTCATACATATCTCCAAGGATAGGGTTGACGAGCTTCCGAGTTTGCTGATATGCAGGGTACACTGACACTGCCCATGAAGCTGCAGAGCCAAACCCAGAAATAAATTCAACAATTCCCAACTTGTAGAAAATCTGGTGGTGGATTCTAGTGAATCTGCACTAAAAATCAACATGTTCATACTAGAAACACATGGCAAAATGAGATAAGGAAACAATCAAAGTGGTTACCTTCTGACATTGCATGTACACAACCAGAGGAATCACATACCTGCGTAGACCATCTTCACATATGGGTCTAGCCATTCATCAGCCATGTCCAAAAGATAAGAATATTCCATCAACTGCAAACAAATGTCTCACTTCAACAACTACAATAACATCCCCACTGACTGCATCAGTTCCCAGAAATGGGTGGAGGTCAATGTCAGACATCATATATCTACGAGATTGCAGAGAAAACCTCCAAAAAAACAACAATTCGAAGGTACCTGCAATACCAGTACCAACAAACCCAAAACTAACACCACCAGAAAGGGTACAGTCATGACCTTATGAGAGTCACGCTGACAAAGTGTCAGAGCATCACCTTCATCATGACTAGCAGCAACAAATCACCATGACTCCTACGGTCTTCATCACCTCCTGAGCATGGGTTTGAGCTACAAACCTTTAAGAACCTACAAACATGAATAACAAAAGAGAACCTCATGACCTAACAAAAGTGATAAATAGCTACAAAGAGGTCTCAAATATTTGAAAAGATCAACATAGAAAAGATCTAGCAAAAGATTACCAGAAAGCGCAAAAAGCTGCTTGTTAGCTCTTTCCTTTAGATCTTGTTTATGAAACCCTAAAACCTGGGGCCAAAGCTACTGACGTCGCCACGGCGACGAGTAGTAGTATACGGTGGTGGTAGTGGTGCAGGGGTGGAGGAAGAATCGGTGAAGTATTGCGAAGGCGACAAATGCGCAAAACTCCGCGTCCTTCTGTGCAATCGTTCATTGTGCTAGGCAACTACTTGTTGTTGTTTGTTGGCGACATAGGGCGAGATCGAGGTGTGGCAAAAGGCATCCGCTTAACAGGACTCGTTGGCCGCGATTCTGATGATGATAGCCGTACTGGACAGGTATTCCTGGAGCGCAGAGTTGCCAAGCTTAATCCGCAAAAAAAATCACCAACAGGAGAATTTAAATCACACAAAGCATTGACGCCTGCGTGCACAGCAGAAGAGAGAAAGCTCTGCTGAAGAGCCTTGGCGCCACAAAATAGTCCGAGGAGAATCGAAATGTCTTGTTCGCGCGCGAGAGAGAATGCGAGACAAGATTTTTGGGAGAGTATTAGGGTTTCTAGATTAGGGTTTTCAGATTACGCATCCTTGTGTTCGAGCTCTCAAGCGGGTGTTTATAGTCTGTGACCAAGATAGAAATGGAGCTCTCAGTGACACAGAGCTTAATGACTTTCAGGTGAAGAAGATGATGATGATGAAACAAAGCAGACTTGTGGGCAGAAAGAAGCTCGGCTCGGTTGCTGCAAGTGTAAATATTGAAAAGCCTGCTCCTCCTATTCCTCCTTCTCCCCCACCTCTCATCTTGCAAGCAAATGTGCAGGAAGAAGAAGAAGAAGAAGAAGAAGACTCATCAGGAGATGAAACTGAGACAGATGTTGATTTGCCGGTGAAAGTAGCAGGGATTCGAGCAGAGGTGAAACCTCCACCATGCGACGATGATAGCGCTTCTTCAAGCAGTGAGGAGACTGAAACTGATGAGGACTTGCCAGCAGCAGTAGCACACAAGGGGGGAGCATGTCATCGTGTGAAGCAGGAGATTCATGATGAGCAGTTTGAGAATGGGTTTTATGCCAGAGGAGATTGCACCTATGATTGTTCGATCAAGTCATTGAATGTGAGGCTGCAGAGGAGACCATCTGACGTACAGACAGGAGGGGGACAGAAGAAGCAAAGGAGGAGGGCTCCTTCTTTGTCGCAGCGTCTTTTTCTTCTCCCGCAGCAGCAGCAGCAGCAGCAGCAATCATCCTCATCACAGAAGCGAAAAGCTGTACAAGTGAATCAGGTTGTGAAATCACTCTGGCCTGTTTCCCCTGAATCACAAATACAGCATAATGAGGATGGTGACAGGAACCCAGTTACAACATCGTATTCTGTAAGTCATTTCACACCGAAGAAATTACAGACCGTGTCTTCTAGGAAAGCCAATAAGAGAACAACTGAAGAAGAAGATGTTGATGATGATGATGATGATTGCAAAGGGGAGTTTGGATTCTCAATCAGTAGGAAAAGGAAATGTGGTATTAGGGTTGTTCAATCCACATCAAGGAACCATTTGCTTACAGAGCAAGAAGAGCAAGAGCACTCACACTGCAATGGTCAGGAGCTCCACAATGGCAGGAGAGATTGTTCAAAGCTGTCCTCTTCTTCATCAGAAGGGACTGAAAGTGACAGAGAGCATGAGGGAGTTGTGGGTAGTCCTCTGGCACGTCCAGAATTATCAGTAGGCTGTACAGGATTGGATCATCTTCAGAAACCAGGAAGGTTTGCACCAGCAGCAATGGAGAATCACTCATTACATCAAGGAGTGGGGGGGTCCAGGAAAGTTAGCATGAATAGTACTTGTGAAAAGAAAATTGGACAGCTTGAAGCAGCTAGTATGACGTGCAGGATGACTCCCCGGACAAGAAAGCTGACTGATGCCATGCAGAAGTTCCTGTCACAGAAAGTGCGTTCTCGTCAGTGGAAGGAGATTGATCTCAGTGCAGTGCATCCCACAGCTTTGATTGGTCGAAGCTGCAAGATTTTCTGGCCACTGGATGATGAGTGGTATCCAGGAGTGATCCACGATTACCACTCACAAACACATAAGCACCGAATTGACTATAAGGATAACGAGAGAGAATGGCTTATTCTTGCAAAGGAACGGGTGAAGCTCAAGGTGACACCTGAAGAACTGGTAGAGATTAAGTCATCTATAGAGGAGCACCCATCAAGGCAAATAATGAAGAAGCCAGATCTTGATGGGTTTGCAGCGTTAGCTGCAGGTGTGGATGATCATGAAGGCCAATTGGGTCATGGAGATCTTGTCTGGGCAAAGGTGAAAGGTTATCCAATGTGGCCTGCATTGATAATGGATGAAGAGCATGCCAAATTGTGTGAGATTGAGCCTGCAACACGTGCTGCCATGCTGCCTCTTCAGTTTTTTGGAAGCTATGATTATGCTAGAATCAGCTCTAAGAGAGTTGTGAGCTTTTCAAGGGGACTCATGTTAAAACTACATGCCAAGCGCAAGCGGTTGGCATTTGAGCAAGGGTTAGCAGAAGTTGAGACGTACTTGAAGGAGCACAGACTTCCAGAAGCCATGTTGCGATTGCTTGATTCACAAGGAGATGGTGCACTTGGAGTAATTGAGAGACAGAAGCCAGAATTCCAAGAAAGCTGGCCAGAGCCTGACAGTCTGGAACTGATGGGAAAGAAGAGAAATCATCAAACTGTTGGGAAAATTGTTGGGGGGCGCTCGTCCAGTTTTCCACTGAATTTGGGTACACTTTCTGTTCTAAGCCTTGGGAAAATTGTCAAAGATTCAGAGCATTTTCATGATCAGCATTACATTTGGACTGAGGGATACACAGCTATCCGTAGGTACAATTCCATAAGGGATCCTGCCACAATTGTAGGTTACCGAATGGAGGTTGTGAGGAACCCTTGCATGTTATCACTGCCAATGTTTCGAGTAACTCCAGATGATGAGCTACCGATTGAGGGTCCATCACCTTCTGCTTGCTGGAAGAAGCTGTACCTGAAACTGCAGAAGGTGAAAGAGAAGTCTGGCAAAAAATTTGGTCCTGAGCATGAGAAACGTCATCCATGGAGGTCAGGGGCAGCTATGTTTGGGTTTAGCAACCCTCGGGTGGCAAAGCTCATCCAGGGGTTGCCAAATGCAAGAGCTTGCACAAAATTCACAAACTGGCTGGACAAGTCGCCTGTGCAAGCAACAACCACTGCAGTCTTGCCTGTAGGTTACAAACCTGTGAATGTCTCATGGAAGCACTTGGATCGCTGCACTGTCTGTTACCTTGATGAGGAGTATGTGGGCAATCTTCTCTTGCAGTGTGACAAATGCCGCATCATGGTGCACATGAACTGTTATGGGGAGCTTGAACCTCCTGATGGTGATCTATGGCTTTGTAACCTTTGTCGATCTGACGCTCCAAAGGTCAGGCCACCTTGCTGCCTTTGCCCTGTCACTGGAGGAGCTATGAAGAAGACAACAGAAGGACGCTGGGCTCATCTCATGTGTGCAATGTGGATACCTGAAACTTGTCTTGTTGATGTCAAGAGGATGGAACCAGTGGATGGCATCAATGCCATTAACAAGGCACGCTGGAAATTGACTTGCACTGTTTGTAAAGTGCCCTATGGTGCTTGCATTCAGTGTGTTGTCAGCAACTGCAAGGTAGCATTTCACCCTCTTTGTGCTCGATCTGCTGGCTTCTGTATGGAGGTGTTAGAGGAAAAGATGAGAGGAAATGGAGAGACAGACCTTCAATTGTTGGCCTACTGTCGAAGACACAAGCAACCCACAAGCAACACCTGTGAGGTAATAAGTTCACCACATCAATCTAGGCCAGACTGCATGGCTTATACTCCTCCTGCAAATACCTCTGGCTGTGCACGCACTCAACCCTATAATGCAGCAGCAAGGCGGGGACGGCGAGAACCAGAGGCATTGGCTGCAGCTCTTGCAAAGCGGCTTTTTGTGGAAAATTTGCCATATGTTGTAAGTGGTTGTCAGCATGGTCCTCCCAAAAGACCCACCTCACCAAGGGCAGGGAGCTTATGGTCTTGGCACTGGGAAACCCAGAAAGCTGGGCCCCCATTGACCCCCACTGTGGATCTCCCCATCTCAATCAGTTCTCCTGCAGACAGTGAAGATGTTGGAGAGGTAGTGTTGTCAATGTCTGAGAAGTTCAGGCACATGCGATCATCTGTCAACCTACGGCTGACATTCGGAAAGTCAGCAATCCATGGATGGGGTGTATTCACAAAGCAAGCACATCTTGCAAATGACATGGTGATTGAGTATGCAGGCGAGGTTGTAAGACCTGTCATTGCTGATATTCGAGAAAGAAGGTGCTATGACTCTCTAGTTGGTGCAGGAACATACATGTTTCGAATTGATGATGAGCGGGTAATTGACGCAACTCATACAGGGAGTATTGGTCATCTCATCAACCATTCCTGTGAGCCAAATTGCTTCTCGAGGGTGGTAACAGCTAGTGGTGAAGACCGCATCATCATCTTTGCCAAGCGGGACATCCCACCTGGTGAAGAACTGACTTACGACTACCGGTTCATGTCTAAGGACGAGCAGCTGACTTGCTATTGTGGATGCTCAGGCTGTCGAGGCTCTGTCAACGTAAATGATTCAGACTCAGAGCCTTGCAACTTGGTTCTACATCACTCAGAGCTCATAAAGTTAACATCCACCAGTAGAGGACATTCACATTAGATAAATCTCAATGTCTTGGCTGTTGCTGCTTTCTGCCCACATTTATCCTCAGCAGTAAGCAGCAGCTAGCCAGTAACCATGACATCTTAACACCCCCCCCCAGAGTTGGTAGATGGGTAGCTCCTTTCCCAGGATCTCAAAGAGACTTGTGTAGGTAACATGCTGAGAATTGAAGAAGAGTCCACATTGGCCTTCTTGAGTGTTATCAGATCTGAGAGGGCTCAAGCATTTGTAGGATGCATTGTCCCATGTTTTTTTTGGCTTCACATCTTCTATTCTGTTATCATAATGAACCCCACTCAGTGATGATTTCTCGCGTCTTCCCTTGTTCTCTCTTCAACTTAAATTTTGAACACATGTTTGCAGGATTGTATTCACAAGAGCTACAGGAGGTAAGGTACACAGACAGATGTTATGTCTTCTGCTTTTGCATTAGATGAAGATTTCATGCAGGGAGATGGGGGTGGAGATGTGGGGCATTTGGTCATGCGTAATAATAGCATATGGAAATGGCTTCAGTTGCAATGCACTTGTCTGTTACTTATCCAAAGCTGTTCACTTTCTATTTGACCTGGTCTTGGACTAGGTAGTCTTGGTGGATGGAAGGGAAATGGCAAGTGAGCCTACCTGCAGACTTACTGTTAACAGCAGAATTCACAGAGGTGCAGGGCAGATTTTTATGTGAAGAAAGAACTCATTGATTGGATGGTGAAGAGACCTCTCAATTCTGGACCAGATATGTTGGTTCCAAAGGAGTTTGATTTCCCAGGCGATTGATTGTCCCAATATCTCAAACTTGGGGGTGCTGCGAAACTTCTTGTCTTCCTGCTTGCTGTCTGTCATGCTTTTATTGTCATTTCAAAATGCATTACACATAAAACAATTGAATCCTTTTTGTGACTTTTGTAAGTGAAAATTCTCAATCTTCTTCCTGACCACTCAACGATGGAATGCCATCCACACTACGAGTAAGTGCCATCATACCAAATGTCAGCTTAAACTCCTGCAGCTTTGATGTGTAGGAAGCTACAAATCTGAAACAGAATAACTCTGGCACACTAAGAAGCCATGATTCCGATCAAACAGTAAAACTCAGGCATTCCAGGGGATTCAAATCTGCAAAAGACTCTGGCATTACATGAAGCTTCAAATCTGCAATAGAGAAAACTCTCGCATTCCATGAAGCTTTAAATCTTCAGCAGAGAAAACTCCTGGCATGATGGAAATCTGAAAACAGAAAAACTCTGGCAGTCCAGGAAGCTACAAATTTGAGACAGGACAAAACACTGCCAGTCCAGGAAGCTACAAATTTGAGATAGGACAAAACACTGCCAGTCCAGGAAGCTACAAATTTGAGACAGGACAAAACAATGCCATTCACTGAAGCTTCAAATCTGGAACAAAGAAAAGTCCAGTATTCTAGGGAATGCACATATACTTGGTCACACCTGTCACTCACCACATCTCCTTCTCACAACAAAATCATCAAACTCTAGAAGCTTGTGGCATTTGTGAAGCACCATAAGCTTTTCACTGACTTCCTGCAACTGCTGTTATCAGATTTTCTTGCAAGATCTAATGCATGCATTCTGGCTGCAATTCAATCAACTAAAAAATACAGCTTCAAACAGAGCTTCTAGAGTGATTTATGAGGGGACCAGACTATCTTTGTGCACCATCAAACAACATGACCACAAGCTGTTCTCATGATGCTCAATTGATCACTTAACCTGAAGACAAGTTCTACTGTGTGACAACTGCACTGGTGTTTCTTGATGGATTTGGCAGGCTGCTGGACCCTGCTTCTTCTTCTTCTTCTTCTTGCCAAGCCTTCTTCATATTGTTTGTCTTGGTTTTCTTTTGTCCATCCTCTTGCCAACATTTGTATCTGGTCATGCCAGCACTCTTCTGAATTGTGTGGATTGCTCTTCAGCAGGGTACAATGATCAAACCAAGTTTACCTCAACAGGCAATCAACTTCTCCTTTGCAATCATGACATCAAAGTTCATTGCTAATCCTTTTTCTCAGATGTGGCTCACTGCAGGGGACTTTTACTCATCTACTTTGTTGTTGCTGGAAAAGTGCCAACAACGAAATGGAACACACCTGTAAGAGTGCACAAACAGGACCTCCTTCCAACCTGATGAAATGATCACAACAAAAGAGGAGCAATAGAACCAGTTTCTGGAATGAAAAAAAAAAAGGTACACTTTCCATGTTTAATATCACGAAGACAGCAATCCCGTTCTTTCTTGAACCAGTGTTTTCAGGAGGAAATGAGATCATTTCTGCTACCTTTCTTTACATCAACATATAGAGTTGCAATCTGTTCCAGCACTTTGCTTCCCTGATCTACTTTGTCGCAATGTTGGCTGGGTTTGAGCTGTACTATATACCTTCCTTTCAGCAATGCCTTCTTTTCTTAGAGCAGGTCCACCTAAGTTTGGTATCTGGCCCTGCAGCAGTATTTCTCACATCCATGATTAGTTATTTACTTTTTCCCAACCCCACCCATAAAACTGAAATTGGGACTGTGAACCATGGGAGACTACTACTAGCAACCCACATCAACCAATCAAACCATCTAGCCCATCAACAGCAGGTGTTAGGCTTTGTTGTGCCTTTTGGCCAGCCTCAGCATTCTGTGCAAAAATGCTGGGCCAAAACCATTTTGCTGAACCAAACTGACATGTTTTGACTTTTCTTCATCCCAGACTTTCTGCACAGTGCACTGGTGGAGTTGCTCTTAGCATATATAATCCATTAGCAAATACCCACCACAATGTTCTCTGCCATCAAAGAAATGTCAAAGAAAATTGCATGGTTACTCTTGCAAATCGTGCACAATTTCATGGCCAAGAAGAGCTCCAGAGCATAGACCGATTTTCAAATGTGGGCTGGCCCATGATAATGAGCACATTAGAAGAGCTCATTAAATGCTGAGGCACCCATGATCAGCTAATATCCGTGTTTACTAATTCAAGTGGAGTTTTCCTGTTTACACATGCAGCAGCAGCAGCAATAGTCCCATGGCAACGACCATTAACAGGAATAAACCCTAAACCCTAAACCCTGGGCAGAGCTTTCCTCGGCGCTATCTTCTCCTGAAAATGGTCAAAACATTGAAGTTCCACTCCACACCCACTGATCATTTCCATTGCCCTCTCTTCTCAGGAATTAGGAAAATCAGAGAAACAAATACCTACTGCTCTTGCAAATAGAGGAGCCTGATCCATGCACATCTAAAACGTTGACAAGCTGAGAAACGAGAATGCAGCAGCAAAAAAAGCCTGTGAAAACAAAAACAAATGCCCCTTTCATGTTGTTCTGAGCTTTTGGATCAGCTCTGGAACTTGGGTGATGGGACAAGTCAGGTGGTTGTGATACATCTTATGAGGGGCCATCTTTCCATGGCAGCAGATCCTTGCTTGGGGATTTTTCTAAGGGTGCATAGGGTTTATGCTTTCTATGAAGTGATCATCCAGTGAGAGCAATTTTTGCAAATACTGAACTGGTTTTTCTTCTTTGGGTTTGACAAGAGTTGTTTGTTGTTGTTTCTCTGATATTTGAAAAAGCCAAAGAATGCTGGAACCCACTTAGAGCTGTAGCAATTCTTTTCAATTCTTGTTTATGCTTTGGTTTGTTACTTCACACTTGAAATTGGAGCTAAACTTTTGAAGTTCAAGCCCTCAAGTATTTGAAGTATTTATTCGTTGTCCAAAACCAACTTGAAAGAAAAATCACATGGCAACAAGAAATGCAATTGTAGCATCATCTCATGGACTATTTCGGTACAAATTATACCTTCAATAATTATAAATGTGTGAAGTTTGTGGGACACAATTGATTGTGGATTTTTTGACTATCAAAGTTAAGAAATCCATTGAGCTGAAAGAGATCCAAAACATAGAACACTTTGATACCAAAATGTCACAACAATAATACATGAGGAAACTTAAAGCTATCTAGCACATGGTTGTTTCCTTTCAAACTACATAAATATCGACTTCATGTATATCATTCCTAATATTATAACATGGATTGGTTGTTTCGTGCTTGATCACATACTCATGCATGTCATTCTCATATTGAAATTTATCTATTAAGTGAGGTTGTTTGTTTGTCCATTGAGATCTCCCAAACTTTGGCACTCATATCATGCTCTTGGTACTATTGGAAAGCCCTCAATTAGTCCCTACATCAAGGTGGTTTCCTAATTTTTAAACTTGTTGTGCAAGAATTATTGGATATTGAACAAATTTTATCATTAAAGATCCAATAAGAAATATATTTTAAATATTATGAAAATTGAGGTGCACTCTTGGTATTATAGGAAAACCTTCAATGAATGGAATTTTATGGAGGTGATTTTGTATGAATTCATTAAAATTAATTAAATTGTTTAACAAGTTGGTGTGCATTAAAACATTATGTTGAATCCAACAGGAATTTTTTTCTTTTTCTTTTGATATAACCAATGGTCTTGTTGACAACTCTTATTTTAATATTTTTTCTAAGATTATCACTTTCATTTATTTTAAAATTTTACAAATAATGTGAAATTTTGAATTTATTTGTTGACACTACATATGTTTTATAATGTATTGAAGATGTGGGCTAGATCGAAACACTTTTATGAAACTATTTTGGGAGCACAAACTTTTATTTGGGAGGGGGGGGGGGGGGTGGTTTATGACATGCCAATCAAAATGAATCAATGTGAAACAAATTTTGAATTTTAGGATATATCCAATAATGAATTAATATAACCATAAACTTGTTGTGTGTTGAGAGTGATTAGCATTGAAAATAAAAGATTATTTCAATACATGTGTAATAAAATCGCAAGTGTAAGGTAAAGCCCAAGGGCAAGCAAGGTGAGATGTTAATCCTCAGATAAATATCATTAAATTTATGGGTGAAAACATGACCAAAATTAGGCTTGCATTTTATTCATTTCATGCACCTTTGTTTCAATAATGTCCCCACCACAACAAAAGGTGTCCCTTTATGTGAAGCAATTTCATTGGATTTTGAATGAATTCATTGCCCCAATGAACAGGGACTAATGAACTACACCCACATTTTTGTAATAGTTCCTTCACCCACAAGTTTGATGCAATGTAAAATTTGATGCAACCTTCAAAGAAGGGTTTTACATTTTTCATGATTCCCATTTTGAAAACAAAACACCCAATATGGGCTAGAAGAATAAATGTTAAGGTTGAAATAATTAAGGTTACATGAATAATTACAAACTATTCCATACCCTTCAATTACCTAACAAAAATTTAAATGGTTTTTACATGTAAATATAGCCCTAAAACATGTGTTTTACAAAAATAAGGAACCTTAAGGTGAGAGCCAAAGGAATCCTAAATTTCCATAAATTTCTCATCTATGGCTATTACATGATATAAACATTGGGCATTTACTTTTTGTATGATACCTAATAGGTTCTTGTCAACTATCATTGGAAAAATAAAATAAAATCAGTTGTTGGGCTTTATGAAAATAGAAAGCCCACTTCCATTTTGGTAAATCCAATGGCCATAATAAATTTTATAAGAATAATTCCAAATACACTACAAAAATTTGGTTAGGATTTTGTCTTGCAAAGTATTAGAAGAATTATGGTGTGCTCACACCTAGTGGTGGCATCTAGGTGGCATTTGGGTACTATAATAATGTTAATTTAAAAGTTGTCCACATTTATGGTGTGCTCACACCTAGTGGTGGCATCTAGGTGGCATTTGGGTACTATAATAATGTTAATTTAAAAGTTGTCCACATTTGTTGTTACACATAACATTAAAGTTGACATGGAATTGGTTGCATCAAATGGATGTAAAATAAAATGTTAAGAAAACATCATTTGTTTTAAAAAATACACAAAAGCTACAATGTTAAATTAATTATTCAAATTTTGAGCAAACAAATCAATGGAAAATTTGAATTCTTCAAAACCACCATCATGCACCATCATGTTTCTCACAATTTTTTAACTTTTTATTGCAACAACAAACAATATCATAACATCACCAAGTTTCAAGCAACATCAAAGGTTGTAGGAGATGGCTCAAGGCAAAAGTAATTATGAAAAATTCAATCATGTTGCAAACAAAGAAACAAAAGTAAATACAAATTAAATTTGAAAATCAATGAATGCATTCAAAAACAATTTCAATGTTGTGAATTGATAGCTTGAAGGCACTACTTGTGAATTTGAACATGGTGACAAATATGCAAAAATGTTCCTTCTTCATGCAAATAATGGTCTTAGGTCATTTCATGGACAAACATGCAAAGGTAGGGGATCAAGCAAAGGTTGAAAAGGTAGAATTTTGAAAGGAAAAATACCAAATCTTTCAAACACAGTCACATCTAACTTTTGCAACAACGTTGCATGCAAAACAATTACACTAGACACATGCAACAACATTACATGCAAAATGACTACATTGGACATTTACAACAATATTGTGTGCAAACCCCACTAACCCAACTAGAAGTACCAAGAAGTTTTTACATTAATACACATGAAAATAAATGAATTTTTGGTAGGACTTGACATTGTGGACCCAAGCCACCAATTTGAATAGGCAACTTGCAAATGGAAAAAAAATAGCACATGCAATGAATGGAATGCATGCATGGTTCAAAATTAAAATGTTGGGGCTTGTGAAAACAAATGGAGGTCAATGTATGGGGACATTAAACACATTTTCAACTCCATGTCAAGCACAAAAAACAACACTGACTATTTGACCTTCATTTCACAAGAGAAGACAACCCTCATTTTTCTATGAAATTATAGCAAATCTGTGTATGATACCATTGAGGTGTTTATGGCTACCCGACCCATATTTCATCCCACACACATTCGAGATTTGATGTTGTTTAATGATAATGTCTACACCCCAAAGGGGCAACTAGATCTTCAAGTGGATCCCACATAAGAATATGGAAATCATGTTTCAATTGATGAATGTGACATAGTTATGCCTACAATTCAAGTTTAGTTAGGTCTCAAACACACCCATTCAAATCTTTATTCACCATTTATTTCACTTAAAACTATTAATGCATACGATGGAACATACACCATTAATTATTCCAAAGCTAGTTCTTGCAACAATATAAGTAACGTGGATTACTCCAACTAATAAGACCAACCCATTCACTTGGGTTTCCAAGATTTTTTGAATGAAGTCTTCAATGCAAGGGTATCATGAAATAAAGAATCTTATTATTTAATGACAACCATTAACAAGCCTCATGTTTTTATAAATAAACAAGTTTTTTGCAACATTGTAGTGAAAAGGAAATCATAATCAATCAATAATGAACTAGTGGAGGCCATTGAACCTAGAAACAAAATGTTGGTTACTTCAATCAACAAAACCTATCTTGATGGAATACTTAACTCTTATAACATGTTGAAAATCGAAATGGAAGTCTTTACTTGCTAAATTGGCCTCCTTCAATAATAAAAGTTCCTCATCCTCCTATAATCTTGCCAACCAATCATAACCAAAATTTTGTGATCCACCATGAAAAATAAGAAACAAACTTGATGAAGTTGCAATTTATTTTATAAAACAAGAATAGAATGCCCACATTCCTCCTCCTTAACCTAGAAAACGTAAGACATAAAAAACAAAACCACATTATTAGAGCAAAACATGATCAACTTATCACAAATTTAACATATAATGAATTAATAATGAAAATTGTGTGAAGTTCGTTCATTCATAGGTTTGTACATTTTTGTCACGGACGTGACAATAACAGTGACGGTGCGAAACCTTCCCCAACTGGGAGGCGATGCGAATTGATGTCACATACGTAGCAATAACAATGATGATGCGAAACTTTCCCCAACTAGGAGGTGGTGCAAACTGATGTCACAGACATGACAGTAGCAGTGACGGTGCGGATTTTTCCCAACTGGAAGGCAGAGCCAACTTTCCAACTTTAAAGTTTCCCAGTAGTGTCTTAGCAGTATAAATAGAGAACCTCGGGACTTTGTCCCTCACTCTCATCAACACCAGTTGTACTCGCTCTTCTAGTATCAATACTACTTCTAGCTTTCTCTCTTTGAGTGTTATTGATTATAGTTCTAGAGCTTCAAGTGTTATTCCCAATCTTGTGTGAGTTGCTATCTGCAACACTTTCTCTCTTTGAGTGTTATTGATTATAGTTCTGGAGTTTCAAGTGCTATTCTAGTTTTGTGTGAGTTACTGTCCGCAACAGTTTGACGAGAGTGCACTACCAAGATGGGTCATGCTTCCAACATCTAGATGCACGACGTGGTTGCCATGTTGCAACAGCTATAACAAGAAAATGCCAACCTACGAAATGCCATGGAACAGCTCCAAGTTGTTCGCACTCTAGTCCATGTTCCAGCTCCTGTAGTAAATCCAGTTCCACAAGTGCTAAAAGAACCTTGAGTAAGCTTGCCAGAGAAGTTTGACAGAGATCGTACAAAACTTTGAGATTTTGTCAATCAAGTTCGACTTGTCTTCCGTCTCCAACCACACAGATACGCAATAGAAGAAACACAAGTTGGACTCATTGGATCACTGTTCATCGGAACTACGTTATCTTGGTTTTCGTCACTATTGGAGAAGGATTCTCCACTTTTGGTAGACCTTGATCAATTCTTGGAAGAATTCAGCAGAACGTTTGGAAAGAGAGATCGAGCCTTTATAGCAACAACAAAATTTCGAACACTGCAACAACGATTGCGCCCAACTTCAACATACGTTGCAAAATTTCAACAACTTGCATGTGACCTCGATTGGAACGACGCAGCTTTCATCACCATGTTTCGATGGGGACTCCGCGATGATATCAAAACCTTGTTGCTAAACCTGCCCAAACCAATTATTCTGTCGGAAGCCATTACTCAAGCAATCGACTGCGACAACCAGTTGTTCGAGCAGCGACAGGAGCGATGATTACTCTTTGGATCATATCGAGCGGATTACACAACTCCAACCCGCCAAACATCTTCAAGCACTTCGACCCCATAGCCCATGCAAATTAACACTTCGAGAGTTAAGAAACTAACCGAAGAAGAGAAAAAACGACGTCGCAGGGAGCACTTGTGTTTTTATTGTGGAGGCAAGGACCACTGCTTAAACAACTACCCTTTGAAACCTCAGGGGCCAAAGGCACACAAATTTCGATACACCTCAAGCACTTTTGAGCCAAAACGGGAGGAAATTGAATCAGAAAACGACAACAACCAGCCACATTAGGGACCGTGTGGCTAACCAGTATTACCACGTCATCAGGTCCTATTTTATCCTCTGAACCTTCTCGTTGTTTTAATATCCCGCTTAAAATAGATTTTCATCCACATAGCATAAAAGTTAAAGCCTTGTTAGATTCTAGAGCCTCTGCTTGTTTTATTAATAAAAATCTTGTAAAACTTCATAATCTTCTTATAGTCCTAAAGAAATCCCCTGTGGCAGTAGAGGTTATCGACGGTAGACCTTTGATTTCAGGAGATGTCACTCACGAAACTAAACCCTTAGACATTATCTTAGAAAGGCACCGAAGTACTATTGTATTCAATATCATTAGTTCTCCCTCTAATCCTCTTGTCTTAGGTCTCTCTTGGTTAGAGATGATTAACCCAGATATAGATTGGAAAAAGCGAAAACTAACATATCGAAGCATAGTTTCTCATATTTCGTCTAGACACCCTAGGAATGTTCCAAACCCATGTCCTTACCAAGTCGAAGGGTCCGCGGTAGAAGTTCCGTTGATGGTTGGTGCCCGAGCCTTTATGAGGGCTGCCAAGAATGGGAATATGTTTGCAATTTATGCAATTCTAACATTTCAACCTGTTCAAAAACCAACCAAGTTACTAGCAGAATATGAGGAGTATCGAGACGTGTTTGAGAAGAAGAACGTTGATACACTTCCTTAGCATCAACCTTATGATTATGGCATCGAACTCCAAGAAGATGCACAACCTCCCTTTGGTCCAATCTACAGCCTCTCCCAGAACGAGCTTGCTGCATTACGAGATTACCTTGATGAAAATCTAGCGAAGAACTTCATTCAACATTCCAAGTCACCTGCTGGAGCTCTTATCCTATTTGTCAAGAAGAAAGACGGTTCCCTTCGGATGTGCGTGGATTATCATGGACTAAACAAGGTCACAATCAAGAACCGGTATCCATTGTCGCTTATTTCAGGACTTCTTGACCAACTCGGTCAAGCAAAGATCCATACCAAGATTGATCTTCGTGGAGCGTACAACCTAGTACGTATCAAGGAAGGTGACGAATGGAAGACGGCGTTCCGAACTAGGTATGGACACTTTGAATACAATGTCATGCCTTTTGGTCTTATCAACGCACTTGCCGTCTTTCAACACTTGGTGAATGACGTATTCTGAGAATTTTTAGATGATTTTGTTGTCTGTTATTTCGACGACATATTGGTTTTCTCCAAGAATGAAGAAGAGCACATCAACCATGTCTGGCTAGTATTGGAGAAACTGCACACTGTTGGACTATACGCCAAGCTGGAGAAATGCGTTTTCCACCAACCCCAAGTCGAATTCTTGGGCTACATAATTTCTGGAGAGGGTCTATCCATGGACCCAAAGAAAATTCAGACAGTCACCGAATGGAAGAAACCGGCTACCATTCGAAACATACAATGCTTCTTCAATTTTGCGAACTTCTATCGAATCTTCATCCGAAACTATTCCAAGATTGCCGTTCCGTTGACCCGATTAACTCGCAAAGACAAGCTTGTGTGGAATGCGGAAGCAAACCAAACATTTGAAACTCTTAAGAAGGCGTTTACAACGGCGCCTATTTTGACGCATCCTAACTTCCAGAAGCCGTTTTTTCTAGAAACAAATGCTTTTGACTTTACCCTTGGAGCGGTCCTTTCACAACCTGACAAAGACGGACGCCTCCACCCTGTCGCGTTTCATTCACGGAAATTTACTGCTGTTGAGATCAATTATGAGATCCACAACAAGGAGCTTTTAGCCATTGTCGACTCGTTCTAAGAGTGGCGTCATTTTCTTGAAGGAGCTCAACATCCAGTCACGGTCTACATCGATCACAAGAACCTTGAGTACTTCATGTCTACCAAAGTACTGAATCGACGACAAGCTCGTTGGAGTATATCACTTTCGCACTTCAACTTTGTCATCTCATACCGCCCCGATTCTAAGCAAATTCGGTCCGACGCTCTTTCCCAATGAACGTATCTTGCACCCAAGGAAGGAGATGCAGCTTACAACCAACAAAAGACTACCCTTATCAAGCCCGAGCAACTTCAGCTGAAGATCGTACGCACCACAATTTCGGTGGATGCATCTTTTCTCCAAGATATTTGAGTAAGTTTAAAATTCGATCCTTCGGCTTTGAAATTGAAGAACAATGCTGGCTTCTTCAGAATCCCTGGATCACCCTACTTCCAGTTCACGGGTTTCCAGATCGCATGATGTTGATCCAAGATTCTAGTTCCACGACAGGCTGTTATACTACCAGGGATTACTTTACGTCCTTGAAGGTCCATGCCAACTCCGAGTGCTCCAGTCTCGACACGACTCTCCATCGGCTGGACACTTTGGTTACAACAAGACTATGGAGCTGATATCCAGAAACTTTTGGTGGCCCCAAATGTGGAAAACCGTGAAGGACTATGTCACGACATGTGACACTTGCTCTAGATCCAAGATCCCTCATCATCAGCCATACGGGTTACTTCAACCGTTGCCGATTCCAGAAACCCCATGGACATCCATATCCATGGATTTCATTGTGGACCTTCCAAAGTCCAAATCTTTTGATTCAGTTTTTGTTGTGGTGGACCGCTTGACAAAGATGGCACACTTTGTGCCTTGTAACAAAACTATCACAGGTAAAGAAACGGCACGACTTTTCTTAGAAAATGTGTACAAATATCATGGACTTTCCGACGATATCATCTCTGATCGTGGTACGCAGTTCACGTCCAAGTTCTGGCAATCCCTGTTCAAGATCTTACAAATGAAGACCAATCTATCATCAGCGTATCATCCTCAGACGGATGGACAAATCGAACGAGTGAATCAAGTATTGGAGCAGTATTTAAGGTGCTTCATCAACTACCATCAAGACAATTGGGTGGATCTACTTCCAGTTGCAGAGTTTGCCTACAACAATACATTTCAAGAGTCCATCCACCAAACTTCGTTCTTCGCAAACTATGGATATCATCCTCGATTTGATTCTTTGAACTTGAGTTTGGTAGAAAATCCGGCTGCGCAAGATCTGGTCACCAGACTTCTGGAAATCCACAAAGACATGAAGGCAAGGCTTGTAGAAGCTCAAGAGCGGCAGAAGAGAAATGTAGACAAATCTCGAAAGCAGAATCCAAACATCTTGGTTGGAGATAAAGTTTGGCTTTTACGTCGCAATTTGAAGACTCGCCGACCAAGCGACAAACTTGACTATCGTTGTCTTGGACCTTTTCGCGTGAGTAAGCGGGTCAACGAGGTAGCATACAGGTTGGACCTGCCATCATCTATGAAAATTCATCCAGTGTTTCATGTTTCCTTGCTTGAACAATATAAAGAATCGACTATTCCAAGACGGTTGCCAACACCTCCGCCACCAATCAAGATTAACGGAGAAGAAGAATTTGAAGTTTCTAAGATCATCGACTCCAGCATCAATCGAAGGAGATTAGAATATCTTGTACATTGGTAGGGTTATGAAATAAGCGAGCGAACTTGGGAACCTGCTGTTAATCTTGCTAATGCTCCCAAAATGATCAACAAATTTCATCGTCAGTACCTGACAAAACCAAGTGCCAAAGATATTTGAATCCAACATGTCTGGATCAACACCAGCACCAAATTAGGCTGTAACCATGTAAATATCACATGGACTTCTTGTAATAGATTTTTAGTTTCTGTTTTTTATAAGATAAATAGAACAACTCATGGGAATTCGTTGCTTGAAGGGGGGGGTGATGTCACGGACGTGACAATAGCAGTGATGGTGCGAAACTTTCCCTAACTGGGAGGTGGTGCGAACTGATGTCACAGACGTAACAATAACAGTGACGGTGCGAAACTTTCCCCAACTGGGAGGCGGTGCGAATTAATGTCACAGATGTGATAGTAGTAGTGACGGTGTGGATTTTTCCCAACTGGGAGGCGGAGCCAACTTTCCAACTTTAGAATTTCCCAGTAGTGTCTTAGCAGTATAAATAGAGAACCTCGGGACTTTGTCCTTCACTCTCGTCAACACCAGTTGTACTTGCTCTTCTAGTATCAATACTACTTCCAGCTTTCTCTCTTTGAATGTTATTGATTATAGTTCTGGAGCTTCAAGTGCTATTCCCAATCTTGTGTGAGTCGTTGTCCGCAACACTTTCTCTCTTTGAGTGTTATTGATTCTACTTCTGGAGCTTCAAGTGTTATTCCCAATCTTGTGTGAGTTGTTGTCCGCAACACTTTCTCTCTTTGAGTGTTATTGATTCTAGTTCTGGAGCTTCAAGTGCTATTCCAGTTTTGTGTGAGTTACTGTCCGCAACAATTTTACATGCAAATATAATACATTGAAAACATGTTTTACACATAGATGAATGTGTTGACGAATAAAGTACGAATTTATGAATGAACGAATGTCACATAAATTTTTCATTTTCATATAAATCCATGTCTCAAATGTGTTTTTTATGTACGATATCAATGTGTAAAACATATGAATTACAAATGAACGAAATTTTACATGATTTCCATTACTAAATCGTGAAATGCTAAGTTTGTCATTTTTGAACATGATCATGAATGCTTACAATGGTCCTTCAACCATTATGTTAAGGTAAAAACTTTTGAAGCTTTTGTTTTAAGGCTTCCTTTTGGGTCACAATACCACTTAATGATAGGTTTACACAACACACACAATGTTACCATAGGAAATACATGTTAAGAAAAATTCAAAATATTCTACATGTAGGTGTGGATGGGTCTAAGTTATTGTTAGTTTAACTATCAAGTGTTAATGATGAATTAATTACTAATTGTTAGTTTGGTGAGTTGATTATTTAGTTAATGGTGTGTGACATTAACATTTTAATTTTTCTACACCATTACATGCCCTCTAATGACCTTATAAAAATTCTAAAGGCCATTTTTGACAAGGGTCCAAGGACCAAAAGCCCCAGGACCAATTTGAAGCAAATTGAACCTTGAAATCGACTTGTTTTCAAATTTTTAATTTTTTTTTTTTCTTAAGGTTCAATGAGTGTGTCTAAAGGTTTGGGTTCAATTTGAAGGTTCAATATAAAAAATGTGTGATTAGCAAGTGAGACGATTAGGTTAACCTTTGGTTGTTTTTATTCTTCTTTTTTATTTTTAATACATAGAATGGATGAGCATAAGCACAAGATAGCACAATTGTCTTTTTCCTTGGTGCTCTTCTTTGGAATGGGAACCAATTTAGACATTTCTTGTAAATTCAAATCCCTTTCCACTTGTGAAAATTGATGTTTTTACCTTTCACTTTTTGTCCCTACTTTTGATTCACCTTCATTTCATCCACTTGGAAAGGTTGAAAATGCATTCCTTCTAACAACCACCTTGTGAGGATCCATAAAACTAGCCATGTCCACTTCAAAATAGTCAAAAATGAGGGAGTTGCAACAATATCCTCAATCCATAGTGTTTTTCCCATTTTCATAGAAGTTGAACAACAAGGGTAAAAGAAAAACATTGGAAAAAAAAAAAAAAAAACAAAGAAATGAACAACTTTGGACCCTAATTTTTACTTTGGTTCTCCAAACCACAAGCTTTCCTTTAAACTTTTTTTTTTAGTTTCGACCAATTAGTTTCCTTCCAAAATGATGCCATCAATCTATGAAGGTAGTTTGTTTTGTTTTGTAATTATGATATGCACCGAGCAACTTTGGACCTTAATTTACAATTTGGTTCTCCAGACCACAAGCTTTCCTTTAAGCTCCTTTAAATTTTTTTGGATCAATTGGTTTCCTTCCAAACTGATGCCATCCACCTATGAAGGAAGGTAGTTTGTTTTGTTTTGTATTTATGACATCCACCGAACTAGGATGTTTCAGATTATTAAATGCAACAAAAAGATAATTTGTTTGTGTTCTTGGTGTCTTTGGAAAGCTCTCTATGAGGAGGGGTGCATGGGCTTGGTTCCATGACGTTTGGACTTGTGGTGCAAAAAGTTCTTGAATATTGAATGATTTCTTCATTGAAAATTAAACTAAATTGTATCTGAAAATTTCGGAGGAATTGGAATGTGCCTTTTGGTGTTGTTGGAAAGATCTTGATGAGCAGGATTTAATGGAATTTATTTGGTAAGATTTGAATTCAGAATGTGGGAGATATTGATTTTAAAAAATGATTTATGCTCCTAAAAATTCAAATAAATTCCAAAAAACCAGGTTTTGGTAGGAAAATTCGGTTTAGAACATGCATTGGTAACACTTGAAACGCTTACCATTCAATTCAAGCATGATTTAATGTTTCCTTGTCTAAAGGCCTTGGGACCAATTTAAAGCTCTTGACCAATAGGAATGCTCAATTTCATTGGACCCTTGTTTCCTTGTCTAAAGGCCTTGGGACCAATTTAAAGCTCTTGAGCAATAGGAATGCTCGATTTCATTGGACCCTTGTCTAACGTGGGCGTAAGAGCGTTTTCACGTTTCTGCAAAGTATTAGAAGAATTCGGGTTAGGGTTTAGCGAATTAGGGTTACAGGTTTCTTTGTTTGTTTGCGGATTCTCGTGCTTTCGGACAGAGAACACGAAACGGGCAGGTTCCTTTGTGATAATTAGTTTTGCAGGAGTTTCAGCTCGGTGGTGGCGAGGAGATGCTGCAGAGTCTCCTACAATCCTGAAGTTTTTGGAAGTTGGCTTCTCAAGCTCCGGAAAACAAAAAATGGCGCCATCTGTGCTCATGGTATCTGTAATGTTTTCCCTTTCCCCTTCGCTTCTTTCTCTCTCTCTCTCTCTCAACTGTGTAGTAGCTAGGCTCTCTCCTCCTGATCGAAGCTCGGTGTTTAATGCAAGCTCTGCAAAATGGTTTTGAGCTCAAATTCTCGGTAGATAACTATGCAAAATCATGCAAACTCTTGGAAGCTTTTAGATGTTTATGAAATCATTGGGGCAAGAAAGAAAGGATTGGTTGTATTATTGGGGAGTGAGCGGATGTTGCAATCTCCCCAAAAGAAATGGCATAAAAGCTGTGGGTGAAGATGATAAATTTCAGCAATTCTTGTCTCAGACATTGTTGTCTTCCTAGGCCATGAATGCCTGCAGCTTGCTCTCTGTCAGTGAAAGCAGAAACGAGGTCTTGTGTGCATTTTTCAGACACCTGCTGGTCCCACAATTGGATCTGGCAAAGCTTTCTCACCTGTCCTGGTGCTAGGAGAGTCCTAGTTTGTCATGCACTACTCTATTTGCAGCTGTGTTTTTGTGTGGGGATGGCTGGATCAAGTGCAAATTTATGGCATGTTTGTAAGACAATTGTGCAGCATGCTCCAATTATTTTTTTCAAGTCTGGATCGAAATTTAGATTTTGAGCAAGTTATTGTGAGCTAAGATGGCTGGGGGAGGGAACAGGTGGCAGAAAAGCCCAGCATTGCACTGTCTATTGCTCGGTTTCTCTCATCAGGCCGTGTATGTGTGCAATCCCAAACACCTTTCTTCTTCTGGACTTCTTGTGAAGTTTGTCATCTGTAATGTCATGAAGATGTGTGAGCAGTCAATAGCTTTGGGAAGTTGTTAATGCAGATCATTTTGGGACTTGGTATAAGGTGTGAAATTCTTGTCTTGATTCTTGACCATCTGTAGGATTTGAGCTGTTGTCTATTTCCTTGCCTGTTTGTGAAGCAAGATGTGGGCTGAGAGCAGGAGTTATTTTGCCATGTTTGGTATCTCTCTTTGCTCTGGAAAAAAACTGATGAGGATTGGAACTGTTCAACACAGATGTCATCCCGAAGGTCATACTTGGAGGTGCATGAGTTTGATGGGAGATTCAGAGGCCTTGATGTGCGGTACAAAATTACTTCAGTCATTGGTCATGTTCTCAGGTTGTTACATATACTGCTGTAAACCCTAGACCTCGGACCTTTTGTACCAGTTTTATTTTGAAGCTATTGGTATCAGTGTTCTACTCTTCATCTGAGAATGAACAGTGTAATTATGATCCTCTTTTGATGTAGGCAATAATCCTTTGATGTGCCCACTGAACATATGAGTGAAGACCATCATGTGTGTGCATTCTCTT
This sequence comes from Sphagnum contortum, assembly GCA_963920785.1. NCBI lineage: Eukaryota > Viridiplantae > Streptophyta > Sphagnopsida > Sphagnales > Sphagnaceae > Sphagnum > Sphagnum contortum. The sequence goes on from OY987278.1 coordinate 2,728,139, forward strand.
GAGATCAGACGAACAAATGCTCAATGTATTATTTCTGAATTTTTGGCAGCATTGATTTCCCTCCAAAGTATCAAAATTGGGATACCACTGATCCATTTGAACTTTTTGGTGCACTCACCATCAAATCTGAGGCTAATCCTAAGGTACTTCTGAATCATCCACTTACATGTTTCAGCTCCTCTCTTCTCTGAAAAGAAACTAGGCTTTCATGGCTGAGATTTACAGGAAAGAGCTTATGATTTATTGAGGTGCCGAGGTCAATGCTCTCTACATTTTTTACACACCTGGTCATTGGAACAGGCCCACGTGTGCAAGCATCTGCAACAAGAGGCGCGTGGATGTGACTACTTGGTTCTATGGTTGGACTGTGACCGAGAAGGCGAAAATATATGCTTTGAAGGTAACATAGTTATCACAGTCAAGGAAACTTTGTGTTAAGAGATTCCATAGTAGGTTGTGTAATTCAGCTTTTGGAGATACCCCCAACCTTGTATCTCCAGTTCTCAACTTGTTTTAGACATGTATCTACTTTCCTTCAATCTGTTTCTTCAGGTTCGGGAGTGATCATGGGTTACCTGCAGAATTGAGCTTTTGAAACTGTCCTGGATGCAGTGATGGAGAGCGCAGTGCCTGTGATGAGGAAAGGATCAGGGCAGCAAGTTTTCCGTGCAAAATTCTCAGCCATCAGCGAGAAAGACATTTTGACAGCAATGAACAGCCTGGGGGAACCCAACAAGAATGAGGCTTTGGCAGTGGATGCACGGCAGGAAATAGATCTCAAAGTTGGTGTGGCATTCACACGCTTCCAGACCCGCTATTTCCAAGGCAAATATGGCAATCTTGACTCAAGTGTCATCTCGTACGTCTTTTTTGTTTCATTGAAAAAGCTCACCCTGCTTCTAGATTATCTCTCTTATACAACTTTGGGTGAACAGAATTTTGGTCCACCACACATGCCTGATGCATGAAGGTGTAAGTCAAATGTTCAGTTGTACACCAGCATGGATGACGGTAAGGAATTATTCTTATTGTCTGATCTTTTACCCTCTGTTACTTAGATATGGGCCTTGTCAAACCCCAACTCTTGGATTCTGTGTGGAGCGCCACCTTCGAATCACCACATTTGTGCCAGAGCCTTTCTGGATAGTGCAACCTCATATCAGTAAGGGTGGGCATCAGCTGCTGTTAGAATGGGAACGCAACCGACTCTTCGATCGAGAGGCATGTTTCTTAAATCACAGTTACTCTGCACAAATTTGAGTTATGGCAATTTGAAGCTCTCAGAAATGCATGTCTCTGCTCTAAACTAGATCCATAGATATGGCATCTGGAATTGTCAGCATTATTAATCTTCTTGCTTCAGGGTGTCCCTTGAATTGCATCATTTGTGCAACTGAGGGTCTAGTTAGGTAGCATAGAGAGAAAACTTCCTGTTCACAGTTTGTTTCAAGTCAGGACTGGTGCAGATCACAAAACAATGACATGAATAAGTGGGATGAGTGGCAGGTGGCACTGATGTTCCAGAAGATGGTAACTGATACAAAGTCTGTGCGAGTTACTGATGTGTCAAAAAAAGAGGATCGCAAGCACCGCCCAAGTGGCCTTAACACTGTTGACATGCTCAAGGTCTGACCTTGTTGGTTGCCTGGTTGCCCAGCTATTGCTACGTGTTTGTGTTCTCAACTCGTCAATGAGTTTGTGGTGTTTTCAGGTAAAGGGAAAGTGCTCTCAGCTTTTGTTTTTAAACTATGGTCATAGCTCACTTTCAGATGGAAACAGGTGGGTAGAGATGCATAAGAGCAGGAATCTCTACTTACATGTTAGTTCTCAATGTTGAAGCACAGGTGGCATCAAGTGCACTTGGCATGGGGCCCCATCATGCCATGCAAATTGCAGAACGTCTTTACATTCAAGGCTATATAAGGTACTGATTGACAACAGAACAGAAGTGTTTTCACATATACAATCAGCTGCCTTCTCTCAGATTGTCAAAAAATATCTGCTTTGAAAAGCAGGCAAAGGGTGAAGTTGTGTTTGATTGGCAGATTTTGTATCATTCTTTCGCTCTTCCTCCTTTTCATCCCTTGACCTCACAAATGCATAATTCAACCTCACAAAAGCTGGAAAATCTCTGACTTTAGGGTTATTTGTTACATGTAAATTTGCTGCAATTAGGCCCTCATGAGAGCCTCAAATGATACTTTTTCTAACCAATCCAGCCATGGCCTCTGTTGCTGGGAAGATGATTGGAAACAAACAGGTTGTCTCCTTGTTTCTTATTGAACATTGTTGTGCAGCTATCCTCGCACTGAGAGCACAGCATATTCAGCAAGCTTTGATGTGCAGGGAGCTCTGTCCTTGCATCGCAAACATCCAATATGGGGTGACTATGTGGCCTCACTAATGGCAGCTGGGCCTCATACTCCAAAGTCTGGAGTTGATGCTGGGGATCACCCACCTATCACTCCTATGCTATCTGCCACAGAATCAGAGCTAGGAGGAGGGGATGCGTGGAGACTATTTGAGTATGTAACGAGACATTTTCTTGGCAGTGTTAGCCCCGATTGCAAATATACAAGGTGATCTTCAAAAACAATTTTTCGCTTTCAATTGCTAATGTGATAGGAATCCTGGGTCTTTGTTGTAATTTCCACTATTGAGTGGTGGTAAAAATGCAAACTTGGTTGCCAATGATGTAGCTGTTCATCATGCAACCTATGCTTCATCTGTTGAGGTTTCCTGGGGTGCATGTTTGGTTTGATTTGCAGGACAAAGGTCTCCTTTGCAGCTGGAGGAGAGAAGTTTTCTGTTAGTGGGCGAGCAGTGATATCTCCTGGATTCACTGCAGTAATGCCATGGCTTGCTGTTGCTGATGAAAGTTTGCCAACTTTCTCTGTGGGAGAGACAATTTCTCTCTCAGAGGTCGAGCTTTACCAGGTGCATAATCAACATTTTACTCAAAGCAACTTCTTGAAGATTGCACATCACAAGCTGGTAGTTGGTGTCCCTGTTTGTAATCTTACAGTTCATTTTGCAGGGACGGACAACTGCACCAGACTACCTCACAGAGAGTGAGCTTATCACTCTTATGGAGAAACATGGCATTGGTACTGATGCATCAATCCCAGTACACATTAACAACATATGTGAACGCAACTATGCACAGGTCATCTACCATTTCTCCACCTCAAGAATCCTCATGATGAAGAAGCAGACCAGCTTCCTTCGTGAAGACTGTAGTGGGATCTTACAATATAATATTTTGTTGTAACAGGTACAGTCAGGGAGGCGTGTAGTGCCAACAGCTCTTGGTATCACATTGGTGCGTGGCTACCAAACAATTGACGTTGATTTGTGCCTGCCTGATATCCGGCGCTTCATAGAGCAGCAAATTACTTTGATAGCAAAGGGTCAGATGGACTACACTCGAGTTGTGCAGCATGCCTTGCAAGAGTTCTCTGCCAAATTCAATTATTTTGTTGCTCAGGCAAGATATTTTCTATTGCTCCCTTCCTTTTTCCTCTTTGCAAATCTTTGCAACTTATGGCCATGATAGGAAGGAGGGTTCTAATAGATATCCTTTTTCAAGCAGATAGAGCACATGGATGCCCTCTTTGAAGCCCAGTTTTCCCCACTGGCTGATTCGGGTAAACCTTTGAGCAAGTGTGGTAAATGCTCGCGCTATATGAAGTACATTGCCATGCGGCCATCACGTCTGTACTGTGCATCATGTGAGGAGGTGCATCACCTTCCACAGAATGGTGCCATTAAGGTATTCATTTCTTATGATATTTGCAAGTGCCTGAATTGTGCATTCTCTGGCAGTGAGAAGGCTCTCCCTCCCTTTTACATTGTTCTCTAAGGTTGAAAGCTATGTCAATAGCTCTATTCCATGCCTATTCAGAATTAGTGGCACAGGAAGAGTTTGATCCATCTCGTAGCAAAAGTGGTCATCAGGTTTCAATGATGGGTTGACCTAGCTGTCTTGATTTCCAAGGATGACACATCATCATTTGTCAGATGCAGAGTTGTTTACAGCTTTGTTGATGAACCCCCCCTTGTCTTACTTGTGTGCTGTCAGGATTTAACATATGAATCTCCTGCAGCTGTATACAGAACTTACATGCCCTCTCGACAACTTTGAATTGGTGATATTTTCACTTGCTGGGCCAGATGGAAAGTCTTATCCTCTTTGTCCTTACTGCTATAATCATCCCCCATTTGAGGGGGCGGAAGTTATATTCAGTGGTGTTGGATCTGGGAAAGATGGAGGGAAGGGGACAGGCAAAGGCAGTCGAGGAATGCCTTGTTCTATATGTCCACATCCTACATGTCGGCATTCTATGATTCAGCAGGGTGTGTGTTCATGCCCTGAATGTGATGGCACACTGGTCCTTGACCCAATAAGTGCACCCAAGTGGAGGCTTGACTGCAACAAGTGTAACTGCCTTGTGTATCTTCCACATAATGCACACCGTATATCAGTGTCAAAAGACCACTGTGATGACTGTGGGTCAGCACTCCTAGAGGTAAGCTTGCATGCTATTTGCAAGGATTTTGGTTGCTGGTGGTTTTGCCAAAATTGGTTGTTCACATCTGCACATCCAAGCAGGTTTCGAACTCATGAGAACAGCTGTGAGCAAAAGTGCCTGGATAAATCACATGCCAGACACATCTAGGAGTTGTGATATTACATCTGAGGGACTTGCAGGCCCCAACAGCTTTTGAATTGAATCTGAATCTTTGGTAGAGTTGCATCTGAAAAGGATTGAAGTAATTGAAAACTGTAGCATTTGAAACTGCAGCAGCGAGAGTCCAATTGGAATCACATTGAAATTGAAGTTTCTAAGTGGCTTCACTAACTGCAGATTTGTGCCCTATATGATGCATTGATCAACTGAGATCTGGCTCTGTTCTGAGGCTGATTTGTTGTCATGTTGCTCAATGATTCCAGGTGAATTTCAACAAGAATGCAACCCCGCTTACTGGGGGTGCCACACTACACAAGGCTTGTGTTCTGTGTGATGAACTCTTGCATTCTTTGGTTGAGGTGAAGCATGGAAAAGCTTTCTTCAAAAGGTCAGGGAGAGGAAGAAGTGGCAGGGGCCGTGGCCGTGGCAGACAGAGTCGGGGACGTGGTAGAGGGAGAGTAGATCCTCGGATGAGTTTCAGAGATTTTTAAAAGGCTTACTGCTAAATGTCTGAATTTTTTTCTGTACCAATGATGAAAAGAGATACTAAATCAGAGCACCACACACCATAGACATCAACATGAATCCTGTAGTGTCAAAGGCAGGGTGTGCCTGCTTGTTGTGATCTAGTCTTGTCAATAGTCTGAATTCTTTCCCATTATCAGGAGCACCAGTAATAGGATCAGACATGTCTGACTCTGGTTGGTGTAGCTTTGTTGCCATGGACCCATGCAATGACTGGACAAGTGCTTCGGAATCTATTGTGTGCTCCTTACAATTTCGTTGCACATGAGGATCATGCAGTATCAAATATTAGATTCTACTTATTTGCCTCTATTGAGCTAATCAAAGAGTTTGATGTGGGGACCATGCAGGGAAGTGAATTCAAACATTCACAGTTTTGGAGGGATGGCCATCAGACCTTATCCTCAGCTGGCCCAATATTCTCATGTGCAGAAGTCATGCAAATCCTTTTCTGAACCCTTTCCAGGTCAGTTCTTTAAGTCTTTTGCTTCATGGTTCAGACCTCTGAAATTGTCATTCTGGAAGCAGCCCTCCAAATTTGACTAGAAACCTGGAAGAAATTAAGCACTAGGAACCAATATTGGAGACTTGATTACCATTAGTGACCCTGAAAACAACCCTTGATTAACATCATCATAGGTGAAAATGATTAATCCAATGCCCTGCAATTCTAATCTTGTATTCAGGATCATAATCAATGGCAGCAACAAAAACCAGGTTAACCCTTGGGACAATATGAGCTTCATATGGCTCATTACTATTGTTCAAACTGTTACCTGATTTGTTGAGATAGCTATTCTCTGGAACTGGTGTGCTATACAAATCTGACTGGTAACTTCATCAGTTCCTGATGACGGGTATGTCATTAAGCATGTATCATTCACCCAAAATTTCAGGCAAAGCATTAGACAAAATCTGCATTCTGAGTTTTTGTTGCATGTCCTTGAAGCAACCGCAAAAAAAGTCAATATCATACCTGTGAACTTTCATGTTTGAGAGACTCTTGTGCAGCACACATAGCCCTGTAATGCGCTGGTGTACTGCATATGGGGCCTGCCATGCCTGTAAGAAAAGAACTGTCAGCATAGCACTGTTGGCGTGGGGCAGGGCCTGTATGCATGAGTGGAAGATGGGCTGGTGTACTGCATATGGGGCTATAAGAAAAGAACTGTCAGCGTAGCGCGGTAGAAGTGGGACAGGGCGCCTATGCACATGAGCATGAGCTGCTCATGGGCCGAGGATGTCCCACTTTCCTCCATTTTCTTTTTCCTCCTTTCTGTTTCTTGTTTTTGTCTTTTTTCTTCTCTTCCTTCTCTATTTGGTAATTGAAAGAATACTAATCTTGCTGGAGACGGACGTCTCTGCGTTGGGCCTATTATGCTAATCCTTGCCTCGGCGGTCGTTATCTTAGGACACGGCCATGGAAGCTTCGAGGCCGGGAAATTTACCGTCAAGGAGAGTAGGATAACGAACTTCAATAATGGACGCCTGCCTGTAGTCAGAGGAATATCGAGAAAATGGAAATCAAGTCTACCTAGATCAAGTGCATCAATTACCGTCCTTGTTTCCTTTTGTTGTTTTCTCATCTTCCCTTTTTAGTGCATGCAAATGCTGCAAGGCTGGAGAATTCTAGAGCATGAAGTACATTTCTTGGTTTTCCTTCCCTCTTCTTTTTTGCTTTATCTTTTTTCTAGTTTCTAAGTTTGTGAAAGTACAAAAGTATGCACAGGATACAAAAGGAAAAGAAGAACAAAGGGAGCTTTGAGTTTAAAGTGATTGAATGGAAAAAGTTATGCTTCAGGCTTATTAGGTTGGGCATGAGACGAAGGAATATTATTTTATTATTCATCTCAGGATGGGGGATAGGTGAGAAGAGGAGATGGGCAGGGAAGGCACAGGCTACCAAGAGCTTTTGCCACACCAAGATCAATTCTCTTCTTCACTCTTCACCATGGGAGAAAAAAAATGAATTCTCTTCAGCATCTAGTAAGCAGAAACTCATCCAGAATTAGAATTGGGATTCAAGAATGGAATGAAACTCCACTGCCCTATGTTCTGAAAGCATAGAGTGTGTGAGGCACTGCTGTCACTGCCTTCTGCCTGTTAACTAAGGGTGAATCCCGAGCTCCAGATCAGAAGGCACTGTTGACAGCAGTGGCTCACCCTTTGTAATAAATGAAGTGCCCAAACTGAAGGGCTCAGATTCATTACTTGAAGACTGGAGATTGCCTTGCATCATTTTCCCCCTGCCCTATGGAGCTTTTGCAAAAGATCCTCCACTCCTGGGAGATTTTGTGAGATCTCCCAATCCAGCAGAAAGCACCCTCCATATACACTAGGCACTCTCTGAGGTTGTTACACTCAACGAAAGCTCTTGGTTTGTGAACCACCAGGCAAAATAGAAGCTTGCAAAAGTAAAGGAATGTTGATGAGGATTTGAAATTGATGCAGCCAAAACATGTTAAGATATTTGTCCTCATGCTGCAAACAACAGCTGCATGTGTAATTGTTGGGTGACTGATTGTACACTAACAAGCTTCATGCGTAATTGTTGGGTGACTTATTGTACACAAACAAGCTACATAATCTCCACTTACGAGACTATAAAATACAGTAATCAAAGACCAATAAATTTTAGACAGACAGAAGACCTGATGGGTGTATACATGGTATTTCACAGTGCAAAGAAGATTTATAGTTCATTCACTATTGAGAAACCTTGCAACATCTCCCTTCTGATTGTCATAGTTACAATAGAACAAATGACACTCAGACATTCATTCAATATTGAGAAACCTTGCAAAATCTCTCCTTTCTAATTGTCATGGGGTTACAACAGACAAAAATAGTGCAGACATCATAGTAGGCAAAGACCCAGATGATTTGGAAAACATGATGCAATCCCCCCATGGAGATTCTCATTTCGAGATTTTTCTTCTTCTTCTTCTTCCATTTCGAGTGCAAAACTGATAACAGATCATCACACTTTGTGAGAGAGCTTGTGCAGCAGCCGCCAGCTCTTCTGCATTATTTATCATCACAATTGAGAAAGAGCTTTTGTGGCAGTCTGCATTTTATTTCTCTCTCTCCCTTCTGCTGATGTCCAGTGATGGAAGAACAAAAGTGAGAGAGAGAGAGAGAGAATCTGCTAGCTATGTGACTGAGATCATGATGAGGGGCAATGTGCCCCAGAGAAACCCTAAAAACCGTACCCTAAAAAACTCTCTCCTATGGGTGTGTGTTTCTAGTTTCTACCTGAATTTGTGTTGTACCCTTGTTGTGTAAAAGGGCAATGTGCCCAAGAGAAACCTACCCATCTTCCTCACCACCTCAAAGAAGCTCTATGTGTCTGTTTCTGTCTCTGTCTAATGTGCTGCTGCTGTTGCAGCAGCAGCTTTGTTAGCTGCAGATTTCCAATTGTAGAGCAACTTGAGGAGGGAGCCAGCTTTCTGCTTAGATCTTGGGGTGCTTCCTGTGGTGAACAAATGGTAGATAGATCGAATTGCATTGCTATCTTCGACTACACTCTTCACAATTGGCTCTCCTCCTGTTCTACACAAAGCAAGCAACACCACAATGGCATACTCCTTCCCTCTGGAAGAACCGAGGCTCAAAAACCTTACCAAGATGGGGATGGCACCAGGTATCTGAGAGATGGCAGTCATGCCCTCGGGAGTTCCAGCAATGAGCGTGAGGAGCGCCAATGCGTCGTCAGGCATCGCTGCTTCCTCATCAGCGAGAAGCGATACCAAGACTGGAACAGCACCTGTGTCGACGAGGCTCGCCCGGTTCCCTTGGTACACGGCGAGATTGTATAGCGCTGTGGCTGCATCTCTTTTGCCCCGCGTCGATGTGCCTTCCCGAAGAAGCTTGACGAGAGCAGGAATGGCGTCCGGTTTGCTTCCGATGACGATTTTGAGATCATCGACTGTCGCGAGACTGAAGAGCGTGGCCGCAGCGTTTTCCCTGGCTTGCATGGTACCTCCGGACTTCAAAACCTCGATGATCGCCTCACAAGCTCTTGCTTCCATGATCGGGATCTTGAGACTCTCACAGATGGAGAGATTCAATAGCGCAGTGACAGCGTTTTCTTGCGTCTTGGGATCCTTCGACAACAGAAGCGGCACAAGCAAAGGAATGGCGCCGGCATTCGCGATGCACACTCTGTTATCCATGCCGCATTTCGCAAGAAGCCGCAACTCGTAAGCAGCTTGATTCTGCGTCTCCGGGGACTTACTGGCGTGGAGCATCTCCGTCAAGAAGGCGGCCGTGAGTTTGGTCGCTTCCAGCGCCACTGTATTCGTTGCAAGCGACTCCTCGTTGCGTCTGGTGCTCTTCTTGTCGGATTTCTCGAACGACGGCACATTGTTCTCAAGACACCACTGTGTGATAAGGTTCTTGAGCGCATAGTTGGGAATGAGACGGAGGTGCGGCAGCTTCTGCCCACTCTTTGGACATGTGTCATGTCCTCCTTCCAGCCATCTCGCGATCGCCACTCTCTCATAGGTTTGTCCCGTGGCCACGATCACAGGATCGCGCATGATCTCCAGGTTGATCGGACACAAGAAATCTTCTGGAGGATTGATGGCGATGGCGGCCGCGGGATCCGCGGCGTCGCGGCCGCTCGTGGAAACCTCCTCGCTTGCAGAAGAATTCCTGCTCGATGTTGTTGCGGAATTCTGCAGGCGGGCGGCAGCATCGTCTGCGGCAACATCGAGCTTCGCCGCCTCCGCAATTCCATACAGTACACACTTGCCATAGCGAACAAAGCAAGAAAAACTGGTGAGCTTCTCTACTATCTGTGCGCTTCTGTACTGTTCGCTGCGCAGCTCTTCCAGTCGTTGCATCTCTGTCTCGCAATCCCTGATGTTCAGAAGCTGGAGTCTTGTAAACAGTTTTCGTAAACGAAAGACTTCCAGGGGCTTTTTGTTCTCGACCTTGGCAAGCAAGGCTTTGGCCTCCTCACGCAGCTGGATTTCTCCGGGATCCAGATACAGCTTCGCTTTGCGCACTTGCGCTACCACCAGTTGGATCTGTTCCTTGACCTCGACTTGTAGATCCAGAAGCTCTAAAGGAAGAGCTTGGAGAATCACGACCATGCTCTGCGTCAAATCCTGGAACTGCTGTGCAACGAATTCCTGCTCCATGAGCAAACAGAAATAGCTAGCTTCTCTGCAATCGTCCAGCAACAGCTTCGCTCTACTCAAGATGGAATACAATTCCTGGAACGATAGCAGCACCGAGGGCGGCAGCGGGCGTTGTAAGTCTCGGATCTCCTCGAACAGAGACGCCAGCATCTCGATCCTGCGCGCGATGTTCGACGCATTCCTCCTCTGTAGTACTTGCGGCCTCTCGCACACTGCGATAATCCTTGTCAATCCCAGCAGCGCCTTCACAAGCGACATGGCTGAGGAAGGACTTGGAGGTGAAGCCAACGGAACAAGCTCATGCTGCCTTCTGCTCTTGAATACATGCAAAGCCGATGGCGGATGTGCCATCAAACAACGGTCTAGTCCCTGCACTCTCTACGCCTTCCTGTATCGTCTTCCAACCTCTCCCTCTCTCTGTCTCTGACTATCTCTACGTCTCTGTCTTTGTGTGTGTGTGTTTGTGTCTCTCTCTCTACCAGGAAACAGTCCCAAGCTCTTATCTCTTCCTCCGCCCCTCCAAAAAACTCCCGATCGTCCTTTCCTTCACTCCATCGCACAAACCGCAACTTGATTCAAACTCCTCTTCATAGTGCAAATTCCTGCTCGCTCCAAATCTTTCCCCAGAAAACCAAACAAAGATCTACTTTGACAACCAAAGAAAAGAGATCCGTGAAGAATTGTCTTCCTTAGCTAGTGTTTCCTTCCTTCCAGAACTAGGTTCTCTAGAAAAACTCTACAAAGTCTTAGTCTTCTCAGGCACCCGATTTTGCTAGGTCTTTCCTTCCAAAACTGGTTTTTTCTCAGGAATTTTTTTTTTAGAAAAAGAACTCTTCAAAGTCGTCTTTCGTTTTCTCAGGAATTCTTCTGCAAATTCTTTCTTGCTTTCTTTCCAGTCCAAACACTTTTGTTAAACACTAAGATTTCTGCTTCGCAGCAACGCTCACGACGGATTTCCACAATGAAACAACCGAGAGCAAGCAGCGCAAGAGACCGCTTGTTATAGCGAAGACAACGCAAAAGCGCGCCGTGAACAGCGCGCACGCGATCGATATCCATGCAACGCGATAATCTCGATCTCAAACGAGTCTCCACTGTCGAGTGTCTTCACTGTCAAGTGAAGTTCGTGCCTTTTTTCGTCAATTATTTATTTATTTATTTATTTATTGGCTATACATTTTTTTCTTCTCCCAACCGGTTGGTTACCTATCTTCGTTTTCAACTCTGCAGGAACCGACTGACTTTGACGCCTTCGTAAAAAAAATAAAAAATTAAATAAGAAATTTCCCTAAGGATGGACCAAGGTGCAAGTGAGACGAACCAAGGTGGAGGTTTCAATGATATTGCTTGGACGGTGTTGTGTGTGTATTTATGTGTGTGTGTGTGTGTACAATCTCACATCATTTTACAAGAACTGTTGGATTTTATTTTTTTTATTAGTTTATTCGGACTCAAAGGTTCTAAACGGAAAATTTGACTTCTGAGTATGAAATCACAGGGCATTGTGTTTTTTGGAAGGTACCTAACTCCCATTTGTACCGAAGGTTCTAGACGGAAATTGGACTTTTGGGAATGAATTCAGGGGGGGGCATTTTTTTATTTCTTTTCTGAGCTACCTGTCTCCCTCCCATTTGCCCCAGTTGGATCTTCCGTTTTCTGATTTTCTCTCGGCAATTTCCTAATGTCTTTACATGTGAATCAAGGGCATTACCAGAAGTGGGGCCACTCTCGGCTATTGCCCTCATGGAGCCACTTGTTCCGGTAATGCCTTCAACCTTGGGTGTTACCCCCCTTACCTTAATAGGAAACAACTTGCTTTGAAATTATTATTTTTAGTGTAATTGGACGGCATGTTACCCAGAGGCATGTTACCCAGAGTATTCTTTTTCCTCCTTTGTTTGGGGGGGTGTTTTGAAAAAAACAGAACACCTGTGTCGCGGTTGGTTATCATGGAAAAATTTGGAGCCCTATACCTATTCAATAACGCCCTTGGCTGTGGACTTTACCGGCTTTGGGGTCCAGTTTGGCCCTGAATAAATTTTCATTCTGACTAGACAAAGTATGCATCCCACAAACCACAAAGACTCCACCGCCCCCCCCACAATTTATTGAACCTTATGACCGAATTATTTCCGGGAATACCCATGTCCAAGGGCCTTTCCTATCACAAAGAGCTTAATAAAAATGTCATTATGGTTCAATAAAGTGACGGCATCTCACAAACAATCAGCCCCCCCCTTACCCCCCTCAAGGATTTCTGCATGAATTTACCAGGAACATATGCGCTCCAAGAGATGATGAAATTTCTTGCCAACTAGACAAAAGGATGTACCCCACGAACCATAGAAGACCACAAATTTGTTAGAATCTTGTGTGGAAATTGGGATATGCTCAACAACAAACAAAATTGTAGCCCCGTCTTTAAGGGCAATGAAAAGACACTGGAAATTTTCGGAATTTTTGCAAAGTCAGCAATAACCCTTATGCCGTTTCTGTGTTTTTTTCATAAACATTAGAGTTACTGCTAGACTCACCCTGTCTTTGGGCCCCAGTTTGACCATTTAATCCCTGTTTCGGCACCCTTTCAAGAAACTAGGGACCAGTCCAGAAGATTGGGAGGATCTTATTCTTACAAGGCTTAATGAAAATAATGAGCAGCAGCAGCAGCAGCAGGTGAAGGGGCAGGTAATTTTGAAAGCCAAAACTGGGGGTGAAACTCCCCTGCGCATCAATTTAGGTGAGAAATCTAGTTTGGTCCCCTGTTTCTTTCCTGTGTACTTATCTTCATCCTGACTTCTCATTTGGTTCTCAGTTTTGGCAGAACTGGGGCCGGCCCCATATTGGTGTGCTTTCACTGAATAAAGAAATAAAACCCCCAATTTATTTTTCTTATTTATTCTCCATTTGTAATATGAAACCGAAATGCTGGCCACTGTCATCAGGTGTATTCAGATCTAGGTGGGGTCCAGGTGTCGGCACAGTCAGATTTTTCTACCGGGCCATTCTGCGAAGATTGACTGGTCCCCTAGTTTTCTTTTCGAGTTTAGTACACGTGTAGCTTATGTGGCTGCTTCCAGTTTCACCATCCTGTCGCGTCATCGTGTGGACGCGCCACTCAAAGTTAAACTATATCTCAAAACAGCTGGGACTTCATATTCCATTCACACGTAAAGTATTGTTTTGTCAGCTGCCAACGCATTTTGATTGGTGGGCCAGGTCTCGGAAAATCTGATTAGGCGAGTTAATACAAGCACACGTGGAGGACGATGGATAAAGATCACTTGCGTTGATAAATCAAAAAGGAAGAAATTAAAGAACAAATTCAGATTCGCAAAAAATGTGATCTATTGAATTTTAATTTGATATTAAAAAAAATCCCTGACTAAAAAAGTCACTATTAACTATTCATGGAAAAAAAAACTGAAAAAATACGAGAAATAACAAAAGAAATTGTCTTAACCCTGTGAAAAAATATATATAATAATAGAATTTCTTGAGTAAAAGGGATTTTATTTTCAGCTGAGACGCAAAGAGAAATAGAGAGAAAAATAATTTCACAAAACTTGTAAGATCCTCTGAGATACGATTTTTTCACATGGAAATAAAAAGTTTAAGACCAAACTTGTATGCCAGATATTATACAGATACCAAGTGCCTTTTACCTTTGGGCAAAACAAAAAAAATAGGTGGCTCATCTCGTCACCAAATGACGCTGTCGCTTGTGTCACCTTATTGTCCCATCTCTTCTAGTCCAGCCTTTTTCTTTTTCTTTTGTCACTGCCATTATTTTGTAGGTGGCAAAAAAGTTCACTGACCAGATTCATATGTGGCCAAAAAAAAAAACAGAAAAAAAGTGTTGGAAAAATATTGACATTATAATGGAACAGCCTTTTGAGTGATTCAATAAACCCTTACATAGCTCAATTCTGGGACATTGCCATAAGTTGGATCTAATTGAGTTATTATTTAAAGAGTTGTTTGACAACAATGCCATAAGTTGGATCTAATCGAGTTATTATTTAAAGAGTTATTCATCATTCTCTCCTAAAAATATGGCGACTAGCAATAGTTCTTTAGCAATCCTATCCACATTCAACTATTCACCTCCAAAATTGCCATGGAAATGAGGGGGCAAAAATGCAACAAAAAGGTTCATGGCTCAAGCATATGAGTCTTGACCATGGGTTGATTAAATTTGTGACCACATTTCATTCGTAGCTCAAGAGTGAAAACTATCAAGAGTGAAAACTTTTGTGCATACATTGCAACAACAACTAACAACAACAATTATAAGTCAATGAAAAGGCCCAAGTTTGTCTACCACAAACATTACACAAAGTCAAAATCTAATCATGATTACTTATTAAAATTGATGCAAACTTTAAACCCAAAAAAACAAAAACACCACAACATTATAGGCATTTATCACCTAGGTAGAATTAAAATCAATTTGCATCACTCTAAGCAAAGGATATTATCTACCATGATCTTCTTAAAAGGCTTCAACATAAACATCCATATAGTCTCCACATGTTGCAGAATTTTGTTTCCATGATTTGAACCAATTTTTAAAACTCAAAATGTCATTTTGCTGAATGGTTAAAATAACAACACATGTTAAACATGAATGATTCAATCCTTGCAATGAAAGTTAAATTGTTGAAGAATTGGATTGTCAAGTTAAACTAATGAGCAACACAATGACCACCCATCCAAAAAGTTAATTCATGAATCTATTATTTGCTTTGTCATTCCTATTTTCCTCAACTAAAAGACATTCACTCCATCTATTTCAAAGCATATGAATTTTCTTGAAAAATTTTCCCCAATCAACCCCCCACCCTTCAACAAAATATTCATGATTATTTTAATTAAGTTGTTAAACCCAAATCCATCAACAATTTTGTCAACACAAACTAGAATAGGCCATTTGGTCCAATCATCAACCATGTAGGCATGAACACAAATCCATTGTCAATTATTGTAACCTCATCGCATGAACAAGTAATGAATTGAACTCCTTGGATGGCTACAATTGTGGGAACTTGTATTTGATTACACATGAACTTTTTTAAGGATCTGACCAACTCCATCATACTAATGCATGATTGGATTTTTTGGGACTTAGAGACTCACAAACAATTCATACAAAGACTTGTATTCCAACATTAAAAACCATGTGTAAAAGTATGGAACAAGGTTTTCATTTGAACCATTTTCCAATGTGCCCCACCCATAATGCATTTGTTTTAAAATTGATCTAGAGGCATGTTGGCGATACAACCTCATATTCTTCAAATGTGCACAATTTTAAACAATGTAATCCCCCCTTTCTTCACCTCAAGGTGTGGCAAATCTCACATTGCAATTTTACATCCTTGATGTTTTGTTAAGGTATCTCATTGGTAGCCCACAATTTTCTCCTTGTTTTCAATCAAAAAATAAACCTTGCACTTGACAATGTGAATAAAGCAACCCATTATCACCAAACCTTCTCTGCATGGCATTTTGGCTACCCATTCAATTTGGAACTTCCTACTATTATCATATGATTTTTTAATTTCCTTCCATCTAACTTGTTCTTTTGTTTCTTCAAAAGCAAGTCACATGGTGGTCAAATTGTTAGTTAGATAACTCCACAATTTACCCAAGGTTAAATGACTTAAAAAAGATTTCAAGAAATACTTCAAACATATAAAAAAGAATTAGAAATGTTTGCACACCTACAACTAATCACTAGATTGATTGTAAATTTGAAAAGAGGCCATGTTCCTTTAAATAATGACTTGGGCCCACTATCAAAATTGTAAGATGAAAAAATCATGGTGGAATCTAACACATGGTGCAAAGGAGTGGTGAACATAGGGTTTATGGAAGAATTGAAGTATTTGAAGATTGAAAAAGAGTAAGACATGTTATACAACAATGTAGCTAGGAATGAAGTGTGCATAATAAGTTACATACACAAAGGATTTGCAAATTTAATTTGTTAATCATTAAGAACATAAAACATTGCAATTTGAAACAACTAACAATCATTATAGAAGAATAGTTAAATGAATGAAAAAATCATCATTGGATTGAAACATGGCTTGGAGTTACAAACCTAATCACTACATCACTAAGAACACCAAACATTGTAGGCCAAAACAACTAACAATTCTTGCAAAAGAATAGTCAAATGAATTTAAAAAATCATTGTTGGATTGAAACATGACTTGGAGTCACAAACCTAATCACTACATCATCAAGAACACAAAATGTTGCAAAGAATAGTCAAATGAATGAAAAAACATAGGAAAACAAAAATCCAAAAGTTGCAAACCCAATCACTTGATCATTTGGAAGGTGGGAAACAAAATGTTGTAGATTGAAATAATGCATATCAAAATGTTTGGTTATTGAGTTTTGTTTTGTTACAAGTTGATGCAAAATGAAAATAAAGTTGGTTGCCACTAACTTGGTGTTAAAATTAAGTGACAAGGACTCAAAACCGGATAAGGTTTGGGTCTCAAGAAATGATCCCTTCACATTGCGATTGTTAAAGCCACCTGAAAATATTTCAGATTTTTTGAAGTGGAAATAATAGGAATAAAAAAACGATATACATTTAGGCAAGTTTGGTGTGACAAATGATCACTTAAAAACTAATTTAAAAAATAATACAAATAAATTACCAATTTCCTTACATGAACACACAAAACATTCAAATTTTATGAAGGAAATACAACTTCAAAAATAAAAATACCAAATAGTCACGGAAGAGATAACTTAAAGAATAGACACCTCTTGGCCTTATCGCATAGCCTTGGCCAAGGATGAAATTTGGCCATAGATCACCAAAAAAATTAAAGGCTGCTTTCAACGAGAGTGTTCAATTAGTAAAGTCCTCAAGCTAATAAGATCCTCAAATTCACTTGCACATCCATGACGGAGGTCGGTGTGGCATCTTGGCAAGCTTTGCATAAGCACAAGAGGTTTCAGAAAGGTCCCTATGCAGCTACTAAACAGAGCACTATTGTAGGTCCCTTTTTGGTGTCATTTTGAACATTTTAAACCCGTGGTGGTGACGGTGCGATCACTTGGTGCCTCCTCCCACCTTTGTTGTACTTATTCGATTTTTATTATGATTCGACAAAGCCATTGCCTCCTTCCCTTCCACGCAATATACGAATTGTTCAAAAAATATATAAAATTAAATGTAATTTTTGCCACTAGTATGGAAAATTTTATTATTTTTCAAATGTAATTTTTGACACTAGTATTGCAATTTATCAATTCTAATATTTCTTGGGTTTAATATGGCATTTAGGGTTTAGGGTTAAATATGGGATTTAGGGTTTCCCATGGTACCAAATTTGGATGCACATGACCAAGTCTAGTGTATCAAATATCACACAATTTGGCTACCATTAAAATTATGTAAAGGGCGGTGTGCTTAAATAAAAGGGCCCATCAACATACCAATTGGAAAAAAAACTAGCCTATGGAAAACGGCCCAAAAAAAACACGTGGCAATTCCTTTTCTGCTCGGTACAACTGATCGTGGAAACGCGGCTTGTCACCGCCGGATATTTTAACCGGCGGTTCCAAAAAGGGCACGGTGGTGGTCCGGGCTTAGCTGGCGATATTTTTTTTCAACCACGTTTGACTTACGATTTTTTTAAAAAAAACTCTGTTCCCACTGTCTGCAGCAGAGCTGAGGTGTTCAGACTTTTTGTCTTTGTCCTCTGGGTTGAAACTTGGAAACCTGTCAGGGTTCTAGTTTTTCAACTGTGTGATGTAGCCACAATAATGATGGTGATCCAAAAGAGGACTTAGCCAAATTTGGCTATTGGGTCATTAGATCATACTAGAAAATTTTAAGAATCTTACTATATTTATGACGAAATTTAGCCCAAAAAAAGCTCTTGGTGACTTCTTGGTGGCATTTTTAAACAAAATTGTAAAATCCTCGGGACGAGTCACACTGGATTTTTATTTTTATTTTTAAAAAAATTGGCCAAGTGGTGAAAATTTGCCCCAAATAGAAGGCTAGCAAGTGATGGTAATCTAAACCCCCAATTTTTTTAAAAAAAAGTTTGGTCTTTTTTGAAAACTTGGTGCACATCTTTCATTTTTATACCCAAATGTATTTTTTGGGGAAGGTTTTTCTAGACCGTAATCTTGGGGAGGCTTTTTTATTTGACCCCATCTCACAAGGGATCGCGTACCATCATGAACCGCCGAACCCCATGTTACGGCCGTTTGTCAACATATTTCCGACCTGAATTCATGTGATTCCATGGGCAAAGTTTTTCAAAACCATGAAAATCAAATTCCAATCATAACTTATAAAAAACCGGACCCCGTGAAGGAAGTGTCAAACATAGGTAGCTTACATTTTGCCTTTTTGTCAAAAGAAAGTCTAACTTGGCAAACTCTCAAATTTCCGGACCAAGTTCCTTCCTGCAAAATGGCAATGGAAAATAACCATTTGCCGACCAATAATGGGGGCCCCTCATTCACTGAACTTTCTTGGTGGAGGCCCTCCGTCCAAGTAATGAATAACCATGTGATGGGTCGTTCTATGTGATTATGCATTTGTCTACACGAAGGGTTTGCAAATGGGCTTCACGCCTTTCATAGTCACAATTCCGTCAAGTATGTTGCCATCAAAGTACTATTTTAATATTTTAAATACTATTACGGACATGGAAAACAAGCATAACTTAAGGCTCAAACGTCACACTTTTCAAACATTTTTTAAAAAAAATTTCAGTCCTGAATTTTTTTGGAATTATAAATATATATATAACCAAAAATGCCTAGAAATTTTCTTTCAAATCTCCAAATTTCTATACATGTTTCATGTCCATAGCCAAAAATATAAAAGGATTTTCAATTATTTTTTTCTTTCATACTTTTTAATAGGCAAATGATGTTGCATTAGGCTACTTACTTGGAACTACATGTAGAAATCTGGCCATTTTTTGGCTTTTTTTTTTCACAAAAAAATCATTGAATTTGTGACAAATTTTCAATTTGTTTTTGCAAAAGTGAAAAAAAAATTGCACCCAAAAAAAAATGGCTGGTTCCACATCTATTAATCTTAATGGCATCGATCACAAGGTACCTTGTGTTGTTGGCCTAAGTGTGAACTAATTAGTTTATTTTATTTTCCTTCCAAAATCATTTTTTTGTCATTTAATTAAAATTTCCAATGACAAAAAAAAAACTCAAATTTCTATATCTCCCACACTTACTTAATGTCCTTATTCATATACTAAGGAAGTTAGTGTGTTTGTTGGCTCTCCGCTTAAAGGGAGAGATTATGCAATGACATGTAGTTTTTTTTTCCTTTTATCCTTTTATTTTTATTTTATTGATCCATTCTTCTTGTTCTTTTGTTTTTTAACTTTTTTTTTTTTTTTTTTTGGATCCATTCTTAAGCTAGAGTCTAGAGACATTACACAACTAGATGCTTGTTTTGTTTCTCACATTAAGAAAACACACACACACACACACAAAAACAAAAGGCAACACTATAAATCGCGCTTGGTCTGGAGACACTTAGCACCATTAAGAATAGCTTCATAATTCTCATCATTTCAAGGGGGAATGGAACTCAGAAAACCATCAATTTTGGTAGTAGTAAACTGAGTTTCATCCTGTCTTTCCCTTTTCCTGAGCGCCTTCCACTGCTGCTACATATATTTTTCATACTGAGTTTTAATAAATTTTCCTTAAAGAAAACCATCAATTTTGGTAGTAAACTGAGTTTCTTTCTGTCTTTCCTTTTCCCTGGGCGCCCTCCACTGCTGCTACATATATTTTTCATACTGAGTTTTAATAAAATTTCCTTACAGAAAACCATCAATTTTGGTAGTAAACTGAGTTTCATTCTGTCTTTCCTTTTTCCTGAGCGCCTTCCACTGCTGCTACATATATTTTTCATACTGAGTTTTAATAAAATTTCCTTACTTTGCGGATTTCACTGAAGAAAAGAGGGGAGGATAAGGGGGGTTGAAAGCAGGCTCAAAGACAAAGACAGGGTGAAGACAGGGTGACTTTACGGATAACTCTCTCTCTCTCAGAGTATCGAAGATTATGGCGATTTGGGGTGTGATAAGGTCTTTGAACTTATCCAAGACACACAAAAAGAAGAAGGAATGCTGACCTTTTCCATCTGAGCAAATCCCCTTCGTCACAATGGCAAATATGAGAAGGTTTGTCCAATGAGAATACGATACGTTTTTGTCATACGTTTGCTGGGATTCTATGGTGGTTTGGTGGTGCTCCATCTTCTGGAACTTCTTGCGACATGAATGAATTTGAATCGGTCTCGGATGATGCTTTTGGGGGTGAGCAAATAAGATGATCTTATTGCCAAAGAAGAAGACGAGGTAATTTACTTTACAACCACTTTGCCATTGATGATGCTTATTTTAATTTTTTTTCAGTTTTTGGGCACAAAGTATATATATCAAGCCTTGTTTCTTAAATCCACCCAACCTCATGACCCCCACCCCACATGACCCACCTCCAAATCCCATCTTCACTACTTTACAATACATGGCGACCGTCACTCCCAAAAGTGTCAGAAGTTGTGTGGAAAACCAAACATTTGGCTCGGAAGTTGGGGGACATTTGGGGTGGGGGAGGAATGGCCACGCATTCCATGCCCATCCTCTACTTTTCCAACCTCTTTTTATACTAGACACCATGAACCTTACAACTCATTTTGCCTTCTATTGAGTCACTCGAAGGAGGCCAATAGCAAGCACAACCCGATCAAGTTTTCACTCCATTTCATATCAATTTTAAGCCCTAATGCTAAGTGCATATAACACACACACACACACACACATACATACTATGTCTTTGTAAACGATCCAAAAATTAGTGGTGTTTATCCGGATAAACGATCCAAATTTTTTGTATCGGTATTAACTATTGAACTTACCAACCTTGTCCAAGTATTGGGTCTTTTTTTTAATTTTTGATACCAATGTGGTCATCATGGTATTGGGTCCAAGACCGATTTTTCAGCTGGTATGAGACCCATTTGAAACCTAGTACATACTATTGAAATTGATATCCGGCAAGTATATACTATATATGTGATACTACCTCAAGTCCCTACCATGTTGGTACTAAGGTTGATATTGCTTTATGTCATACAAGCCTAGTGGGGACCTTGATACCAAAGTTTGGAACTAAGTCCTCTTGTGGATGATCATGAGACCACCCACCTCACACAAAATTGAAAAAAATGGCCCTCCTAACCTAATGTAGTAGGAAAAAGAAGTGAAGTTTTAGAAAGATGTTTGGGAGGGGGGGGGGGGGGAGGAAGTAGTCATAGTACTTAACATTGCATGAGAGATTGAGGAAGTGGAGTTAGGTACTTCTTTGGTCATCCCCACCCACTATGAAAAGGAAAGTTTCTTCTCAATTTCATGAAAATACAAAAGTCTAAAAAGTCTAAAGCTCTAAACCCTAAAAACCCAAAAAAGTGCTTCAAGAGTTGAAATATCATGTGTGATGAAATGTAAACTCTCACTTTTTGTTTGGAGATAGAATGAGCCTTGAGGTGATAAGGGGTGGATAAGGCATGGCTGCCAATTCTTCCAGCAATTGTGGCTTTCAATTGACAAATCTCCATACTCTTTGTTCATTGACATCATCTTATGTTGTTTTTTTTGCATTCAAAGTGTGTTAATGTAGATATACCAAATTCACAAGTCATGTTGAAGTGGAATTCTTATCCATTTCATCAATTCAATTCAATTTTTTTAATTCAATTCAAATTCAATTTGAAAAGAAATTGTATGTAAATTGTTGCATAAGGTATTAAAGTATGCTTGTGAATATGGTGGTGATTTTTTTCTAAACTCTCAAAAGAAATAAATTCGAAAAAACACTTTTATCATTCCTCTTTCCTTGGGAATTGGCTAAACAAATTCCAACTTGAAATTATCATTTAAAAGATGACTTATGGAAACTAAAGTTATTATACCTAAAATCATCGTCACTGAATTTTTTTAAATATTCATACATTTCACAAGCCATTAAAATGATAAAAAACTAACATTTTGAAAATATTGGTTGATTTAACCATATTGGAATAAATTGAACACAAGAATATGAAATTTTAAACATCATGGCAACTTTAGAACATTGTATTAGTCTATTTATTTTCTTATTCATTTGCTCATTACAATTATAGTTCAAGGTGGATTAAAAGCATAAAGTCCATAGGAAACACTTGACATTTGGAACTTTGGCATGAAATTTAATTTTTATTTGATCGACACTTCAAGTCAATTAGATTATTCAATTATTATGATTAATTTGGATTGTCAAATGTGTTTTTGATATATGTCTTAAACATTATTGTTGATTCATTTGTAGAAATGTCACACTATTGGATTCATGGGAAGGGGGATTTTATTAAGTTCCATTTCTAAGATTCTAAAGACATGAATCCATCTGAATGTATATAGGATGATAATGATTGCAAGAAAAATCAAATAGGTGGAAGGTGTAAACATAGATTTTGCAAATATTCAATTATTGGTAATTCAAGGCAATTTATGTTTATTATTAGGGTGTAGGCTAATTTATAACATGTTGATCAAGGGATAAGATATAAAATAAATCATAAATTGTAATCAAATCCAAAGTTTGGCAATCATTTGTTGTTCTTGTGGTATGAATTATGTCTCATATTGCATGAATCTAATGCATAGGAAAATGTGTGTTTCAATAAGGCTTCATTATCCACACACATAGTGAATGGCTTTAATAATTTGTTGTTTTTGTAAACTTTTTTTTTCATAGATAAACTTTTTATCTCATTATTATAATACATATTAGTGGGCCCTTGTGTCATTGACCCAAGGCTCTAAAGGATAGAACTTTCCTAAAAAGCTCTTCAATGATTCCTATATCATTGACCCAAGTACATTAAACCTCCTATAAAATCACCCATCCCAATATTATTATAAAAAATATATTTTTTAAGGTCAAGAAACAAGACTTTCCAACAAAAATTAATTGTGAGAAAAAATATTTTGTAATTTCTAATTCTAGTGGTAATATATTGGAGTTGGTATGGTGGGTTTTTGCATTACCTATTGTATGTTCTCCAACTTGACAACTCCATGTGCTAGAATCCTTTCATATTTGCCATTTCATAACTTCACCTTTCAATGATTGTCACATGTGAAAATTGAATGTTTTTATCTTCCCAAGCGACACCAACACATATTCAACTTCAAATGGTAATGTCACATAAATGAAATATTAATCCTCAATAGAAGCTTCTCTTTGAAATTAATATGGATATGCTTCTTGATGTTATCAATAAAAAAAATTTAAGTTAATGTTTACAATAGGTGAAAGTCGAATTCCATGTTCTAGAATTAATGGATGTGAAAATGATTTCATGAAAAATATATGTGATGGAATGTTTCTTTAATGCTATAGGATTTGAGGAACAAATGAAAATATATTAATATTCTCACCTTATGTTCATAGATTGTCATTAATAGTGCACAAAACATAAAGGAGCCCAAGTTAACTAACTTCCAATGACAAAATATGAGATATTGAAACTACTAGAAAGGGTTTTCGGATAGTCTATCGTATGGTCTCCTATTTTTTTTTAAATATGATGCATTGGGGAAATTTTTTATATTTTTTTAGAACAAGTTACAAAAACTTTCATTCAAAATTTCATTTGCATGTAAAAGTTTTTTTTGTAGGAAAAATGACTTATAATCCTTTTCCAAAGTAAACCTCTTGGCTCTTAGTTATAAGTTTTGACCCAGATGGATGATGAATGGATGAAAGATGCATGAAATATGCATGGATGGATTGAAAGATGTGGGTTAGTTTCCCACATCTAGCTTACATGGCAACAAAAAAATTGGAAAAAGTTGGAAGTTTTGTTCTTAAAAAAGGTTCAAATTCAACTAAAAAAGGGAAATAAAGACATCTATTGCCACATTTTCTACTTGAAAAAACTAGGAAAAAAATAAAAATATTGTATGGTACTTTAAGTCATTGAAAAATAGTAAAATTTTAAGAAATTTTCTATTGTCCTACTTGTCTTGTAGCCAAACTATTTATGTTTCTTTGACTAAACCACTCCTACCATCCAACCTACTGAAATCTTTTCTTGTCTTCTTTCTCCCATCCTCTTTTGCTCCATGCCCTAGCTCCCATTGGATGATTTGAACTTTCTTTTGTTTTTTTCCTCCT
Organism: Sphagnum contortum; assembly: GCA_963920785.1. NCBI lineage: Eukaryota > Viridiplantae > Streptophyta > Sphagnopsida > Sphagnales > Sphagnaceae > Sphagnum > Sphagnum contortum. The sequence goes on from OY987278.1 coordinate 2,752,749, forward strand.
TTAGTGTTGTTTTTCTCGTCTTGGGGTGCTTTCTCCAATGCATTTTGTTTGTTTTCCACCTTGTGACCTTTTGTTTAGTTCTTTTGCTTTTACCACCTTTGGGAGCTCGCTAGACTTGCAACCACTTGAGGTAAAATTTTCTTGTTGGACTATTATTTGTCATATGCCCTTGTTGTCTAGAAAGGGAAACACATTGTTAATGTATATTATTTAGATTATGGTGTCTGAGATGTGGCTTTTGAGGGTAAAGTTTTGAATCGATATGGGACTCATGACCAAATAGCCAAAAAGCTCATAGATGATCCAAGCTACACTTATTTCTATTGTGAGCTCCTTGATGCAGCAAGTTTGACCACAATCACCCTAAAGGTGAATCCCTTCACATTGATGTGCATGAACAATTACTCCAAAAAAAGTTTTATGTTAAATAGAGAATTTTGGAGTTGAGGGCAAGTCACAAAGGGGGTTCAAGAAAGGAGATATGCTAGTTTTCATTACAATAGTGTCTACCATTATTGTGTAAGCAATTCTAGTATTTCAGCATGAGTTAATTCTTCTATTTTTTTCATACGAATTCCCTACAAGAATTTAGAATATGTCCTTATAGTCCAGATTTTCCAATGGCACCATTGCTATCATTGTCACAACAATTAGAGGTGGTGGAAAAAGCAGCCATGAAAGACAACTTATGGTTGTTGATAATGAAGGCGAATTTGATCAAAGACATCTTTATTTTTGGGAGTTCATTCATGATTATATATGATGAATTAGTAGAAATCAAAAATATCAGTTAATGTGTTATGGTTTTGGTGAAGAATGTGACTACAACAACAATGGGTGATTGATTCCTACAAGCACAATGGGCTACACTATATTTTTCAAAGTCATTGATGAAGGGGTCCAAACATGGTTGCTTAAGCTACATACCAAGTTGACGAGCAACCAACCTTTTGTGAAAGAGGTACAATCTTAAGTTATTTTCCTTTATCCCATCTATACATAGTATAAATTGGTTGTTTAATTAACAAATCTGACTTTTTTTCAAGTTGTTGCAATATTGTCTGTGTTGAATTTAGCAACCCTTCCTTTCTTAAAACTATGTGCAAAATGTCATGCCTTGGACATTGTTGTTTCCACAACGAATGATGATGTCAATTGTAATGTTTGTCATGGGAAGAACACCATAAAGAAGGCTAGGTATTTATGTGCTTCAATTGCAACAATCATAAATCCCATCATTCTTACCATTAAAGGCCAATGGTTAAAAGTTGTGGTGCATATGTCAATTCAACTTTTTTCTTTATTCTACCACGTATAGGTTAAGGTCCTTATCAAAACCAAATTACAAGGAAAATTCCTTTCATCTCCCACTTCTCAACTTGTGGGTTTTGAAGAACACATTGAACAAGTGGTTCTTCAACCTAAATCATTTATTGATTTAGTTGTTGATTTTTGTGTACACCCTATGATTGTGGCCTCTTCTCTTCATGTTCCTCTTCCATCCTCATGAAATCTTCATGTTGATGTGGAGCCTAGTAACGCAAAATGAAAGTTTGAATTTGGTGGCTAGAAACCTAACCTAAAGATTAAAATATTTTAATATTTTGCGGAGAGCTTAGTTTTGATTTTCGGAACATTCTAGTAGTTGAACTTTCACTCTTTTAAAAATTGCATCACAAATTCTGGTTTTTCCATAATTAAGTTGAGTTTTTGTTTTTTCATAATTCTAATACCTAAGTTTTTATTTACTTATAATTCACATATCCAAGTTTTGGTTATTCACATGCATTGTACATTTCATATACATTTTGGACTTATATGAAATCTTTATATCTACAAAATTTTAATATTCACAACATTTCAAACATCTACACAATATTTTAAGAAATCCAAAATTACAAAACTTTCAAAATCATGATTTCATGTTAGAATTAAGATTTTGCAAGAAAGTCACATGCATTTAAACTTTTTTTGTTTGTTCATGGTCATCCATCCATCCATCCAACTATTCATCCCTCCACCCTTCCACTCATTTATTTAAGCATCCATCCATCCATCTATCCTCCCATTCATCTAGGCATAATATATTCCTTGGACCATCTAGCCTTCCATCCACCCATTCATCTAGCCATCCATTCAAACATCCATAAATCCATTTAGCATATAACCAATCTGAAAATTCTTTCTTCCATCCATTTTAGCCTTCTATCCATCCACCCATTCATCTAACCATCTACCATCCATCCATCTAGCCATCCATCTAGTCATTCAAATGTCCATCCATCAATCTTGATATCTAGCCATCCATCAGTCTTGCTATCCATCCATCCATCTAGGCATTTATTCACCTTTCCACCCATCAAAATGTCCATATTGATAACCATCCATCGATCCATCCATTCACCCTTCTACCCATTCATCAAGCAATCGATCCATCCATCTAGCCTTCCACACATCCTACCATCCAACTAGCCATCTATATAGCCTTACATCCTTCCAACTATCTAGCCATTTAACCATCTTTCCAGTCCATCCATCCATCCATCCATAGATACCTATTCACCCATTCATCTAGGCATCTAACTATCTATCCATCCAATCAACTAGCTAGCCAACCTACCACCGACCCATAAATCTAACCATCCATAGTGTAAAAACAGATAACATGCAATATCAAGCATCTTTGTCAATTAATAATGTTTTGTATTCATGTAATCTTCTTTTAATTTCATCATATGGTTATGATGTTGGTAACTGTCTATTTGATTCCATATCTTACTTATTAAAGTATTCATTGACATCCCTCCAAATTAGACAAAATAGTATGTGATATTTTTTAAATGTTTAACATCAAATACCCAAAAAGCACAAGAATATCATTTTAGGGAATTGAACCCAAGTTTTCTATATGATTTACATAATGGTCAAGTTTCCAACAAACATCAATACATTCAAAAAATGTCCCAAAGTGCAACAATAGGTGGCTTATGGGGAGATTTTACATCAAATTTTTAAATAGTTGAATATTTACAATGATGAATTTATGTTTCGAATAAAGATTCAAATAGAATTATGTGTAAATGTGGATTAGATTACCAAATAAACCCTTTACATTTTGTTTATAATAATCAACATTTTGAACCAATTGAATATACATGTGATGTTAGAAACACTCAATTTCAATTTGAGACACAAAATTCTAAATCATTTATAAATTTGGATGATTATCCAATGCTATTAAAACCAATGAAACAGGAAATGCAAACATTTGCCCAAAAAATACATTTTAATTGGAATGGTGACTTAGATTGTGTTTTGATAAAACTTTTGGAAACTTATTCAAATGCACCTTTAGAATACATTGTCCAACTATTTAATTCATCATGTAATATCAATTGTACTAAAAACTCAAGTACATAATCATATTCAATACATGTGGGAAAAAAATAAAATAAAGGAAATTTTTGTTAGTTGTATTAATTTTGCGATTCCAATGTCCATGCCCAATAACATCCAATATTTTCAATAACTGAAAATAATCATTCCATAATTAAAGATTTACCAATAGTAAAAATTATTTCAATAATTGAAATATTCCAATGGTTGAAAATGTCCCAATAATTGAAAATGTTCCAACAATTAATGGGATGCCAAGAGGTGAAAATTTTCCAATAGTTGAAAGGACATGAATAATTGAAAATGTTCAAATAATCAAAGAATTATCTAATTGTAAACCACAAAATGTATCACACAAAAGAAAAAAAATCATTTTCGATTAGACCCTTTATGATGAAACTATTTCAAAAATAACAAAATCCCATTATAATGTAACTTTTTTTTGCAAAAGCTATGATTTTACTACATAAATTTCCATACATCCAAGGGACAAAATCACAAATTATTTTTCACTTAAAATACACAAATAGTAAAATCCCACAAGTTTGTATTCCAAATACAAAAATTGGATCATCAACACAAAATGGATTTGACTTTTAAAATATCAACGAAATACACAATATTTTAAAATTATTAATTCAAAAGAAAACACGTGTGAATCAAAACATGTTAATACATATAAGCAATTTTTTTGAAATGTTCCAATAACACCATGTTTTGTCTGTGAAAGATTTTATTTTTGAAACAACCTAAAATTGTTACAAATAAATTTGCACAAAAAAATTGCACATTTTTAGAAATTGAAATGATAAACCATAAAATAACAACACACATCTGTTAAAATTGTTTAAATAATATCAACAAAAGCAAAAGACCCCAATATCAAGTTCCATATAATATACCAAAAAAATAAAATGATATTATTGATAACAAAACTAACTCATTTAGATGAACGTCTTGTTTCTCCACATTTAACTTTTGCTCAAATATATAAACTTCATGGTTACGATCAATATAAAATGAAAGGTATTGTTATTAATGTCCCAATAAATATTAATCAAATGCAATTAGTGTTACCATGTTTACCATATGATGAAACAATGATAGGTGTATTTTTAAAGTGACAACTTGAATAAAAATCATTGTACATGTTTATAAATGTGCATCCTAATTTAGTCATGTTCGCACTAAAGGATTTAAATGTTACCATACACCCTCAATGGAACAATTTTTTTTGTGTGCATATAACCTTATCTAATCAAACAAATGACCAAAATATATCATCATCTAATGATTCTAATTGTGAAAATGAAGACCATGTAACTTGTGCGCAAATAGATTCCATGATAGATAGCTTTTTAAATGCTTTAAAAAATAATGATTATGAAAACATTATATATTTTATTGTTTTAAGTTAAGATTCATCCTTTAGATTTGTTTTAAAATAATTATTTGAAATAATTGAATTTTCCAAAATTATTTTATGGGCATCCATGAAGCTGAACTATTTTTTTAAATGTATCATATCCACAAATAGCACAATGGGAATTGCTTCACAAATCCAAAGAGTTTTCAATTAATATTTCTAACCTTTTTTTTAAAACCACTAAAGTTTCTATCCAAAAAGTTATAGGTTTAAAATACATATATGTAAAGGTAAAATAAATTGTAGATCATTAAAGGCTTCTTAGGTACAAGATAAACCAAATTTAGATAAGATTTTCAAATCATACTTAAGATATCATGATTTAGAAAAGCTACGTACTTCACCAAATTATTTAGAAAACTTACAAAATAATTTATTTGCTATGATAAGACAAATTGGCCCTCCAACATTTTTTGTAACTTTTACATCTACAAAAAGATTATGGGATCCGCTCAAAAAAAACCTTACACACCTTGCATGCTAAAAAACTAAATCTTCCAAACAAAACTAAAGACCTTGAATCTATTCATATAGCAAAATTGATACACAATTATCCTATAACATGTGCAAGATATTATGATCATAAAACATAATGTTTTTGCACATTATTCAACAATGCCCCATCTATTTTGGACAAATGTGCGATTTCTTTTTTGTCACATAATTTCAAAATCATGGTAGTCATGAGCATGAGCATGGCCTTTTATGGATTAAAGATGCACTAATATATGGAGTTAATACAAATGAAAAAATTGAAAATTTTGTCAATAAATAAATTTCATGAGATGTATTGTTATTACCAATTACATTACAAAATGCACAACATCAACACATTCAAACATGTAAGAGAAAAAATCATGTTGTTTGTAAATTCCATTATTCTTTACCTCCCATGAATAAAAATAAATAAAAATTAAAACTAGTTAAATTCAAAAAAATATACATTTTAACAAAAAATATTTGCAACAACAAGCAACAAAAGTTTTTGAATTAAAAAGAAATTTAAACATATGAAAACATTACATTTTCTGAAATTTTAAATCTATTGCATATTGATGAAGAAACATACATATTAAATTTAGGAAGAAAATTAATGAAAGCACACACTTTTATTTTTAAAACACCATCAATATTAAAACCAATGCATTTAGCATATGTGCTACTCCTTTATGGTCTGCAATTCATAAAGTTGCAAATATTCAACTTATTTTAGATCCATATGCACCTACATCATATTGTACATCATACATGACTAAAATTGATAAATCTATAACCTTTGACTTTCATTCCATGAAAAAAATGCATTTTAGATAAAATTGATGCTAACATTAGAATCTAGAAATTAAGCAATGTTTTTCCCAATGTTCAACAAATGTTTGCCCAACTAGCTACTTATTTAAGTTTTTCAATTCCTTTATATTATTTGTCACCAACATTAAAATTTATCAATACTTCTCCATACCAAGAATGTGTTTTTGTATTAAAACCACAATCCTTACTAAATCAATTAAAACCCGACTCTATTGACATATTGTGTGCATCAATTATTGACAAATATTTAGATTGACAAAAAAAAATATGAATATTTATCATTACGAGAATTTGCCTCCCATTACCACATGAGAAACAACAAATTATCAAAATGCTGCAAATAAAAAATCATTAGATTTGTGAATTATAATATATATATAATTTGTCAAGAGAACATCTTCTTTTATATTCACCGTTTAATTTTTTTGAAAACTCATTATTGGGAACACATGTTACTTGGCATGATGTATATTGTGAAGTAAAAGAAAATATATCCATAAATAAAATTCAATTATAACATGCAAAACAAACATACAAATGAAGAATATGATGTTATGAATTTAAAAAATCGAACTATTCATATCCACAAAACATCGGGAATGATGATATTGATGATGACATTGGTGACACTTGTCCTTTAATCTCCATAAAAAAAACATTAAATTTGAAAAATGATTTCATAATTCAATCATGTAACACATTAGATTGTAAAACACAAATTTTTGAAGATCATGGTTTCACAATATTATTAAATTCTATGATAATGGATGAATTAAAATATTGGAATGTGCTTAGACACTTAAATGAAGAACAAAGATTAATATTTGATGATATCATGTATAGAAAGCAAATGTTTCATAATATGCCAATAGATATATTTTTGATAGGAGGTGTTGGAATTGGTAAATTTTTTAATTTAAAACTAATAATTCAAAGCTTATTGTGATTATATTATAAATACCTAGCATCAAACTTAACAAAAATTAAAGCATTACTTATGGTATCTACACGTAAAGTTGCATTCAATATTGATGGTCAAACAATACATTCAACATTGAACATACATGTTCAACAAACTTTAACAAATATGTCAAATTTATAATTAGATTATTTAAATAGACACCCATGTCAATGTGAACAATTACAACTAGTTGTAATAGATGAAATATCTCTTATAGGCGCAAGAATGTTTAGTGTTATAGACCATTGATAAAAGCCAATAAAACATATTCAAAATGAATTCTTTTGTGGTCTAGATGTCATCATGTTAGGTGACTTTTATCAAGCACCTCATGTTAAAGGTTGTTGGGTTTTTTCTTCCCTTAATGACATTGAAAATGCAATAACACCAAATTTAAAACAAAACAATGTTAAATGTTATGAATTAACTTTAGTCATGCGATAAAATTAAGATACACAATTTATAAAAACTTTAAACATTTCATACTTACACACAAACTTTAGAAGACATTCAATTTATATCAATTCAAATTTTTGTTGACAAATACCAAACATTTTAATTGTACACCACATTTATTTTATACAAATATTCTAGTGTGAAAACATAATAATTTTGTGTTTAACAAGACATATGGCCCAACATTTAATTTTGAGCCGAAAAATATTCATCATCATTCATGTATGTCCATCATCATATGAACTTCCAAATGACCTAAATAAAATTATAGGCTTACATAATACAATTTGCATCAAACAAGATATGGTAGTTGAATTATGTGTTGGAAATTATGCAACGTGTATGATGGCCTTGTTAATGGAATTGATGGTGTATTCAAACCATCACCATCTTATCCTAACAAAACCATAGCTTGGATATTGTTCCCAAATCAAAAAATAGGAGTGTTAGCTAGAAAAAAATCTACCCACCTTTATACAGATAGTATTCAACCAAATTGGACACCAATTGAAACCAATTATCAAAGACATAAAAAATGGTGAAAATCAATCTCATATTATAACAAGAATTGAAGTTCCAATTTAATTAGTAGCAACAAGAACCATTCATCTATCACAAGGATTATCATTAGATGAGTTAGCTTTTGACCCTATTAATGTAAAAAAAACTTGGATTATCGTATATTGTTCTTTCTTGCATATGAACAAAAGAACAATAATACTTGTTAACTCCACTCCAACATCAAAGCTTTCACATTGACAAATGTATATAATTAAAGAAATAAATAAATAACTTTTGCAAATTAAACAACTTTTGTTCCTTGAATGGAAAACTCTTATCATTCACATGTTATTATAGGAACCCTCAATACTTCTTTAATCTTGAACCAAGTCCATGGAAAATATTGTCTTGCACATGACAAACCTAAATGATAAGGTAAATGGTATATTGCATTAAACAACCATGCAAAGGCTAATTGCTCATCAATAAATCACACAAAAATTGTTGTAAAATAAACTTGACAACCCCCACATCACAAATAATCCCAAATGTTCAATTATCCATTTTATGTTTTAACCCACAAATGTATAATTGTGCATTGCAAACAATCCAAATAATAGTATCATCACTTTTGGAAAATTGTTTCATGGGGCATGTTTTATATTAAAATCAATATTCAACATATTTTTTCTTCTTGCAAAACAAATATTATTTCAATTGGTCCATATCCAAAATATTTAATCATTGCAAATTTACACATATGTTTATTCAAGCAATTGATTGTTTTCAAATTACAATTTTTTTTTTTTGGGTAAATTGAAACTTCGCACCATTTTTTCCGCAAAGCAAAATTATAGTTAAATTTGTTTTGAATATCAACTAAAACAAGTGTATATTTTGAAATTGTTGTGTTTGAAAACTGGAATCGTTAAAATTTGATCACAAATTTTAATTATCAAAAAAATTCAAAATTTGGGATGAAACAATATAATAATGATAAAATTGTGTGAATGCAGTTTGCAACATAACTTGAATGAGTTAAAATAACAAATTAAATGTGCTAAAAATACTAGTGAGATTACAATTTTTATTTTTTATTAATAGGAAAAAAAATTAAGAATAGAATTCGCACCTACCACATGCCCTTAAAATGTCAATTGCATAAATCAAACAAACACATTAAAATTACATGTACTAGAAATCGATAACACATGTTTTGGATAGTTGTGTTATCATGGATCGTAATTTTATGTAGTCTATTACCTTATAAACACATAATATTCACAAAGGATAAAAATATCTTATTCAACATTACTCATGAAATAAAAAGGATATTATGCCCACTTGCTCATGGTTACCCAATTAGGGTTATGGAGATGCATACTTCAAGGTTTGGGAGTTGGCAAGATGGTGATAAATTATGGGTTATGGTGATGTGGAATATGAGGTAGTGGTGATCAAATTAGTAGAGTGATGAAGATGAAGTCAAGTTGTTACGAAAAGAAAAGTAAACAATTGGACCATAGGATTAGACAACTAGTTGATGGGGCGCATCTTGCATCATTTAAGATGAAGGAAAAAACAAGGTTAAAGGGATTCTATGTATTTTATTTTGGATTACAAAATGAAGTTTAAAGTTTTGTTAATTGACAAACATGTTAAGTAAATGTTTAGATTACAAAGTGTGAACAACCAAAAAAATAAGGTGTGAATTTCATATTGTATAGTTGTTATAAGGTGATTGTCACAAACCTCACCTAGGCTTGGGCTTCCAACCAAGGTTGAGGTGAGACAAGGGAAATGGGTCAAGAATGGAACATGATCATGGTTCAAATGTCCTTGTGAGGTGATTGGAAATTGTGGGAGAATGCAAAAGACAAACTCCCATGATTTTGGTGAACTTGTATTGCGAAGGTAGGTGGACAGATTCAGTGTGAACATTGAACTGTGTTTGGGTTCTAGGTCCGTTTGAGGCGGCCACCTTTTGTTTTCGGCGCTCATTACTGCTGCATGGGGTGCATGGATGTCCTCTTTCCTTTTGTGTGTGTGTTGTATGGTACGTAGGAGATGGCGGCTGGCATTCATGGAGGATGATGGAGCTGGATTGATGAAGGCGACGAGCAATGACGACGGATTGGGTGAGTGGGATGGAACGACATTGGAGGAATGGAGAAGCTTATGGAAGAAACAAACGGAGTTCTGAAGAAAAGGATCAGGAAGGCTGGTTTTTAGGAGCCAAAGGGAGATTTTGGTAAAAAGCGCGAAAGCAGAAAGAAGGAGGAGTTAGGGAGTTCTGTAGAAGGGAGCTTAGTTGTGCTAGAGATTTTTCCGTTGTGTCTGATGGATAGTAGAGCTTCTATTGCAGAAGGATAGAGGAGAGGAATTGAGGAGAGGGGCTGAGAAAATCACTAAGCCAAGGAATTGGTAGATTTGAAGGGAAGGCTAATGCTTGTGTTTTCGGAGATGTACATAGCCTATGAATAAAACACAAGAATCTTTTTTTTTTTTGCATTGCATTGTATTGCATCAGTGTGGAAGTGTCTGAGAGGAGATGTATGTGGTGGGATTGTTGTGTTGTTGTGTATGTCGATCTTTGAGCTGTTGAGGATCAGAGAGAGAAGGAAGGCAGTTCGAATCTTGGAGATGCTAAGGTGCCAGTAGGTGTGGGATCAACCTGAGGAGCATGGATGTCAGGGTCCATAGAGGATAATATTTGTGTTGTTAGATTTCTAGACCCTCTCTCTTTTGGTTACAAACTTTTTGAAAGTTGAGATTCTTTCTAAAACAAAGGTTTAAGGGACCATATTTTGCTCAAATCCATTTACTTCTTTATTTAAAGTGTGGCATGGTCAATGAATCAAAATATTATTGCCCCCTCTTGGAGAGAAGGATGCAAGCTTGGTTTCAAGTCACATAGGTGGTAAATTTGGCGACTTTTGTCCAAAAATTTAGCAAATTTAGTCGACCTTACACTAGAAAAACAGAAAATTTGCAAAAATTTGCCAATTTCTGGCAAGTTTTTTTTTTTTTTTTTCTCTCTTTTGTTTTTGTTTTTTTGATGTAGGGGAAGTGGTGGTCCATCCTTAAGGAGATTTGACCAAATTTTGGCTATAAACTCGATATGAAAGTTAAAAACATTTAAGCATCCTTCTATATCTATATATTTTGTGAAATGCTGGAACATGTTATAGAAATCTGGAAAAAATTAAAGATTAAATTCTGGCGAATTTGAGCCATTTCAATATATATATATACATACAATCCTTTTATATGTTGAAAATCAAAAATTTAGGTTTAAAAAAATCGCAAAAAATTCCAGAGAAAATTCACTCATTCTCATGTATAACATTTTTTTTTGAAGTAACAACAAACACATGTTTTAATGGCCTAATCATCAAGAGCTGTTTTTCTTTTCAATCTCCATTACATCACCAAACACCACTGATGCCAACTATTGCACTGATGGTGGCATGGCATCTGCAGCTATCATGCTTCGCAATGTTCGCATCATGTCACCTCTTCTTAGTTCAACCTGAAATCACGTCCTTGCACTGCTCCTGAGAACTGAGTCCTTTCACAATATGTCCTGCACCCAAAGAAAAAGAACAAGAAAAGAAAAGAACATCACGATCAGAGTTTCAAAATAAAAGCTAATGAAAATCAACTCAAGAATCAGACTTTCCAAAAAAGAAAGCTCTGGAAAATCAACCCAATTGATGAAAAAAATTCACCACTTTGAGGTGATGATTAAGTCTTTTGAGATAAGGTGCTGCTGTGCAAGGAAAGTAGCAGCAGCAAAGAGAGTTGAAGATGGTGTGGACACAATCAGAGTGTGTGCAGTCAGGTCCTTGTGAGACAAATCTCCCAGCTTGCTCAATGCAGCTTCAGCGGATTCATCAACTGATGAAAATTATTATTGCCAGTGCTTCCTGCTGCATCTGCTCTTCTAACCTGCGGCAGAACAACCCTCTCAGCTAACCTCTAGACATTGTAATCCGCATATATGTATGTCCCTGCACATGCACCAATGTAAATCACTCCTTGTAATTTGGACATGGAGAAGGAAGAGAAGAAGACAAATGCAAGGCACTAAGCAGGCAACACTATTTGTGGTTACGTTTTTTGAACACTCTTCAACATGTTAAATAGCATAATGAAAAGTGACCCTAAACACATTCAAGGCAATTGCTTGTCATGTTGAGCCCAAGTGAACTTTTGTGAAGCAACAACATTGTTGTTTAGGGTCCCATTCTTGAGCGAACTTTTGTGAAGCAACAACATTGTTGTTTAGGGTTTAAGAAAGTTCACTTGGGCTCAGCATGACAAGCAATTGCCTCGAATGGTTGCCTCGAATGGGACCCTAAACAACAACATTCATCTAATTCTTGCTTTTAATCTAATTATGAATCTATCAAATCTCCTAGATTATTAGGAGTCTTCCAACCAACCCCACTTTTGTATCGTTTGCTCAATTCTTATTCACAAAAATTAATTTCTCAATGTTATTTTATTATAAATAACATCCTCTCAAATTGGGGAGAATTCTAGCAATAAAAAGATTTTCCCTTAATTTCAAATTTTGAGAACTTACAATCCCTAATATCTTTTTAATTAAAAAGCCAACAATTGGGGAACATGGTTTCATGTTTCTTTTACGGTTCCAAAGGGCATTTGATATTTTTGCATCCACCTTATATCTATGAAATATCATTCATTCTCAATTAACAAGGTCGTTTGTGGGCATGTTCACGGTGGCCACCAGTCCCAAAAATGTCCAAGCTCCTATCTTCATCAATTTTGTGAGCAAGGGAACTTTCAGCCTCATATAATGGATGCAAACTAGTTGTAGGTTTTTTAAACATATGTACAAATCTAAAGGTATGTTGCAAACATTTTGAAAAACTTGTTGGAATGTCATTCATTATTATATTCGTATTTTAGAATGATTGAATGTTAATATGAATGGTATCAATAATGCATAATATGCTTTTGAATTTAAATATAAAGAAGTCGAATTCAAATGACACATCTAATACAACTATTTTGCACCATAACCTAAAAATGAAATATTTAACCTACATTGATTTGTTAGGAAATCATGATTCATGATTAATATTGAACAAATATGTCTTTTACCCAAATTATCCCCAAGTAAGAACACACACACACACACACATATATATATGCGGATCACACCCATAGGTGCCAAAAAGGGCATTAGGTTCCACTAAAACTAGAAACAATTGTGAATATGTCTATTTATTGCCATTTGAAAATCATGACAAGTTCCAATAAATGACTAATAATTTAGAGTATTTCAAATTAAAAATTAATTTGATTGAAATATAAGTTTTAGTTTGAGTGAAATATTTTTTGAAAATGTGCAATTGTTGTGTTTCATAATGTTCATTTTGCAAAAGGTTGCATGTTTTTTAAAAAACTTGGGGAAGTCACTTCTATAAAAGGTTTGCAAGAAAAATTCTTATTGAAATTATTTAAAAATAAATTAAGTAAATGTAAATAAGGTGCCTATAATTCATTATGAGAAGATATTTATAATATATTTAGTATATTATAAAATCTACCTAATTTTTTTTCACTATTTCATAACATACCAAAAAATCCCCTTTTTATTTCAAGTGCTTCATAAAATATTTAAGGAGCGCCCTTCCCCCAAATATAAGATACAAACTTATTGATGGTATCACATGAAGAGGTGATAGGAAATTAGAAGTCACATTTTAAAATGATTTAATTTTTAAAAATTGTGTATTTTATATTTTATATTTACATTTGAAATTTCAATGTGTATGAATTTCAAAATTTTTTTTCCAATTGTTGATGGGGCATACTCTAGTGTTTTTATTGACATCCTTTATATATATATATATATATATATTTTCCATTTTGCTGAAAAACATAACAAAATCCTAAAATTCTTACAATTGAGGTGAAAAAAAATAATGCCAAGATTTTTTTTCACCATTCAAGCACACCACATTACAATGTTTTAACCTAAGTAATCAATAGGAGTGTCAAACAAATGTCTAAAAACTTTTAGCATTGTAAGCAGCCAATTTTGAAAAACAAATCACCATTTATTGAAAATAAATAAACTATTTCCAAATTGGTAAAGGTGTTATGGTAATGATGTATTAAAAAAACCTTTTATTGGGTTCTAAACCATTAAAAAAGAATGAATTATGAAATAATGACCATATTTAAATATGATTTGAAATTTTGATCCATTTTTAGATGAAACAAGGAAAATGCAAATTTTCTCAAATTGATTACCACATGAATAGTGAAGAATTTCCCGAAATGTTAAGCATATTTAACAAAAAAATTTGCAAAAAAAAATCCTTCAAAGAATTTGTTTTATGAAATAATGATTTGGGACAAAAAGACCTCATAGTATTTGGATTTAATAGTAACGTCATTGGCTCTTATGAGTGCGATTTGGCCCATTTAGTCAAAAAATCCATAGCCATATTCATCCTCAATTGAGTGTTGCAACGATAAATTAATATTATTTTGATGTATGTTGTTTATTTCCCAAAAATTGCCCTTATAGGTTAACACTTGACAAATACTTCAAATTTTTTTTGATGAAAATCATGAAAAATAGAACTCTATCTAATAATGTATATAAAAGAAGGTTCCCTTAGTTTTGTTTTCATGTTCCCACAATGTTCACATGATGCTTTCGTGTTGTTCATGATACTTAGTAGGTACCCACAAAATATTCAAGATACACTAGACAAAATGCAAACCAAAACAACACAAAATAAATAACTCTTCACTCTCCCACCTTTGTTGTTGGCCTTGCCTACCAAGGCAAGGATATTATTATTATGTTTAGATTCATTATTATAGAGTTTAGTAGCTTAAGGGATTTTGGCCCCTAAGTAATAATAATAATAATAATAATAGGTCTATTTTTTTTAATATGAGGATTTTTGAAAGATGATATTTTGGCTAAGTTGTGTTGAAACTTGAGATTAGTTATTTTAGAGTTATAATATCTTGAAGGATTTTGGTTTCTTTTGGAGGATTTTTTTTGAAGGATTATAATTTTTTGCATGTTGAAATATTTGAATTCTTCTTTTGCATTAAGATACTTAAAAAAAAAGAGAAGTAAATGGCAAGGCCACAATGTGACACACCGCTTGTTTAAAAGGGATTATCCTAATACCCTTGCGGCTTTTACCACCAATTATATTATTTTTAAAATGCTGAAAATTTCAAAATTTTTTTTTTCTCCAAGACCAATTTTTCGTGAAGGAAAATACGATTTTTTTTTTTTTTTTTGGGGAAGTATTCTGGAATGTTCTATTTTTTGGAAATGGAATCTTCAAAATTAAAAAATTGATTATTGGGCAGACATGTGCTCTGAAGCTGCCCCTAATTGTATTCTAAGGTATCAGCTCCTTTTGGACGGTGGAATATTCTCGGAAAGATTCCCTCAAATTTGCATAACAATACAAAAATTGCATTATCAAATGTGTGCGTGTACCCATTCTCTTTTTTCCTTTCTATTTTAAGGCCAAATTAATTAGGTTTTTTTTTTTTTTTGTTTGCTTGTGGTTGAAATGGGTCTCACATTGAAAGTGCCTGTTTGAGAGAGAAAGGACAAAAATTTCACCAAAAACGAATCCAAAAAAACAATTCACCAAAAAAAAACAAAAAAACAAAATCAAGAAAAAGACAAGTACCTGATCACGAGGAAATATGCGGTTACCGGCCGTCCGCGGGACGGAGTATGTCGTTGGACCATCTGGCGGACGGGAGCACCGAAAGTCCGGAGGTCGGTAGCTTTCTCGTAACCGAAAAAGAACCCTGCCAGCGTCAGATGAATATTCATCTTCTTCGTCTTCAGAAATATCATCCTTGACGACACTAATCATCCATAAAGAGAGAGTCTTGCCCGATAATCTGAGCACCGTGAGCGTCCCTTGCCCTCCCCTCATCATTTTCTTCATCTTCACAAGTGCATCCATCCGTGTCCACATTTATCATCCATAAAGGAAGAGTTTTGGCATAATAATCTGATCAAACTTCAGTGGGACCCGCAGTTGCTTCTTCATCTTCATCGTCTTCAGAATTATCATCCATCATCCTTGACGACATTTATCATCCATAAAGGGAGAGTTTGGGCACGATAATCCGTTCACTGCCAGGGGCGGCCCGTCGACTCATCATCATCAGCATCCCTGCCGACATTTATCATCCAAAAAGGGAGAGTTTAGGCACGATAATCCGTTCACCGCCATGGCCGGCCCGTCGCCTCATCATCAGCATCGCCGTGAGAGGTACGATTATCATCATACTTGACGACGTTTATCATCCACGAAGGGAGAGTTTTTGCACGATAATGTGATCACCGAGAGCGGCGCTCACCGGTGGGCGTGTTTGCAGAGAGCGCCTGCTTCCTGCCTACCTGCGCGCGAGGAGCTTTGCGACTGTTGCAGTTTGCCGGAGGATATTGCACGGGCGCTATTGACCTTGCGGTGAGGGTTTGGAGTTTTGTTCCTGTTGTGGTAGTTCACAAACTGCGGCTCTTCTCTCCGTGGTTGCTTTCGATTTGAAGAAGAAGACGGAAGAACGGCAAGTTTTCAGTTGGCGAGAAGAAAGAGAAAGCACAGGAGAAAGCAACAAATCTTTTCTGCAATGGCCACGGTTTGTATACTGCAGGCAGGAGCAGCAGCGACATCAATGCTGCCGGGAGTAGGATTAGGAGTAGGAGGATGCCATGATTGTAGGCCTGATGCTTCTGGAGCATCTTCCGCCAAGGCTAATGCTCCTCCATCTTCTGGTGGTGTTGGTGGCGGCGGGAAGAGATCATCCGGGTTCGACTTGTCATCAAATGGTTTCTTGCGTCCTCCCCGCATCCCTCGACTCCCTCCCAACATTGTGCGTCAGTTGAGTATCAAGGCACGTCGTAATTGCAGCAACATCGGTGTTGCACAGGTAGTGGCGGCTTCGGCCACGGATCGTCCATCTTTGGATGCGGCTATCTCCACCTTACCGCAGTCAGCAGATGTTCTCGAAGCTCAGCAACTGTTAGGGTCGTCTGCACACGCGACAGATGGAGGAGCAGCAGCCACTAGTACTTTTGTCATCGACTCCACGCTGCTGTCAAAGGCCATCGCAGCAACAACAACAACCCCTTCTTGTAACAACGGCTCTCTACCTGTGGAGAAATCGAAGCCGATGACGAGAGGCACGCTTGCGGTCCATGGCGGTGCGTTTCTCTCTTTCTCTCTCTCTCGTACCGAAGTCAAATTTCCGCCGTGCTAGTTTTGTTTGCCAGAAAAACTCCAGAGAAATAGTCTTGAATCGTTTTCCATGCTTTCCAAGGACTCCTCATTTGTGTTGTCTATGATAGAAGAGAGGAACAGTGGACACGTCTTGGCAACGCGGAGATGTCTCTGTCTAGATCAGTGGAATTTGAGATTATGCAACCGGCTTGGTCTGCCATCTTCTTTCCATGGCATTGAGGAAAGATCCTAATACTGTATACTAGGGTTATTTATGCAGCTGAATTGTCTGTTCAGATGATGAATACTGAAGTCAGATGTCAGCTGGAATGTTGAAAAAATGACTCTGGTATGATCTCAGATGATGGATTCTGAACCCAGATATCAGCTGGAATGTTAAGAAAAAAAATACTCTGGTATGATCTCAGATGATGAATTCTGAACCCAGATATCAGCTGGAATGTTGAAAAAAAATTACTCTGGCATGATCTTCAGAAGTAAAATTCAGGATAATCATGTGACTGAGCCCATTCAGTGTGAAGCTAATGTTTCCTTGAATCTGGCCTGCTTGCCAAGTTGTCCAGTAGTCATCTTTAGCTGTCAATGATGGTCAGGGAGACTCCAGCTCCAAAACAATGTACAATGCAGCTTCTCAGTCATCCCCCTCTGCAATGTTCCAAATTGTGGACTTGAATTTGCTCGTACTGTGGGGGTCTGTTTATGTAATTGTGATTGAGGATCTTGTCGGATGCCATTGCTCTCATGCATTGCTTTGTAAGTCGATTTTTATTTATTGTGTGCATCTGAACAATACATGAAATCAGTTTGTACTTGTGCTGCTTGTGTTTTGCTGTCTTTGTTCATAGGTGAGAGAACTGGACGCCGAGATGTACGAGATGCCCTGATAACTCCGATTTGTCAGACATCCACCTATTTTTTTAAGGATACAGCAGAATTGATTGCTTTTCAGGTAATTCCTTTAAGCTGGTGTTGCAAATAAGGCTAAAAAATCCAGTGAGGGTGATTCTGTATACCTGTGTTTTAGCTGTAGGTAAAATGTTGCCATCTATTTCTTGCTAAAGTTTCTGTGTGGGTGAGTCAACAAACTGCATGCATGTGATCTACGAGACTTCCTTCATCTCACAGTATTGCTGCTAATGTTTTTCTCACGGTCATCTTTGCCAGGAAGGAACACACACCAGCTTTGAGTATGGCCGGTATGGGAATCCAACCACAAATGCTGCTGAAGAGAAGATCAGGTTGGCTGCACATTGAAACTGTATTTCTGACTTAAAAAAGTGCTTTACTCAAAATCTTGATATCTCTTTCAGTTTGGTCATTTGTCAATTCTCTAATCCAAAGAAAGTGCATATTAGGTGGATCTGCTGGATTTTTGACTGACTCTTCTACAGAACAGGAGCGTGGACTCCTAGAGCCACATCATCTGATCAGGGACCTCTGTATACCTCTGTTTGTAGCATATCATGTTAGTGTTAGCAGCTGACTCACTGGATGGGTCTGCTGGTGCAGTGCCCTTGAAGGTGCAGAGGCAACACTGTTGTCAGCATCAGGAATGTGTGTGACTACCACCATGCTTCTTGCACTGGTTCCAGCAGGTGGTCACATTGTGACCACCACAGATTGTTATCGCAGGACCCGTCAATTTATTCAGACAGTCCTCCCAAAAATGGGCATCACAGTACTTCCTTGAACTTCTCCTGACTTTTGAGTAGGAATTAAACTTTTCATTGTCTGAGTAAAAAATATGATAAGTTTTCTGGGACAGGAATGGTTTATGCTTGAGTTAAGCTTGAAGAACAGTTAATGATTTTGTGTGTTCAATAAGTTCATGGATGGTTCTCCTGTTTTGCAGACAACAGTGATTGACCCTGCGGACATTAGTGCTCTTCAGCATGCACTAGAGACAAAAAATGTTGGTCTTCTATCTTCTTTCCTTTTGCACAATACTGGAGACTAGCATGCAGTTTTAAATTCCATATCTCCAAATTTTGATTTTGCGTTAAAATTCTCTTGCATGGTTAGAAGGTATTGTGGATTCTGGTGTTGAAAGGTGCTCTTGTGTCCTCATGGATGGTGTCTATCTGTAGCACTTTAACCTTTTCCAAGTGCTTACAAATTTGAATTCAAATGTGTTTGTTGCTGGTCCAGGTATCATTATTCTTCTCTGAGTCACCTACCAATCCCTATTTGCGGTGTATTGATGTGGAATTGGTTTCAAAGCTATGCCATACCCACGGAGTACTGGTTTGCATAGATGGGACATTTGCAACCCCTGTGAACCAGCAGGCACTTGCCTTGGGGGCTGATCTTGTTCTCAACTCTGCAACCAAATACCTGGCCGGACACAATGATGTGAGTGAATAGGCCTTAAAACAGTACCACACTATTTGATACATTTTTGTGTGCCACTTTGAGTAAAACGATTTCATGATTAATGATGCTTTTCTGGAGACTGGAATTTTGTCAGGGCAGAGCATTTGGAGCTTCTGCATTGCTGTGACATATAGGTTGAAGGGTGACAGAATCTTTTCTAAGTTAGTTTTATACAGTCAATCTATCTTTCCTGAGTCAGTTGCAAGGCATGGCTGCTTCTCACTGCTAGTTGTGATGAAGGTGATGGTCTGACACTTTGTGAGCGACACTCATAAGTCTATAGCCACACCCATCTTTATGTTCCCTTCAAAGTGTTCTCATGGTTTTTTCTTTGGAATCTCATAGATATGTTTGACTGTTGGAAAAACAGGTCTTGGCAGGCAGCCTCAGTGGGTCCAAGAAGTGCCTTTCTCCTGTAAGAGCCCTGCACAATGTCTTGGGAGGCGTTCTTGACCCGGTCTGTGTCCACCTCCTGATCTTCTTGATCTACACTAAACTCCATACTTCTGAAGAGAAAGTACCAGGGACCAGTGGGATGTAGTGTGTTCTGGATAAATTATGGTGCAAAAAGTTTCCACTTCTTGAACGAAGCTTATGTATACAAAAGTTCTATGCTTACTGAAGTGACATACATATGGGCTTGGAGCAGAATGCTGCATACCTTATTCTGCGAGGATTGAAGACTCTTAGCATTCGTGTCAGGCAGCAGAACGCAACTGCTCTCAAGCTTGCACGAACATTGGAGGCCCACCCTAAGGTTGACTTTTCATTCCAGCCTTTGAAGCATGAATCTGCTGCTTGTTTTGTATCTCCTATTTTTTGCATTCTAGATAGTGTGAGTTTAGGATTACTCTGGTCTCCAAGAGCTCAATTTACACCAGTTTTGTATCTGCAAGTGGTGAATTCAGGGTTCTATGATGTCTCTTGACAGGTCATTGTGGAAGTGTGGCAGGTGGCACGTGTACATTATCCAGGCCTGGAGAGTCATCCAGAGCACAATATTGCCAAGCTCCAGATGAGTGGCTTTGGTGGTGTTGTCAGTTTTGAGGTGTGCATCTAAATCTGTAACTCACTGCTGCCTGAGGTTCGAAGCATTCCCATCTGATTGAAAAGATAGGATATTGCAATCTGCTGCTGATCTTCTGTGTTAGGCAGTGCTTTAGGGTTTTCCTAACAGTGAGTTGGTTTTTATGAGATGAGACAGGCTAGGCCTATTTAACATGAATGATTGCCAGTGACATATATTGTCTTGTCTCTCTGAAATCCATGTCACAGATTGTTGGAGACCTGGAGACCACTTCCAGGTTTATTGATGGGCTTAGAATCCCTTACATTGCACCTTCCCTTGGTGGCTGTGAAAGCCTGGTGGAGCAACCCACAATTATCTCTTACTGGTGAGTTTTGTCATCTGTTGGGGTCTTTTGCACAATATAGACCTGTCTGATCCACACTTTTGATTTTACTTTGGAGGGACTACTTTAGTGCAGACATGGACTCTGTGGCAATAATGATGTCATGTGTATACCTGTAACAGGGATCAAACACCAGAGGAGAGAGCAAAGCTGGGCATTAAGGACAATCTTGTCCGGTTCAGCTGTGGGATTGAAGATTCTGAAGACATATTTCATGACATTATGCAGTCCTTGGATGCCATGTAGCTGTCTCTCTCTATAATGACCTCTGCTCCAGTCTCTCTCATTTACATGAATTGGAGCAACAACACCAGGCCAGAAAGGTTGGAATATTTTGTGAGTCCAGCCGACAAGATGGTTGGTGTATATGGAGGAGGACGGACAATTGCTCGATGGAAGGGAGATGAAAATACCAGGAGAAAAGCAGATGTCAAGCCTGAGGGAAAAGCTCTAAGGAACTGGTGATTGAAGCTCTTTACTAGGTGAGTGAAAGCTTTGGAGAGTGTAGAGATGGTTAACAATGGTTAACGTTTGAATCAATGAAAGATGCCACCCTTTTTTTATTTTATTGTTCGTATTGCTTGGATTTTTTTGTTTTCCACACAAACCCTGAGAGAAAACTTTAAAAGAGGACATTTATTCAGCACTTGTACTTTTTGCAATATGAAGCATTAAAGTTGGTCACCTACAATTGTCCTCAAGTCTAAATGCTGTATTTGCATGGCTTAGGTTAGTATCACTTGCTTATGGATCATTTTGCATGCTTGCAGAAGATAGTCTTTGTTGTGAACTATATTGAAATTGATCCTCATCACAGGCATAAATATTTCACTTGTTGAGATCATTCATTAAATTGACAAAACCTTTGTTCTTTGTGGCATTTGAATTTGTCACAAAATTCAAGGGTTTATTTGACATTATTTGTGTGGCATTTGAGTTTGTTAACACTTAAGCAGTTTTATTTGATTTTGGTTGTTGCATTTGAGTTTGCCAACAAATCGAGCATTTATTTTATTCAATGCCATTCTTGTGTTGTGAATTCTATGAGGATTATGAGGACTAAATGGGGATTATAATTTCCATTCAACTACAAAAATTTTAGATACTTGAGATGAGATTATTAGTTCTTCTTTCATGGGTGCAGGGAATACATATGTAGTGTGTATGCATCATAAATTACTCTTCAGAAATTTGGTTTTCACTTATGCATATTCTCAACAGTTCTGAACAATGTTTTATTTTTTTTAACGTAGAGTGGCTGAACTCTAGAAGACTGGTGAAAAGCTGTGCCAAAACTAAAGATATGTCAAAATGTGTTGAAATTTTCTCCAAAAAAATGTTTCTAAAAAACTTGGCGAATGTTTTTCCTTAAAAATCAGGGAGTTTTGTTCAGAGTAGTCTTTTTTAGTTTTTTGATGTCAAATTTTTGCTAAATTCACTGCCAAATAAAATCTGGGATTCTAAATGGTTGTCAGTTGTAACCATGCCAAACCTTATTTTTTCAAAAGGCACAAGTATACTAGAGAGGAAATTGAAACTTGAAACCAATGTTGTGTGGTGGTTCTTTGCTTTTTCAAAGAATCGCCAGTTCCAGGTATTTTGAAAAAAACTCAGAATCAAAGAACTGGTCGGTTCCCTGTACTTCAAAAACAGCAAAAGCAAAGAACCGTTGGTTTTGAGTATTTTCAAAAACCTCAAACAACCGTCAGTTTTCAATAAACAATTGTGATTCTTTCTTTGGGGTTTTCCCAGTTCTTGGACTTTTCAAGTTTCCGCTGACTTGGTTCTGAGGGTGGGTATCACAAAAATAATTTTTTTGCTGGGTCAGTTCCGCGGTGTGGGGGTTGCAAAAAATGGGAACCGCTGGTTATATACACCTAAATAACTGGTCTAATAACCAGAAAAGAACCGGTGCTGCTTGAAAGAACCGCCCAACACTGGTTGAAACCCTCTCTCTTCTGAAAGAGAGGACCTAAGATCATCTGCAGCGGTGCTCAGTATGTGACCATGTAAAAATGTTTTTCACATCCAAGTTTTAATTATGTACTCTTTTGCAACCCCACCGATAAAACTGAAACTGGGACAGCAAGTAGAAGGGGGGGACTACTAATAGCAAACCACCTAGACCAATCAGGAAAACTGAGCAGCAGTTAGATCATATTTATTACACTACTAGTGGGTACCCGTGACCTTCGGACACTGTGACATCCCCTGGTTTCTTTAAACCAAGTGGGACACACACAAAGGTGCAAAGCAGCTTTTTTTTTCATTATTTCATTATTTCATTTGAGTAATGAATTTTGTTCCTATTCTTTGCAACCAATTTATAACTAAAGATGAAATGAAAAGATAAGATTTAATGACTAATTTACAACTAAATGTTTAAATTTGGGTTTCAAACCAACTATATGGTAGTTGATTTTAGTAGTACTAAACAACTAAATAGCAACTTATAATGCAATTATGCATACTTCACACAACCATTATCATGTTGTCATAATTACAATAAATAATGTTGAATTGCATTGGACATCATCCTGTAGAAATGTGAAACTACGCCGGAGAAGAAAAAAAAGAAAAAAGAAAAACCTGCGCCGTTTCCGCCATAGAAAACTCTGCCAGAACTGTCACGTGACGGATGGACGGACAAGGCAATTAATAGTATAGATTTCTTTTACCAGCCACCGCAACCAGCGCAATCATGATGAGCAAAGCCATTTCCTAAGCCAAACCGGCACATGTTGGATTTTCTTCATCCAATTTTACTAATCCCATACCGAGCATGCTGGAGATGCTCTAAGTCCAACCTAAAATTACAAGTCAGATGTCCTTGACTTAGGACTGCTAGTAGGGATCCTAAGGTAGTGCACCTTTGTGTGTGTAATTAGCAACTCCAGAGGTCACAAGTGCCCTACTTGTATGGAGTTGGAATGCATTCCAAAAGTGCAAAAGAGAAAGCCAAAAAGACGGGTTACACAAAATAAAAAATTTCCGTAACCGGGACTCGAACCCGGGTCGCCCGGGTGAAAGCCGGGTATCCTAACCATCTAGACTATTACGGAACGAATGGGAGCAAGCTTCTTTGCTTGCAATAAATATAGTGACATTTATAGTTTGTTTCGTTTTATATGTGAACCTTTTCAGACGTGCACGACCAATTTGAACCTTCTTCTCTTGTTCTTCTTGTTCTTCTTGTTCACTATCATGGGAGTGAATATGGTGAATAGAACTTGTTGCAAAAGAAGCACACAGTGTACAACATTTGCCAGACAATCCAATTCAACAACACTGTAAATTGTGTGTTTGTGAAAAACTATTTTCAACTTTTAGGTTTTAATTAATACCGTCCAACCAAAATTTCTGCAAATTTCAATTTAAACATTCAAGCTTTCCCCAAGTCTAAGTCCCTTACCTTCTTCACCCAGTGTGCACTCGTGTCAATGCTATGGTTTTTTGGAGCTTAAAAGAGGGAGTAGTGCTACAATCAAGCATTCAACATCCTAGCCAAAGGTGAGCTTGCTTCTTTTTCTAAACTAATTTGAGGGAGGGCTGCAAAGGAGTGAGCACAACAAATATATATTTCTTTTCCTTAATGTTTTCTTTTATCAAGCTTCTGATCAAATGTCCTAACTAAACTTGCTTTTCTAAGCTAAATCAAGGAAGAGTTGTGAAGGAGTGGGTGTAGCAAATCTGTATTTCTTTTGTTTAGCATTTTCCTTCACCAAGTTTCTGATCATAGTAAAATGAAGTCATATTTACGTAGTTCTATCCTACACAGCAACCCTTCATCACTTCTTTATTTGCCTACTTCGCTCGAGTTCAACCCATGGGTTTGTTCATGCCTTAAAGAGTGGTGGATCTTTTGTGATTATGCCATTACCACCTGCTCTCATCACAATGTACAAAATTCTAAGCTCACAATCCTCCCAACACATCCTCAGAAGAATTGCTTTTCCCCATGGTTTCCCATGAGATTGTATCCTTTAGATTTTAGGCAAACAAAATTTTCTATGCTGGTTTTAAAAGCTGTGCATATTGGTGATCTGCTGCAAAATCAGAAGCTGACATTTGGTGCAGAAAAGGTGACAGTCAGGTATTCAAAATGCAAACAAATCAAATCTGCAAGGTCCATCTCTATACAGATATAACAACATTCAGTCTCTCTCTAGAGAAGCATTTAGCATAAAATATTCCTCCTACAAACTACATGGTCAAAGAGCTGTAACTTCAACAGTCTCCTATTATTAACAACTGTGATCATTTGATCCAGTTGATTGACAACACACTTAAATTGCAAAGGTTCATAACCTGCAATTTCTGTCACCAACTCTGTCCAGTCACAAGCTTGTAAGAAAGTAAGCCTTGGACTCTCCTCTAACAACATTGAACATTTGGGCTGCATTGCTTCTACAACTTGATCCTCAAGTCGGATAAGTCAGACTCTGTCCTTTACATACTAACCTGAGAACAAACAGCAGCAGACAATTCCAAAAAGCAAGCACAACCCACCACTTGCTTAGAACTGAGAGTTGAGCTGACAGCTCACATTTTCCCGGAGGATTGTTGTTGCCAGGAAAACACAGAGTCTCTAGTCCTTCAGATTGGCCTGCATCACTTACACCTTCCATTTGTATTTTTCTACTGTAGCTGTCACCTCCATTTGCTACAGGTTCAAAAGTGCAAACAAGCACCAAAAAGCACCTGCTACATTGTATTTCTCTCTATGTCACTGTACCTCCATTTGCTACATGTTTCCTCCATACAACCACCAAGCACCTGTAACCAATTTCCTCCATACAACCACCCAACCAATCACCTGCAATTTTCAACAACATGGAAAGCTACACCCCTTTTAATGCAGTGGCAGGAGTACCATTCACAAAGATTGCTATTCATGAGTTCTAGAACACCAAGTCCAGGTTACTGCATTGTGAGAAAGAAAATCCTGTGGATGTTGTTCACAGCCAAGTGTTTCTGCATAGTTAGGTGTACAATGCAAACCACAGAAGAAACCCATCTTTTTGCAAGTGCACCCATGTCCCACACATGCTGCATGTGAGGCAGGAATGCATCACACATCATCATCCTTGAACAAAAATACACAGCTTGGGTTTTGAAAGCTTCAAAGAAGCTGCATTAGTAGGGTGATTGTTGTGCGTGTTGTAGGTACCTGAAACAAACTTGTTGATTGTGGTGGGTGAGCTTGCCACCTGAACTTCTTAGACCTGATGCAAAGAGGGATGGAAAAGAGAGAAGTTCTGCCACACCCATCCCTTCTTGGATTCTCTGATGTTAGCTCCATCAACCCGAATCCAACTCTTCTTTGAGGCATTGTAGCAAATGAGTCCAAAATTCTCTTTACAAGGGAAGAAGAGGAAGTCCCCGTTACCCAGACACATCTTCCTCCAGTCCTTGTTTTGTTTGAAAGGCAATTTCATGGCCCGTGTCCAAGCCCCTTTCTCGTTCATCTTCAGCACACGCGCGTTCACGGGATCCGCAATCGACAAGCATCCTTGAAAATCCATGAC
This sequence comes from Sphagnum contortum, assembly GCA_963920785.1. NCBI lineage: Eukaryota > Viridiplantae > Streptophyta > Sphagnopsida > Sphagnales > Sphagnaceae > Sphagnum > Sphagnum contortum. The sequence goes on from OY987278.1 coordinate 2,779,394, forward strand.
CGTCATTTCATCGACGGATTCAGAAGGAAACCCTTCGAACAGCATCGTGATATCGAAAGCTGCAGGAAGTGGAAATTTCGCGAAGCTCTTGGTTTGCAGATCCATGGAGACGCCTTCCATCACCAGACGCGGACGAGGCTGATTCCATGTGTGGAAGGTGCTGTAAGCTTTGAAATGGATCGATCCGCCAACTGCAACTCCTTGGCAGATGCTTTCATCGTAGATCGTGTCGGAAACTGTCGTCCAAGCATCGGTATCGGAGTCGTAGATCTGTGCGAGCAATTGCTTCTCGCGTCTTTCGTCGCATTCGATCGAGATCTCTGTTTTGCTGTTGAAGCATTCCGAGACATTGACGACGACGTTCGCCAGGACTATCTTGAAGCTGTTCGACGCTTCGTCAAACGCAAGCACTTTCACAGAGTAGTCCCAGTCGGTTCCACAAGGCGGATCGGGAAGAAGTCTCCAACTCTTTGTGAGAGGATTGCAAAGGAGAAACTTAACATCTGAAACCGGTTCTGAACCACCAGTGCTGCTGATGCTGTCGTCTTTCTGAGCAACAATGCCGCGCAAACACAACAAACCTCCGCCAGATGCAACGAAAGATCGGCTCTCGAAAGCCGGAGCGAGGAAAGACAAGGAAAATCGTCGCCATTCTCCTGTTACAGGATTGCACACGTTGAAAGCTCTGCAGATGCCTTCCTCTCCATCCGTTGTCATCAAGAACGGCTTCTTCTGGGAGCGATGGCGATGACAACTTCCGCATCGAGGAGTGAATTGGTGACAAGAGCTGAACAGACCTGTCCATCTCTTGCACACACAACGCATCACTGGAAGCGTCTCGTAATCCAGTAGCGCCAAGACGTGCATCTCTAGTATCTCTTGAGGCAGTTTACTCCATATAGCTGGATCCATGCTCGTTGTTGTCACAACAAAGCCAAAGTGTTCACAAAAAAACAAAACACACAGAACAGAACACGGAACAAACAGTACACGCACAAGCACAAAGGAGAAAACTAAGAAGAAAAAAACGGGAGGAAGAAAAAAAAAAAGCAAAGAAACAAGCAGCAAGCTGCAAAAGAACACAGCAAAAGCAGAAAAGAGAAACAGTTTCACAAGCGTAGCACTGCGCACAACAAGGTGCAGGAGAAAACAGGGGGAAAATAAAGAAAAGACAAAAAAAACGTCGAAATTCAAATCAGAACTAAATGCATGAGCTAGAAAGATACATCGATATGACAGGAAAATGATTTCTCGGAGATTGAAAACGAGCTCGTATGCGCGTCATACGATCGGAACTTCGAGAAATCGCGAGCGAAGAGTCCGCGACGCGACTCGACAGCGTTGGAAAAACAACAGCAAAGCTCGCAATAAGAAGAAGATGACGAAGAAGACGACGACGATGAAGACGACGAAGACATGACGAAGAAGGCGATAAAGGAGACGAAGAAGATGTCGACGACGACGACGACGACGACGACGAAGGAGACGAGTAAGAAGAGCGAGTGTTGGTAGCGTACGTGCTTCGGACGAATTAGGGTTATCGCAGTCTCTTTTTCATCCTCCTTACCTACTATGTCAATAAATAATATTTGGATGAGGTCGGATGAGGTCGAGGAGGAGCATCGAGAAAATGACGAAGAAGAAGAGCGACTTCTGGTAGATTACTGTAATTTGGATGAACAAGGGTTATCTTTCTCGCTTTTGCTTTCTCCTTGCCTTAAAATCCACATTAATAATTTTTGAATGAGGCCAGAAATATTGAAATTTTCTTTAAAAAAAGTTATAGGGCTCAAAAAATTTGTGCTGGCTTTATGTATAGCCAAAAAGCTGTATAAAAAAATTGAAAGTTCTAAAATCAAGTGTTTTTTTTGAGATTTTGGTAGCAATAATTTAACCAAAATTTGAAGGGAAAAAAAACCAGATTTTTTTGTTCCTCTCTCTCTCTCTCTCTCTCATTTTTTGTGATGTAGCTAAGGTATGGATCATCTATAAGATAATTTAGCCAAATTTGGCTATTAAAAAATGAAAGTTAAAAAAAAAATCCTTTTGGGATTTTATCCACGTTCTATCCATGTATAGAAATCTGACAATTTTGCAAGGATTTTTTTGAAAATTCAAAAATTGGGCTTTTTTTAATTCAAAAAATTGTTGAATTTACTGAAAAAAATTTCAATTTTTTTTGCAAGATTGCATAATTTTGCACCCAAAAAAAAAAGGGCTCAACAACAAGAGCAGAGTCATTTTGATGAGTTCATAATCGTGGAATATAATTACTTCGGAACACCATTGCTTTGACGGAACTTCATGAAACACACTTGAAGAGCATGTTACGACAACATAGAGGAGGCATGTAACACAAAAAAACATGGTACAAGTGACAAAAATGCATTGAAAAAGATACGGAAAGTAAGATGGTGACGGAAACTGAAGGAGTGAAGGACTTAGCCGGTGCAGAAAGAGAGGTTTGTGGAGGTGTATTCGGGGGGCGGGGGGTGGGGGGCGGAACCCGTAGACAAAAAGTCGAAGGGGTATGCACTCCGACTGCTACTTCTAACTTCACCACCATGGTCGTCCGTCCGTATATGGTTTATTTTCCCATGCAACTTATTTCTCGCTTTGGTAATATAGCATAATCCGATTCCTTGATTTATGTCTCCGGGAAAAAAAAAAAAAAAGATCATTACTTGAACATGCACTTATTGAACACTGATGATGACGGACGATCAATTTTTGGCCACCCCAAAATTCAATCAACACAACAGAGGATGGTCGTATATTGGATTTAAGCACTAAAATCCTCGCTCGGCATTTACGACTTGTTGCTAAAATAATGTGGAGGAAAATTAATTAATTAATAATGGCTACTTGGATTAGGCACCAAATTAATAATACACAAGAGACCATGAAGATGGCAAGGAAGCTTTTGGCCCCCCCCCCAAATTGAGTGGACACAACGGGATCCGTGATGCATTAGAACGCATTCCGGTTCCGGGGATTTGTCGATTCAAAAATGGAATAAGCAGTGTTACTATGGGGAGAACCTCTTACGTTGGCCCTAATGACATATTCGGGGCAATGGAAATCACATTCTGTACTCCAATAGGCCTCCTCTACTTTTTGGGCCCGGCCTATGCCCTAAGGGCTCTGACCCTCAAATTAGGAGAGGCCCTCTAGAAAAGCCCTTCCCCTACACGTACATGGCAACATCTAGGCCATAACGTAATATGGAAGCTCATTAAATGGCTATTGGTGCTGAAAGGATAGAAACTATGTGCACCAATGTGCCAACTTGTGTTAATGTACTAGCAAAGGTCTTTAAGGCCCATTAAAAGACTACCCTAAGTAAGGTACTATGAACTAGAAACTAGGCACATCTTAACTTGCAACAATCATAGCAACAAGCGAACTTTATTTACCTCTCTCTTATGTGCTCCAAACCCTAATTTTGCTTTGTCAAGCCTTGTGACAAATTATTGAGGAAGCAAGAAGAGTTGATACAAGTCTTCTTTGGCTTCCTTTTTCCCCCTTTTGATTGGCTAATCCAATATATTGTTTTACTATAGAAAACTCTTCATTAGCTTCATTTTTGGCCTTTCGTTGGCTAATCCAATATTATAGTACCTTGGTCACTTCGACACATTTTTGTTGAATAATTTATTTATTTTGAGGATTCCATTTTGATAAATGGTATGTTCTCAAATTTCTCATCATATTAATTTTTTAAAAATTCAGAATTTTTTTCTGAAAAAAAAAAAAATATATATATATATATATATATATATATATATTTGAAAATTTCAACATTTCTGAAAATAATATAATTAATGTTGAACTTGCCAAGGTAATAACACTATAACATTTTACTTCACTTGCTATCACTAGTTGTGACATTACTTGTTGTTGGGTAGGACCTTCATTGAAGCGATCATCCAAATCACACTAAATTTTTTTCATGCATTTGGTACTTCTCTCCAACTAACCAATAAATGGTACATACAGGCCTTATATCTCATCATTCTTTTAAAGTATTTTAGTTATTAAGAATTTGAAATTGAAGGACAGAATAAACTGCATTGATTCAACAAACAAAGTATATTATAATAATAAATGGGAATTTTTATTGAGAATGTCCCATCCTAAATGCAATGAGAATACATGTTATTTTGTCTTCTTGAAGGCATTTTTATTGCTTGTTATGTCAAATGAATGCATCTCCAATGTCCATCTAAAGTGGGCCTTATTACTTCATAGAAAAATATGCTGTTTTACTCTTATGGGTGGAGATGTTTTCTTCATATATCATTCCAAATGTTATCTAGAAATGAAATCATCTATATATTAGAGTTGTCTGTAAAGTCACTCTGTCCTCACCCTATCTTTGGGCCTGCTTTCACCCCCCTATTCCCTCTTTCACTGGTATCTGCAAAGTAAGGAAATTTTATTAAATCTGAGTATCGTATGAAATGCTGAAACTCAACATTTAATGGACAAGGTTCGAGAGTAATTATAGTAGTTGTACAGGTAGGAGCAGTGAAAATATCCGTAGCAGTGGAGGCCCTCAGGAACAAGGAAAGAGGGGGATGAAACTTAGTTTACCACCAAAATTGATAGATTAACTAGTTTGGGCCCCAGTTATTTCGTTTTGTAAAATTTTCATTCTCAGTTACATGTTTGATGCCTCTTATCTCGAAATTGGTCGTTTCCGGCCCCTAATCGCAGGACTTTAAAGATATATCTATTATTATCATATTTTTTCAAGTTCCATATTGTGTGCTATGAACTATCATATCGAGGTGCTTGCATCCATCAAAGTTCACAACTATCGCTTCATAAACGTGTTTCAAAAGAAGAAAGCTTGGAATCTGCCCAAATCCTCCACAAATCTCAGCGATTTCAAAACCTGTTTTTTTTCTCCTCAAAATGTGGCGATTTCAAAACTCTTTTTTTCCCCCTCCTGGAAATGTGGCGATTTAGTATTTTTTTTTTGAAATTTTCCAAAATGCTCACTTCACCATGTATGTTTTGATGGGGGACTTTTCAACGGATTTTCGTCACAAAAAATAAATAAAATAAAAATAAAATTAGCTGCTTTGCACCTTTGTGTGTGTCTCTCTTGGTTTAAAGAAACCAGGGGACTTCACAGTGTCCGAAGGTCACGGGTACCCACTAGTAAACATATAATAACAATACTTATGAGGAATACACACTCAATTATAACTCACTTAGTCAAGTGAGGATCCATGCCTTACATCAAATCTTCTACAAAAACTTGCAAAATTGAATCTTAAGAATTTGGATCAAACTTTTGAAAATTTCAAAATAACATGCACATGATATAAATTGAAAGAGATTCAACTTGAGAAAGATAAGTCTCAATGCACCTCGCTTTGTTCACACTAACTACTATTTAAAACTATTTTCAAGAAAATAATCCATAATAATCCCAAATAATCTTGACATACAAAGCCATTGATTTTTTTGGGGGACAATTTTTGTCATTTTTAAACAAAAAATTTAAGAAAATCCTGGTTTTTGGTGAAAATAAAAATAAATTTGCCATTTCTTTAAGAAGAAAAGATGCCAAAATTCTTGATATTGCTAAATTGAAAAATGAAAACCTATTCACAACACCTTCACATCAGCAAAGCATGTTGTTAAAGCTATTGTTACAACTCTAACCCTACATCCACACCCTCACTTATAGCTTGTTCCGTATCCTTCATAAATGGAAGCAAGAAAATCACATCCAATATCACATAGAACCCCATCAAGAATGGCCAAAGTGAACAAACAAACACCCACCAATGCCATCATCCATCTATAAACTTGTTATGAGTTACGATTCTATTGTGGATGAATGCCAATTGAGTTGACATCGATTATGCCTTGATAACCTATCCCCTAAAGGCTTTCTATTGGAAATTAGGAAGCATGATAGATGGTTAAGGCTAACTAACTAGATGCGTGTAATTCACACATAGACAAGGACTGGTGGGTTGGTAGTAAGTAGGTAGTAAAAGAAATTGAGCTAACCACTATGGTTAGTTAGTGAACTGAAATCCAATAGAAAATTGTTCCTCCTCTACCCATAGTTGATTTCTCTTGGTGTGTTGGTGGCTGTTTGTTCACTCTGGCTTTTTAAGAATTAATTATCAAATTAGTATAGAACCCATCCCTTAATATGGCCAAGGCAATAAGACAACATTTTTGGGTGTAAAAATTAAGGCATATAGCCTATTGCCATAATATTTACAAAATTCATTTCAAGAATTTCTGTGCCATAGTTTTGTGATGTAGCCAAGGTGGAAATCATCCATGCCTTGATTTAGCCAAATCAAAATATGAGGGGAATTATTTTTTAAATGTCCTCATATATTGTTGGCTACCTTTTTGAACCATTTATAGAAGTCTGGTAATTTTTTGGAATTTTTTTAGATTTTTTTTTTTCAAAATTTGGTATTTTTTTCCTCCAAAAAACTCAATGATTTTGCAATAGAAAATGTCCAAAATTTTTATAGAGTGTGGAATTTTGCCCCAAAAAAGAATGTTGGTACCATATTGTCCTAGCCTACTACAAAACAAATATTTATCTTCCCAGTACAAATTATTCAAAGCTGGAACATCTAAATCATTTTACCTACCTACTAGGTAGGACATTATTTATACTAAAAAAAGAGTAGAACTACTAAGGTACTTTGAGGACTATAAGGTAAAAAATGACATTCCATGGAGACCATTGAAGAGCTACTAGGTACTTTGACGAAGTGATGGGTGTGATTTTAACACATTTTGAACATCATTGAAACTTGTTGTTGGAGCTTGTACCTATAGTCATTTACCAATGGCATTGGGGTTAAGCAACTTGCAAGTATACACAATGTACATGTGGTACATGTGTGTTGAGTGAATAAGGGAAAATGAATTTAAAGGAATTCATGGAAATCATTGTTTTGTTGTATATTTCAACAAAAAATTAAACATGGGCCATATGGCAACAAACATTTTATCAACATCTTTGTTTTGAATGCTCCAAATGTAAGTTGAAGGAGAGGAAAGGAGATGATGTGCTTGATACCTACACTTATATTAAAATTTTGGATCTTTGCTTTGAACTAGCCTAGTGATTTTGTTCTTCTAGAAAAATGTAGAAATCTTGAATCATGAGCTTTTTCCACATTAGTATATCTATGTGGAATTTAGTTGTGGGTTTAGGGTTTAGTTGTGAGGAACCACAACCCAACTTGTACAAACTTTTTGTCTACAACATTAAATTTCTTTTACATTTCACAATGTAAAATACCCAACACACATTTTGGTTTGAGAGTGAGAAATATAAAATGACTCTAGTTATTGAAATTTGTCCTATGTGAAACAATTCACACCTTCTATTGGTGTTAGTTGTGATTCATTTGAAAACAAAATATTGAAAGTACCAATTCCCCATTAAGGATTACACATGGTTGGTGTTATGCATTTTTATTTTCTCGGTTTGGACTCACTATTCTTTAAAATATTTTCTTTGACAATTTTCAATTTCAATACATTTATGATCAAAAAGCTTTAAAAATTTATCCTTAAAAGAATCTTACCTTTGGGCCCTTTTTCAGCTCTCAACCCTTCTCGACACCCCAAATGTTGTCATTTGCTTAAGGAGAAAAATTTCTTAAAATTAAGTGTCAAATATTGATAATCTTCATTTTGCATACAATTCTTCAAAATTTTACATTTTGTTATAACACTAGCAATGAAATTGCACAAACTTAGAATGAAATTAGTTTTACCATCAACAATGAGTTGAACTTAGTTTCACATCTCATTCAAGGTCAATCTATTTTTCTAAAGAATAATTTTATTTTTGTCCTACATTTTACCCAAACTACCTACATTGCTTGTGGATGCATTTTCCTTCTTTTTCGAGTAATTTTAATATATGTTTGCAAAGAAATTCAAAAGAACATTATTTGTGTTTGAGGATAACATGCTATAATGGAGTGCGTGCCACACACAATTTTCAATTTCCAATACATTTAGGGTCTTTTTACCTTAGATCTGTCCACTTGAAAAAAAAATGGAAAGAATAAATTTGCACACAATTGATAACATATGAGCATTGGATGTACACTATATTTTCATTAATTACTTCAAGACTTGGCTTGGAAACATCCCCACCCATTACCCAAACTCTCAATTTGTACATCCAAAATTGGTGGCACATAATCCATCATCCCCTTTACCTATTTGCTTCCCATCATTAAGGATTCATGAACTCTATTTGGTGGGGTGAACTAATTAGCCCAATGATTTATCGTCATAAACCCATGCTAAACAACCCATGAGAATACAAAGCTACTTGCTCCACGATGTAACTTCCAACATTCTAAACACAAATTAAAATCTAGGAGTTTATTAGTGATCCTAGGACCCCAATATGAAGACTTAATTAATTGCTTAAAAATATTGATCAAATAGCAAATGACATGAATGAAACAAAAGATTATGTTGAAACTTGAAACCAATTTTATGTGCTAAAAGAGTTTTATGACATTTACAATTTCAACTCAATACCTCCTACATCATAAAAATAGATGAATTGGGGTTGTAGTTTCCATGCTAGAGTTTATTCTTGCAATTAAATGGTTCCAAATTAAGTTAATTTGATGAGAAGATTTCATATTCAAAACTTAGTACAACTATTTTATTACTTCAATTATTCTTTCATATCCATTTTTTTGGGGAATTTTTTTGTTGAATTACCTCGGCTATGATTTGAACGCATGAATATGAGTCTTATATGTTAGCAAAGGGTGTTCTTCATGGAATGAAATTCCATAGTTTTGGGAACCAAATTTGAATATACAAATGTGAATTCAAAAATCCAAAGATATGAAGTTTATTTATCTTGAAAATCCTTTTGCCAAAGATGAATATAAAAACGATAAAATTAGGTTTAAATTGAATTGAAGTTGTTTTAGAAAATGTTTTCTTCATAAACATAAAAGTTTTCATTAGCACCATATACTAATGGTTTGTTTTCATCATAAAATTGGTCTAACAAGAAAATTGATTTTTTTTTTAAAAGCCTAACAAGCAGGGTGACCACAAATAGATGTCATTAAACATGCTATGAGGGGGTAATAGAGATATACGTAAATTCACCCTGTCTTTACCATGTCTTTGCGCCTGCTTTCACTCCCTATCCACTCTTTTAGTGGTATCGGCAAAGTAAGGAAATTTATTAAAAACTCAGCATTTAATGCACAAGGTTCTGAGACTAACTAGAACTATAGTAGTTGTACAGGCAGGAGCAGTGAAAATTATATGTAGCAGCAGTGGAGGCGCTCAGGAAAAAGGAAAGATAGGATGAAACTCAGTTGATCGCCAAAATCGGTGGAAAAACTAGTTTGAGTCCCAAGTTATTTCGTTTTGTAAAATTTGCATTCCCTCTTAAAGAGTTTGATGCCCTATTATGCCGAAACTAGTCGTTCTCTCCCCTTATTCGCTTGACTTTTCGGATAACTCTAATGTTCTTAGTTTTTAAAAAAAATTGTTTTCACAAGTTTTTACAAACTTGTTGTCACTTAATGTTAAATCTTTCTTGAGATGCTTGCTAATTTTGCTAAATCAGAAATGATTTTTTTCTAAGAAGTTAGAGAGCTTGAAATTAGTTTGTCTTTTCGCACATTGTGTGGGTTTGCACAATTTTAGGCCATTCACAATTTTGCTTGTTTTGTCAAAAATAATAATAATTTTACATTTTATTTATTTTTCGGTTTTGGATGTAATGCTATTCCACATCAATTTTGAACCCACCACTTCTCATGAGAGAGTGAGGATTTTTATCATTAACCTACTTCTACGCATTGAGTAAAATTAATGTTTTGCACCTTAGAATTAGGCCAGCATCAGTAAACCCTCCAACAAAACCACATGGGTCCATGCAAGGCAATGCTTGTTAAGGAGTATTTGATGTGGTGATTTTGTGTGTGAGTATATTTGCCAACTTGCTTATATGACTTGATTTTAAAGCGTTTTAGTGTGTAGGATTAGACTTGAATGCTTAATATATCACCCAAACCCCCTTATTTGGTCTTTTCTAAGTGTTTATCAAATATATTTGTGAAAGAAGGTAATTTATTTGTTTCTTCTGTTTCTTATGTTGAAACTTTACAAATCACAACACTTCTTGCCATGCTTTGCAAATTTTTCAATGAGTAATAGTGCATTGAATTGGTTTCATAATGTTTTGACCTACAATAGAAAACTTATTGAATATTAAACAATATTTCCTTGAGAACTAATTTAAATCAAGATTAAAAATTATAGGGGAACTTGAATCTGCTCTTAATATCGTTGGAAAGCCCTTAGTGAATAGCATTTAATGAAGGTGAGTTGGAAAATTTTAGACCTAAGGTGTGGGAGGTATTGAATTTTGAGTAATTTTCATCATTGGAAATTCAATCCAATTACAAAAAGTGGCTTTGGAAGAGGAAATTAATTGGGTAACCAATTTACACTTGGGCCAATGGCACACATGACATTAATCATCATGAATGTGAATTGTTTCACTAGCTCCAATTTTACTAAATAGCAAAAAATAAATGCTAAAAAATAATTTAAATGCTACCATTGAAACCAATCAATATGGTCGACCAATCATGAGCAGTCATTTTTTTTTTTTACCAAGCCTTGTGATGATCTTTATTCATTAAGTTCAAACCAATGTTGGGCAATTATTCGAAACAAAAACATACGTTGATGGTTTACATCCAAGTATATCCCCATTTTATTTATCAAATATGAAAAAATTAAATAATCAAATTTGGAGGGAATCAAAATGGAAGCATGGAAAGAACCATGGTAATGAAAGAACTTGATACAACTTTGTAAATGAAAAGTCACAAGTCGATGAATTGGGTAGACTAAATGACATATTCGATATTAAGATCTTGACACATTATTAGGCACAAAATTAGTCCAACCTAACAACTTATTTTGAGCCACTCCCCCCTGCCTTTTGGAGGACATCCAAGAGGTGTCATAATTAAGTGATGAACACTCTATCTCTCTATAGGTATTTTATTCCATCTTGCCTTCTCTGATCCAAATAACAACTCCCTTCCCTATTCACAACCTTGTCCCCTTACTCACGTTATAACTAATTGTAACCTTAAACTAGTGAATTACAACTAGGAACACACACACAACATGCATTAATTGGAATTAGACTTTCTCAAATAAAAGCTTCACATATCAAAAGAAAAAGAAATTTACATTCGAGTCTTTAGTTCCTAACTATTGATAATCTACTCCAACCAAAATCCTACTCACTACTCACACCTAACACACCATCAACACTTACCTATGTTTAACCAAAACTAAGTTAGGCTAATTAGGGTTCAACACACATATCCAAGGATTATTTTTTCGTGTAAAAAAAATCACATTATCTATATGATAAAATAATTGCAATTTATCACACCTTGTATCTTTGGTTTCCCATCTAGAGTCAAGTGTTATGTGAATTGGAGGATATTTTCTATTATCTTGTATATATGATTCACAAGTTGTTCTTTAATTTAATGGTCCATCTCACTGATCATGGGTATCATAGGTAGTGCATGAACAAAATACAAATTTAAGTGATAATTGAAGACAACTAGTTTTTAAAAAATTGTCTAGTGACTTCATACTATTGTTTGTTCTTACAAAAAAAATTTGTAAAGGATCATTGGTTATTGCATGTAAATAATATGAAAGGATACATGGGCACTCATGGGCATCGCCATTGTGATCTTTGCTATCTTACGTGCTTAGTTTGAAATATTGACAAAATATAAATGGGAAAAAATTATCCCAAATGTCTTTACATAGTAAGAAAATGGTGCTTTCAAAAATAAGATTGTCAACAATGCTCACATGGTTTCCAAGGTTGATGAGGTATGTAGCAAGCCCTCCTCCATGCCATGTCATTGATTATCTTAATTTGATTCCCCTCATCAAAATGGTCCAAAAAATCCATGGTAGGCTACATTTTTATATGTCCCAAATGTCAATTTACAAAATATATTATCTCAATGAAAGAAGGTTGAATATAGTTGGGAGAGTTCATAAGTGCATTACAAGGATTTGGTTTTTATGTTCAAAACTTTGCAAGCATGTCAAGGATTGTAACCTAGTTAATATTGGCGTTTTATCATTGTGTAGAAACATTACAAATGTTTGGCAATGATGTTGGGCACTAAATATTACAATACCTCGCCCTAAAATCAATTTCGCCATTAAATAGTCCTCATAATAGTGAATTCAAATTTCATGAAAATATGAAATTGACATGTTGAAAATCATCATGATTATCATAGGCTACACACTAAATAATTTCACTACTCATATCACAATATTATAGTGGATGATGGAAAATTTATATAATTTAAAGATTAAAAAACAAATTCAATTTTGAAAATAAATAATTATTTGTTTTGTCAATGTGGAAACTTACCCTAGGCTATGATAGTGCGAAGAATAATGATGTCATTGCATTGTAAATCCTTCTGTGAATACCTGACTATAATGGTGTATTGATAAGGGCATTACACTATAATTTGACAATGCAAACACTTTACACACTGCTTGTTAATTCAAAAAACCAATTGGTAACCACCACAAGTATGTTACATGTCAAAGTTCTTAAAGAACCATTACATATGAAAAATTGAATTTTGGTTAGGAAATAACTAGTCTTATAAAAAACCTTTGAGATTGAAATTTGAAAAAATGGAATGAAACATGTTTTTTGAAATAATCAAATTAAGTTTTTTTGAGATTTCAAGGTCATCCAATATATCAGTTCTAAGATATTGTGATTTTGAAAAAAATCAAATAAATGCACAACATTGGTCCAAACCCGCTATTTGAAGGTTGTACATCATCCAAAGTATAGTTTACATGTTTTTATAAAATTTGTGATTAATTGTGTTCTACAACGATTATTTGAACTCTTAGTATTGCATGTGTTTTTTGGCATTGATTTTTGTATTGGATTGAAAAGATTTGTTACCACCTCACAAGTTAATAATGATTGGCAACATTACACTTAGGTGCTATGAACTAGCTTTTAGACAATTTCATACAAATCAAAATAGTTCCAAATATATCAACATAAACACTTCTTGGTATACAATGTTATTTATGTATATGTCTCATTCATCTTGTCATGGAATGTATTACATGTCATAAACTTCAAACTTGACCATAATTTTGCATATAAACGAACTGCAAGGATGAAATTAAGAACACAAGTGATAATAAAACATGGTGAAGATTGAAACATCTGGATGAAACTTGAAAACATGGATGAAAAAAAAAACATTAATGACATGGGAGAAACATGATTATGTCCATTAATCAAACAAACTACATTGATGGAATTGATGATATAAATAATTGATCATATGGGTGGAGGATGAAACTTTGTTTACATTGAATTTTTTTTTTGCATGGATGAATTGATCACATAGATTTTTTTGGTCATTTGGATGAAATTCAACCATGTAATTGATTGTCATTGAAATCCACTGATAAAATTTTATTTTATTTTCAATTTCATTCAAATTTTTAAATTTCATCCATTATAAAATTTTATAAATATGTTTGATTGTGTATGTGTTAAGTATCACTAGTGTGAACCCAGTGCATAATGCATTCGTCGAGCTCCCCCCCGTCCGGTCCTTCCCCACTCGTGCCCCCCCCCCCCCCCCATTCCCCCCTTGCTGGCCCCCCTGCTAGGATTTTTTTTTTTGTTATGGGATTCTTAATTGTCGTAAGTTCTACCTAGTGTTAAAACGCAGAACGTCATGTGACACACATACACACACACACACCACTTTAGCTTTTATATATAAGATTTGTGAACATAATCCCATCCATATATTTACTACAATTCATTTGTGTTAAAACTTTCATCTAAAATATTACTTCATTGATGTGATCACATTTTATCCATCTATATGCAATTTCCTTTTTAAAAAATAATTCAATTGATGAACAATGATTCATCCAATTTGGTGTATATATTTCATTGTCAATCTTCATTTGAAGTTTTGTTTTGCACATGTTAAATTTTGTTTATTCGCTAGCCTTCCTTTCTTCCCTCCCACCTTACCCTTCCCCTTCTCTTTTAATTGGAGAGGCTTTATGCTGAAAGCAAGGAGGAAATTGCTTGTCATGGCCAATTTCATCCATTTCTTGCTATGTGAAAGTACTTTCCCCCATGGAAGACACATTCATCCATCGAAAAGACCTTCCATTCACATGCAGACCTTGTACCATTAAAGTATAGAACCTTTTGTACTTTAAGCTCAGGAAGGATCCTGTGACCCTCCGTTATTAAGTATTCGGGCCTACTTCCTCAGGGGCTACGGCCCTTGGCTAGTACCCTCAAGTTAGAGGAGGCCATTACAAACAGACCTTCCTCTACACGGAAGCGTTTTGGTGTCCTTTATCACCCGCATTTTCAGGGTTTAGAGCATCTCCACCGGTACTCTGTTTTTAGTCTAGAAAGTAAAAGTTATTGTGAAAAAGTCAAAATGTGGCGGTTTAGCTCAGGAAATTGGTTTTTCTGCATCAAATTCGTGCAGCTTACCGTGGCTGGTAAAATGCCCAATACAGTTGTGCACCTCCAAAAAAGAGTCTAATAAATTGGACCTGACTCCGGCTCAGTATTTCTGATTGGTCGATCATAATATGATTGGTCCAGGTGGTTCGCTATTAGTAGTTGCGACGTATATGCAGTACTAGTTACAGTTTTATTGGTGGGGTTGCCAAAAAAAAACCTCCCTAACTCGACGTTAAGAAAATTGCATTTAGGTGGAACAGGCTTAGTAGTTCATAGTACATTGGATTTGCATAATAGAGTTACATGCTCACTTACAAGCTCCAAATCTAATATTTCACCATGAAATCAACCATAGATTACTTTACTTAGGATTCATGTTTGACACTAAACGATTCCTAAGAGATTCAACACAAAACTAAAAACTAAAAAAAAACTAAAAGAGCCATTTGCCAAAATATAGATAATCGAAACCAGTTCAAAGCTCAAGAGAATTTCGAAACTTATGAGTGACAAGGTAGATATAGGTCACTAAATGAACATTCAAGAATTCAAAGAAGGTCTAATCTTCACACATCGTTTCTCGGAAGCCGAAAGAACATTTGTAGTCTTGTATCTAGTGCTTGCAATGTCGCAAAAATTGCTCAATTTGATAGCACTTTTAACATTGCAAAAGTTGCGAAATTTGATAATAGAATGTGAAAAGATAGGGGGTGCTTGGTGTAAGGAAAGACAAAAATATTGAAAAATGTTTGATGAAAATAGGTATGTATTTGATGATGGATAGTTCTACCTTACTTAAAGACTATGGTTGAAATTTGAAATATTTAAATTGAGGCTGCCGGACACCTCCCCCCCTCTTTTTCTTTTTTTTTTCAATTTTGACAAAGGCATAGATACAATATCAATTTTTACTCGGGATATCAAGATTTGTCGAACATGAGTCACAGGTATGATATGATTATTTACCCGAGATCGGGAAAAGAGTACAAACAGAAGGGAAGTGAGTGGCGGACATCCATCCGGCGCCTGCCCTCCCACCGACCTCTATTTTAAATTTCTTTTCCTTTATTCTTGGGAGCCGGAAAAGAAAATAATCCAGCACCCCCCCCCCCCCCCCTCGCCCACACCCACCTAAAGTTTTTTTTTGCAGAGAATATAGAACCTGAAAAACCAATAATTTAATGACAAGTGAAGTCTATGATTAGTACTGAAAATTCCATAATTTGTTTTCTTTGGGGGGGGGGGGGGGGGGGGGTTTTTTTTTTTAAAAATTGTCAGAGTGAGTCCCCCTCCCCCCCCACCCCACGCAGACAAGACTGAAGTTCTTATTTCAGGTGCCTGCAATTTTTGTTCGGGGTGAGAGGGGGGGGGGCAAGGTAGGCATGCTTGTCGGCCCTGCCTCCGTGCATTCTTTCTTTCATAAATCACCGCCACAAAAAATTTCTAGTGTATTTGGAGGTCACATTTTATAAGCAGAATATTTCCCTCGGCAAAAGGGATTGGTGTTTCAATTTCGGTCTCAATGAACAATTTTAAGAAAAAATTTGCTGCTGTTTTGCTCCGGGAGTAGGCCTTCCGGATGGGAGGCTTATTATTACCAAAATAAGTGTTCTGTTGGGTACCCCTTGGGCAGGTGCTTATTTTGGGAACGCCTCATTCCCGAGCATTACCCTACTCTTTCGTTCATTTGTTTGTTTGAGTAAATTGATGTAATTAGCGTCATTATGGCTAAACCCTAAAATAATTACTAAACCCTAAACCCTAAAAACAGATTTAGCCTTGCTGATGCCATATTTGTGAAAATTTGTCCAAAAAATAAAAATTGGCCCTAAATTTTTTAATTGCTGCTGTGTCCAGACTCCACATGGCACATGGGGTGAAATTTTTTCACCAATTTTTTTCTCCTTCTAGAATTTGGTGAATTATGTATTTTTTTATTGTGACAAAATATTCCTCAAATCTTTTTAATGTTGAAATTTGGTGAGAATTTGTCACCCCAAAAAAAAATCGGTGCTTATGTGAGGCCAAAGTGCCAACAAAGGAGTTTTCTTTTAAACATTTTAGTTGTGGTAAAGGGTTTAGGGTTTAACCCATCCTACCCATTCCAACAATTTCTAACAATCGAATTGAATTTAGTTGGAAGTGGATTCGTATATTTTTGATGTGGGACGAAGGTGTGGTGCAAAATCTTGTTTGTAAAAGAGGAGAGCATGATGTGCAAGCATATTGCTCCTCTTTAATCAACAATGGGGAACGAGAGTGGGTTAAATAAATCATCAATATGAGTGAGTAAGTAAGGTGGTGTTCAAAAGAATATCATAATTTTAAAAATGTTTTCAAGTCATAGCAACTTTCGAGAATTGGATGCTAACTATAAGAGCATAAAAGTGTATTCAAGTATCCACAAAATTTGTAATTCAAGGATGGGAAAAGGGTAAGCTCTAATTGTTTCCAACCATTGCCCATGTTTATTGGGCATTTCGAAAACAAAGCACTTATGTTGTTTATGCTATTGAGATTGTTAGGTGGGTTCAAAAGTAATTGGATACGTCTTTTCTCTTAATCAAGGGTTAAGTTGTTGAACGATTATGTGTAGTGGAGGTATTGTAAGGAGAATTCATGGATGATTTAAGGTATCTAAGCAAGGGAATGGTGTGTGTATATTTTGTATAAGGCCTTTATAAAATTTGTCATTTTGTACGTAATACAAGAAGGGATGGTATTATATGTATATGAAATTCTCATCAAGTTGTATGTGTGGTTGTAGATATCTAGATTTGCTTTAAATTGATAGTTATGTGGGATTAACTTGAAGAGATGGACCATGTAGTCATGTTGAATATTAGATAATATCATGTGTAATATGCATTTAAAGCAATATAAACATGTGAAATGATAATGAGCAAAGTGGCACACCCCTAGATTTGTTAAATGGCACTCTTAATTTTTAAAAATCCTCAATTAATTCTTGATTTTGTAATTGAACATAAGCTTAAGGTGTGTTTCCTAGTTCCCAAAGTGAAAGAATCTTCAAGGTGGGACTAGAATGAATTCCTAAAGTAACTTACTATGCTAAACCATTTGGGGAGTTCATAATTTCTTTGTTTCAACTTTGATTTAAAAGCTTTTTTTTCTTTTTGTCAAGCTTATAAATTTTCACAAGAAAAGTTGTAACCTTTGGAAATAGCTATCCAACAATTTAACAAGCTCCCAAATTCAAGCTAATTTGATCGCTTTATTAAACATTTTCATGGTAAGGAGTCATTTTAGGAGTTTGAATCTTGATTCTTCAAATGGTTGTTACTTATGTTTTAGATTTTATATTTAAGAATATGACCCCACTTTGGATATTTATTCCTTGAGGCTTTATTTTAATAATATAATTAAAAAATCTTATTTGAACAAAGTTTCTCCCCCAAACCTTGTTTTTTCAATATTTGAATATTTAATTTTAATTCTCATGTTACTTCAGAATTAAGTGGAACAAGGTTTAACTTTAGATTAAATAGGGTTAATTGTAAGTTAATTAAGGTTATGGTTTTGAATTTTTGAACTTAAGGTTAATCTTTAAAATTATTGCAAGGGAAGCAAGCGTGTGCTTTGTTAAAAGCAACCATTGTCATGCTAACACAATATCTCTTGTTCTTTGCCATTTTCTGAGTTTTCATGTGTTTTTTTTTTCATGAGATTGCTTTGTGCATTTGATTAACTAGTTGATCCATTTGATTTCAGATTTTGTTGTTGTTTCTTTGTGCTTTGCTCATTGTTGTTATGTCATACCGCTTGTTTTTTGACCTTGTTCATTGTAATTGCTTGTTCCCATTGCTTGCCAATGTTATTAAATATGTTTCTACTTTTTCATTGAATTTTAATAATTGTTGATCCAAAGATTGAAATAGGGAATATTTTCTTTTGCTAGTGGTTTTACAAATGTAAAGAAAAGCCACCTCCAATCAAAGATCTTTCAAATTTATCTTTGTGGGTAAAAGTGGCCTAATGAATTATAGGATTAGTTTTAAGTCATTTTAATCGAATCTATTGTTTGAGACAAAGTCCAACTTAGAAGAGGAGTTAGAAGAATTTGAAACATCATTTAGTCAAGATGAAGTTATATAGAAAGAATATATATTTTTGGTTATATTTTTCAAGAGTATTTCCAATGTTTTAAAAGTGAATGTTTATTTGAATTTTATTTTTTATTAAAGAACCAACATGAGCAATTTTTTAAGGAAAAGCAATACCCACCCAACACTGGATGGACAAAAAACCACCTTTTTCAATTAAGTGAGTCCTCAAAGGAGCTTCGGTGTGAGTTTTTTAGACTTGTTTTACTTGGGGATTCTCTATTTCCTTATACTTTCATAAAATCAAATCATGTGAAAATCAAATCCTTCAAATCTTGTGAAGTGATAACAATATGCTTAATTTTCCTCCCTTCACAAATAATTGAAACTAACTAATGATGTGTTCACACTTGGTGTTAGGGACTCTAGTGTTGAGTCCCTTAACCCCATGCTAATCATCTAAGACTTGAACTTACTTATCATGAAGATTTTATGTTAAACTAACATTCACTTAACATTAAGCTACTATCACCCGTTTAACATTGGGTGCCACCTAGGATGCCACCTAGATTTTATTTTAACATTGATTTAACATCAAGTGTGAATGCACCATAAGTAACATTCTTTGCCATAAACCTACTAAAGTTTATCACCAAGGGGTGTGTCACATTGTGGCCTTGCCATTTACATTAAAAAGTATCTTAAGGAAAAAAAATAGAATTATGGAAACTCAAATATTTCACCATGCAAACATATAATCTTCAAAAAAATCCCTAAAAGAAACCAAAATCCTTCAAGATATTATAACTCTAACTAATCTCAAGTTGCAACACAAGCCAAAATATCATTTTTCAAAAATCCTCATATAATAACAAACCTATTATTACCTAGGGGCCAAATCCCTTAAACTATTATACTCTATAATGACTCTAAACACAATATTCTTGCCTTGGTAGGCAAGGCCAATAAAGGAGGTGGAAGTACAAGAAGAGGGGACCTTAGCCCAAGTTAGGCATGCTTTACACTATGATCACTACAAGAATTCACGACCTTTTTGACTTGAAAAACTAAACCCTAAAACAACTCAAAAATGACAAATGTTCAACTTGATTGGTAGTTATCTTAGACCAGTTGTATTGAACACAATTGTTTTGACTGGGTCATTTTGACTAACCGTTCAGAATTTGGGTAGTAGTTTTTTTGATAATTAATTTTTAATTATTTACCTACATGCTCACCTACTCATCTACCTACCTCTTAGTTAGTTACCTTACCTACTAACTTATCTACCTACCTTAATAATTAATGAATAATTTTAATGTAAAACCCACCTAATCATCAACCTAGCTACTTAGGCTAGGTAAGCTAAGTAATTAGGCTACCCACTTGAGCTAGGTAGGGTGGGTGGCTAGGCCACACACTTGACCTAGGTAGGTTAGGTAATTTGGCCACCTTGCCTAAGCCGCCCCACTTCAATAACTAACTATGCTCTCTAATTAAGGTAGTGGCCTAGGCTTGAAGTATGGGAACTTGAACTCCTCACCTCCACTTTGAGGAGCCAAGTCCTTACCATTGCACCACCACCTTCATAAGGAGAAAATGTTGGTGAACATATTGTATAAACATGTTCAATTTTCTTTTACATTAATGACAATGGTAGATAGGAAGATAGATAGGGACATAGGCAAGGTCAAACATACTAACTAGGATACTTAGGCTAGGCTACCTATGCTATGTACTTTATATTAACTAACCTAAGCTATAACCTATACCAACACAGGCTACATAATATATTAACTTATGCATAAACACTAACCTACATTATGCTATATAGGCTATGTAGGCCTAGGTAGGAGGTATGTATGGGCTTCCTAGGCTTACTTAGGGGCTATGTAAGGCTATATAGGCCTAAGTTGGGTCTAAGTAGGGATTATATTTGTTGGTGTAAGGTTATGAAAAGATTATGTAGGCTATGTAGGCTTAGGTAAGGTTCAAGGGCTATGTTAAGTTACATAGGCCTAGGTAGGAGGTATGTACGGGCTTCCTAGGCTTATTTAAGGGCTATTTAAAGCTATGTAGGCCTAGGTAGGATATAAATAGGGGCTATATTAGGTCATATATGTTGGTGTAGGGTTACGTAAGTATTATATAGGTTATGTAGGCCCAAGTAGGCCCAAGTAAGGGTTAAATTAAATTATGTAGGCCTAGGTAGGATTAAATAAGGGTTATGTTAGGCTACATAGGGCCTAGGTGGGAGGTAGGTATGGGCTTCCTAGGCCTATTTAGGGGCTATGTAAAGTTATGTAGGCCTAGGTAAGGTCTAAATACAAGCTACATTAGGCTATGTTGACTAAGGTAGGAGGTATTTATGTTTTTGGGCTACCCAAGGCTACTTAAGGGTTATGTAATGATATGTAGGGGTGATGTTTAGCCATAATTAATAAGGGTTATGTAGGGTTATTTAGGGGTTATGTAGGTTATACATAAGCCTAAATAGGTCTAAGTAAAGATTATGTTTGTAGGGCTAGGTAAGAAGTCTGTGAGGGTTATGTAAGGCTATGTAGGGTTGTGTCGAGGCATAAGTAAAAGTTATGTAGGGCTATATAGGGGTTATGCACACTATGTAGGCCTAGGTAAAGTCTATGTAGTAGTTACCTAACTAGGCTTACATAGGGGTCTTCATAGGGGCTAAGTAGGGCATGGCTATTTAAGCTATGCAAGGTTATGTAGACCTATGTAAAAGCTATATATGTAGTTAGGGGGTACATAGGGGGTATCTAGGCATACATAGGGGCCAATATTATTGGGGTTATATATTGTAGAGGCTATGTGGGCCTATATATGTAAAGGCTATGTAGGGGTTATATTGTAGGCCTATGAAAGGGTTATGTAGGTTTAAATATGAGCTATGTAGGCCTAGATAAACCCTAATTATATACAACCTTACATACATTGGCCCTACATAGCTTACACCATAACCTTCACATAACCTAGCTACCAAATCTATGCAAACCAAGGCCTACTTAAGCTATTTCTACACACTACACACAAGCCTATTCAACACCTTTTATATTGTGTATTAGTACATTAATATTATAACCTTTGTCTATATACAAACAAAAAGAAAACCATGTATATAAAAAAATCAAGGATGAGAAGCCATCCCAACAAAACCATACATAGGCCTACAAGTATAAATGAAGTTCTTGTAAGGTCGCCCATCCCATCATTGTTTCAATCACAAAGGGCTTAACATAATTAACTTGGGCTTTGTGTTGCTACACACTACCAATGACAATGAAACAACAAAAAGGAAAAAGGGTTTAGATTTGAAAACTTTGTTATTTTCATTTATATATAAGATTTAAATTGTACAAAATATCACCCAATTATCATCCAAGGGGAGATTTAATCAGGCACCCCTGTTTTTAATTCATTGGAATTTTGGAAGCAATTAGGGTGGATAAACATTAAATCAGCTAAGCAGGTGGGGAATAAATTCTTGAATTAGGTATGTAAGGGGAAATTATTTTATTGGAAACTAACTTAATCTCAAAGAAAAAAAACATGTTAATCTCTTCAAATAATTTCAACATATTCAAATGAAATAACACATATTTACATTTGTATAAAATTACATTTAAACATGTGTATGAAATTTGAAGGACACAACAATTCAATTTTTTTTTGAAAAAACACAAAGATTCCAAAAGATATTGAAAAAAATAAAGAAATTTGTTTCTCTTAGGATCCATAAGGACATTTTGAAATATTACAACTTGTAAAATGTTTATTTTTGAAAATTTCCAGTTTGGAATCAACCTCTAGTAAATTTGCAATATGGAATTGTCTTTTTGTACGACCTACGACTATAGCCCATCCCACCTAAACCAGCTCCCAGCTTTGATGAAATTGTTGTCCATTGAAATTATGAAAAAAATCATTTAATATTTTTTTATTAATTTAAAAATTCTTTCTAAATTCAATATATATTTCTTTTTTAACTCAAGAATTGTCCAATTACAAAATTAAAAAAAACACATCACCTCATTGATTGGCTTTCTAATGATACCATTAAAGTATGAAAGTGGAACCGTGGGCAAACACTCTATCTATGAAGGAAGGTAGTTTGTTTTGTTCGTTTTTGTCAGGTTGAGATCTTCCAAACCACGCGTGCTTCATGCCACACTCTTGGTATCGTTGGAAAGCTCTTGATGAGTAGGAAGGGTGCACCGACTGTACTATAAGGGGTGGAAAGCTATTATTGATTATTGAACCATTTTTTTTCACTGAAAACTAAGTAAAATGGAAAACTGAAAACCGAATTTGGGGGCCATGGGTATTGTTGTTCTTGGTTTTGTTGGAAAGCCCTTGGTGAATGGGATTTAATGGAGTTTATTTCACAATTTTCAGAGCTAAGGTGTGAAAGATATTGATTTTTGAATGGACTTTTGTTCCAAACCCAAATTTCAAAAAATTGGGTTTGGAAGGAAAAATTAGTTGTGCCCTCAAATGTGTTCACACTCGTGCCAACACGGCACAGGCTACACTTGTAAGGGATAAAAGTTGCTATTAGAAATGTGGTAAGGAACACATTGGGAACTTTGGGAACATGATGGGAACAGTTTGAGAACTTGATCAGAACACAATTAAGAATTTGGGGAACTTTCGGGGGAACACCTTGAGAACTTAGGGAACATACTGGGAACACCTTGAGAACTTAGGGAACATACTGGGAACACTTTGAGAACTTGATGGGAACACACTGGGAACAGACAGAAAACAACCCCACCTGAAACCCCTTCTGACTGTCAGAGACCACATTTTCTGCAGCAGCAGTGAGAGAGAGAGAGAGAGAGAGAGAGAGAACATGGGTGTTTGAGAAAACATGGGGATGTTGGAGAGAAAAGAGAGGAGAACATGGGCCATGGGTCTTGTTGATTGAGTGAGATTCTGAGAGAGAACATGGGTGTGTTTCTACTTGCTATAAACCTTGGCAGATAGAGAGAGATTATGGCAGATTCTTCCTTGTAGGCTGGCTAGCCTAGTCTGTTTTTTTTTGGGGGCTCGGGTTTGGGGACAAAAAGAAAATCTTCCCCCAGGATTGAGTTTTTTTTTGTCTTGGAATCTCTCATCAGAAGAAGCTGCTGGTTCCCATTTCATAAAGAGCAGACCCTTCCCTTCTTCCCCATTGGAGCTCTAAGTTTCGCAAGCCCAATCCGTCATAAAATGCCGCCGCTTTTAGCCTCTCCTACAATCAGCCCACTGCCAGTTTTTTGCCGAAACAGGGAGAGATTTTGAGAAAGAGACAGAAAAAGATTGAGAGAGAGACAGAGAGACGTCTGCACAGACACACACACACACACACACTCACAGAACAAGAGATGGTGTTTGCGTTCATTCAAGCACCTTGTTTCATCAGGTTGAGAAAAGCAATTTTTTGCAGGAGTAGCAGATGAGAAAGAAAATGGATTTTGGGGAAATGGGTCGTTGAGAGAGAGAAGAGACACAGGGGGGAAGAGAATGCTGTGACAAAGTTTGAGGTTTTTATTTTCTTCTTTTTTCAGGGGGTTGAAGGTTTCTGCAAAGATTGCATATGTGAAGAATTTGTTGGGAAGATGGGTTCGGTGGGGTCAGGACTGCAGCAGCAGCTCCTCCCATCTGCTCCTTTGGTAGGAGAAACTATGGGGGACAACACCAGTAGTTTGGGAGAAGCTTTGGATCCAACCAGTTTCTCTCAACAACAACTGTGCACAAGGAGATCTGGACAGGTAAACAAGTCCCCCATCCCCTTTTTCCTCCCTCCTCCAACTACAAAACCCACATCTCCTTGCAGAACATCATTTCTGATCATCAGTTTACAACCCATTTTTTTCCAGAAGCTTCTTTGTGGTTCTTGACTGTATAACAAATCTCCCCATCAGCAAAAAAGTTTCTGATCAGCACACACACACACACACACAAAAGAAATAACAATAGACCTAAATTATGAAAGCCTTGCAAGCAAAAAAATATCTGTCACAGATCTAGAGAGCTTTGTGAACAGTACCTATATGGTCTCCTGTTTCTGAAGCTCGTCTTCAATAATGTCATACATACATGGAAGCTTTTTTGCTGCAGAACAACTCTCTAAAAACCCTCTGAACCTGAGTTCTTGAATAATGTCATCATCCAGTGAATAACTCAATGGGTTTTTGTCAATTGACCTCAAGATTCATGTTACATGGTGATGACACTAATGCATGCATCTTTGGTGAAGAAACTGATGCATCTTTTGTTTGGTTTTTTTCAAATGACAATGGATGGATGTACAGACCAAGAGTGCACGTAATAATCACATTAGCTGATTTTTTGTATAGCAGGTGGTGATGACAGAGGAGCAGCTTGAGGCATTGCGTAGGCAAATCTCGGTGTATGCAACCATCTGCCAGCAGCTGGTGGAAATGCACAAAGCTAGTCTTTCTAAGGAAATTTCTGCCCCTGGTCAGTACCATCTGAACAAGGGCACTCCTTTTTCCCCTTGCACATCTTTTGACTGAAATTGTAGAGATTTTTGTGTGATTTTTTTTCAGGATAGGACTTTTGTCAGAACTGGAGTTCAGTACATGCAGTTAGGTTTTATGGTGGGATTCACTCTCTTTTTAAGGTCTACTCTGATGGCTGAATTGGTGCGACCTTACTACACTGTCAATGGGACAGGCATTATGGCAACAGGGGTGCAGCCATCTTCTGTCATGGACCAAGTAACTATGATGCCCATGCATCGGGCCACCGTCCGGCAGCGGTGGACACCAAGCCAAAACCAGCTCCAGATCCTTGAGAGGCTATTTGAGCAGGGAAATGGAACCCCAAGCAAACAGCGCATCAAAGAGATCACCACAGAGCTAATGCAGCATGGCCATGTTGGTGAAACCAACGTATACAACTGGTTCCAAAACCGCAAGGCTCGTGCTAAGAGAAAGCAACAGGTGCTGCAAGGATTCCACCACCCACCTTCTTTGAGAAATTTTTTACAACTTTCAAGCATTTGGGTAGAAGTAGAATTTTTCTTTGTGTCTACCAATAAAGTGCAACTGTCTTTTCACCACATCTGTAGAGAAGTGCTATGCACACTGTAGGGGTTGATTACTGATGGGCTGCCGTAACTGCAGTTGCTACCAAAAGATGATGGATCGGAAGTGGACACAGATGCAGAGTCTTCACAGGTTAAGCAGTTCAGATCAGAGCCAGACCCAAGACAGGGGGGTGACTCTGGAGGTATTGGGGACCACCCTGATGCTGGGAGGAGTTCTGATGGCAGAGCTCAGACAGGGCTTGATCCATGGAATGGAAATGTTTACCAGCCAGGAGCTGCAACTGCTGTGCTTTTGGAGCAGCCAGAAGCTGACATCCAACATGATTTAGGGGCTTTCACCAGGACACAATCTTTTCAGCTTGATAACTTACAAGGTGAGAAATAGAAAAACCTAAGTGCCCATTGGTGCTATCCTTTTTCTATCCAAGATTCTCCATTTGGGTACATCAAGGGCTTGAACAGCAAACAGAAAGGGGAAGTGCCCAAATTTGCAATTTCTGTTTTTGCTGACATAGTGGCAGAATTCTAGTAATGTGTAAAGGCTAAATGTTACGATGGGTTGATCTGCACTTGGAAGGGACAGGCTTCAAGGAGGAGTGCAACAGGTGGCAGCATTGTCCACCAACAATGTGTTGAATGACAGACAACTCAAGCAGCAGCAGATGTAATGACTTTGCTTAAAACGATGTAACAATTGACTTAATTTCTTGCCTCCTTCAGCATCCTGCTGCCACTTGATCTGTTCTGTGAAGAGGAAAAGATCACAGAAGTACATTGCCCTAGAAAAATTGCATGCAGAAGCCATTCTTGAAAGCTGGTATCTTTGCCCATTCATGAAAGCTGGTACAATCTTTTGCCCATTCTTGAATCTACCTTTTGACCAAACAAGTGGGGCACACAGCAACATGCACATCTTCCTAGTTCTTGAATAATCTTATCTGCCGTGTACCAAAGTAGTCATACTGCCATAGCACTTGTTTACAATGTTCAGTATATGCAACCTTCAGAGCAGAGTACAAAACTGTCATGACCCAAATCATATCTACAGGAAGAATGGCAAGTGAGGCATTGGTCCTGTATAAGTTCCACCTTTGGTAGAGTGGATAGAGATCAGCATCTGCCAGCCTGCTTCTAGGAGATGATGATTTGTGAAGAAATTTCAGCCAATGTTTGCTCTCAGTGAAAGATCTT
This sequence comes from Sphagnum contortum, assembly GCA_963920785.1. Taxonomy (NCBI): domain Eukaryota; kingdom Viridiplantae; phylum Streptophyta; class Sphagnopsida; order Sphagnales; family Sphagnaceae; genus Sphagnum; species Sphagnum contortum. The sequence goes on from OY987278.1 coordinate 2,806,335, forward strand.
CCTTTGTAAAATCTAATGTTGAAGTTAGAGCTCATGGGCTCTTAGATGATGCTGCTCATGAAAGGTAGATAGATACAAATCCTTGACAGGCAAGCCTCTTGAAGAAAACCATTTGGTTTTTGCTGCATTTTTGTCCACCCCTTTTTGTCCTCAAAATCCACAATCCACAATCAACTCCTGACTACATCATTGCCCCCAACTCTATAAACCAAAGCTCATGAGAATGCAATACTGAATGCAATTGAAACCAAATTGAATGGAGCTGATCATGCAGCCAAGCAAGTCCTCAGAGCATCTCTCTGACTTGGCCATTGCAACACATGTCCATCAAATATTCTGAAAAAATAATTTCAACAAATGGAATATTCCTAACTATCCACTATTATCCTTCACAATATTTTTTGATTCAGAAGAAATAATTTTTGAAATTTTCAACATTTCTGAAAATAATATAATTGGTGTCGAATTGGCCAAGGAAATGTCACCTAACCAATGTGGTCACTCTTTTTTGAAAGGTGAAAAAGATGAATTATTAAAATACAAAGCACATTGAATATTTTATTCAATTAAGTATATGAATCTATCTTAAACCCTTATTGAGTAAGATTTAATAGTGAAGATGATTTGAAAAAAATTAGACCTAAAGTGTGATATTGAATTTTGAATTTTTTTCATTGAAAACTCAATTAAAGTACAAAAATGGTTTTAGTAGGACATTAGGATAAGGTGAGGATATTTAAAAAGATTAGATAAACTCATGTGTGGTGAGGAACCATTTTTGGTTCCTTATTATTTCTTGGGCTCATTCCTTCATTCTTTCATTCCTTTTCAATTTATCATTTAATGTGTGATTCTAAGAAGATTGGTGCATGAAGTGAAAGAAGACAATTGTATTTGAGTGAAAAATATATATAATGAATTTTAATTGAAAGTCAAATGACATCTATTTTTTTGAACTTTGCTTAGATTTCTTCCTTACAAAATAAAATATTTAATATTAACTAGTGGGTGCCCATGCCCTTCGGACAATGTGAAGTCCCCTGGTATCAAACCAAGTTGAGTGTGTGAGTGAGTGAGAACTCACCTCCTGATTTGAGTGTGTGTGTGTGAGAGAGAACTCAGCTCCCTTCCGCCTTTCCGTCCAATCAAACGTCGAACAAATCTAGCCAATAGGATATCAGACGAACAGACAGACGAACGAACACACACACAAACCTTAAACCCTAAACCCGAACACACCCAAGAGGATACCCATTACACTGAGTGATACCCATTACGGACACACCCAAGAGGATACCTATTACACTGAGTGATACCCATTACGGACACACCCAAAAGGATACCCATTACACTGAGTGATACCCTGATATTGAGTGATATCGATACCTTGAGTGATTGTTCCTCTCACTGAAAGTTCTCACAACCCACCCAAGAGTTTACCCATGACACAGAGGGACCCTGGTTTCCTCACAAACAAACTGGACATTGAGTGATACCCATTACACTGATGGATACCCCTGACATTGAGTTATACTCATTACCCTGAGTTCCAGCCAATAGGATACCGGACGGATTTACCCATGACACCAAGGGACCCTAGTTTCCTCACAAACAAACCGAACACTACGTGATATTCATTACACTGAGGGATACCCCTGACAATGAGTGATACCTATTACCCTGTGTTCTTCTAGCCAATAGGATACCGAACGGACAGACCATTCATTCATTCAGTCCTTTTTTTTCCTAAAACGTGTGAAATAAATGAAAAGAAAAGTAAAAAAAATGAAAAATTAAAGTAAAAGATGGACAGACGGACAGACACACGCACACCACTGTTGTAATTACTAGTGTGTGCCCATGGCCGAAGGCCACTGTGAAGTCCCCTGTGGGTGCCCGTGACCTTCGGCCACTGTGAAGTTTTATAAGTTTTATTTTTCCTTATCTTGTACTCTTTATTTGGCCCCTGCCCTGCCGCCCTGCCCTGCCCCCTGCCCTGCCCAGCAAGACAGACGGACAAACGGACCGCAGATTTTTCTACGTAAATTTTCCGAATCCCGTTTTTCGAATCCCGTTTTTTTTTTCGAATCGCATTTTTCCGAATCCCGTTTTCCGAACCCCGTTTTCCGAATCCAACTGTCCAGGCCGGTTCTGCCGGCGAAAATCTCTGTGGCCGGTTCCGCCACAGAAAACGCTCATAGAACGTCGTCGGACGGACGCACACACAGTTTGTAATTATATATAAGATACTAGTGGGTGCTCGTGCCCTTTGGACACTGTGAAGTCCCCCGGTACCAAGCCAAGTTGAGTGTGTGAGTGAGTGAGAACTCACCTCCTGATTTGAGTGTGTGTGTGTGAGTGAGAGAGAACTCACCTCCCTTCCGCCCTTTCGTTTAATCAAACGTCGGACAAATCCAACCAATAGGATATCAGATGAACGGACGGACAGACGGACGGACACACACAGAAACCCTAAACCCTAAACCCTAAACCCGGACACACCCAAAAGGATACCCATTACACTGAGTGATACCCATTACACTGAATGATACCCATTACGAACACACCCAAGAAGATACGCATTACACTGAGTGATACCCATTACGGTCACACCCAAGAAGATACCCATTCCACTGAGTGATACCCTGACACTGAGTGATACCGATACCTTGAGTGATTGTTCCTCTCACTGAGAGTTCTCACAACCCACCCAAGAGTTTACCCATGACACAGAGGGACCCTGGTTTCCTCACAAACAAACCAGACACTGAGTGATACCCATTACACTGAGGGATACCCCTGACACTGAGTTATACCCATTATCTTGAGTTCCAGCCAATAGGATATCCCTGACACTGAGTTATACCCATTACCATGAGTTCCAGCCAATAGGATACCCCTGACACTGAGTTATACCCATTATCCTGAGTTCCACCAAGTTTGTAATTATTCTAGCCAATAGGATACCGGACGAACGAACAGACGCACAGATGCACACCACGTTTGTAATTATATGTAAGATACGAGTGAGTAAACCCATTTACACATGTAAATGAACGTGGGTGAGTGAGTGACTCTGTGTCTTGAGTGTGTTTGTGTCACATTTCGGACAATCTTCTAGTCAATAGGATATTGGACGGACGGACAGACGGACACACAGACACACACGATTTAGTGCAGAAACCCTAAACCCTAAACCCGGACACCCAAGAGGATACCCATTACACCGAGTGATACCCATACCCCAAGTTCTCAGAACCCACCCAAGAGTTCACCCATTACACTGAGGTTTTAGCCAATAGGATTTGGCTGGGAAAGGACTGCTGTTTGGCAGAGTTTCAGCATTTCATACTGAGATGTATTAAAATTTCCCTTCTCTGTGGATACCACTGAAAGAGGGGATAGGGAGTGGAAGCAGGCCCAAAGACAGGGTGACTTTCTGGATAACTCCAGTACACAGAAAACAAAAGGGGGACCAAAACTGGTTTTGTCACCTAAAGGCGTCACTGCACTTCGACCCCTAAAGGATCGCCTGACGGACGGACACAATTCAATTCTTTTATATAGTTAGATAAGATATTCTTACATCTAGGGTTAAGAAGCTTGAGCTTTTCACAGATATTTTTCATTATAACCAAGGTTCTTTGTCTAGGGTTAAAAAGCTCAGGCTTTTCGTACATATCTTTCATCATGATCATGTTCAATGTTTAGGGTTAAGAAGCTAGATAGCTTGAGCTTCTTAACCTTGGCCAAGGTTAGATAGCCTAGACTACAAGATTGCATCTAGTTTTGAAATACCTTTGTTATTGAGAATTTTTTTAAAAAAATTGGGCTTCCTAACATTAGTCAAGGTTAGCTAGCTTGGGCTTTTAAAAATATTCTTCACCAAAGCTCGATCCATCTTCCGCAATCTGTTCATGGATTTTTATTTTTTTCAATTTAAACCCAACTTCTAATTCTAGGGCTAAGAAGCTCAATCTTATGAAAACATCCTTTTCAACAACTTAGGCTATCTTGCCCATGGTTATGAATTACCCATGTTTATGAAGGATATTATTTAAAAATTCAAGTTTCTGTACCTTGACCAGGGCTAGCTAATTTCAAATTTTTGGTATTATTTTTTCAAAAGCCCAAGTTATCTTGGTCCATGGTAGTGGAATACCATCGTTATGAAAAATATTTTTAAAAAAATCCGATCTTTTAAAATTGTGGCCAAGCTCAAATAGCTTGACATTTTGAGAATATTCTTTTCAATTTAACTTAGGGTATATTTACTTGTGGTAATGGAATACCCCAAGATATGAAGAATATTTTTCAAAATTTCATGCTTATCGCATATGGACAGTGTGCAAATTTAGATCACACCAAGTATGTGAACTATCCAATCTTCCTTCAATTACCTCCTTCAAATATTACTTACAATAAAGCTAATTCCCAAAAGTTGATTCATCATTTGCATTAAACCATTTGCAATTGCATTTAGATCACCTGAGTCTCTGCATTTTCCAATCACAATTGATTTTATAATTTTGCATTTTGTTAGTAGTCTCAACATCTTGTTAGAGTTTATGTGCGAACATGGACAATAACTTGGCCCTTTGAACTATTGATCATCACTCCTAAAGGATTGTCTTCCCGGTGCTTTCCATAGAGTGTAATGTAGCATGTTGGGTGCATGTAATGAACACCAAATTGAAATCATTAGTCTCTAATGATGTTATGTCGTAATTGACATGTGCATGGTAATGAGGCTAATGTTTAGATCTGTGATGATGAAATTTGTTGCATGAAGATTTATAGAAGACGGTTGCATGACATGTGGATATTGATAATGTTAGGAATGGAAGTTTTTGGAAGGCGTGTGAGTGCATCTAGTTGTGATGCATTTTAGGAGGTGAAAAAAGTAGGGAGATTTTTTTCGAGTTGGGGATCTTGAATCTTTGTAAGCTAGTACCAACTATAACACCAATAAATAAAAAGGAGGAAGAATTTTTTGGGTAGAATGTTGATTATTAATGAATGCTGCATGTGTGTGCATTTCTTTTGTCCCTAAATGACTCTTAAGGACAATAATGTTCTTTGATTGTTGTGTTTTGCAATGTCTTCCAATACTAAACATGCATGCTCTCTAATGTGATATACATGCATATGTAGTATTTAAATTTTTAATGCATATGTAGTATTTAAATTTTTAATGCGTTTGTAGAACAACAAATTGCTGAAACCAGTTATTGATGATATGAAGGAAGATCTTGTTGAAGATAGTGAGAATGATGCATAAAATACATACTAGGTGATGACCCAGGATCAAGTGTTCGAGGACAATTGAACCCTGGGACATGCAAAGCACCATAAGCATGTGGAGAACCTTAGGCCCACAGTGAACCAGCACCCACCATTGCAGCATGAAGGATGGATGGTAACTGATCAGAATACAATGTGTGGGTTCCAATTCCCTAGCTAACCATGGCGGCTAGCTAAGTTGCTTCTTTTTATTACCTACCTACTAACAACCCACAAGTAGGTGGTTAGTAGGCATGTAGTAAAAACAACTTTTACCTATGTATAAACCATCTATTTGTTTAATAATTAATTAATTAATTACCTATCCATCCATGTACGAGATTTATTTTATTTTGAGAAAATCATGTTCATTGCAACTAATTTATCTGGTTGCTAATTTTATCAAACATTTTAAAATTATAATTTGATTTTATTGCACAGTTTTTAAGTTACATTGAACAAGTTACAACAAACACAATATTTTCATAATGATGTTTCTTACATAATTGGTTACCAAGATGAAACCATATACCAACTCAGTTAAGGTTCAGCCACAGCTGAGTAAAGACAGGCATCCAGTGGATTCACTGTGGTCGTCCAACTTATGGTTATAGAAATTATTGCATTCCATAGCTATCTTTAGCTTGCTCTTGTTTCTTCCCAAGTCTTCTATGTCTCCTCTTCACGCGTTTCATTCTCTTTCAATTATTTTTACGCGTGATAGCCAGATCCGTTCCCCACGCACTCGGCGAAAAGTTGTTCTGTTCTTTAAGTACTCCTCGGTTGCTACTCGACATTTTACATTCTTGCTGCGATTTCTCTCTTTCTCTCTTTCTTTCTTTCTTTCTATAGTCTAATTCTTCTTGACATTCTACCATCAAGGCTTAGCAAGTTGGAGCAGGCTGACTACTGTCATCTGGCATACAGCTTTGATTTCGTCTTCCTGTCAATGTTGTAGCAAGATTATTCCAAGAGCTTTGTAGTGTGGAAAGTGGAGATATTATTTCCCCATCTCCTGTTTCTAAACAGATTCACACGACATTACTCCTACACTTGGTCTAGGGTTCAAGATCTGTGATGGCGGACACTCTTAATAGCAATGTCTTGGAGATTGAGGAGGACCCGACTGTTACAGGGCAGGTCATAAGCTTCAAGTCAACAACTCAGAGATCGAGGAGTGAAGTGGCTCCTCCAAGACCACTTTCATGTTATGGATCTGCACCTGAGGAGTTTTGGAGTCAGCTTTCGTCGAGGGATGTGCAAGATCAAAGTTGCGACCTGGTGGAGACACTAGGTGAGGATGATAGTCTTTTGGAAGTGCGATTGTTAAATCCATTCGACATTTTTCTACTTCAAAAGATCGGAGAAGGTGGGCAGGCACATGTTTTCTTCGCTATTTGTGAGAAATTTTCTACACCTCTAGTTGTCAAAAGATTGAAATACAAGTTGAAACGTGGACAAGAAGAGTTGGTGGAATTGCAAAAGCGAATGGACAAGGTGATGAAAACATCGAGAAGAAGCTCTTCTGCAGTTTGCAAAGTGATAGGCGTCGGAATGGATGCTGTCGGCAACGCGTGTATAGTCATGGAACGATTGGGAGGCGATCTCCGAAATCTCATAGATCATGGTGTTCGCTGTGTGGGTGATGGGCGGATGTCTTATGTGGACGGGCAGATGCCGTTTGACTACAGCGACACCATCAAGATGATGATAGACATCTCACAAGGGATGCAGGACCTGCACAGCTGTGGATTGATTCACAGAGACTTGAAAGCTGCAAATATCCTCGTCACGCCTCTGCCTTTAGACTCACATCTTGGAGAAGTATCGATTGAATCTGTTGAATTGGAGCAAGATTTGGAGTCATTTTATTTCTATGTCAGGATTGGGGACTACGAGAGTTCGGATGATGTAGTGGGCACAAGATTTTGGAGGCCACCGGAAGTGCTGCAATCGTTGAGAGATGGAACCGAGCCTATAAAATGGTCTTTTGCGGGAGACGTGTACAGTTTTGGAATGTTATGTTACGAGCTCCTAACTGGCCGCATTCCCTTTGAAGAGCATCTTTCGACAGCCTATGATGTGGTTCTTTCAGGGCAAAGACCAGAGCTTCCTCCTCACGTGAACCCTAAGATGACGGAGTTGTTGCACAGTTGTTGGCAAATGGAGCCAGAGAAACGCCCTGGATGGACCGAGATCATAGAAAGCTTGAGCAAAGAACTCGAATCACAGCGGCCACCAGGTCAGGGCCCTCGTTTCTACAGGCGCATGAAAGGTGGTATTCAAAAAGCTGAAAATCAAACCACAGTAGTAGCGTCGTCGTGTTCGTCCTCGGCCTCTCCAGTGTCACTTGGTATGCAGGCTTGTAGTAGTCGTACGGAATCTCTGCCGAACAGTGAACATCAAACTCCAGGATCCTTCTCGTCTACAGGGTTGCTTAAGATGCAGCAACAAGGTACAGGACCTGTCAAATCCCAGGGTCTTCCTATTACTTGTTTTGCAGAATGGACGAAGACTGTAGTCTGGCGGGAGGTTCTCCAAGGACATGACGTCCCAAATGGCGAAGCAGGTTTGAAGGCGTTGATGCCCAGAGAGGTAGCCAGAGCCTTAGAGGATATTGCAGCCGTTGACGCATCATCGAGATTCCGGGAGGCCAGAGCAGCTTGGTGTGCTGCAATGGAAAGTTGGGTGCCGCTAACCCCAGCAGCCTCAGAAGCTTGGCAAGCAATCCAACAACCATTCACCGTTGATTACGGTGTGGGGATTCCTTCGTGGAAGCAGATACGGAAGGTACGGGAGGTCTTAGGTGCTTGGGGTGAGGAAAGTCCCGTAGAGTTTGAAGCATGGAAGGAAGCGTGTAGGCAAAATACAGTCATGAAAACTTGGAGAGCAGCTTATTCGGAGATCGTGAACCTCCAAAAACGGGTTCGTGAAATCAAAATAAGCCCAGCTGTCAAAGTGGAGAGTGGTTGGAAGGCAGATATGGACCTCAAGTTGCTGAAAGATTTCAATTCTCTTTTGGACGGAAAGAAATCTAATGTTTTTGCGAGAGCCGAGAACGTCCGTGAGCTGTTTAGGGAAGTTGAAAGGTCCCTTCCATTTTTCCCCCACTAAGTTAAGTCATGAAATTTATTCAGATTATTAATCTAGTATTCCAAGATGACTGAAAATTTTGAGATTTTAGGCTAGGTGTAAGGTCCTAAAGGCTTGATTTGTAGGCCCAGAGTCCCTCTGTTTAGGGACACTTAAATTTGGCCTACACTGCGGTTTTCCCTTTGTTTCCGGCCTACTACATTCACAAAAAACACAGCTGCAAAGTTCAAAGCATTCATTAGGCCAAAAACAGAAATGAAAACCATCCTCTGCCAGGTTGAACTGGCACCCACGTTGGTACCTACCTTCACCTCTTTTAGATGGGCCTCCTTTTGTGGCCATATTAACCCCCAAAAAATTGCTAGATTTGAACTCAGAGACCCTACTTTAGACTCAACGTCGGATACTTGTACTATTTTAAAATAATTTTTTAAAACGGATTTTGAGATTTGAAATGGAATTTGAGATTTTTATTATGTTGTCACCGTGGGTCCTTGTTCACCCAAGGCCGCTAACAAGTAGAACATTCTAAATGTAAATATTATGTACTTACCAATATTTAAAAAAAGATTAGCCTTAAAAAAAAGAAAAATCATGGACCTATTGACAACTAGATTTTTGAGGCCTGCACAAACCAATAATAGCAATGAATTAAATTAGCTTAGTCTTTAATGTCACATGTTCATGGGGCAGGTAGTAAATAGTAGCAATCAATTAAACTAGTGGGTACCTGTTAATTGTTTCAACCAATTAATAACTTTGATATTGTATGATGCAGATTAGCCTCTTGGCCACTTCTACAGCAATTGCTAGAGGGGATGTGTTGCAAAGAACGTGTAACTGAGCAGATCCCATGCATTTGACTGTTTCTGTTTGGTTGGGATGTTGGCACCCGAAGCATATCAGAAACTTCAAGCAAGGTTGAATGAGCTAATTCTTTCTTGACCATATCAACATGACCTATGCTTCTCTAATCAATGCCATTCAGATTCTGGAATGATCATTGGATGCAACTGTGGCAGAACAGAGCTATCCTCAAGTTCACATTGGTAATTTATTCTTTTTGTCAATCTGAAAAACTCACTCATGCCCCCTCCTTCACATTGCAAGAGTTCGCGACATACGCTTCATCTTCCACTTTTTCATGATGTTGGGTGGAGTATGATACTTGTGCTTTATCAGGTGGTGTACTTTGACATCCTTGTGTGTTCTTCTCTACAGAAGAACTTAGTGTGAGGAAAGGATTCATAAAAAGCCAAGTCTCTTCCCAAATCATCTCTTTTAAGTTTTAAAAGTTGCAAAACTGAGTTTCAAGGGTCCTATGCCTGACACAGAGATGGGTACCTCCACAGCAAGCATGCAATTCACAAAGTCATTGAAATTGAAAACCCTCTCAGAACCTGTCATCTTCATGACTTGATTGACATCCTTAGCTTGATGCGACAATTCTACAAACACGGTAAGCAATGATCAAGTACCAGACTATGCAACATGAACACATAAATATATGGATGTAACAGGTATCATCTGCCAGTAAGCCAATGTGACAGAGAGCAACGCCCCTAAGACATATATCTTAGGTACTCCCCCCTCTCAAGGTGAGGATATGCAACACCAAAAAAATTATTATGTACAAATAAAGGCAATAGAGATTTAAGGATGCCTTCAGATAGTGAAAATGCAAACCTTGTCATTATCAAGGCAGGCACATATAACCTTGAAACCACGTTCTCTTATGCATCCAAACAACTTCTTAGACCTGCATAACATATGAGGGGATTCTGCTAGCTCTTTCCTTTTTGCAAGATCTTGCTCCACCAACTCCTCCTTTTGCCTATCAAGACTAAATCTCAATCGATACAAAAACTCCCCAATTGGGAGCTGTCTTGGGTTCCTCTGCAGTTGAGAAGAAATACAAAAAATGTGTCACAATCTCTGCAAAGTATTTAAAGACCCATAACCAGTTTCAAGAGGAGATTATGTGGGTGATGTTCTTGAGCAACTGATAAGCAACAAGCAAGTGTACACCTTGCAATGTAAAGACTGCAATTCCTATGTCTTATAAATATTTTGGTAAAATGGGTTGTCAAATGCCAAGGAAGGAAATTGAGAAGGCTAGGGAATGCTCACATCATGATGAGGCTTGCGTCCAACCAGAGGTTGGAAAAGCTGCTGACTAGTGAGGGGATCAGTCAATCGTTGGCATACATACCCCCTCATGTCCTTTCTTTCTATTCAACTTGGCAACATGCTACCACAATCTATGGAAAATAGAACCTTCCTCATAATTTCTGCATTTACATTTACACCTTGACATTTGTGGCTCTAAACTCTCAAGCAATGACCTAAAAGGAAAAAGAGAGAGAGAGAGGGATCCAGTCACAGCACAAAGCAACAGAAAAAAATTATTTTTAGTAGCAAAGATCAAGCAAAAGTAGGAGATTTGAGTGCAGAGTTTTTGCCTTTGGAAAGCATATTGCAATCAAAAATCAACACAATCAGCCCACTTGGGGCTTGGAGACTGGGGAGGAGAGTCTTCTTCCACAACTCTGTTGCAGAAATTCCATCCCTCCACTGCCACTCTCACCTTCTGGCTCTTCATTCCCGGATCACCTAAAACACTTGATTCCTTCATTCTCTTCTGGTTCTTCATTCCCAGATCACCCAAAACACTTGATCCATTGCCATTGCTAGGGTTTTAGTTCTTGTGTGCTTCCCTTTTCTTGTGTGCTTGTTCTTTTCTACTTCCCTCCTTCGCTCCTTCCTTCCTTCCTTCCTTCCTTCCTTTCTTCCCCTTGCCACAATGCAGGCTAGATCTTTTGGTCTTCTTCCTCTTCTCACAAAGTCTGGTGAAATTGAGGTCCTTCTCCTTTTCTCTGCAGTCTGAAGAGAATGCTTTCCTCCTTACTATTGAAAAAGTTTTTGGGTGCTCAAAGAATCTGCAATTTGAGCAGCCATGGAGGAAAATGGAACAGAAGAAGAAGAAGAAGAAGAGAAACTCTGGGGATTCTTCAAAGGTAGTTAGTTACATGCCCCTTCAAAATGCAGTTCTGTAGCAGAATGCTTTTGCAGCAGAATTGTCACACTTTTGCAACACAATTGTCACGTCATAGACAGAAGGGACTAAGTGAATTTATATATAAGATTTGTTGTAGATTAAGTAACTCTTAGTTTAGTTAAATTTTCTCATCATTTTTCATTTCCAAAAAAATTTGGAAGAAATTAATCACTAGATGGTAGCTACAACAAAATAGTTGCAATAAGAAGGTAGCTAAAGGAAAGCGACAACTACAAAAGATGAAAGCAACAAGTTGGTGATTTGTTTTCTACAACAAAGGTATTGTCCAAAGACTAGAAGGTAACTACCTTCCAACCTTCCATTTCCAGTTCTAATTTTGTCAAGGAAATGCATTTTCAAAAAAATTATTTCATCATTTTCCTCTGGTTTTTACCCAACATCATTTTCCTCATCATGGCAATTAGGATGTTAGTTTCACAATCTTACATTCTTAGACTCCAAATTTTGGGAACTTGTAATTTCCTCAAAATAGATCAAATTAAAAATGATTTCCAATTCCATATAACATCGTTTGAATCTCGAAATGATGTATGAGTGATCAATAGTTGATATTTCTAGACCATTGTAATTTTAAATGACCTTAATTTTTAGTAAATTTATTTTTGGCAATGCTAAGGCATCACATTATAGGTTGCATTGAAAATTTTGCTAATTTTTTTCAAAATTATTTGATTTAAATATAATTTGATCCCCCAAACCATGTCCCAAAAGTCTTTGGGACTTCATGGGCATCATGAGATTTCTTCTTACACATTTTAGGAATGTCCTTGAACCATGCCATGTCTTGGCTTCATTTTCAACATGTTTCCTTATCTTGCTCCAATCTTGTAAATCCAAAGTTAAGGTTGTGATACTAAATGTTGAAGGTAATAAATTTAAACATAAGTAGAAGCAAATACAACATTGAGCAACACAATTTATGAACCAATTTTTTTAAATGGTTGAAACAAAATTAAACATTCAAAAGGTTGTAAATCTAAGGATAATGGAAGATGAGAAAATTGACATGGAAAACATAAACTATCAAGGTGGAGATGAATATGTGTTGATAATTATTGAAAAAATATAAAAAGAAAGAAAAGACCAAAAAGATGTTGACAAAAACTATTGTAATTCATCAACATGTAACAAATAATTTTTTTGAAGTTAATTTGAAAAGAAATTGTGATGTATTTTTCTCAAAGACATATGGTTTTGGGTTAAAACATAGTAAAAGGAGCCATGGTGACCTAGGTTGGAGACCTTACCAAGGATTGTATTTTACATGTGTCTTACATGTATTGGTTTAAATATCAAAACTGTATTTTAAATGTAATTTATGGGATTAGATATTAATATTGAAACCAAACATGGTTCATATTATAATATATATATATATATTTGCATGAAGACCTAGATTATAGTCAAATGTATAATTTTGTTTTTAACCATGGTGACAAATTTTATTTTTCAACCATTAAGGACATTCAAAATCAAAATCAACAACATATGTTAAAAGGATTCAATACATGTGCATTTAAAAATATAAACACATGTGGCCCTTCTTATGAAGTATATTAAATCCCATAATAAATTTAAGAAAATTTTATGAAGGTTTGAGTAACAAAAAGCACATTCAAATTTTAGAATCCTTGAAATGACCTTATCAACCAATGTTTTGTGTATGACAAAGGATTTTAATAATATAGTGAAATGACTCCAAATTCATATGAATCCAATTTCATGAGCACCAAAACACAATTACAAATTAATGATGATTTTCCAAAGTAATGTAAGTGTAGTTTAAAGCATTGTCATCAACCTCCTTGGTTCCTTTTACAGTGAATATACCCTTTTCAGTTAAATTTTGATGAATGATTCAAAATTGAAATGTTATGATGTTTATAACTTAACAATGATACATCCAATTTGAGAATCCGTATTTTTAAAAATTAATATTAGTTTATGCAAATTGTTCTAATTTTGATTATTATTTTCAATCATGGTTGAAAAATGTTCATGTCCATAGAATTTTTCTTTTTGATTTGATTTTTTAACTTCATCTATCCATTGGATTGTCTATCCATTCATAATTTGTTACAATCATCCTTTAAAACAATCAAATTAGCTTTTAATTGTAATTTTAAAGCATTTACAACTTCATCACTTCCATTTGAAAAAGCAATCACATGTTCATCACATTTTCATTTTGATACCACCAATTGTTAAGTGCATCATAGAAAGGACGTTCATGATGATCATTGTTTGAAGTGCCATTTGTAATTTTGAATTTTTTATATTATATGTAAATTGCATTTTAGTTTTGTTTGCAAATAATTTGAATCCTTAAGAAACAAGGGATTGAAGTCAACATTTGAATACATAGTTACAATTATGTATCCATCCTTAATTAACAAAATAATTGCATATGTTTTGCTAATAATTGCAAATCAATGTTACATGTCAATTGAACTTCAACATACAATAACATATATCCCATAAACACATGAAAAAAACATATGTCAAAATAGGCTAGACAATGGAAAAAATCCTAAATTGTAACATGGATTAATGAACAACATCAATTTTGTATGGTGCAACAATTGAAATGTGTGGTTTAGAAAGTGTTTTTGATTCATGGATATTTTGACCACCTTATAAATTTATGGCACTTACTCGCTTATCTTCTTTCTCCATTCAAAAAATCATGAATACAATTTGATTATATGCACACAATTTGGAGCTTATAAATGGGTTTTAGTGGGTTAAGGTGTTCCAATGCCCATAGAAGGTTATTATGCTAAATGATCTTAGTAGTTAGATTGTGACATAGAATTAGGAGATCAATTGTATGTAGTTATGTTTTTGGACTATGACCTTTGGATTAATCACTATTAATTTTTCTCTTTGAGTCTTCAAGAGGATAAACATAGGGTGAAACCACACTAGGGTGTACCAAAAACAACCATTACAAAGGTCCATTTTGGGAGTTTTTCTAGTGTATTTTAAAACATAAAAAATTGAACAAAAACACAAAAAATTTGAAATGATGTTAAAGTTGATTTTTTTCCATGTCCAAGTTAGTGGTGCCCTACTTTCAAGCTTTTTGAACACCTCTATTTGGTTATGGTCATGAAAAACATCCTTTTGGATATGTGATGGACTTTAATTTTAGTTTTTTTACTTTTTATTACACACAATAAGGAATTATAAAATCCATCACATACTTCAAATTTTCCAAAAAATTTACTCCTAAGTGCCATAACCTTTGAGACTTGAACATGTCCCAAAATTGTGGAAAGTTCTTCAATATCATTATGAGTAATGAATCCATGAATGGTATTTTTTCTTTATACAAACCTTTTTTGAATAATACATTATCATTCTTCTTTTTCTTTCTTGCGTGCATTCATTATGAGAAATTGTGTTCATTGAAACCTTATTTTCATTTTGACCCCTTCTACTTTCAAACCTCACAATTTTTTTGTTTCTTATTCATTTTGAATGATTTAAAGTGTTATAGGAATGCCACCTAAAATTCTACAAATGATCTATGAAATGCAAAGTCAAGGGACCAACCAAAAAAAAGCTATAAAGAGATTTATTTTTTTCAAATTGTAAAATGTATTTTTTTTTTCATTTTTTTCATTTTGACCCTTTCTACTTTCAAACCTCATGACTTTTTTATTTCTTATTCGTTTAGAAACATTTAAAGTGTTATAGGAATGCCACCTAAATAAGAACTTGAATAACAATAGAACAACATATATATAATTTTTTGGGTGTTCAAAAACATGCCTTTGTAGTATTCAATGGTTTTTTTTTTTTTGAGTTTTTGACCCCCTCTATTTTGGGGGGCCATAAATGTTTTCAATTTTATTCCCTTTTTGACAATTTTTAGTGTGCCATATACATGAATAGGAGGGGTTCAAGTTTTGTTTGGACACCAAAAACAATTGATCCCTCCCCTTGGATCTTGATTGCCTTGAACATTGAAGTGTTCAGTCACCAACCAATTTACGTTGTGTTGTTGCAACTCAATTTACAATTTAAAAACAACTAGAGGATTTAACCCATATGTCTTGTCTTTGAATCCCATGTCACAAACTTTATAAAGAAATTGACTTCTCTTATGTTTTCACATTAAAATACACATGTCATTTTGGGATAAACTAAAAAAAACTTAACTCAAAAGGAAAAATAAAATAAAATAAAATAAAATATATGACTATTTTTAAATTCATCTAGTCTTGTATTTTCCTACCTACCTATGGTTATGTATCAACTTACCTAATTATTAAAATGCATTATTTATTTATTTTATTTTTCAAAAAAAATATTAAGCCATGTGTCATAATATCAAACCATCAACAATCATAGTAAATGATGGAAATCAATATTTCAAAAAATATTTAAACCCAAAAATCTTCAGAGTGCTATGTGTCAAATTTTAATGGATGGATGAAAATTATTAACATCAACATGACGTTATGGTTGTAGTTATAATGGAATTACACAGTGGTTGAAAATGAGTGGTTTTAACATAGTTGCAATTGAATTGCAATGAGTTGCATTGTATATAAAGTGAATTGCAACTCTGTAACTCATCCAATTTGTTTGATAACATTCATAATGTAGAAATATGGGAGTTGTAAATTGTCATTACAACTCAAAAATTGAATTGCAATGTTACGACCTTAGCCTTGGGCTTGCGACCAAAGCAAGGGCATGGGAAAGTGCAACCCAATAGTCACATTCACATTCGCGAGAGTGCAAGAGAGTGTGAGAGAATGAGCCCACACATACTCAAGTGAGAATTGGAGTCCTGATGAATTCCCAAATCTTTAGAGAGTGATTTTACAAGGCAAAAATTCATTGGATTAATAATTTCTTTATACCATTGGAATTTTTTAAAAACATAGATGTTTAAAATGGGGTCGCATTATCCATTTGAGTACTTACAACACAAGTTTTGGATTAAAGAAAAGTCGAAAATTAAATTGTCAATTTGACTCCTGACCACTAAAATTTGGGAATTTCCATGAATTACTTGTGTGTAAGTGGCGTGCCACATATATTTAAAAAGCTCCCAATGAGGGCTATAACTTTGCTTTAGACCTCTCTTTAATCAGAGTTTTGCACAAGATATTATGGGCTTCCAAAATGGTGGGAATCCCAATTTTGGGAATTTCGAGACTCCCAACTTGGGAGTCCCTGGAAAAATGACATTTGGGTGCAGCCCTTGTGGCCAATCACAAAGAATATTATAAGTGGGAAGGCGGTGGCTTCCCCTAGGTTTGGGCCATGATGAATCTTGTGAATCCGTGTATGCATGTGGCTTGTCTGTGCACCAAAAGTGTTTCAATTATGCACTTACCAACTTGTTATTTGGTTTGTGCAAATCAATATGAATAATTAACCCTCTTATCACTCATCTTAGTTTCCATCATGAAGCTCTAGCACATCCTTTTTAACCCTGAAAGCGTTGTGAACGAAAGAGTGTACTTCAACACCATCTTCTTTCATTGTTTTCACTTTGGGACTTGAATTTGAGTCTTTCAAGGAGTTTGGGGGTGCATCATGCAATGCTAGTATCAAAAACACCCTTTTCTCATAGTAATTTCTTTCAAACTTTCATGGTGTCATAACAACACACCATGTGTTAAACATTCTTTGAAGAAAACTTCAAAGAAAAAAATCAAAAGTTTAACAATAATGAATTGATGTTATGCAACAAAACAAACAAAATCTTAATACTTTGAAATAAACCTAAATACATGGGCAAACATTCAAATATAAATGGTTCATTGATTCAAAATTTCCAAAAAAACTTGGGCAAATTGAAATAAGATATGTGCATTCTAATAGTATAGTTTATGAAATTTGTTATTCAAAAGAAGTTGATGACAATAAAATTGAAGAAGGAAAGTCAATTATTGAATTTACTAAATAATTTCAAAAAGCCCTTGATGAAATCACAACATCAAGACTTGCAATTAGTAAACATTCAATTAATTTTTTTTTGTTGGCAACATTACCTACCTACTTTTAGCCTTTTATAATAGTCAATAGCCATGATACAACCCTAACTTTTCTCATCTTTGCTAATAGGCTTTTTCAAAAATATATTTAAACCATATGAACATCCAAATAAAGGAATATTGAACAACCTTTTTTGTAAATAACAAAGGAAAGTTTAATAAATACAATCTCAAGCATGGCTATTACCTTACAACATCCACCTATTCAAAAAACTTTACAATGACATGTTATTGACATTACCATCTAAGTTTCAATTCAATGAAGATTCTCACAACAAAAAAATGGTGGACAAACATGGTGCACTTAATTTCATATACATTCACCTTCATGTGTAAACAACATAAGTACCCTTTCCCAAATTTCGTCAAATCAATTATATTGATATTTTAGAGCTAGTACATTCAAATGTATGTGACCTTATGCTTGGAAATCCCTTCTTTTAACAATGTCAAATATTTCACACTTTTCATTGATGACATTACATGATATTCTTATGTCTATCACTTGAGACATAAGTCAAAAATGTCTTTAAATTTTCAAGAATATATAACCTTGGTGGAAAAGCAAATATGAAAATTGATCAAAATATTATACAAGAATAATAAGGTGAATATTTTTCACTTGGATTCAAGACCTTTAGTCAAACTCAAGGTATATATTTCATCAAATTACCATACCTTACACCCCAAGCAAAAAAAGGTTGTGGAGAGAGAAAAAAAATTATTGTTGAAGTGTTCAAAATATGATACATGTTCCATTACCTACAATTTTTTGGATTGAGGCCATGTTCACATGTTACATATAGAAATAAGTTCATATTTCAACAAATTCAAAAACATCCTATGAATTTGGACACAACATAAACCCAAAATTAATCATAAGTATGAATAGTTGGTTGTACATGTTACATCCACACTTTTGTCAAATAAATAAATAAATGGTATTTTTTTAAACAATCAAAAGTGTTTTCATTGGATATGGAAAACAAGAAAAAGTAAAAGGACATAAATTGTATGATTGTTGCATTTATGGGTTTAATATTCTCTTTCAATGAAATGTCATCTTTGATGAAGATTTTATATTTAAAATAATATAAATTTCATTGATGATAATTTGATCAATGCTAAAAGTATTTATCATCAAAATATAAAAGTTCATTGAATGAACAAATCCCACCAATAACTATTTTTCAACTCATGGTATTAAACCCATTAGATTTAGACCTATTAAAAGCATTGGCACCAAAATCATCAATGTAGATAAAAAGACCTTTCTGCTTGACATTTTTAAAATTCAGCCTCCATTAAGTATGTCATTGACTAAACCTAGTTCTACATTTCATCGACATGCTCATAAAAAAAAACACAAACCACAACCCTTCAAAGGCAATTTAAATGACCATATAAAGGCAAAACCCTAACCAAGTTCAAAAAACATTTGTTCAAGTTCTTGCTTTTGAAATCAACAACATTATATCTTTGACCAAACCCATGTTTAGCTTGGAATTTCATGAGTGGCAAGAAGCTTTAGATGTCAAATATCATCATTTATTAGAAATAACACTTCATAACTCATAGATTTGTTGCCATGTAGAACTCCAATCTCTTGTAAATGGATACTTCTCAAGACATGTAAAAAATTGATTAGGTTTCAAGTTTTTGAATTTTTTTCACAAAGTCAATTCTCAAAGGTTTTTTTATTCTCATTTATTTTAGGAAAATCAATTATCTAAAGCAATAAATTCACAACTTGATTATCAAAATTAATTTGGTATCCCATTCATCCCAATCAAAGTTCTTCTTTAAAAAATGAACACACATTTGTTCCAAAAAATTTAGCAATTAACAAGCAATTTATTTAATAATTAATTTATATTAAATTGAAATTCTTTAAAAAAAATTTAATTTATTTTTCTAGTATGCCAACCTTTCCAAATTGATTTCATTCAATGAATTTTATATATGGGTGTCTTTTGCTTTTTTTGAGTTCTCCTTGAATGTAATTTTGTCGTATGTATACAATAATTCTAGTAAGGATGAGGGCCAAAATGTGTGATGATGGCATTAAGGCATATTTGTTGACAACCCAACTTTGTTCTATATACTAATAATAAAAGATTATAGGGTTTTAAAGGTTGTGTTGAAATCATGGTAGCAAATCATTTGGAAAATGTTAATTGGTTGCACTTGTTATATTTGTTAAATAAACCTAATGTGGGTGAAAACATGGTAAAGTAAACAATCTCTTATCCCCGTCACAAAAAATTACAAGTACTTATAAAAACATTTTCATGTATTGAAAGTAAAAATAATAATAATTCAATGATTATAGTGAGGATAATATTTCATTTTATTATAATAATATTGAAAAATCACATCTTCAAGTAATTTAAATATATTATTAAAAAATAATTAGTTGCATGATATTTTCAGTTTTACAAAATGTGCTACAAGTAAATGAAATATTGATATTATTTGTTTCTTTTAAGTTAATGGAGGTTAAAAGATATTTATTTACATTTAAATTCTGTATACTATAATCATAATAGATCAAACTTCTAATGTAAAAATACACCATATTGATTAGTTGATTTCAAATCTACTTGTAACCTACTTTATTATATTAAAGTTTTTCAAATTTTGTATTCAATTTACCATAAACTCAATGGACGAGCTAATGGTTTTATATTTTTAATTACAAAGGCTTTTAACTCATTTTCTTGCATTTATGTCAAAAACCATTTTTGAATTTTGGACATGATATTGTTTTAATCTATTCCACATGACGGCACCTTTTTACATGTAAGATAACACGTGGATCTAATAGGAGATAAAATTCTTGATCTTTGATCATTTCTTTTGCATGAGATTTTTTATAATATATATAATATATATTTTAGAATAGAATTATGGTTTTTTTTATATATATATTTTTTGATTGTTGGATTTTGTATCAAATACTTCATAATTATTGGCACTTAAAATCTTGAAATACATTAGATGAACATTAAAACTACCTTATTAAGTAAAGTTTTCATTGAAGAAATCTACATGTTTCAACACCTAGATAAGAGAAAGAAAATGTTTTAGTGCACAATGAAGGAGTTGCAACAATTGACGATTATTGCATGATGGTGCTCATGTGAAGAAATTTTGTGATTATTTTTATATGTAAATTTTTGAAAAATCATAATTTTCCAAGTGTGTAAACCTTGCCACACACAAACTGGATGATGCTTCATTTTTGTATTAAGATTTCCCAAAGCATCTCTTCCCCCCTATCATGCCTCAAATGCACAAAATTGAGTAAGAAAGAAAAAAGGAAATACAAACAAACTTTTAAACTCTCAAGCTTTTAAGCTTTCAAATTCTCAAGCTCTCATAACCATACACACATTGAAGCTTTCACCCTTTCAAACTCTTAACATTTATGCCAAGTTTGTCAAATCTTTTTTTTATGTATGAATAGTTTTGCAAATTGAGTTATGAATTTTGGTTATAAATTGAATAATAAAAGAAAGAAAAATAAATTTTAGTGTCTAATAAAAAAAATTAAACAAAATATTAAATATGATTTTTCCCAAGTCTTTGAGATGATTAACAATCGAGAACTCCGTATTATTGTTTCAATATTCAAGTCCTTTATCATCAAGATAAAAGTTTGGTACATATAAACCAAAACAAATATGTTTGAAGAAATTTGCCCAATAGTGGATGATGCAATGCAAACCCAATTCCATTCCAATGGCTTTTGGCACAAAGTTGACTTGAAACATGTCCCCCCATACTACCCAAGAGCTTCATGGCATGTCTACCATCCCCTATGCAATATGTATCGACTTTACTTTCCTATCTACTTTTTTAGTCATGACCTACATTAGATGTGTTTGCAATTGAAAATTAAATTTACTTCAACTTTTTATCCATTTGAACAATAATTCTAAACAAAATCCACACACACACCCTTTTGTGATGTGGTTATTAAAGAAACATTGGAAAGTTTTGTTCATTGTCCATATTTTTGTTATAATTACTACAATACTACATTAATCAAATTCCAACTATCTTTATTAAATAAATTAAAACTACAAGTCAAAATAAGTTTAAGTTAATTTCCAAGTCATCATAATTATTTAAAATATTTTAAAATAATAAAATAATAAAATTCTACTCCATCTATAATGATATAAGATTAAAATTTGGAATTATGGTTATATTTATGGAAAAATGATATTAAAACCCCAAAATTGATGATAAATAATAATTCATTGAAAGCATAAAAAATCTCAAAAACTTGTGTTAGTTGGTGTTACGAAAATACTACTAGGATTAATTACAATGTTAAGAAAATCATTTTGGACATGTAAAAGTTTCAAACTTCACAACAAGTTTTATCAATACATATTAAATGATAATACATGAAAAGATTCCATTTCACAATAAATTTCCACATAATTTGTTCATATTTACACAAATTTTTAGGATGAATTACAACAACAATGGGTCGTGTTTTTGTGATTACAAATTATAATTCAATTATATTGCAATTTTTTTCAATTATGTTATGAACATGAGCATTATAGATTAATTTTCAATTATTGATCACTCCCATAGCGTACCAATAAATCTAAAGATCTATTATTCAATTGGGGTTGAAGATGTTTTAAACAACATTAAAGTTATCGATGTAGATGATGCACCTTAATTAGGGTGTCTTTAAAATATGATACATATCACAACATTATGCGATTGTTATATTGTTCTTACATTTAAACTTTATAGTTTATATATGTTTGTTTGTACGTTCAAATATTAAAATGTGTTCAAACTATGTTGGATACCCAAACTTTGTTTACAAATTATGTGGATTTTTTGAGTATATATTGATTTTTAAAAAAATGGACTTGTAACAATTTTGTAACTACAAATTGCCTTCAATATGTAATTGTTGCACTTTGTTTCTATTGTTTTCCAATTGTTCTAATAAATGATAATATTTGACATTTATTTGAACTTTGTTTCAATTTCATTTTGACTATATTTTTTAAATTCATATTTTTGTTATGTTCACCAATACACATGTAAAATGTGGACACATACATTACATGTAATCAATCCTTCAACATCATGTGGCAACAAACAATTTGTCATGCATTTGAATATTTTTAATATTATAATATTTACTTGCAACCATACATGTGGCACATGTGGGTTGGTTTAATTTTCAATGGAATGGAATTTTTTGACATATTGAATGGATCCTTAATAGTCAAAACATAATTTGAGTTGCCAACTTCATGACCATGATGAATGAAAATGGTGATGTGCCACTCTATAATAGAATATTTTGCAATGTGCTATGTTTGGACATCTAGGACGTTCATTATTTCGAAGTAGTTGAAAACAAAAATTGAATCCTCGAATTTATTAGGATAAATGAAATGGCATGTTGGGTGCCAACATGATAACACAAGCCACACCCACCCGCTTAATGGATTGCTTTTGAGAAAATATTTTTAAAAATATTCTCACAAAATTTCTCAAAAATATCTTTTAAAATATTATTATGTCAAGGTTTATTATATTAAAAAATTAAAAATTCATTTTGAAAAGTTTTGAAACCTATTTACAAATCATTTTTGTGTTTAAAAGCCACCATTAATATAGTACTTAATGATTGCTTTCAAAAAAATTATATTCATCGGATATTTTTCAAATTAATGCAAATGTTTCAATAATATATGAAGAACCTTACTATATTAAAGAACTCTTGTACTTTCAACACCAAATTAAATTGTCATTTTTAAATGTGAAAAACTAAGTAGATATTACACTTGATGCAACTTTTGTTTTGTGTGATTGTGCCATGTTAGCAAATGAGGTTTATCCATTGAACAATTTACATTGAAAGATAATTTTCAAATAATTAATAAGATCGTGACCATATTTTGCACCTAGTTGTCATGTTCAATTGTGTGTTGCTTTCACCTTCTTATTGTTGCTTTTAAAAAATTGAAATTGAAAAATGTTAAGAAAAATAGTTTTGATTAACATTGTAGTTGAAGCATCATTTTCAACTAAGGTCATGGTAGCGAATGGGCAGATTTTTCCTACTGATTTAAGCAATCATCATTGCAAGTTTCAACCACAAGGAGGATTCTTAAAATTATTTTCAAAAGACTTATAATGTTGAAGTAAGTGAGTGTGAATTTCACAATCTACATGGGTGATATGATCCATTGAATGAATTCAATGTCAATGATCAATGTTGTTTAGAACAACGAACAAAATTATTGTAATTGGAAAAATGAATTTTGATGCAAACATGCTCCAAGCTTACCCGAGAGAGAGAGAGAGAGAGAGAGTTGCAGCAACAGTCTGCTGATGGTGTTGAAAGTCTGTTGAAATTTGAGTTGACATTTGCTGAAACCAATCTTCTTCATGACTTTCCTCCAAGTTGAAAATACTCAACTGTATAGGAAGAGTTCAGTTGATTGCATCCGCATGTAAACAATTCAAGTGGCACTTAATGATGCAGACAGGAAGTGCATTTGAAACATTAGTGCACAAGACATGTTGCCAGGGCATCAAAGATGATGATCATTGTGATTATATACATACATACCATATAGATGCTAGCAAGTTGTCTTCAGTGCAAACAAACCAATTGAAACTTGGCAGTTCGACTTCTCACGAGTAAGATTGGTAGTTGTAACATGTCCTTGTTTTCAAAGTGTTCAGCAAGTCAGAAAAAAAGTGCACCTCAAACAGAAGGAAACAGATGAGGTGCTTACACTGCAAAATGCACAATGAAACTAAGTACTGCTGGTTTGTTGTTGGGAGCAAAACATATCCACATAACCTTTGATTCAGGCTGGCATGTCCAATCATGACACAGAAAAAAAAGCTATTGGGTGAGGGGGACAAAAGACAAAAAGAAAAATGCCATACAGACACAGGAAAAGCTAGTGGGTGAAGGGGGCCAAAGGACAAAAAATAAAAATACCATACCTTTAATTTATTACAGCATAAGCAAGCATGATTGATTGCACACCATGTTCAGTAGACAACACCAATCCTGCACCCCATAAGAAATGTCAGGGAGTGGACCCAAGTTCACTCTAAGGAAACCCAAGATCTCAGAATGCAGAACCAAACACAAAGCAATGGAAAATCCAGGAACCCACAAAGAAAAAATCTTTCTTAGCTTTCTTATTTCCAGAACTGATACTCACCAAGAAAGGCAACAGAGACTTGGATGTCAAAAGTGTAAGCAGGGAGCAGCATTGTTCTCAAACCTAAGTTGTTCTCCACCTGTGCTGATGCCTCGTAGGCCAACGACGGCGTACATTCTGTTTGCGGAAGGGAATGTGTTGTTCTTCGGGGCTTGCTTGGCATTTGTATTTTATTCCTTTGTCGATTGCGCTTTGGACGTCTAGAAGGAGACAAAGGAGGGGGGGAAGGCTGGGTTTCTTCCTGTCATAAAAACCCTAAAACCCTATACCCTAAACCGTAGTAAAGTTTTGTGTGTGTGTGCGAGAGAGAGAAATAAGAGGCACAAACAGAGAGCGTGATGGCGATGAAGATGGAGTATATGGCGGGAGCATTATTGTCTGTTCCGGTTAGAGCGATGGCACTACCCGTATGTGGCACACGCACTTCCTCTTTCCCTTCTGCATCTTTTGCCATAATCCCTAGAGTTGGACGCAGGAGAGCTACTCCCATTCCCTGTTGCTGGTATTCACGCTCATGTGGGCTTCCTACACACAAGAGCTTGCGGGCGATTGCAAAGGGATTATCAGGTAACAACCTTGCTTGTCGGAGGAGAAGCTCTCTAAACCCTAAATCCTAAACCCAATACATCAAAGTCGATAGTTTTCTATTGTGATCTTTTCTCCTGCTGCTGGAAGGATTTCATAATTGAAGGAAGAAAGCTGATTGGGGGTCGTTCATTATTGTGACAATGGAAGATACCTGGTGAAGAGAGCACAGTCTTCACAAGCTGCCAGTAGAGAAGTTCTCTTTAAACCTTAAACCCTAATCCAATCCTCCAAATTCTATAGTTTTCTATTGTGACCTTTTTTTATGCTGCCGGCAGAGGGGTTTGATTATTGTTGGGGGAAAAAGTTATTCAGGGGTCATTTGTTATTGTGGCAATAACCCTCTTCACAAGCTGCCAGTAGAGAATCTCTTTAAACCCTAAGCCATAAACCAATCCACCAAAGTCTGTAGTTTTCTATTGTGACCTTTTTTCGTGCTGCTGGCAGAGGAGTCTGAAAGTTGTTGGAGGGAAAAAGTTGATCAGGTGTCATTTGTTAATATTGCAATTGCCCTCTTCACAAGTTGCCAGTAGAGCTCTCTAAACCCTAAATCCAAGACCTAATCCATCAAAGCCCATAGTTTTCTATTGTGATCTTTTTTCATGCTGGTGGTGGAGGGGTTTGATTGTTGTTGGAGGAAAAAACCTGATCAGGGGTCATTCGTTATGTGGCAATGGTGGACATCTAGTGAGGGCATCAGAGTCTTCACAAGCTGCCAGTAGTGGTGACGACACAGCAGCAGCAGTTGCATCTACAATTGCCGCTACCGCTACTACTTTCAAGCATCTGATGCTACCCATCATGGACAGGAATCCTTATCTTTCTGCAGCCACACGGCAGGTTCAAACTATGTAAATCATTGCTCAGCTGCCTGGTTTTCATGTGGTAGTTGCAAATTGCATGCACAACAATCTTCTGTTTTATTTTCTCTTTCTCTGTGCATCTCGTGCTTTCCATGGTGAGAGGCCATGGCAACAAAGAAGCAAATAGCCTAATCAGAACTTCTGGCACTTTTGTTTCTAGGCTGCAGCCACCACGACATCTCTTGCCAATATGTATGGAGCCAACATCACAGTTGTTGGTAGGTATTCCTCTGCACATCAGGTGGTGGCATGGTTCTTTGTTTCTCTCCATTTCCATAGTGCATTTCTGGCATGCTCCACCTCATGTTGTCTAGATCCCCATGCTTTCCAATCTCCTTCTGCTTGAAATACATTTCTGTGCAGCAGCAGCTTGCTTGTTTTCTTTTGTTTCTGTTCTGCAGTGATTGATGAAAATCAGTTAGAGACAACAGAGGATCATGAAGTGCGCATGAAGAATATACGGTGGCATCTTGCTGAAGGTATTTTTGCATTATTGTGTTGATGTTTTGTCTCCCCAAACTATGATGCGGTCGCTCAGCAACTACATGACTTGCAGAATTTCTTAGAGTTTTCTGTCAGGTTCTTTGTTTTTAGATCGACTGCAGCTCTCTGATTTCCTTTCATCATGGACAAGATAAGATGATGCTGTTGATGCAACAAGTACTGCATATTTGTATCTGAGGAAATGCTATATACACAAGGAAGATATGTTCTTCCAGCTTCTGACCAGAGTTTCCTTCCATTTTTTGCAGGAGGATTTAAGGACTTCACATTGGTGGAGAGGCTGGGAGAGGGAAAGCGTCCAGCAGCTGTGATAGGGGAGGTGGCTGATGATATGGGCTTGGATCTTGTAGTTCTCAGCATGGAATCCATACACTCAAAGCATGTAGACAGCAATCTACTGGCAGAATTTGTTCCGTGTCCTGTCCTCTTACTCCCTCTTTGAGAGATCACACAAAGACAAAAGTTGCGTAAACAAAGACTACCTAATTGCAACAACAAATCAAGACTTACCTTCTCTTGTACAGGCAGTTTTCTCAGATACACTAATGAAGTCTCATGGCTCATGTAGCAGAAGAGTTTGTTTGATCTTGCACCTGTATGAATTGCACGCTCTCAAATCTTTTCAAACTTATCCATACATGAATATTACTGTAAATTGTCATCTTTTGTTTAACAGACAGAAATGTGATCAATACTTTGTTGAAGTTTTTTTTTCCCCCTAATAGAGAGGAGGATTTTGCTTCTTGCACTATTGTTTATTTGTGTGCAAAGGGAGATGGTATCACCTTCTCAGTTTGCTAAACAAGAGGAGGAGCAACAACAGCTTTCTTCATGCTGCTGTTGCTGCTGGCTTCCTGTGCACATGTTTGCCTACAGATTTGTCCACACAGAATGAGGCCCCAGAAAGCACTGCATTTCTGGATCACAAGCTTCATCCATGTTTTCTGTACAGATCCTCTCATTTACACCACAATTTTTGAGAAGGCCTTCCAGAAATATCGGATGCTCGTGAGGTCATGTTGCCCTGTCCTCGTTTGAGATCTCAAATGAGATTATAAGATCTGATCATTAGCTATCACTGGTCGCCACATATGTTTTGAAGATTTTGGTGCTTTCAGACTAGAACATCCTAAAGAACCTAGCGAGCAAGTTCTCGGGCTCAGCTGTTGTAAGTATTGGCCTCATAGCTTGCCTACCTTCTGGTACAATGTAGGGACCCTGACCAGAATCCATTCCATATACTTTTGACAATGCTCCTCTTGTACCGATGTTAGCAGCAGGTATTGATATGTTGGAGAAAACTAGTTGCTGCAACCCACATCACAGAGATGCAATCTTGCTAGAGGACCATCGATGCAGGTTCCTTCAACCAGACCTGCAGACCAAGGTCAACACTTGTCTCTTTTTTGTTATCCCTATCTTAAAATGGAGAAGAGAATGTGGATTATTTTGTATGCCTCTGGTTTTTGCAGTGTGAGAATATGGTTGAAAATGTGCCAACAGTGCTTTGCACTGCTACTGCTATGGAAGCTGCATTAGGCAATAAGAAGGCTTGTACAGTATGCCAGGATTTGGCCACAGATGCACTAACCTACTTGGAAAAGAATAAAACCTGGAAAGAGATTATCATAGCTCTTCATCTTCACCTTTAAGACCGCAGCAAACAGGTGTGTCGTTCTTTGGAATCAAGCTCAAGCTTCAAGATCCCAAAGTACAGGTTTGTGTTCTTGACATTTCCATTAAGTCAAAGAGAACGTGCTTGCAGTTTTCATTTGTGTTCTTGATAATCGAGAACAGATTTCTTGTCTTATGCTTTTGCATTTCTGAAACCCTAATCATTAAGAGTTTGAAAGTTAACATTTAAAGCTAATGAGACAATTTAATTGGTTTTTCAGTTCTTTAAGCTTTTTGGAAATTCATTTGCAATGACATGAAGAGTGGCTTTTTCCACAATGAAGACCTTATCTATGGAAGAGTTGACATGAATTTTGTTCACAATATATTGCCACAATATATTTGATGTTTTGTGGGAGAAACGGAAATTGCAAAAACCATTCAAGGATAACTATGAATGCGTCATGTGACATGGGATGAGGGAGTAGGGGAAATGTTGTACAATTCATATTTGTACTCCATGGTGCTTGCATCTTGCACAACCAAAGCTCTCGTCTAGGGACCCTTTGTTGGTGGGAGGAGAAGGCCTATTTGAGAGCATCTATTTTTTGGTGAAGGGATAACATTTGAGGAAATAATTCATTTTCAGCTAAATTTGTAAAATCATTTTCACAACTTATTTTTTCATGTTAATTTGAGGTCAAAGCATTACTAAGTGATATTGATTGTAGTGTGTATTGATTTCATTAAAGAAGGTGTGAACAAAGATGAGGTGGCATTAGGAAACATATATGCTTTCAATGTGAGCACTAGAAGTTTTTAGGGTTTTTGTTGTTTTTGTCAAATTTTTGCACAACATCAATGAAAATGCTTTCGATTGTTATTTGTTTCTTCATATTGTCCATCATCATAACAAATTCATGAGAACATGTTAAGTGAGGTAGGAAGGTTTGTTGTTTGTAAATAATGTAGGACTTATCTCAACAGAGTCCTTGTGATGTGTTATAATCATATTTTTAAAAAGTTATGAAATCATAATTTTAGTCTTTTAATCATGCAAATGATCATAAATGGTTATACTTACTATTCATGCTCATATAGTTGTATTCATGATTAACCTTGTCCACATCATAGTAAAAATGGCTACAAAGGACAAAGTTGTTTAATGTCATAGTCATGAAAGTCACAATTTGGCGTAATCATCAACTGATTTGCAAGAATCTCCTCTAATATTATGGATGTTCCAAATTGTGATTATTGATCTACACAACAATCATCAAGTAAATGAACAATGCTATCAATGGGATTCAATGATCTATAATCATAGTTACTGCATAAGTATTAGTGCCTATTGCTAGAAAATTAAAATAACAATGCATGAGAAAAAACATGAGTGGATTTGGAAATACATTCAATAAAAAAATTTACATACCAAAAGACACATTTATTTAACTAACAAGACAAGGATGTACAAACTACATAATATATATGGTCTGAATCAAATATGGTATTCCCCATTTCATATCGTTAAGAAACAAATCAAGATTGGGATGTTAGGGTCATTTACCATTCCAAACCAATACTATAAAAAATGAATTTGTTGTTAATGAACTTGACATCCCATAATCATTTGGCATTTCAAAGAAATTTGAATGGGATTGTGCAAATAAGATGGAAGTTTATGCGTACAATTGTAGTTTTTTGTATTATGTGTCAACTTTTGAGTGATGAAGATTCATGCCACCATTCCGAGTGGGCCATCTGCATTTTAATTTGAAGTTTTGTTAAGTTTTTGGTGTTTTTTGGTTGGTGAATGTTTAATTATATGTAACAAATAAATATATTTCATGTAAATATTTTGGTTTCACTTACATGCAAGTTTGGAGTTTGAAGGTTCTCACGTACTAGTTTGTACTAAATAACAAAAATAAGAGTTGTAAGAATTGCTTGTCTTATTTTTTGTTACATAAAATTGTTGTTTTTTTGTTGCATCAAATTATAGTTCTCTTTTCATTAGATTTAGA
Organism: Sphagnum contortum; assembly: GCA_963920785.1. Lineage (NCBI taxonomy): Eukaryota > Viridiplantae > Streptophyta > Sphagnopsida > Sphagnales > Sphagnaceae > Sphagnum > Sphagnum contortum. Next base: position 2,836,635 of record OY987278.1, read on the forward strand.
AGTCAAACTAAATGGTGATTACAGTCTTGCAAGAAAAACTAAACACTTCAACAAAAACTTTGAAAAATTAAAAGGCACATTTGAATTTTTTTTTTAAGATACTTACATTTGCATGTGTTTTATAGATGATGTTGCAAATAAAGTGGATTATGGATCATTACTTTCAAAGCTGAAGAATGACATGCTTCAAAATTAGACAAGGATCCAAAGAAAGCAAAAGCCAATAAAATGTATTACCTAAGTGAAGCACAATCAAAACTATTGGATGTTTGTGACTTCAAAGATTTAAAGATGTCACCTACATTAAAAAATGTGGGTGAAGTCAATGACTTTGTGTCTCAATATGTTCTAAGCAAAATTGAATTTCAAGAGAAACATGAAACATTACCTTGCCTAGGTATTAAACTTACAAATCTAATTTAATTCATGTTAGACTAAACATGTAAATTTATTAACAATTGTTACACGAGGATAAATGTTTCATATTCAAGACATATCAAGATTATGTTGGATGTTTTTTGATTAAAGTATAAGAAAAGTGAAGATAATTTCACCAATTGGAAAGGGAAAAAAAATGTTGAAGGAGATGGTCATAAGAGACATAATGCCTTTCCAAATGCACAAGTTCTATTCAAATTTTGATATTTTCGACGTTAACATGTGGCTAGATTTGTCATTTGCCCAAGTAGCTAGTCTAATAGAACACATGAACCAAAATAAAAATAAAGGAGAAAGTTAGAATACCAAGTACCTCTTTTGCAACAACTTCTTCAACATTTGTTGGACGGGAAAAAAACAACAAACCATGTCTATAAATAGACACTAATGTGTCTATACTATCACCTGTAGGTAAATATAAAATTTGTTAAATCAATTGATTTGAAGTTCACACAATATTAAAGATATTAACATCATTGTGGTGTTTATACAAAGATAAAGGATGTGTTTACATAGGACAATCATCAAACCCCTACAAAAGATATAAACAACATGCACATAAGCCTCCATGTAGTATGAGGAATGATGATATGGAGTATTAGTCATTTAATATGCATTTTGAATTAGAAGTGAAGTATAGTACTTCACAAAGGTATTTAGTTGATAGAAAAGAAAATGAATCAAAACGTGTTTTGAAATTTGATACAAAAATCAGATATAATCTTTTTCGAGTGATCTCCTTTTGATCTAGTCTATTGGATTAGAGAAAGGAGATAAAAAAGGTGAACATCTTTTTTATTGGTTGATGTTACTTTTTCAGTGTACATATTTTACTTAGAAAATAAAAGAGTTTTGTAAATTTAAGAAGTGGTTATTGGCTTGATCCTAAAATTAGCTGGGATAAGGAGAGATATATTACCATAACAATATTAGCTATTGTTGTTGAACAACAACATCCATTGATGTGACTAGCGACCCAAGCACGAAAACAATATTTTGCTGGTCAATAAGCTCTAGTATTATCAACATGCATCTATTTTTGTTTGCATTTTGCTCCATAACTTGCAAGCTCTTTCTACAGGTTTAATAACCAATACCATAGAGCTTGTTAATTGTGTGGTGTTTGTAGATTGATAGTGACAAGAGTCTTCAAGAGCCAGTTAGGGACATGTGCATGTTGTTTCATCAACATGCTACAATTCTGGCAGTTACATTTCTACAAGAAGCCCAGTGGTTCATATATGTTACACCCACATCATAATATGTTGGTGCTAAAAGTGAGCTAACTACAATGTGGATAATACAAAATAGTGATTCTTACCTCCCAAGTTTTCAATGTGTTGTTTATGTCGTCCAAAAATTGTTGCAGCTTCAACTGTGTGTCGCTGAAAATAAACACAGTTGGTGTATTTTCTGCTCCTGCTCTCTTCAGAACCACTCGATCCAAGGCTCAGGCCAGTTTATTGTGTCATTAGTGAGTCAAGTTTAGCACTATTGAGGGTATTCTGCTGATGAGCCTCCAAGATTGCATCTGACTATCAGTATAGCATTCACAAGGTCATAGTGCTGTGAACCTCCTAATCTGTCTACCAAGCGTGTGTCATCTTGAGGTCCTCTTGCCACTCAAGTATGCCATAGATGTTACTAATCTCCACTTGGAAGATCCCATGTGCAAATGATATGAGATTGGATGAAGTATGTCTTGGTCAGATGTTGTACCTCAAAAATCAAGTTCATTTGCATTGTCATTTGCACGATTTCACCACTCGTCAGGCACACCACTCTGTCGTCTTCCAATTTCTTCTGCTCTATTTCCAATCCATAAATCTGCAAGCATGAAGAACCATCGTCCAAAACCATGAAATCAGCTCTGAAAGTCCATGAAGATATGTACAGATGACAATTTTAACTCATGATTGAACTGTTGAAGGTTCCAGCAGAGTACCTTCTTCAGAACAGTTCCCCTCACCTTTACCCTCCTCCTCAAGAAGAAAATCAAATACTGCCTTACTACAAGAACTGTCCAAAGTTCCCCTTTTCTAGGTGCCTCTGTCAGCATTACGCCGGAAGCAAGCCTTCCTCCCATGCTGATCCCTTTTCCCTATTTGTATGCTGGAGATTTTTCTCTACAATGGAGCATGGGTTCTGGTCCAAGCTACTCTGCAGTGATTGATTCTCACACTGCAGATTCAGCCTGGAGATTTCTCCATTTAGGGTATTTGATCTCGAGGAGTTGCGGATCTCTCGATTGAGGGTAACTAATCTCCGGGAGATGCAGATTTCTCCATTTAGGGTATCTTTCTCCATTCCTAGATTAGAAGCAGGCAGGAGCAGGGATCCGGTTGCTGCCCTTTCTTCTTCTTCCCTCACAAAATCGATCAATGTCCTTGTTGACGAAAGAGGACAGGAGAAGGTTATGTGCAATCTTGTTCGCTTCTACGTATTTTGCTGACGCAAAGCACTCACAGTATGTCCACAAGACGAAGAAGAGGAAGCAGAAGGGCTTAGGCTTTAGGGTTTCGCGAAAAACCCTAAACCCTTCAGCCATGATTAGGGTTTTATCCCCAGTTTCGAGTCTGTTTTCTAGCATCTCTCCTGTGCTTGCGTCTCTCTCTCTCGGGTTTCTTCATTTGGGTTTTTTTTCGTCTCGGAGTTTCTCATGTAGTGGCTGTTCAAACGTGAAGACTTGGGTCCTCTGTTTTTGGGACGATTTCGGCGATTTCTGTGCGAGCTTTTTTCTCTCTGATCTCATTTTTGTTTCTCTCTTCTTCTGTGGATTTTGTGTCTGCGAGTGGTGTTGGTGCAGCAGGTGATGGGAGTCGGCCATGTTCCATGCTTGGGGTGTCCTGTTGTATTTCGGAGGTGATGACTCTCTCTCTCTCTCTCTCTCTCTCTCTCTCTCTCTCTCTCTCTCTCTCCTCGTTCTCGTTACTCTTTTTTCTTGGGTTGAATCTGAGTACTGGATGCTGAGCTATTTTTTTGTTTTTTTTTTTTGTTGCAATATTGGCTAAAATGCTCAGAAGAGCTTGTGTTTTTCTTAGAAGGAGAAAAGTTGCAAACTAGTGTGCACAGTAGTGTAGCTCTCTGTGTGCCCCAATTTGCTCATCCCCTCCTCTTCCTCCCCTTGAGAACGTTTTGATTCTTGCTTATCCCATTCTGTGCATGTTCTCACTTCCTTCTTGACATTCCTGGAGCTGATAATCTGAAGCTTGAGATGGTGCAAAAGCTCTGGATCCTCTAGGTTTATGATGCATGGCTGGAAACCTGATGCATCAGCTTGAAAACACCTGATGGGTGTTGGTTTTAGGGTTTAGGGTTTAGCTCTGTACCCTAATTCGCTAATCCCCTCCTCTTCCTTCCCTTGAGGAAGTTGTGACTCTTGCTTATCCCATTCTGTGGATGTTCACACTTCCTTCTTGCCATTCCTGGAGCTGATAATCTGAAGCTGGAAATGGGGCAAAAGCTCTGGATCATCTGGGTGTATTATGCACAACTGAAAACCTGATGCATCAGCTTGAAAACACGTGATAGGTGTTGTATTTAATTTTTTTTTGGCCTTAATATTTTTGGGGCTTTTTGTTGCAGGTCTCTGGTGTCACATGGCTCTCCTTCCATCACCTGGAGTTCTCAGAGCACACCCTCTTCCTTGAATCATTATTGTGTGTGCTCCAGTGCCATAGTACCAAAGCACCCATGTTCAAGGGCTGCGTGCCTTGTGAAGAAACTACAATCTTCAAGGCATGGCTCGAAGCATGGATTAGTTTTGATGGCTATAACCTCCATTGCTTCTGGGGTTGAAACTCCTGGGACCCTGTTGTGCTTCCAGCTCATGCAGCAGATAGAGGAGGAGGACCAGCCCTCCAACAGAGAACAGGTTGAAGAAGCAAGCGTTGCTTCCCGAGCGGTGGACCTCCTTTTCAGTACTGTTGACACTACTCCGGCAAAAGAGATATTAAGACGCCAGAGAATAGCACAATCTAACAAGGGAAGGGTACCATGGAACAAAGGCAGACACCACTCTACAGGTATGTTGTGGTGGTTTTTTCTTTTCCATTGAGCATGATAAAGAGGTTGTCACTCTTTGCAATGTTTTTTTCCCTTCCTGGTGGTGGCTATGAGTTCAGAATGGTGATGCAGAAGAGTTTTGAACAAATGACACACATGGGTTTTGGTGGTGTTGCATTGCAGAAACAATTGCCAGAATTCGAGAAAAGACACGAGAAGCAATGAACAAGCCCCAGGTACCCTTTTTCTCTGTGTATTTTGCTCTTCCCTCTTTTTTCTGCAGGGAAAATCCAGACAACTGAACCACTGCATCCAGATAGTTGTCCACCTCCAATAAGTAGGCAATTGGGCAAAGGATTGGAGAGATTCTGCTTCATGTTTGTCAACAGACATGGTATGATATTATTCTTAATTTTGTGTGTGCATTGTTCGGTTGGTGGTTTCAGGTCCTTGAAAAGCTGCGACAGAATGGAAGACCTCAAAGGTAGGGTTACTTGGCTTATGTGTCCAGATCATAGATAGCACAAGATTCAAAAAGGTCTTACATATTTTGGAGTCATAATTGTTCTATAGATTGCAATTGTGGACATCAGATGCTTGCCTCTTCTCATGGGATGTTCTCATGTGCACAGCTTTGAATCAAAGGAAAAGATACGATGTAAGTTGAAGAGTGTATGGAACAGAAAACGAATGAATATGTTCATAGAAAAGATGTTCATTGGAGAATGGCGAGAGGCAATAGCAGAGACTGCAAGAGTAGGAGGACTGGATGATGATGAACTTGAGTGGGATACATATAAAAACCTCAAACACCAAATCCGGCTGCAACAACTTGCTGCTGCAAAACAAGACCGCCTCCGATTGAAACAAGAAATGAGGGCATTAAAAAAGGCTATGAGAGGGCCTGGTTATACCATGGAGCATCGGATGAAGATATCAGAAGCTATCAGAGCCAAGTGGGAAGATCCAGTGAGTATTGTCAAACCTTTTCAATGCTTCTAGGGTGAACTGACAGTTGCATCTAAGTTGTGCATATTAGAGCAAAAGGTGATCTCAGGAATGTGATTTCATTTGTTCATGACTTGAGGTTGCAGGAATATCGTAGAAAGACAATGGCAAGCATGCATAAGCGGACAGGACATTATGGAGCTGCCAGGGTGAAGTTGACTCCACCCAAAGAGCATGGTGATAGGCTCACTGCAGATAAAAGTTTCATTGCAGAGGTTTTGGCAGATGAGGATGACCAAAACCTGCAAAGAGCATCTGCAGCTGGCCAGTTGAAAACACCTCCTCATGTTACCCTGCCAAGAGCACCACCCCAGAGCAAGACTACATTTTCTTCAGAAGGGGAAAGGGACTTTAAGATGAGAGCCGAAGCGTCTCACACTGACCTCAACTACCCAAAGGTTAGAGTTTCAGAGGTTGCAAGTAACAGCCTTGGAGGTCATACATCTCAGGAGTCTGATAAACCCAGCATAGATTCTCCTGCCTGTGCGTCCTACATTGATCCACTGGCTAGTCAGAAACTGGAGAAGATCAAGCAGCTTCGAGAATCTCGGCTTCAGATGGAGTCACGACGAAGGGAGGCTTCTGATCGAGCAAGGTGAGAAATACAAATGAGCCCAAACCCAAAATCTTGTACCTGGGTTATTGAATTGTGTTCAGGTAGTGTGCCATGGGATTCTGTCAAGGATTAGGGTAGGAACTCATCAGATGAAGAGCTCAATCATACTTAGACAAGCAAAATGAATATCTCTGTCTGCTGCTTAACTCCAAGTTGAGTGAATATTTGTTTCATCCAGCTGACAACAGCTCCAAATCACTACTTCATGTAGAAGAGAAGGTGGAATAGGGATTTGAATGTGTTGTGTGTTGTTGGGGGTGGCATTACTGGGAGTACAGGCTACTGATGGTGGAAGCAGAGAGAGCAGCACTTGCCTTGGAATCAGCAGCTCGAACTGATAAGGCAGCATTGGCCACTTTAAACAAGACAAGACGCCTTTTGGCTGAAGCTGCACGTGCCATCCAAATGGCAGAATCAGAGAAGATCGATACCTCTTTGTCAGCCCTGCTTACTACTTCTGGGTACATAAATGACATGTTGATGAAAAGATCTTTCTCTTCACCAGCAGCATCCCCATCTACTCCAAAACAACAGTCAATCACAGGCACTCAAAAATCATTAGGCAGCAGCAATAAAGTTGATGATGCTTCTAGAGGTCATCACTTCAGTCTGGATAGCACACAAAGCTGTCAACTGGAGATGGGCATGATGCCCACAGTTGCAACTAGGGAGTCTGCAGACACAGAGTCAACATCTACACTGGATAGCAGTAGCGTCAGTGGACTGTTGGCAAGAGAAATGTGTCTATTAACTGGTCATCAAAAGCAGCAGCAACAACAACAGAACACTCAAACTGCCACTGCTCTTGGAAGTGGCAGGATAAAGGTGAAGAAGTGGTACAAGGATGATGATGGCCTAATGGATGAGATGGGCAGCAAAAGGTGAGAGACAATGTACCAGAGTCATCTGTATACATGTAGTAGCTGGTTATGTGGCAGATTAGATGCAGTGGTTTAAACTGCAACCATTGATAATGATCACATTTATTGTACAAAATGAAATTATTTCCAGTTTTTTCCCATGATATCACACAACAGAACATATGCATCATTTGTTTAAATCCAATTTTTTTGTCCCAGATTAAGTGACAAAGATTAGGTATGGGAATCAAAGTCAGTGAATTGAGAGTGTACTTGTGCAACAGATCTGTGAGAGAGAAACAGGAGTGCTTCATTGCCCCCCTTGGTATTTGTGTGGCTTTTTATTCGGTTTTGATACCATTGTCTGCACACAAGTTTTGTGGAGACAAATGTGAATGTTGTGAATAGGCATGCTCTAGACTCAATCTAATTATTTAGAGTTATTTCTATCAACACAACTAAACTTGGATTTCATCAAAGTAAGCCAATATATGTAAATTTAGGAGTTGGTCACATGTAGTTAGTACAAAATGTCTAAATGAAACACACTAAGAACATGCGAGGCTTTCAGGATAGAGGCTTTCAGGATAGAGGCTTTCAGGATAGGTCATAAACAAAAAAGTCATTTTGTATTCACTTTACTAAACATGTCACATGGTTCCATCATCTCTTGTGATTTTGTTTGGACCTGCCATAAAAGGGAAGAGCCATTAATCAATGAGTCAAGATCTACACACCTAGAATGTCTGGGGAAGATAGTTGAATAAGCGAAGGGTCCTTATGGTCTACCCCTTTGCCTGATCCATCTTTTTCTCAAAAATGATGGATGATGCCCAGACACAATTTAGTGCTGCCCATTGTAGATTGTTATGGACATTCTGGCCCCTGTAATAGATACTAGGTGTCCATTACAGGCTCAAAATGTGCATGAGAGGGTCCAAAGTCTATAATGGGCAGCACCAATATGTGTCTGGGCATCTCCAGACACATCTTGGACAGGAAAATGGGCAGCCAGGGAAAAAAGGAGGAGGCAGTACTTTTGTAAAGCCTGCACATAAGGACCCTTTGCTTATTGAACTTCTTCCAAATGTGGGCCTCTCTACCTTTGTCTACAGCATCCATATAGTGTACAAGATGTGTATCCATTCCAAACCATGAAAATAAAATCTTTGACAATGTAGAGTGAAAATTGGGTAAATTGTAAATTCTACAATGTGGACAGAATACCCAATCAAAGCTGATCATACTTCTTACTGGCCTTTTGCAAATGGGCAATATCATGTCCCTATTTACAGATCCAGATTGAGTTTCATGCTAAAAAGCCTTATGGGCTTGTTCTAAGCTCTTCACAGCCCAGGTGGACTTGCTCTTGGGGCATGCCTAGTACACCATTTGAGCCTCTATCAGTATTTTTTGCACATCCAATCTGCAGTGTTAATTTTTCTCACATCCTCCCCCCTATATACTTGAAAAAGTGAATTGAATAAAGAGTGATAGACCATTTACATTTTACCACTGGAGCTGATCATATTGTAGTTGGCCAATTAGGAACATCATTTTCTTTTTTTGACCTTATTGCAAGCTATATGTACAAGCCCCAAGCAGATATAAGATTTTTATCCAAAGTAGACTGAAAAGATTATCTTATTGTCTTTGCTCTGCATACTCTTAGAAAACAACTCTTGCAATGCATCATTTAGGGAAGTATCAATATTCACCACGTCCAGATTTGGTGTTCACATCTGCCCCTCCCCAAACCGTCGATAGTAAAATATTTGAAAAGCATATACAGAAAGGAGCATTTATATGTCAATTGAACAAAAAGAAAGGGTTCACTTTTGCAGCAGAAGTATTTAAGGTTAGTTTCTTCATTTTGTACAGCTTCACCTCTCACAGCTGATCCTTCAGTTGTAGTCTTTGATCATCAAAGCGATTCTCAGAGCATGACTATGTTTGGTATGCAGTTAGATGTTATGGGTTTTGCTTCTACACTTATAGATGCTCATGGTGTCTATTGTGTATGAAGAAGAGACAAATAGGTAAAGAGAGTTAACTATCTAAAGGAGATCCTAATGTGTCCATGTTTGTTGTCCACTTCCTGACTCTTTGCTATATAATCTGGAAGGGATACAGGCAATGTCCAATTACATCATATGCCACAATCTGCAATGGTGAAAAATCAAGTCTACTAGTATAATGCAGAATGAATGGTGAAAAATCAAGTCTAGTTGCATAATGCAGAATTTCACCTTCATGTCAATGCATCATTACACCTCAACAACTTGTATAACACATGGGGTATGATCAGACGCACTTTGGCATCTTCATGCAGGTGAAGGAAAACTGGTAGTGCATATTCAACTTCATCATCACCATCTGAGGTTGATATTGAGCACCCACTTACCTGTTAGACAAGCTGTGGAAATCAAGAACAAGTGACTGGTCATGGTCCAGCATGCACCCTTTGGGTGCTGCAATGATTTGGGTGCTGATTGACAGACAGGTCCAAGGTCAGTGGATTACAAAAAATAACCTCTAGACCAAAGAGTGCATTACAAAATATTAACTTCCATGTGTTAAACAAGCAGAATTTTTTCGCACTCCCTCTCTCCTCAACCTGGGTGTGCACAGCTCTATCAAAAAAGTTCTCAACCTGCTGTATTCATCATGAAACATACCAGCAATCCTGGGATGTTGCAAAACAATAATCCCCTCCCCAACTCCCCAAATAATCACATCTCTTACAAGGATAATGTTTAAGTGTTCAAAAGTTGAACACCAATGCATGCCTTCCTGACATTCATAGCCCTTGGTGGCAAAAAGTACTGTCTGTAGCTCCCTATTGCTTAGCCTGGACCATCATAAACACAAGACAAGGATACATCAGCACAATGAATTCTAAAAACATTATTGCACATACCTAACCATGAGAAGACAGATTTCTGACTGCCCTATAAGCAATGAGGAACAAGCATTCTGGCTAAATCACAATGAGATCCTGCATTTCCTATTTGCATCCTTAGTACTTTGTCTACAGATAATGCATTTATTTGGAGATTTCCATGGGCTTTACTATAACATCACCGCAGTGCACCAGTATTGTATGTGTACAATTAGTGTATCCAGTTGTGATCAGTGATGGATTCCTAGAAGATAGATGGAACCTATCTATAACAGGTTACATCAGTTTCATTCATGTAAACTGGATACCAGCTCCACTGACACAGTTCTAGGTGAAATCATGACTCATGACATCCTATTCTGTGCGTTCATCCTGATTTAAGATGCCCACTCACCTGCGAGTAAAGGAAGGTTCCCAAAATTGCGATGGCAGCACCAACAGCATTCACAGGCAAAACTGGTGTGTGGAACACAATAATTGAAGATACAATCACAGTCACGCGCTTCATGGTGTTACCAATACTGAATGTGAGTGGTGATATCTCATTTAGAGACATGTAAGAAACCTGGTTATACAAATGGTAGAATACACTCTGTGCCGCCACCCACCTGTTTGAAACACATATTATGACATTCCATGAGATGGATTCACCTGATGTATTCCCAAAGACAAATATCACAGCCAGCCCACTCGGAAAACTACATTACTGAGACCACCAACCATCCTGCAGAAAGATGTAAAATGCAGCAAGACTGATGGAGAGATTATGAGTTCAAAGTGCATCCAACTGATACTAAATCCATTGTAGCAATACAAGCTGGCGATAAAATCAAGAACACTTACCAGAAGAATTGTTGACCAACAGTCTCAGTGGCCTGTTGCCACCCTGAAGCCCACAACTTAGGGCCTTCAACGGCAAATGCGAATGGGGTCAGAAACACCAATGATAACATACTCAAACATGCATAGTAATTCATGCCACCCACTTTGTTACTCTTCACCATCCCTCGCTTGGAGAAGATGTTGCGGAACACAAATGCAATGTTAGAGATCATGGCTCCAACAAATCCTGTCACAATCAATTATGCACCATTTTAGATATCCTGATTACTGACACACTCCTGCAGTCTTCACACAGTATGTGCAAGACACAAGGTCCAAGGATCAAGGCAGAAAGCCACTATTTAACTGATACAGAACAAAGTCAGGGAATAAACACCAAACCTGTAACATTGAAGTTCAGCTCTGTGGCAGCAGTCAAGGCACAACCACCGATGATGGGTATAAGAGACAGATAGACAGGTAAGGGGAAGCTCTCCCCCAGGAGGAACCGTGAAATTAAAACACTGAAAGCAGGTTCAGAACTCTTGATAATGTGGGTAAATGAAACAGCAACCTTTGACATGCTCACAGTAGCAGCCACATGACCAATAGTATGGGCCAGTGCCACCTGCATTCCAGGAAGAGCAATCTGAGATCTGCATCCTGCCCATTTGAACACGAGAGGTACGTGGCCAAACAGAGCAGTAGTACCTAAAAGCTAGAGAGGTGCACAAAACTTTGCCACGTAGTTCCTTTGATGTGACCACCAGTTATAGAACATCCCTCTGAACTACTAGAGCCAACAAATCCAGAGTCTTCAGTTATTTGTAAGCAGAGTCCTGCAGACACAGCACTAAGAGCATCTCCAGCAGTGCTAATGACCTTGCGAAATACTTCTAACATCCAAGTTTTAGTTACTTTTTTCCAACCCCAGCCATCAAACTGAATCTGGGACTGCAAATAGGTGCGAGACTACTAATAGCAAAGCACCTGGATCAATCAAACTATCTAGCCAATCAGAAACAGGCAGCAGTCAATAAATACAATTTGACTGTGTTTATCAGACTGTTCCAGGTCTCCTCCAGGGCCCTGAAAGCTACACATTTTTTCAGGGTCACAGCAGTCTTCCAGTGAATCCACTGGATTTTCCTGATGTACCTCATCCAAGATTTCCAGTGCAAGGTCACATACTGAGTGCTGGTGGAGACTCTAACACCTAAAGACATTGAAGATTTTCTAAGGGCAAAACTAAAAAAAACTTGTGTCTTATATGCAAAAAAAACTTGTGCATGACAATGGCATGCAAAGCTCAGACAAAGATAATAAGAAACCAATAGGAGGTGATACAGAACTTTGGACCTGCTAATCCAAGTAGTTGAGAGGTAGAGAGGAGATCAGATGTCTGACCGGTGCAAGATTTTTCCAGAACTCCACATCAAGCTCTGGTGCAGCAGCAAGTCGTGTGGCCCAAGAAAGAAGCATGATGGTAGAGCCAGCGGCAAGAGACAGCGTGGAGGTCAACCAGGGGTAAGGAAAGACGTTGAGCACTTTCTTATTGTAGATGTTGAACACCACATTCAGACTCCACCACAACACAAAGTAGCTCCCGATCTTCAGTCTCTGTGCTGCGGCCTTGGCGGTAGTGATCTCTTGCTCTTCTCCAGGAATAACGCTTTCCTCAGGGAACCCATCCGCTCCCGCTTTCCCGGCATCGATGGCGTTGGCCTCGACTTTCAATCTCGATGATGCCTTCTCAAACGAACCGGCGCTCTTCAAAGGCGCAAACCTCAAGAAGGACTGGCCAGTCAGGAAAGGAGTGCTCGACAAATTCTTCAATGCAACAGGTTTCAGCAATCTGTTGCCTTTAACAGCTTGTAGGGACTTCACGCCCGAAGCTCCTGTACGAGACGACGATCCATACGGGACGTTATGGAGAGAGGTCGAGGGACTGCTGGTAGTATGGCACAAAGTGCAGCTGCGCGCTTGCTGTGTAGCTGCCACTCCATTCACACTGCGCAACATCATCATGCCTGCTGCTACCGCTCTCCCTCCTGCCTCGCACGAGAAGAATCTCCAAAAAAACTCCGGCTGCTCCAAACTCCTCGTAACAACAGCCTCGTTGAAGCTCGCGCGCACTCCACACAAAGAGCTTAACACCACTATTCCTGGCTCCACGAAACAAACCTCATTACAAAGGCTAATAATCGACCGATCCAACAAAAGAACAGTTCGCAACAGAAGCACTTTTCTTTCACAAAACCAAACAGAAAAAAGAAACTTAGAACAAACAGCAAAGTCAGAGATGTTATCACTCCAGATCAACCAAAAGAAAACCAGAATACATAAATGCAGACAGGGAAAAACACACTGGAGAGGGGCTATGATCTACCTGCTTCCTTTCGCTTCCTGCGATGCAACCCGATCTTCAAGGTCACCGAAACCGGCGCAACAGGACAGCGTTTTTCGCTCCAAAACACTCCAAAAAATCCTCTTCGGAAAATTTCGGGAAGATCGCGGAACACAGGAGTAAAAATCCCGGAAGTGCAGACGCGAAAACAGGAACGGTAAACACCTTCCTTCTCGCAGGCTCAGCAACAAAGCCACAGACCACACAAGCACACCCACACACACGCAGACACACAAGCGCAGATGCACGCACGAAGGAAGGGGGTGCAAGAGAGAGAAGAAACAGTGCCGTCCATCAGTCCGTAATAACTCCCACTGGTTTATGTCTTCGTTCAACAGATAATCCATCCTTTGTGAAACAAAACCAACGAATAAACACTTCTACCATTGGATACAAGTACGCCGTATCAGTGACGAGAAAAATCACTTTCATCAGATATCTCCTCTTTTTCATCCGTCCGCCATTCAAATACCCAGCGGTATATCCCGACCACGGTCTTCCGGTCGGTAACTATGTGATCGTGTTTATTACCAGCGGTACGAACGGACAACCAATAGAAAGTATTGAAACCCGTTGTGTTACGACACGCATCGAGTGGCCGTTGCGTGTCGCTTCTTTCCTGATATTTTTGGCTTGCTGTTTTTTTTCCTTTTTTTTCGGGCTCCCTTCCCCACCCCCCCTCGCACTCCCTCTCTTTTTGGATATTTGTTTTAGTGGGGGGCCATCAAAAAATTTGTTTGTTTCATGCTTTTGAATTTTCTGGTTGTGCGGTACTCGTTTCCATAGATAAAATAACACCGTTTTGTTTCAAATGAGATTTTGGACCACTGACACCGGTGACACCAGCTTCTTTTATTTTGGGGGGGGGGGGGGGGGTGGGGCAAAAATTTTGTCACTTGGCAACAAAAAAACAAATCCAGTGCAACTTATACAAAGGATTTCAGTGAGAAAAAAAAAAACCGTAAGGAGCAAATTTCTGAAATCACTGTATTTAGAAAATGGGTTACAGCAGGTGGCAAAAATATAGCAAGATTCTTAAATTCTTTATACTTTCATTTCTGACCTGTAGCCAGATTTGGCTAAATCCCTAATGTGACAATTTGACTACATCACAAAATTGGAAAATAAAAAACCCTGAATGGCTCTAATGTAATAACTTGTACTGAAGAGTTTCTGACCTTTTAATTCTTGTGGAATCACAACATAATTGTAAGAAAATTACAGTGCTAAGTAGCAACAAGCAGAAAAGGAGTTACCTTAGTAGTAGTACCTTGGCCAATTCAACACTAATTATATTATTTTCAGAAATGTTGAAATTTTCAAAAAAAAAAAAAAAACTCAAAGCAAAAAATGTTGCGAAGGATAATAGTGAATATTTAGGAATATTCCATTTTCGGAAATGAAAATTTCAAAATTAATTAACTAATTAATGGATGAACATATGTTGAAATGGCCAAGGCACTATGGTAACAAAATATTGTTTAGAAAATAAATGGACTAAATTTCTTTGGTTTTGGATCCATGCTCTCTGTTTTTTTTTTGGCAAAATCATGACAGATGAATGACAAATAATGTTGCCCTCAAAAATATAAAGGATGAAGTTTATGGTACTTCCCGTAGGACTGGATTTTTAAATTTTCTTTTTAGTGAAATTTGGTTCGAGTCAAAATGGGTTGGGGATCGCCCAGGATCGCCCAGATGGTCACTTTTAAATAGTGGCCACAAAAAGCCCGTGGCCAATCACAACCACCTATCCTCCAAGATATTGTTTTCAAGATGGGAGGGGCGATGATGGTGTAAAGTCCGATGTTCAGAGATAGAAATAAGGAAGCGGGTGTAGAAGCTTTCCGGCTGAAAGAGAGCTCAGGATTAGTTGAATGGGTTAAGATATACAAGAGAACAAATGAATGACCCACATCGAACAACATCATCTTCGCACAATGAGCGGAGACGGCCAGACGAGAGAGATTTTCTCTCTTTTTTTCTTTTTGGGTGGGGGGTTGGGATTTGCTTCATGGTGTTCAGTTCCGCAATCACTCACTCAGTCATGTGCAAAATGCTCATTATGCCGAGCTTTTTCCACTCACCATACTTTATGCTTTTTCTCCGTCGTCGGTGCTTGTGTCATGCCGCATATGCTCTGCACAAAGGCATAGACAATCCTCCAATGGTTGTTAAAGCTTGGTCCCCCCCAAAAAATAAAAATAAAAATAAAAGTGGGGCAAAAAACAAATTATTTAAGAACCTAAGGTCTCAAATCGGCAGGTATGGTATTGGTGTAACCATTGCATACTCACCTCACAAAAGAGGAAAACAGAAAGAATTGTCCAATGAGATGTCAGAACTTCTTTTCGTTTTTGTCACGTTGGTCCAATCAAAGCCAAGTCGGGACCGTGTCAAATATAAATATCCAATACTACACTTTTCCGCCGTTAGGCGGACCCTTAAAAACCCAATCCCTTCCCCGAGCCACCCATCCACCCCATAAACTGTGGGCCAATTAAAATTGGCTTCACATTGGCTGGTGAATTATTGTTGCCAGGTGGTTCAGATTTTTGAGATTTTTTGAGAGTTTTGAGATTTTCTCCTCCCTCAACATTATAGATCAGCCAGTTATCATCATCCTAGTTGTAACCGGGTTTCCCGTAACAACAAAAATAACGAGACTATGTTCGGTAATCCGGCTCCTCTTGATGGTTACCTAATACATAGTGGGCCTTGAAGTCTAGAATGACTTTGAGTAACACACCCCTTTTTCCACTTGACAAATTTCGTTGTTGTTAATCCTTGTTGTTAAGCTTTTAATTAAAACCTTCCATTTCCAACATGTCGTATTTTGTGTTTAGTAATGGGTAATGACGTTTGTCAAAACTAAAAACTCAATGAAACACAAAACTATATATATATATTTTTGAGGGAAATTATTTGAAATAAAAGTTCATATTGTTTGGTAATAGGAGAGATGTTATTTGTTGTGTATATGAAGTTTGACATGTTCAATTATAGCATGTTGTTGTTGTTGTAGTTGCACATGAAAGGATATGAGTTCCCAAAGAAGATGGGCTAGTGTTTTTCCACTCCCCTTACTTTGGAAGATTTTATTGGGCCCAATCACTTGCAATGTGAATCAATGATAAAAAAAAAAATCGGTTACACTTTGGAATAGGCCTCTAAAAGAACTCATTATCACCGAATGAATGGTGCATCGCCCTTATCGGGCTCACCACATTCTTGGGTGGAATGGCCATATTTTATAGTACCCAAGTTGATGGCAAGTTTCATACTTATGATGAAAATACCATATTGGATGTCAAGGTATGTAGCCCCATTTTTGCTTCGATCCCCAAAGGTGACAACTGGGGAACACCGATGGTTCAGAAAATTAAATTGGGTTGAGCAGGGTCAGCCAACAAATCTTTTGGTGGGGATGCTCATCCAAGACCAACAATACAATATTCTTGTAGTTCCATAGCCTCCAATGGGAAGTAGGAGTTGTAAGGTGAAGCTAAGTGGTTGAATGAGAGGAAAGGTGCCACCAAGCAAATGCAATTTCTTCATTATTCAGAATAGGACAACAAAACCCAACTACTACAACAGGTTGGGACCTCAGATCCACCATTTAGTATGTTCTACTGTATATAGTTTATGCCTTAGGTATCTTAGCATCTTAAAAACACACCCCCAACAACAAACCCTAGGGTTGTTGGGCCCTATTGCATTGGATCCAACTCTTAGAACCAATTTCACACTAGGTGCACCATTGTGGATGTTGGCTGAAGATAGAACTTTTTTCATTGGGTCAAAATATTTATTGCAACGCAATTGATTGATGCATACAAGGAACACAAATAGTTTATTAAGACATGTGCATATTCATATAACCAAATTCACCATGAAGAGAAGAAGTTGAAAATCAATTATTATTCAAGTTAAGGACATGGTCATCTTCTATGTGACGATTAAGTAGTCATTGAACTCATACTTTGTTCCTTCAACATCAAGTGGTGAAAGCATGATAAGGTGTACAAAAGTATAGTATAACATGATTAAATACTCTTTCGAGATTAGACCTCATCAATCCCCATATCTCCAAAACAATTTGATCATGTTGGCTTACATAGCCTCCTTTTGGAATTTAGCATCAAATGCCCTTAAAATTCCACAATGCTCCCATGTAGATTTAATCATCTTTGGATATAAGCTCAAATCTACATATGACCTCTATAGCCAAATGAATACCATCTCACACAAGGTTGATAAATTTGTTTGCAAATCAACCTCATGGGTAATTGTGTCAACTTTCAATTGTTTTCATACATTACTTGTTGACCATATTTTTAAGTAAAAAAGCAAATGCACATTTTAACAATCATTGCAAGATTACATTGCAAGGCTACAATTTTGATGTATAGTTTGTGGGCACAAATAAAAGGCAAAGGTTGGGGTACTATTCTTTCATCCAATCCCAACATTTGATTGATTGATGGACACTTTAACAATCCATGATTTGAACAATCCAATTATTTATATCATGATTAAAAATCAAAAGTCAAAATCATTTTCACAAATTGTTGGCATGTACGTAAGTTTGACCAATGATTGGTAAGCAAAGCCAAGATAAATGACTTATTTGTTTACCCTTGAAAACAACTTGAAAAGGTATGAAGTTTCCATTTATAATATACAAAACAACATATATAATGACATGCTTATCTTCAACTCCAATTTGCACCATTTCTTTTTTGCCTTGTTTTTTCCATGTTTGCTCTTTAGTCATAGGTACAAGCTAAATGTTGGTCTGATCAATGTTAACCATGAATGATCTAAAGATGTTGTATAAAAACACCAATAATTCAATGTGGTATGTTATGTAAGTCCTTTAAATTTTCCAATCACTAGAGAATTTATTGTGTGATGTTGGATGTCAAATATTCAAATTCAACCACTCATACATGAACTTATGCACAAACCACAACATCACTTTGATCTTATCTAGTTTATGACAAGAGACTTTGCCTTAAAATAACCAAGAATAATGAGTTTTATTATTTTTACGTGGAGACATTGAATCGATGTTCACATTCCTAGTCAAAATTCACATAATTCTTATACAATGTGAATTTCAAGAATCAACAATGGGTCTTCATTTTGTATCATGAAGCTTGGAGCCCAAAAATGTGAACATTCCACAATTTCTAGCACCTAAGTCTTTAACTCCCTTATTTATAAACCAATTGTTGAATGTGCTTCACTTTAGTTTGTCATAAGAATTGGTCTTGTATCTTATATTTTTGTAGGCCCTTTTGAGATAATTCATCTAAAATAGGTGGCCACAATTCATTAAAAAACTAGTTTTGGTACTTTCCTCATTCTCATTGCTTTTAAATAGCCTTCCCCAAATTATGAAAAATCATCAACAAGTTTTTCTCTAATGTTTGATAATAACTTAGAAAAACCTAGAGGTAAAAAATCAAGGGGTGCATGCTTCTCAAACTTGAGATGTTTTATTTTGTGCTTTGGAATTCATTTTAACACAAGATAAGACCTACTAGAAGGTATTGACTTCATACCATCTC